>OX465540.1:1243906-2467812 GCA_950022985.1 Udea ferrugalis | reverse complement strand
TGAAATAGTTTATTTTAATGTTATAGTTTTGATCGGTAAATTCCAATTTTTTTGTTGTTAATGGCAATACTTGTGGGTTTACTACTCACCCCATAAGGCTTTTAAAACTTTCTATATTGTCTAAGACAACCCAGGTGCCCAAGTCCAAGTCTACTCTATGGTGCAAAGCAACGACGATGCAGCGTGCTTTTACAACTTTGGAAACTAAAAACTAAAATTAGTTTCATCACCAAAAAATGGCTCAACGATTTACGATATTTCTATAACACTTACGGAGGGATTGATCAGAATTACGTTTATCAACGATTCGGTAAAAATAATGAAGACACTGCTCTTACTAAAAATATGATTGAAATTAATCCACCGAATCGATTGACAGCGCGTGAGCCACAGTGACCGATCCTACCAATTAATAATAACCACCAACAAAAAATACAAACATGTTTCGAATTTCTTATTTATACGATACTTCCGTCCGAGACAACAATTAAAGTTAACAAAATCGTAGATACTGTTATTGCCTTACGTAAACTTGTAACAATAACGAAACGTAGAAGCCAGCCACACATTTTGCCTAAGATGTAGAGTTGGTGAAGACTTGTGGATTCAGGAGCTTGCCTAGGAATAAAATCTCAGAACAGATATATTTTCACAGGGTAAGCCATTTACAAGGTACTCGTCTTATTTTAACAACAGTTTGCCTTTAATGTTTCCGGTGGGATTACCCATATTTGACCAAAACATTCCAAAATGGCAACATTTTTTTTCCTTTGACCAGTAGTTTTCTTTTCATTGAAATTCGCTTTGACGTTAAATGTTTTTCTTAAGTTTTTAGAGCTTATATGAGAAACTTTTAACAAGAAACAGTTACTATAACACATACTCAAGACCCTTTACCTAAACAGCTTTGTTTTATGCATGTACAGTGGAATTTCGAAAAACTACAATAAAATGGAGTGCAGTGCAGTGGTTTGTGCTTTCTATATTGTCTAAGGGTTTGTGTGTCATAAAATGTGTGTGTAATAGTGTTAAACTTAGTACCTAGGTAGGTACCGTACCTAGAATACTTTTATGGTGTTCCGTGTGAATGTTTTGTGATGGTGTGTGGTCACAACAAAACCTACCTATGAAAAAGTATTCCAAGTTTGAATTTCGAATTTCAATTCACTTTCAGAGGGACTTTCAAGTTTTGGTGAGTAACTAAATCTACAATATTTGTTTGATTTACAATGTTCCTCATTTATTGAATTTAATTATTTTTCCTAAAATTTCAAGAAATTATTGTTCGTGTTTTTGTATGCCGTATTTCAGCGCCATCTTTTTATTTTTATTTACAATGACTTCGTGTTGGTTGCACATTGCCATACACATGTCACTACTATGTTCAATTCACTAGATGGCGTTGTAAACGCAATTTAGTTCTTATCTTGGCCACAGGAATGGTGACAATGAGGTTCAAAGATAATTCTATAGGTGGCGCTCCTCAGAAACAAGGCATGCGGATTCGCATTGTTTTCGATGGAAAGTTGGCCAGTTGATAGGTATATTTGTTTTCGTATTGTGATTAAAAGGAGTTACCTAACAACATAGATATTATCAAAGCCTAAATAAGAGAGTGATAACATAATTTAATTTTACAATAACGCCCTTCATCTTCACCACACGTTTCAACTATTAAAACTTCTTTACCCATGAGTATTCTCGCATAAATAGCTCGATTTTGAGAATCATAAGCGTCACAGCTGCAAAAACCGTGTATACAGAATGAAACGCATAATTTCGTCATTGCGTTCACATGTCAGGATGGCCGAGCGGTCTAAGGCGCCAGACTCAAGGATTCCTTGCCCACTGATTGTGGGTCTGAGCTGTTCTGGTCCTCTCTGAGGGCGTGGGTTCGAATCCCACTTCTGACAAATCTTTTGTATTTTTTATTGTTTGAAATATTATTCAGATTTTTTGTCATCGAGTAACTTTCGTCAATGTGTCAACAGCAAGGTCTAATTCTTCAAAGCCTTGTTTTAATTACATACCGAGGTAGAGATCGTTTAAAATAAAATGACGCGCCCCTTTACTGCATGGATCCACACAAGCACTCTTGTCTGCGCAGATGCGGTGGAGAGGCGCGTCATTTCAGCTTGGACGATTTCTAGGAACATAACTGATTGAGCAAAAAAAGTATGACTTGTTTGTTTTCAAACAATGTATTACTGTCTGAATAATTCTGCTCAGCCAAACACCAGCGTACAAACAAGGTACTTTCAAATAAAATATTTTCAAAAAGGTTTCCCGTACCGGGAATCGAACCCGAGCCTCCTGGGTGAAAGCCAGGTATCCTAGCCACTAGACCATACGGGAGATGAAGAATGGATCGAAATAATGCTTCATCATTTTCAATAATTGTAGGAATAGATTAGCTCCTAAATACCGGTTTATACCTAAGTCGTTGCCTTACCAAAACAAAGTGCCAAAACTAAAATCATGGAAAGAACTGCCAAATAAGCTTCTCGCGGTGAACTCTAAAAGTAGTGTTCTTTAAAAGCTGTTTGAAAAGGGTTATTAACGCACAACTGTTGAATACGTATGGGTGCTGATGGCAAGCACTGTTGTAAAAAAGTTAAACAAATAAAAAAAACACTACAAAAATAAGGGCCGGCGCCCACTATCGGCATCGGCACGCTTCAGGCTTTTAAGGTGGCAAATAGTAATATACTCTAACATAATGGCAATAAAGTGGCGCCGGCCCTGACGATAAACGAAGGCAGTGACATCTAGTATGTGTCAAAGAGATTAACTTTCAACAAACACTCGTGGAATTGTCATTCATCAGACATAAAAAAGTTAATTCGTAAACAAACCAATAGATGACGCTGATGCACAGATTCAATGTTGACGAAATCAAGGTGTTTTGTACCGAGACAGCGGAGACAGAGTCACGGTAATAGTATTATTCCCTTAGGCCCAGACTCCACCAGAGCTGAGCGGAGATGTGCGGCGTCGAGCTGTGTTTTCAACAACCAATAGAATTACATCTCCACATCTCCATGTGTGAATAACGCAATTCTATTGGTTGTTGAAAACACAGCTCGACGCCGCACATCTCCGCTCAGCTCTGGTGGAGTCTGGGCCTTACTGTGACAGAGTTGTACAGTCAACGACAAAAACACGGACTATAATGTAGTAGAATTTCTACCTATGCACTGCTGAACCATGTCACATTAACTTTGATTCAAATTGTCATGGAACTTTTGGAGGAGTTATCAGATTAGACAGTATGACAAATGTACTCATGTGATCAGAGTTCAAGGCTTATTCTTGTCTATGGATCAGAGGGAGGGTGGCATTCTGCTATCCGGGGGAACGCGTAGAAGGCCTCGCGCTTACTCAACGTATTCCCCCACCATGGACGATGAGAGGGAGTAGTAGGGTTTTTAATCGGTAGAGCCACTGGGGTACCACCACCCCGAGGAGAGTCCGACATAACCCGTCCAACCCGGTTGGCGGGTTTGCGTAAGTGCATTTCCCCTACTCTAAAAAAAAAGGGTGGCATTCTGTCTGCATTTTCACATCGAGATCGTATGTCTTTTGGCGATTTGTAAAACTTAATTAGTTACTACACGAAAGTGATCGTTCGAGAGAAAAGAACTAAGCCAAATAACATTTTAAAATTATTTGTATATTAACCTGTGGGTCAAACACACCAAAAGATCGCTGGAGACCCTTCGCATACAATATAATAATGTCTTCAGGATGCTGTTGGGCCTACCTCGTTACTGCAGTGCGTCTGGAATGTTTGCGGAGTACCAGACGGATGGATTTCATGCCATCATTCGCAAAAAAACAGCTTCTTTAATAAGCAGAGTGCGTGGTAGTAACAACAGCATTCTGATGACAATAGCGGATAGATTCTCGTCGCCGCTGTGGAAATGCCTCGTTCAGAGACTGATCACTGGTCCCTATCTACCGCCTTGAGGATCGGAATCTGAATAGGTGGTAATTGTTTAGATGTTAAGTGAAATATGTTTTACCTACTAATCTTAGATGCATAAGGAATTGTTACTAACATAATATGGATGTACCTGGTCCGAAATAAACAATTTTTATTTTATTTTATTTATTTAATGAGGGAGACCATCTACCGCATGCCAGCTGAGTTTTGGGCCAAGAGTGCTACTGACTGGGAGTCGAGCAACTAGAGACGTCGCGGTAGACCTATACGTAATACCGTGTGTCCTCGCCTTAAGAGTTATTCAGTAAAAGGCTTCTAGCCAAAATATGCACATCATGTATTTTGACTTTACTGTTGTTACTCTGTTATCGCAATTATTGTAAACAAACAAGATTAAAAAAGAGTAACTACCGAGTTTCTTGCCGGTTTCTTCCCGGTAGAATCAACACCTCCGAACCGGTGGTAGAATCACATTATTACTTTTTAATTTTTATGTTGTGACTTGTCATAAGTGCTTTTTAATAAGTTTACATGAATAAATACTATTTTTACTTTACTTTACTTTAAATAAAAAGCGACGCCTAAAAAAAGCCTCGAAGGACAGATTATTTTCTAATAAGAAAAAAAGAAAGAAAAATATATTGATTACCCAATATAGTTCTTATTATTACCTTACTAGCGGCCGCCCGCGACTTCGTCCGCGTGGAATTTAGTTTTTTGCCAACGAGTACAAATTGTAGCCCAAATTTGGGCAAAACGAAATAACATTTATGTTATTTCGATGTTACACCCTTCTAATTCGGAACGCACCCATAGTTACGCTTATGCCAGCAGCCGTCTGTCATCAACTGTCATGCCATACCACGTGATGCCGCGTACATTTTCATATTTTATTCGATATCTACATTTTTAAGTAATGTATATTTATTAAACAAACCTTGTCTTGACAATTTATCAGACACATCAAAACTTATAATAAAACCAACTTTTTGGTGCAGTCGTGCTGAAGTTCGTGTTTACAATTTGACCATTTTTCCAAAAAAATACTCGGTACAATTACATAGATTCGGTATAGATCGCTATTTCACTCAATGTCAATCACATGACATACTATTTTTTGCAACATTGGGTTGTGACGTCAGACATTTTCCCTATATTGTTTAATTTCAGCCGCATCTTCATCGCCTCCGTGGCGCAATTGGCTAGCGCGTTCGGCTGTTAACCGAAAGGTTGGTGGTTCGAGCCCACCCGGGGGCGTTTACTTTTGCTTAAAGGTCTTAAATTAATCTATTTTTGGTTCAGAAATCATAATCTCTTGGCTTTTTCCGTTTCTTCTATATTGTTAAAAATAATTGCTTTTCGTTAGTCCATTAAGTAATGTAATATTATTATATTGTTATTATTACGATAAGTGTATGTTTTTCGGATGCATAGTATAGTCTCAAAAAAGAACATAACATCTTTATTTAAAATGTACACAAGCCCAAAATGCGAATAGCGGGACTTTTACTGTAATATACTCGTGATACCACCCGTTTTTCCTGGAGTCTATACGAATGCACATAGAGTGTCGAGACGGTGATATTCACCGTGCCGGAAAAATAATTTACAGTAAACTTATTTTAAGAGTTTACACAATGTTTTTTTTTTGTCGTTTAAATAACAAAGGCTACAACTTCAGATCTAAATAATCTCGTTGGGCCAACCACTAACAGATGGCGTTGCTAACTCTAGGCACTACTAGCGGCTGCCCGCGACTTTGTCCACGTGGACATAGGTTATTTTTGACATGATAACGTCTTTAAATCGTTTTAGTCGGGTGACATGTTCAGAAACTTGTGTCACACCAAAACCTCACGAGCGCGATCGCAGGTATAACGAGAGAGAGACGGACCGATCTCCCGTCTCATCTCGAGCGCTGCCAGTCATTCCGTGAAATGCCCTTATCACGTAAACATCTCGATCGTAAACCTACTTTACCAACAACCATTTTTTTTTTTAATTAAATTGTAGCCTGTGTCCTACTCCGATTCCGATGCATGCGCTATATTATTGTAAAGTTTCAATAAAATCCATTCAGTAGTTCCTACGTGAAAGAGCAACACGGCACATACATCCATCCACACATACTAACTTTCGCATTTATAAAATTAGTGGGATTCATTACATACTGTTGCTTTTCATTTGTAACATGTATTAGCTAGTTCAAACAAATACCGACAGATGTCGCTAACAATTTCAGCGCGGCCGGTTTCTAGCCGACGGTATTAAGATTTTTCTCCGTAGAATGACCCTCCCAGCCCGACTCCAAGAAATCATACTTACCTGGCATAGGGGATACCGTGATCAAGAAGGCGGTTCCCCCAGGGCGAGACTGCTCCATTGCACTGCGGAGTGGTTGACCCTTGCGATTATTCCTAATGTGAATAACTCGGATGCGTTATTTTTGGTAGTGGGGACTGCGTACGCGCTGTCCCCCCAGATTTCCTCGTTCAGTCTAGTGTTGTTGGCAGAGCCAAAATTGTTGGTGATCAATCTGGGTCGCCTTGGCCTGGCTCTATAATCTTTTCATTCGGCGGTTGATGGAATTATGTTGCAAATAAACCATCTTTAATCAGTTCATAATGGGTATTAATCTAATTCGATTTCGATTCCTCTTTTCTGTCTTTCTTATTCCAAGTAGGTATGATGCAATTAGTTGCAGTTTTATTTTTTGTCAAAATCGGTATCAAGACTTCTATGAGCATTTTTCTACATTCAGGTACAACTCCAAGGCGAACCGGAAACTGAAACCCCAAATTGCGACAATACTGGTTTTTGTGAATCTCTATGAAATTCATTTATTAGAAGATTAACGGGCTAGAAACTGTTATGAAGCCACTCGTCAAATAAAACGGAGCAGTTGTAAAATTACCTTAAATGCATCATGATAAGGATACGAACAAGAAATGTGTAATTGCGTACACACTTGACTTCTGTGTGGCCTTCTTTACTAGCTATCTACATCTACCACGGACTTTACAAGGGGAACTCGATAAACATTATTCTTGCTCTTGAAAGAATAAGTCCTACTTGACTGCTACCGTAAACACCGAAGTACCTAGAAATAGGACATCAACACAAAATGCCCAGCCAACTTAGTTGTTGGCTAAAAGCTATTGTACAAGGAGCCTTTCATAATTTTGCCTGTTTTGTTGTCGGGGATATAGCTCAGTGGTAGAGCATTCGACTGCAGATCGAGAGGTCCCCGGTTCAAACCCGGGTGTCCCCTGATGGATTCTTTTGTATCTAGAATGTAATTTTTCGTTTATTTTTGATCTAATTATTATTTTCATCAAGCCGGATATACCCGACTAATACATTTTCTTTATTAATAGAAAATTAAGAAATAGTGTTAGATTGGAAGGTGCTTATGCTTATTTGAGAAATTATATTTAAGAACTGTAATGTACAACATGAATGCAATAAAAGTTTGAAGTTATTCAGGATGTCACAGGTGAATGATTGACGAAGATCTACTAAGATCAGCATTAAAATTGTAAGTGCTAGTGGTCGAAAAGGCAATGACTGTTTGAGTAATACTGCAATGGCAGAGCAGAGTGAAGCGTCACTAAATCACACTTCACATTCACACAATCCTATTATTTCTTTAGAATTAGGGTAACTAACTTTTCTTAAATATTCCAAATTAAATTGAATTTGTACTCACTATACTAAAATGATTTAGATAAAAGGAACAAAATCTTTCGCAGCCGGTAGGATTCGAACCTACGCTCCCAGAGGGAATCTGATTTCGAGTCAGACGCCTTAACCACTCGGCCACGACTGCTTCGTGGCAATGTTGCGAATTTAACCAATAAAAGACAGGAGTAGATTTCGTCCATAACATAACTTCACTTCGTAAATAATTTCAAAGTTGTTCATCTTTGAAAAGTGTGGTTTTTGGCGGTTTTAAAGTAACAGGACCAAGTTTCCGAACGACGATTCGGACTCGCCTATGAAGGGTTCCGAAGCAAATTTCTTTTAAAGTACTAACTTGATCTCGTTTAAGAACTGGCTGGCCAGTTCTTTGTGGAAGTTTGCATGCCAATGTATGAATATAAATACAAAAGTGTCTCTGTGTACCGGTTACTTTTTTATGATAGTTTGCTTAGTAAAGTAAATATATTATGGCAGTCAAAATAGTGGTCTGATGAATGTTCGGGACAGTGATACCTACTTCGAACAAATGTCATTTCGGCCGTCATAACTTCGGTAAAACGTTTTGTGACTCATTGAAATGTCTGGCAAACGAGAATGAACCAGTTAATAATAGGTCCACTGTTACAGTGGCTGTGGCAGACGTCATATCAGGAAAAAGAAATAAACATATTAAAACATTCATTTAATATGAATGTTTTAACGTATTAAAACATTCAGATTATTTAATATGATTGTTTTACTATGTTTTTTTCTTTTGTATTTATCAAACGTTAAGTAAGATATGAAATTTCGCTTCATTTGCGAAACATATCATGGAGAGCAATGAAAATGGGTAGAAAGATGATATTTTTGTCAATCGTCTCGTTTGCCATATGAACATTTGGTTAGAAGTTGTATGTCAAATGATCATTTGTCAATCATTTTTTGGTCACACATTAGTAAACGCCCGGGTGGGGTGCTGGCTGACTCGCGTTCTCCCTCCGATCATTCGAGTTTAAAGGCTACAGAGTACAGATACACATTCTCATTAGTAGTATGCTACTATTCAACAAAAGCTACTTATAAGCATGTGTCTCGAACCATTACTAATAATGAGCATGCTTATTTCTAGCGTGTATGTTTCAGTGAAAGAGCTTGTGTATCTGTAAGTTCAATGTTTTTCTGGGCGTCGTATGCCAAATCCTTAACTATGGGGAGTAAGAAAATTAATTACTTATGAAGTCTGGAGGCTGATTTTGACTTTTGCCTGGCCAGGAATTGAATCTGTCAAATTTCTATTTTATTTATATTTTCATTTCTACTTTATTCTTTACCGAAAAATAAACCTTAGGCTTTCCTAAAGTTGCCATTCAGTATCACCATCACATAACATAATTTGATCCTCATACCTGTATGCGTTATAAAGTTTTGATCCTAAGTACACAATGTACTACACAATAATGCTTTCACTCACACTACTATACTACTATCGACGTATAAAATAAAAATAAAAAAGGCAAAAATCGTCTATTCGCTTCCCCTTATATCATCTCTCATTTGTTTGAAAATAAAAAAAATATCTTTTTTTATAACTTCTGTCCACGCGGATGAAGTCGCCGGTGGCCGCCTAGTGAAGAATTAAACTGATACTCTTCCATTCCTAACAGGTATAAACCGCCAAGTGACGTTTAATACCTGCTATTCAAAAATATAAAAAAAGCACTTCTTGTGGTTGATGTTGAATATAAGTTATGAAAGCTTTACGAGGTCCCTCTAATGCTTTCACGAAAACGTAATGCTACCGCGTTTTAACGGAGTATAGTGACATCTAGTTTCAATGAACGAATTAGTCGCTCTCTTGGTGTTTCTTGATAGGTCATTCCTCGGAAATAGGCCTCGAATGAAGGCCGAGTTCAACACAGAATATCTATACAGGGTGTTCCGAAATTAGTGGTTCAACCGAAAACCGTAGATAGTTCATTTGATTCCCTTCAACTAATTTAAACAGTTTTTTTAAATTCTTCAGGGTTGCCATAAATAAAAGAGTACTTTTTGAAAATTTTCCATCTTAAAATTGTTTTTTATGCCATGGGTGCAAATATCAATATTTTTGAATATTTTTTTCTTCAAAATGTAGCCTAATAAAGTGCCTTTCAGTCCGTTAATCAGTTTTGAATAATGACTTTAATTTTCTTCCAAAAAATTTTTGGTAATGTACGATTTTAATGAATGTCATTTTTATACCTCACTAGCTGTCCCAACAGACTTCGTTCTGTTGTCAAACAATCAGTGTCACGTGACTCGTGTATCTGTAAGTTCAATGTTGTTCTGGGCGTCGAATGCCAAATCCTTAACTATGGGGAGTAAGAAAATTAATTACTTATGAAGTCTGGAGGCTGAGTTTGACTTTTGCCTGGCCAGGAATTGAATCTGTCAAATTTCTATTTTATTTATATTTTGACTTCTACTTTATTTTTACGGAAAAATAAACCTTGGGCTTTCCTAAAGTTGCCATACCATTCATTGTTGTACAATAAAGAATAAATAAACTTTACAATAATAATGCTTAAACATATGAATCATTAATAGGACATAGGCTACATACAATTTATACCCATAATAAATAAAAAAAAACGTCAAAAATCGTCTATTCGCTTCTCCTTATATCATCTCTCATTTGTATGAAAATAAAAAATATATACTTTTTTTATTACTTAAGACCACGCGGATGAAGTCGCAGGCGGCCGCTAGTGAAGAATAAAACTGATTCTGTTCCATTCCTAACAGGTATGAACCGCCAAGTGACGTTTACTACCTGCTATTCAAAAATAATAAGACTTAGCACTTTTAGTCTTGATAACGAACATAAGTCATGAAAGCTACAAGGTCCCTCTAATGCTTTCACGAAAACGTAATGCTACCGCGTTTTAACGGAGTATAGTGACATCTAGTTTCAATGAACGAATTAGTCGCTCTCTTGGTGTTTCTTGATAGGTCATTTGAGAAACTATTTGATTCTCAAACTCGCCTCGAATGAAGGCCGAGTGCAATTAATAATATCTATACAGGGTGTTCCGAAATTAGTGGTTCAACCGAAAACCGTAGATAGTTCATTTGATTACCTTAATCTAATTATTACCTTAAACAGTTTTTGGAAATTTTTCAGGGTTGCCATAAAAAAAAGAGTACTTTTTGAAAATTTTCTATCTTACAATTGTTTTTTTATGCCATATTGGTGCAAATATCAATATTTTTAAATTTTTTTTTTTGTTTTTCAACTCAAGTCGAGTCGCGGGCGGCCGCTAGTATTAGTATAAAAGAGTACCTATATGGCTACCGACATTATGAAGTTGGATGATTCGGAACTAAAACATTAGGAAAAGAGAAGTTAGGAATTGGGATTGTTAGGATGAACAATTTTAGGAAGAAAATTTTCGTCCGTAAAATGTCCGTGCGTCTACTCAGTACCTCCCACTGAAAAGCGTCTGAGCCTATAGGCATTAGCTGAGTGGGGTCCATTTAATTTTGGACATGGTGACACTGCTGTCTGGTGGGAATTCTTGTCTCACCATTTTGTGACACAGACCAAACATGGACCAAACGCAGCGAGGAAATGAACGCAGATTTGTCTGGCATCGTAGTCGCGACCTCTGGTGGCGGGTAGACGTAACCGGTTTTTTTTTCTAAGGCGCCGCGTTTGGTCTATGCATGTCGGAATAGGCACGACAGTGATCGTTTTTTCTTTCTTTCTAATAATAAATGTGTGATATCATACATTATTGATTTACAATCAAGTTAAATGTCATGATAGTCATTCATTAACGTAAATCTCAGTGATTATGTAAATACAACAAGGCCGCCATTTGTTATTAATTTAAGAAGAATAAACAACCATAAATAACTGAGTTTTTATTAAAGTCAGTATGTTTACTATCTCGTTTGGCTGAAAAATGGAATGAAATGTTCAACTTCAAAAGGCCACCATTTGTTATTAATTTAAGAAGAATAAACAACCATAAATAACTGAGTTTTTATTAAAGTCAGTATGTTTACTATCTTGTTTGGCTGAAAAATGGAATGTAATGTTCAACTTCAAAAGTATGCAATCCTAGCGGCTGCCCGCGACTTCGTCCACGTGGACATAGGTTATTTTTTTAAATAAGTCTTTACGCTTAAATTGTAGCCTATGCCCTACTCCAATGCATGCGCTATTTTATTGTTAAGCTTCATTAAAATCCATTCAGTAGTTCTTACGTGAAAGAGCAACACGGCACATACATCCATTCACACATACAAACTTTCGCATTTATAAAATTAGTAGGATTCATTACATACTGTTGCTTTTTGTTTGTAACATGTATTAGCTAGTTCAAACAAATACTGACAGATGTCGCTAACAATATCAGCGCGGCCGGTTTCTAGCCGACGGTATTAAGATTTTTCTCCGTAGAATGACCCTCCCAGCCCGACTCCAAGAAATCATACTTACCTGGCATAGGGGATACCGTGATCAAGAAGGCGGTTCCCCCAGGGCGAGGCTGCTCCATTGCACTGCGGAGTGGTTGACCCTTGCGATTATTCCTAATGTGAATAACTCGGATGCGTTATTTTTGGTAGTGGGGACTGCGTACGCGCCGTCCCCCCCGGATATAAAAAAAAGTCTCTGTAGACCAAGACTGACCACATTTTTCATAAACTACGAACCGCAACGCTTAACCCTTAATTTATCTGTTAGGTCCCAGGGACTCCACACGATTTTCAAAGCATTGTATTTTTTTTATTATTTTACTTATAAGTTCATGCGTCTCAGTACCTTTCTACAATAGCGCGCTGCGTGCGGGAGCGGAAGAACGTGCGTGTGCGCTTATTTATTGGTGAGTTATTACGTTCATGGAGTCCACGGGACTCCACCAGAGAATTTGTGTAACTTTTTCACTAATTCAATAACTTTGTATTTTTGTAGTTCTATGATACAATTTCTCCTTTTTAAGCTACAAAATGGCAAAATAATGAATTTAGCTTAGCCAGATGGTGAATCTATTATCATGGAATGGCTAAACGACGACGATTTGGAGTCTGACGAAGAATCTGAACCGTTCCAAGTGCTTCAAAATAATATGCCTGTGGAATTGCTCTCCGAGTTCGAAGATAAGTGCATATCTTCGGATCTGAATCATGACGGATCATACCTTCGAGACATAGCAATACTGTATATTTATGTCATAACTGTAAAAAGTCAGTATTTTAGGCTGTACTAGAAAAAATCGTTGAACATTGTGTTGCCACAACTGCTGCACGTTTTTTATTTTTTTATAAAACACTAAACATTTTATTTTGTTTCTATAATTTCATTATATTGTTATTATTATTCATAAGTGAAAAGTTGAAAAAAACTAAAGTTTATATTTTTTATGGTACCCAGAAGTTGGCACTACTTTTTGTTAGTAAAATTAGGAAGATAATTTTGTTTCTATTGTTAAAAACTGAAATGATTATAAATACCAAAATCTGATTCGATAGTCTGATAAAGTAATAATTGAAACTCAAATAAATAACGAATTTTGTTACTATCTGTAATTATCTTGTTTTATATGAACCAAAAAATTGTTTGGAGTCCCTAGGACTCCACCAGATAAATTAGAGTATATTTAGGCACCAGATTAACTAAGGGTTAAGGAAAGATTAAGCGAATGGCGTGTTCTGTCAGTTACTCGCAAAAGGCAGCAGCAATAAGAATGAAAGCGACAGAGTAATACAAAAGTTAACGTGATGTTGAAGAGCTGTTTATTTTTTATGATTAAGGGGGTGAGGCAGGGCAATAGTATTATCACGATACTTTTGATAGCCTATCGCTAACAACACTACTGCAGATTGGTTGACCATTGCGATTTTCCCAAACATTTTGCGAAAGTGACCAACATTTTCGCGATGACCATTTTGCGAAAATGACGATCTGCGTCAAAACCATTTCGACTTCGCATCAGTACTGAAATAACGTATACCTATGTACCTATCGCTTTTCAATATCATTGCCGTATAGGCAGTGGGTTTAAGTCGCCAGCTTGGACTTGTTTTTCGAAAGTTTGGTGTCAGGTACTTACTATGAAGTCCTGATTATTTTTCCTAACTTAACTTCTTTTAGCTGCACTTATGTTAATTGATTACTTCGGAACTCCGGAACCACACATTCAATCCAAGTCCATACACAATTAAGTCAATGGAGTATCTAACGTAGATAGACAAGTTATTATACGAAACCTATATGCTTCATTGTAATTAATCTGAAAACATTAAGTAATCTTGCCCATGATTAATTAGATATTTACAGCAAATATCGGAAACAGATAGTTAAAGCATGTTCAAGTACGAGTATGAATTGTTTCTCGCTACAAATTGGATGTGCAGTGCATGTGTACTGCTAGTACATTACGAAACGTGAATCCATAAGGACAAAGGTAAGTACATCTTCTGCATTTATTGTGCTTTAAAAATAAGAGTATATGCAAAAAAAATTTATTGCAATATGCTGACTCATCATAAAAAACAACACTAAAGCATTACTTTAGCTAATTAAGTGTCCTGTCTCATTCGCCAATGTTGATAGCAATAAGAATAGAAGAGACAACAAGTCTATAGTGCTACAAGAGTTAGTTTCAATGATTAAGGGAAACCAAGCTAACCATAACCAAAAATATAACCCTTTTAACCAAATAAAAAACTGAGTAATAAAAAAAAATTGAAGTGATACCTTTCGAGTGAATAAATTCTATTTATATTTCGTCTTTATCTCTCGTGACGACCCCTTTTCAAACAAGGTGTAATGTGTCTCATTGAAAAGCGGAAATCCTTTTGAAACTGGTTCTAATGACTAACAAAATGTAAGAAAATAGCATTTGCCTGTACTAAAGCGACCAAACTCCTGACATCCGTTTGTTTTGTCTTAAAATTTCGATACCAAACGTACAAAAAATATTGTGTTTTAAACTCCAGAATCAGTCTAATGCTGTACGTAGGTTTTATTCAATGAGCGTGCCATATTGCTCTCTCTTTTCAGGCCCAAGATGATTTGGGAGCCTTTAAACTTAGCCCAAGTGTGCCCTGCGCAAACGCAAGTCTCAGCCTGCACCCACTTCGGATTCCTATTCCTCGACCTTCTCGTCAGACTCTATGGAGACTCACTAGACCGACGGATACAAGAGAAGATAGGCTACAAAGATGAAGACAGAATCGTTGATAATCTGCATAACTACGGGTACAAAGTTCACGAGGAAGATCACAAAAATGAAGAGTATGACTTTATCGTGGTAGGAGCTGGGTCGGCAGGCTGCGTGGTTGCGAATAGGCTGTCTGCTTATAAACACTGGAAGGTAAGAGTACCCTCTGGTTGTATGTAAGGTCCAAGTCACCCTAAATTGTCATTCTGTTCCGGGGGGGACAGCGCGTACGCAGTCCCCACTACCAAAAATAACGCATCCGAGTTATTCACATTAGGAATAATCGCAAGGGTCAACCACTCCGCAGTGCAATGGAGCAGCCTCGCCCTGGGGGAACCGCCTTCATGATCACGGTGTCCCCTATGCCAGGTAAGTATGATTTCTTTTTTTTTTTTTTTTTTTTTTTTGAATTGACTAGCTGTTAGTCCAAGGTGTGACTTTCACAGCTTTACCGGGCAATGGGGTGAGCGGAAGGCTCACAACCCCTAGCAGTTAAGTAACAGGCCTAAGGGTGCCCCCAGGGGGGGCCGAGCCTCGGCTTAGGGCGTTACTGGGACTAGGCAATCTAACGTAAGTTTGGGGAGAGAAGCGGCCGGGGACGTGCCGGTACCGCGAAGCATAACTAAAAGATTGGGGCCGCGACGCGCGTCCACGCCGGCGTGGACGATATCTCGGTCTTGTAGAGTGTTGGCTTGGCGCGAGCTGTTTGACGGAGGCGATGAAGCGGGTGATGGCATCATCGGGCTCTAGTGGGACATGTCTGGGACGACGATGTTTTCGGGACTTTTTGCCCTTAAGGGGCCTAGGGATATAATTAGAGGCCTGGACTACTAAGGGGTTTGGGTGGGTCATGGTAGAGTCGAAGAATTTGGAGGACAACTGTTTTAGATACTGCTGGATGGTAGGCAGATCTAAGTCTAAATGGAGATTTTCATTGCGTAAGAACCACGGGGCACCCGTGGCCTTGCGCATGAACCTATTCTGGAGGGTCTGTAGCTTATGAATAGAGCGGGAGGAGGCGTGTGCAAACACGGGGCTAGCATAGGTCATGATGGGGCGGATACAAGACGTGTAAAGTCGAACCTTATTTCTAAGGGACAACTTACTACGCTTATTGATAAGACAGTGGAGACGGCCTAGGACAAAGGCGGCACGATCGCGGACTTTTTTAATGTGGTCTTGGAAGCTCAAACTACTGTCAAGTTGGACGCCTAAGTATCGAACTGTTTTTACCCAGGGAATAGGTTGTTCGAACATAGTGATTTCAGGGAGTTTGGGTGGGTCTTTATCGCGGCTCCTTTTGAAGAGGATAGCGGCGCTTTTGTCAGGATTGACTTCAATTCTCCACTTCCTAAACCAGTCACCGATTGTATCAGCGGCGGTTTGGAGAGATTTGAGAATGAAATCTAGTCTGGGGTGCGTACAATACAGAGCTGTATCGTCAGCAAAAAGAGCTATCTTAATAGGTGCCCGAGGGCAATCAAAGGTTGGGAGATCGCTAGTGAACAGCGTAAACAGGATGGGGGACAAGACGGAGCCTTGAGGGACTCCGGCTCTTATGGGGTGTGGTTGAGACAGAATGCCTTCCACTCTGTAGCGAAAAGAGCGATTTGAAAGGAAGTCTCGAATGATGAGCACGAGACGATCTGGGACACCAAGTGTATATAGCTTGTAAATCAAGCCATTGTGCCAGACCTTATCAAACGCTTTCGCTACATCGAAAAAGAGGGCGCCGGTTCTGTGGCACTTTTGCCTACCAAAACCGGTTAGGACTTGCTCGACTATGCGATGCACCTGCTGGACGCAAGAGTGTTTGGGTCTAAAGCCAAACTGCTCGTCAGGAAGGAGGCTCTTGGACTCTACATAGTCCTTGAGTCGTCTAAGGATGATACGCTCGTAAAGTTTCCCTATGGAACTTAAGAGACTAATGGGGCGGTAACTAGTGGGTTTGGATCGGGATTTGCCTGGCTTGGGAAAGCCAATGACAATAGCTTCTTTCCACGCTTGTGGAAAGATGTTGTTACTCAAAGCTGCGTTGAATATCGCAGTGAGTACTATAAAAAGAGGAGTGGAGAAGTGCTTGAGCACTTTATTGGATATCCCGTCAAAGCCTGGTGCTTTTCGGGGGTGGAGGTCCTTGACGATAGTCTGAACTTCCTCGACCGTGACGCTAGTGAGAGGAGGATCGGAGGGAGGGAGGCTTGCCCTACGTGCGACTTCACAGTCGACTTTCAAGACATGGTCGTTATCTACTGGGAGGGTACTGGGGGAGCATTGAGCTTCTAAGCTATCTGCGAGGCATTCAGACTTTTCACAGTCATCGAAAGCCGGCGGCAGATTGGGACGGTCTAAGGGAGGCATTGTGGAAATGGTGTCGGATTTAAGCTTTCGGGCTAGGTGCCAGAAGGCTTGATGAGAGGGCTCTAAACTACTAATCATCTCGTCCCACTGAGAGTTCCGAAACTCGCTTATACGGAGCTTTACGTCCCTCTGTAAAGACCGTAAGCGACGACGGTTAGCGTCAGTGGGATAAGAGTCGTAAGCGCGGGTGGCGGCGTTCTTTTCCGTCAACAGCGCACGTACATCAGGCGGCAGATTCCAGCGTTGGTGACCCAACACAGGGACCCGCCGTGAGCAGTCCTCCACGACGCTCTGTACGTGACTGGTGAGAGAATCGATCGCACCTACTGTGTCTTGGATGGAGGATAAATCTCCAGAAGCTAAGTTTAATAGTGGGTTTGGAATAGACTTGAGGCTGTGGCCCAGTCGATTCCAATCCACTATTACTTTTTCAGGGGCAGGGGAGCCTGTGTCTGGGGGTCCTATCCGGGGGATGAGCTCTAAGATCACAGGTCTATGGTCTGATTCGCTGAGCTCGTGATGCACTTCTATAGAAGATAAACGTAGGTTTATATTCTTTAGAAGTGCTATATCGAGCACGTCAGGTCTATGGCCTTCAATTTTAGGGAAATGGGTGGGACTCATGGGAGCAATGATATCGAAGCCAATTAAGGTGGCCAGCGACTCGAGCACCCTGCCGCGTGGGTTTGTACAATTACAATCCCACGCGCCACTCTATTGGCGTTCAAGTCGCCCGCCAGAATAACCGAGCTATCGAGATTCATTATGATCTGAAGGTCATCTTTGGTAAGATCTTTAGCGTTATCGCGTTGCTTCGGCCCTAAATAGGCGGAGACAATGGTAATAGGGCTATGACCAGTCATACCGAGACGGCAGACAGAGGTCTCTAACCATTTGAGATTAGGAGGAGGGTCTAGGGGTGTACAATGCAAAGATCGTTTATAATAAATAAGGGTGCCACCCTTCTTGTTTGTTAACCTATCGTTACGGACCATGTTATAATTAGCTATTCTGGGATCCCGTTTAGAGGGCTTTAGGAAAGATTCCTGAACTAAAAAGAGATCTAATTGGTGGGTTTGGACAAAATCAGCTACTAAAGAATGCTTTTTGGATAAACCGTCAGCATTGAAAAACCCTACTCTAAGGGACCTAGGTTTGACTCTACCTTTGGGTGTAACATCCATTATGGGTTACATTTAAAAGTGGACAGGGACATGCCTATCTTGTGGGCTTGGATAGCCGCCTCGAACATGAGGGCGGGATTGCCTTCGGCGGCTCTGAGTAGGTTGGCTACTCTAGAAACTTCGTCGAAGTCTATTACTCCGAGGAAGCGCGACACTAGAGAGTAGTCGCTTAGAGAGGACTGGGAGGCCGATGTGACCTGCGGGGCGGGAGGTGAGGGAGGCGCGGGCCTTTGTACGGGCCTGGCAACAGGGGCCTGGTAATGGGGAGGGCTAGGTGCCACTTGAGAGGTATTACGTACCCAGGGTACGTTAATAAGGGGAGGGATAGTCTGCGGGGACTTTGTTAGGGCCGGGAAGTTGGCCAGAGATTGGTCTGGCACGGCTGGGCGGACTTGGGAGTTAATGGGGGCTGGACGGGCCCTCCAGGAGAGTTGGCTCTGAGCCGGGGCGCGACTGGGGCGCTGGGACTTAGGGGCTTTGGGGCAACCGCGGTAGTTTGCGGGATGACCCGTTTCTCCACAGAGCACGCAGCTTGGAGGCTCCGTGCACTGAGAGAGGTCTTTAGGGCGGGGGCAATCAGCCGTGCCGTGATCGCCCAGGCACTTAACGCACCTGGGGGTCGCGAAGCAATTGCGGGCAGAGTGCCCGTAGAGTTGGCAGCGATGACACTGCCCTATGGTGCCCCTTTTGTGAGGGGCTTCGACGGTGATACCAGAGAGCTGGCACACCGTCTTGATGTTAAAAATGGCCTTGCCGGCGGGCGAATGCTCCAAAACGGCAAGAACCATGTCATAGGGGGCGTGGGAGCGACCGCGATGCATGCGGTGTACTTCCATGATAGGAAGGTTTTGGGCCTTTAAATCGGCCTGGACATCGGAGGTCGAAACCTCCTTTGGGATTCCCTTCACGACTACACGAAGTAGCCGATCCTCAGGGAGGGCGTAGGTGTGGAAGGATACTTTCATATCCTTCAAAAGAGATGTTAAACGACGATGGTCGTTTGAAGTCTGCACGGAGACTTTAATTCCCGTTGAGGTGGTACGGGCTGAAAGGTAATTAATACCTAGAGAGTTGCAGCGCTTGGATACATCGATCCAAAGCGCTTTATTCTGAATAAACAGGGGCGGTGGGGAAGGCTCTTTCCTCTGGGAAGAGGTAGAGCTAGTTGGGTTGGTGGTCTTAACCGATGCCGCGGAGGTCGCGGGCTTAGTAGGGATCGCTCGTGTCGCCACAGGGACTGAGGGCGTAAGCGGGATATTGCGGGGCGCGGGGGCCTCGCAGGTCATATTGGGCATGGGTGGGGACTCGGGCGAGTCGTTCTGTTTTTTAGAAGGAGGGGCGGAAGCGGTTTTAGCACGCTTCTTACCGACTACGGTTGTAAAATCCTCATCTGAGGATGAGGTAGAGGAGGAGTCCTCGTCTGGGGAGGTCTCATCTGCGACCTCCATTGCGCATTCTAGTGCGTCATCGGGGGTCGCGGAAGAGGGCCCAGTTGAGGTGGGATCGGGAATGGGCTCGGGAGAGGCGTCCTGGGTGACCTCGTCGAAGTATTCCCTGATCTCAGGTAATTCCGAGACGAGGGAACCAAGTAAGCCTTCTTTGGTGGCTAGAAGCTTTAGGAGCTTCTCCAAAAAGGGAGAGTTTTGGTCGGTGCGCGACATGGCGACCGACCAAACAGCTATCTAATACTAACGTATTTTTACAGCACTTCAAACGCGTCGCGTTCCGCACAGAAGAAGTGCCAAGAAACTGTGCGGCAATCGCGCTACTTGTCCTAACACGTTTAGCCCCGGGTTGGGTGTTACCCAGGGATGTGTTTGTGTATGTATGCTCCCCGCCGGGGTAAGACGGGGAGGGTGAGTACTTAATTAATGAGCCCTAAGCTTGTATCCGCCTCGCCAATCTTAATGTGCGAAGTGGTTCCTAACTGCCTCAAGTGCAGAGGGTAGCTCAGAGCGGATGCTCCGAACGCCCAAACGACACAAGAGGGATGGGATGGTAGGGAAAGGGTAGGGTTGGGAAGGAGATGATTGTCGTCGACTAGGAGTTCCCCCAAGGCCGGTGGTGACAATCCCAGCCGAGTTTAGCGTTGCCCAAAAGGGGCAAAGCCGGTGTCTCGGGTCCACACCCAACAGGTTTCGTAATGGCACCGTTAGGTATCAGCCTGTTGACCACAATAATAGTGGATTTAATCACAAAATGTTAAGTTAGTCGCCTTGAAAAAGGCAACTAAAATAACTGCCCGGGCTAGCAACGGACTTAATCCGTTACTAACTGGGCGAAGAATGTGCGCGCAGGCGACACAAAGCCGCCGCGAACACAAAGGCGGCGCCGACAAAGGCGCGCGGGAACAATGGAGCGGAGCGGGCGGCAGCGGATGCGAGCGTCTGCTCGCTGTGGCGGCTGGATGCGAAGTCTTTTTCTATGATTTCTTGGAGTCGGGCTGGGAAGGTCATTCAACGGAGAAAAATCTTAATACCGTCGGCTAGAGACCGAGCGCGCTAGAATGAGCACTGCCATCTAGTGACAGCCGCTGTAGCTAAGACTAAACATGTACTTATATGAATCAGCGCCATCTGTTGACAGTTAATAAAACCGTTTCATTAAAAAAAAAAAAAAAAAAAAAAAAAAAAAAAGCTGAATAAAAATATCTTCCTAATTCCAGGTGCTACTTCTAGAGGCGGGTCCCGAGCAGCCAGACGTGACCTTGGTGCCAGGTCTCAGCACAGCTCTCATCGGTTCCAGCATTGACTACAACTATCAGACCCAGCCCAATGGCAAGAGTTGTCTGGGAAGGCCAAACCAGCAGTGCGCGTGGCCTCGGTAACCTCATTTGAATTTTCCATAACGTAATATTATGAAATCACTAGCGTTCCACCACACTTGAAGTTCAATTTCAAACGTCACGTGAGAACACGTCTAAACTTGTTGCCATCAATGGAAATGGATAATCGACATAAACTACATTATGATATCAAAGATTAGATTAAACTATTCGTCCCAATAATAGATACCGGCACGTGACAAGTCGCTTTCATTCCCAAACATTACCGATTCTCCAAGTAATGCCCTAGGCAGGGGTCCGTGCAATCCTCTAGGTCACCCTTGGGCGAGGGCTTATACGAAAAACCGCCTTATTCATAAAAACGAACGCAATGCCAAAGCATTGTTCATGCAACGTGTTATGTCACTTACTCGCAAATAGCGGCAGCAACATGAATGAAAGTGACAAAGCGATACAAAAGTTATTGTGTTGTTGAAGAGCTGTTTGAGTTTTTATGAAGAAGAGGGTTAGACTTGAAATATTAGGAGCACTCTGCACTCACCCTACAGTCCGGTAGAGCTGTCAAGGCTGTCATAGGCTGAACACAGGGTAACATTCAGAAAAAAAATACTACATCTGACTTATTTTCATCTTCCTTGAATTTCATTGTGAAATAAAAATTGTGAAGTGAAAAGCCTTTGTAATATTGCAATGTTAAAATAAGTATTATTATGCTAACTAATATTTATCCTATCCTATTTATTAGACCATATTTAATACCTTATTAATATCCACCTTATATTTTTCATAAAACTTAAAGACTGCAACTAAAATTCTAAATAAAACCTAATTTCCATTGCATATTATGTATTGTATAGAGGTGACCTCGTTACTCGCATATCAAGTTAGAAACCGTTATACCTACAGAGCTAATTTATTGATCGTGGCTAATTATTGCTAGTTTTGTAACCTAGCTGCTTTTAAATACATCGTTGTTGTTTTTAAGTCGTTTATAATACCTCCCTGTTTTTTACTTAAAAAACTGAGGTCTACGGCTTTGACTTAATTAAATCAACATCAGATTCTCTTGGTCCCGGTTATCGTCCGTCGATGACAGTCGTTAAGCCTTGTCAGAGGCCGTAGGGCTTAGGGTGGCTTGATAACATCTGAAATTAGGGTTGCTCCTTAACCTTCCAACCCTCCAACAATCCGCACTGAGCCCGCGTGTTGAAGTAGGGCTTGTTCCACCTCATAGTCACGGTAAAGAAATATAACAGTAATATGACTCGGCCCCGTCCTTGAGATAAGTGCCTACAGCCGCGCGGTTCGTCGCTACGCGATAGGGCTGCCGCCTGTAGTATTTTAAAACATCCAGATACCTACCTGTTTCAATCTTGTTTTGAAATTGTTTTTTGTGATGGTAAATATTGTATTTCTATATAAATAAATGTAATTAGTATGTGAATGAAAAGAATGTGTTGATGTGAAAAAAGGATCATACATACATCCTCACAATTCTTCGCATTTACAATATTAATAGGAAGTAAAATCAATTAGAGCGTAAATTTTTTGAAAGACCTCCTATCTTAATACCTACAATGAACCAAATTTTGCGGTGGACTAGCTATAACTAGCTATAAAACTATTGCGTTAGCAAATCCCTTACTTGAAGAGTAAGTATGTAGGTCCATAATTTCACTACCAATTGACACGTCGTGCGCGCCAAGGATTTCCGACCTAAGGTCATTCACCCGGTGTGGTGAAGTTAAACCGTAAACCCGCGAATGTTAATGCAAGCGTACTTTACGAATTACTTACTTATCCAACCTACCTATTCTATCTAGCGCTGAACCACCTATTTCACTTGTCTGTCACTATCCTTCACCCTGTCAACTCATTTATTCAATAATCTAGGAGTATTACTCGGAGGATAAAGCGAAATACAAGCGTCTTTAAAAATATTGTAACAAATTACGTGCTATTATGTAGGTACGTAACAAAACATTTTAAGCTTACTCGTACGTAATGTAAAGAATGATATCTCTGGGTGCGTTACTGATGAATTTAAACAACCAACAACAGCACAATAAAAGAAAATATCTTGCCCTGCCATAGTACATTTACAATATTATGTTCACAAAATGGTACAAAACACACAAAACTGTCCGTCCGACACTGCACGGCGCGCGGCGCATTCGCGACTGACAGCCATCGTATCACCCTCGTAACCGGGGCGCGTAGGTATAACTTGCGTTCCGTCCGCTTGGTCGAAGTCACAATACTGTTATATTCCTTTACTGTGTCATAGTTGACCTGAGGCATGTGACCAGCAGTGGGTCGTATATAGGCCGTTTATGTAGATACTATACCTACTTGGTATCTATCCCATGCTAAAATTTTTTTTTCAAAAATAGTACGGTCAGCGGCACATCAAGCTACCAATCTCTGTTTTTATCTTCCTCTCGCCGAATGACACTTCTTTGCAATAGAGCAAGGACAAGGACAACTAAACGGAAAGAGTAGCCTGTCATGCCGTTGACCGTACACTAACAGATTTTATATCGCTATTAGCGATAGGGCTGTCTAAAGTATACATTGCTCTAGATATAGCACTTAGCTATAATTTTTTAATGTGTACTTAACAATATTATCTATCCGTCTATCTACATAAACGGTCAATATTTCATCATTGATCATCGAGGATGAAGCAGCAAATGGTTTAATTATATTAAGATAAGATATAATTTATTGCACAAAAGTTACGCAACAAAATTTGCAGATATTTAGGACGCACATCGACGTTTACACACGGACACCTTATAGAGTTGACTTAAGACCTGTTTCGCAATGGTTTTGTAAAGGTTAATATGAACGCCTCTATAATTTAGACGGCCTTATCGCTGAAATCTCTTCCAGCCAATCTACAAGTAGTGCAAGATGGTTATTGATTGATTTAAATCAAATGATGCTTTTTCACAATTTCAGTGGGAGAGTTATGGGAGGTTCAAGTTCAATCAATTCCATGACCTACGTCAGAGGGAACAAGGTGGACTACGACAGCTGGGCGGCGGCTGGCAACGAGGGATGGAGTTACGATGATGTAAGTACATTGCATCAGTAACGCATTTTTGTCTGTAAAGCAAGACCCTCTTAAGGGATTAGCTCTGGCTATGGTACTTTTTTATTTTCATGTAATAGTAAATAAACAATGCATGTCGCTGTTAACTTTTATAAGCGCTAATATGCTTTTGGAACGCTTGCTGAGCATGTTTAAGCATGTTTGTCTATACCCTCACCTTCAGAGCAAACGCTCTCTACATAAACATGTACTTTTATGAATTGTTGCATCAGTCGCACGCTAGGTTTTTGCACTACACTGCATTGGCTATACCATCGTCCGCACTATAATGCATTTGTTACATTGCACTCCATTCGCTGTACCATCATCTGCACTACTATGCATTTGCTACACTGCACTGCATTCGCTATATCACCGTCTGCCCGTCTGCACTACACTGCATTTGCTACACTGCACTGCGTTCGCTGTACTATCGTCTACACTACATTGCATTTGCTGTATTGCACTACATTCGCTGTACCATAGTCTACACTGCACTGCATTCGCTGCACCATTGCCTTCCCTGCACTGCATTGTCTTCCCTGCACTGCATTGTCTTCCCTGCACTGCATTAGCTACACTGCACAGCATTCGCTGCACCATTGACTGTACTACACTGCTGGTGTTGGCAGCCCACATGAAGTGCGATTCTTAACGACAGGTATTAAAACGTAAAGAAGTTAATGGCTCATAATTTAAAGAAGAAGTAAATACGTTGAATTATTATTACGTCCAATAATTATTGCTATAACTAAAGAAAGCGACATTCTATCTCACAGGTGTTGCCGTTCTTCAAGAAGTCAGAACACAACCTAAACATTGAAGCCCAAGACAGAAAGTTTCACGGAGTTGAAGGTGAACTCTTCGTATCCCGCTATCCGTACATCGATGACCCTTCTATCATGATGACAGAAGCCTTCAACCAGGCTGGCCTTCCTATCAGAGACTTCAATGGTGCCAGACAAATAGGAGGTATACAGGCACAATCTACCCTGAAAGATGGAGAAAGAGTGTCCGCTAACACAGCTTACATCCAATCAATAAGGTACAAAAGGAAAAATCTTACAGTAAAACCTAATTCTGAAGTCATAAAAATATTAATAGATGCCCATAATCGTGCTTATGGTGTGCATTACATCAGGAATAGAAAAATTCGAACAGCAATAGCGAAGAAAGAGGTCATAGTGAGTGGTGGTGCCATAAGGTCCCCTCAGCTTTTAATGCTGTCAGGTATAGGCCCAAAAGAACATTTAAAACATCTGCATATAAATGTCATCAAGGATTTGCCTGTTGGAGAAAATTTACATGACCACGTAACGTTTAACGGCTACCTTATCGCCTTGCCAAATAAGACCAGCACTTTAGTAGATCAGAAAGAAATCCTTGACAGCGTTCGCAGGCATAAACAATACCGTGATTATGACAGAGGTGAAAGTCCACTATCTGGTAATGGTGCTGTCAATTCACTTGCTTTCATCAAAACTGAACCAGATTTGCCAGCACCGGATATTCAGTATCAAATGGATGTGACCACTTGGGAAGAATTCGTCAGAGAGCCAGAAGTGGTCGATTCCATCGCTATATTCCCGACTGCGTACTATAACGGTATTTTGCCAAGAACAATGAATTTGGTGCCGAAAAGTAGAGGAAAAATACGCTTGAACGCGACTAATCCTTTCGGACCTCCACTGGTGTACTCCAACTACTTTGCAGATGCACGGGATTTGATACCTCTCATTAAAGGTGTGAGGTTTTTGTTGTCTTTAGAAGATACACAAGCATTTAGAGAAAGAGGCGCTCATTTCGTGAAGACGCCTCTGGGGGCCTGCAAACATCACGAATGGGGTACCGATGCTTACACTATATGTTTAGCTCAATCTTACACTTCGTCTCCGTACCATCCAGTTGGCTCTTGTAAAATGGGTCCTAAATCGGATAGGACTGCCGTGGTTGATCCTAGATTAAGAGTGCATGGAGTTCACGGTCTCAGAGTTATAGATGCCTCGATAATGCCTGTTGTGGTGCGCGGGAACACCAATGCTCCGTCTATTATGATTGGCGAAAAAGGTGCTGCCTACGTTATGGAATACTGGCTGAAACAATCTACTTCACGGTTACACTTGTAACAGAAATACAGATGTAGAACTTAACCATCTCTAAGTTTCCCAAATTCACTCCAATATCTGTAGCTTTTAATTTTATGGCAAATGTACAGAGCTAGTTTAAAAAGTAAATAATTTAATACGTTTGACATAGACTTTCAAACCCTTGGATGACTTATTAGTTATTATCACTTACTTAAACTAATTTATTTATTTATTTAGAAATATTATAAAATTAATAACATGTCCAGATTACAACACGAAGCTAACTCATTTACGCGCACTTCGCAAAGAAATCAAAGTAGAATCAGGGAAAGTTGTTTTACGTTTTTTTGTGTGATAATGAGGCTTACGAAACATAAATTATTATTCATGGTATCTACCAGTATATTTAAAATATAGAATAAAGTGACATCTATAACCTGCACATCGGACTACGCGATTGTATCCGCACAGTTGGTGCGTTGTATTTGCAGCGACCGTCACTAGATGGCGGTCCTCATTCTAGAACGGCCAGTTTCTAGCCGACGCTATTAAGATTTTTATCCGTAGAATGACCCTCCCAGCCCGACTCCAAGTAATCATACTTAGGGCCGGCGCCCACTATCGGCATCGGCACGCTTCAGGATTTTAAGGTGGCAAATAGCAATAGACTTTAACCTTATGGCAATAAAGTAGAAATTTCCGTGATGTGTTCTCGTAAAAACAAAATGCATTTGTTCTGTTTCTGTTTCGGCATTTTCTACTGTATTCCCATTACGTTAGAGTATATTACTATTTGCCACCTTAAAAGCCTGAAGCGTGCCGATGCCGATGGTGGGCGCCGGCCCCTACCTGGCATAGGGGATACCGTGATCAAGAAGGCGGTTCCCCCAGGGCGAGGCTGCTCCATTGCACTGCGGAGTGGTTGACCCTTGCGATTATTCCTAATGTGAATAACTCGGATGCGTTATTTTTGGTAGTGGGGACTGCGTACGCGCCGTCCCCCCCGGAAGATATAAAATAGAGGCAAAGCACATGCATGTGCAAAGCTGTGGTAGGTTCTATATAATAAATTTCTATGTTTCTCTTATTTTCTATAATGCACGCACATATCCATGTCAAGAAAGTGATCTGTGAATGGTCCATCCATTCTTAGCAATCAGGAGTTGGATGATTATGGCTAAGCTGTTCCTTCTATTATGCATAACCATATAACTATTCTGTAATATAAAATGAAAAAAATGGGTTTTTAATAACCTAATGAACCACTCAACAGACCAAAACAATGAACTGGATATAATAATTAATTTTAAGGAGTCTCAAAATACGAGAGCGTAACAACAATGCATTTATCTAAAGTAATGCAGATTTCATTTATATATGTATAATAATGCACCTGCTGTGTGACAGAACTGCCATGTCATAAATTAGTATTTTTTTTAATTTGACCTATCACCTCATTCTCTTATGTGCCCTTTCTCACTTATTTTTTTAATATTATTTATTAAGTCAATTACCTACGTATTAATGTTGAGCTGTTTTTATTTCTAGTTTTGCTGAGATCTAGCCAAAGGCATCCAGTCGATCGAATGCAAAACTTTTTCAGATAGTTAACCTAGGTACTTATGAACGAATGATTACCTTTTTACAATCACCTATGGGGGAAAAGCATTTGAAATAAAAATTAAACAAGTAATTAACCATGCACAACTTTTATTGTTATAATTTTTTGAGTAAAAATATGATAATACATTTTTAACTTTATAAAAATACAAAATAGGTACCTATCTAACTTTTCTCACAATCATCAATTTTTTTAAATTATTTCAAAAAACCTTTAAGATTAATTTTAGGAAGAATTGATAATTACCAGTATTATATTTACCTATTTTTTAAATCTATTTATTACAAAAAGCCAATATTGGCGTCCTCAGCATCTACAAAGTTATGCAACCACGGAACTTACTCGGGCAATATGCCATTTAGTCTAAAAAATTGCCTATAAATTCAGTTAAAAAATCTTACTTACAATAAGCATTATAAATCAATTGGTAATCCAATTTCAATATTTTTTTTTCATAACTCCCAACAAAACACAATTTTGTATTCAACAAGCCTTTCAGGCAAAATGAACGTACAACATAGTCCATACATTGAATACTAGATGGCGTTACACGCCAAAGCCGTTTGGCCTGGTGGCAAAGATGCGACATAACGTCGGTATTTTTTTTTCTCGACAAGCTCGTTCTGTTTCTGTTATATTCACTTCTCAGGGAGCTTGATGACTGGCATCTGAGTGTAGCCCCATGTTGATTCGCAGTGTTCGACCAAGTCTCTCTCCGACTCTGTGAGGCTGGATAGGTCAATTTCCTGGCTGTCGCTAAAGGGGTCTGTGTACGGGTAGTGGACCAATACGCAGCTGAAGTCTGCTCCCGAACCGCAGCAGCCCAAAAGCTTCTTCAATTTGACTTGAGAGTCAATCTGTGAACAAGAGAGAATAACGTTAGAAATTTGAATATTAAATATCATCTTTTTACATTTTAAAGTTTCTGCTCCAAATTAACTAAATATTAATCTTTAAACAAGTTTAAACGAAGTTATGGGGATCTTTATGTTTCTAGGAATGCTAGAGATCGAACTTACAAAAAAAAAGTAGATAATTACCTTAATGACATGAATATCATTTTCGACGCAGAAGGCTTGCAACAGAACTTCTTGCATGTGCGTCGCGCTGTCGCCAGGCGGCGCCTCTGCCGTCAGGCAAAAAAGTGCGCCGCCGCTGTTCTGAGACAAGAACTGAATGGCGGGAAGGAGCCCGACAGTCAGCCTTTTTTCAATACAAGCCCTGAGCAGGACCGTTTTGATACATTTTCCAATGGGGCTGTAAAGAAAGAAAAAGAAAATTAGTATAATGAAAGTACCTACATTATTAGAAAAAGAAGTGCAAAAGAGAACTCCACGGCGGGGAATCGAACCCCGGTCTCCCGCGTGACAGGCGGGGATACTGACCACTATACTACCGAGGATCTTGACGGGGAGGTTGAAATTACGAAGTCCTTTCTATTGCAAGGAACTTTGATTATTTTATACTTTCATATGAAAATCTTTCAATTCGTTCATCATTATTGGCAAGATTTATTTTGTGTCCCATGTTAAAAAATACTGCAATTTATTATACTTTATCGAAACAATATTCTTTGCTAAATTATTTCCAAGGTTTTCAGTTGTAATTTAAGTCAAGTGTTTTTTTTCTTTTTAATCAGGAATTAAATTAAAAGATCTGAGTTCGAAAATTGGACTGAAAATTCACATTAACTAATATTACACAATATTTAATAATCACCTTTTAGCAGCCATCCCACTGAAGCTCTCCGGTTTCACAGGCACTACAGAATCTTTGTACATCTTGCTGGTTAGATTTATGCTTTTTATCTCGTATTCACTAATTTTCAACACTTTCCTTAGATCGGAATGAATTGTCACTGTTACACTTGCACTTGAAGACACTTTAGGCAATCCAATGGCACGCGCTGATAGTATCCGAGGTCGGTGTAACTTATGTCACAACAATTTCACAAGTTTGCGGCGCCAACAGACGTGGTTTCGCTCTGAGGTACAGTTGAGGAATGGCGTTCGGCTGACGCATCGGTTGTTTTATACCCGCTCCACGGACGCGGGGTTTTTGTCAGTGTGTGCGTGGCGGTCGGCGCCTACTGACGATTCCTCGGAAATCCGCTTGTGAATGTGTGTGTAGCAAAATACCCAATCTGCTTTTGAGTGTGTGCGTGAAACATTTCTCTGTAAGTACATCGACAGGTCGCAACTTGCTACATTTTCCGATTGCTTTTTTAAATACATTTTCGTACTTGTCTCCTTGCTAGGTCGGGCAAGGGCTTGAACGATAAGTTTGTCTGTGTGCTGAGATGTGTTGCAACGTGTTTGCGTGTGGTTTTATCCGATCTCAGCGCGCGGGATTCCCAGCTGTTGGGGTTTTTAGTTGGAGGAAACAGCAGCAAAAATCGGAATTGTATGCGCTAATTCAATCGGAGGCTGATTTGCTTTGCTGATTGTAATGAATGGGTGTGAAATTGAACTACCCGTAACCTTGCATTTTAGTTAATGGAAGAAAAACCCGCATTTGTGAGCATTACAATCGAAACGTTTAGCGGATCTATCAGAAAAGTTTGTTATAAATAGTGTAAGCCTAGGCTTACTAAAATCTTCAACCGCTATAACCGAATGATTTATTGTATGAAGTGTGACATCAATGAAAGACATCGCTTTAGAAAACTATTGGCTGTAGCTCTACTTCGCACGTTGGGTATCATGGGTCTCTGCAAATTTGAAATACCTATATTTGGGTGTAAACTCAAGGCAAATACTGAATCCTGCCATTAATCCACATGTCCTGAAGTTCACTACATCTTTTTACGGTGTTGTAAACGTGACTAAAATTGGTAGAAAAAGATTAACGCGTTTATTTACAAATTACCGTAGAAATATTCAAAATGTTGGTTTACGTTGATGATGCTATTACCAGAGTGGATTTTGCTTATTCAGGAAAAATATTGTAAAAACATCAGTGTAAGAACAGGGGACTTTCCTTTTTGCGAATTGTACAAAATGTATGCTGATGAGGAAACCAGCAGAAATCCCAAGCAATTTTGGTTATGAATATTAAATTTTGCCATTGTCTTCAAATAAAAAACTGCTGGTAAAACTTCCGAAGGATTGTTGTGTTGGGTTTATTAAAGACTCTTCATCCTACCATTTGATTAAAACCTTAGATGAACTTTTTCATTTTTTTGAGAAATTACCTTTTTGAAGAAAACATTAGCTCAACTTTAATTCAGTCATGCCTTATATGGTCAGGCATTTTTTTTGGTATGATATTTGACTCTGATTACTGAGAACTCTAGTTACGAAACGAATTATAGCAAGTTATCATTAAGATAAGAGTTGTTATCAATGATAACAGCTACATTTAGTGACATGTGCGTGACGTGTTATCAAAATAATTGATCGGAAGTGATTCAAAATGCAGTCGCAATTCGCACATAAAGTAACATAACATAAAACATAAACGGCCTATATACGTCCCACTGCTGGGCACAGGCCTCACCTCAACTATGAGGCGGTATGAGCCATACTCCAACACGCGGGCTCAGTGCGGATTGTTGGAGGGGTGTAAGGTTAGTGAGCAACCTTAATGTCAGATGTTATCAAGCGGCCCTAGGGCCTCCGACTAAGCTTAACGACTGACATCTGGCGACGACAACCGGGACCAACTGCTTAACGTGTTACATAAAGTAACTTTTAATAATTTAAAAATCACTTAGGGTTAAGTACTTAAGCGCTAGTTCAAAACTTAACTCAAGAGACAGTAAAATAATGTTTAATTTATAAATGACACAAATTAGTTATCATTAGTAATTATTGATCAGCAATTTTGTTTTAGTTTGTGCCTAAAACGAACTTAATTCTAAATAGGTATGAACTGTTGAAGTGTAGCTGGCCTAGTTTGGCTTTTCACACGTGCGCATCAAACTAGGGGAGATAAAAACCTTGCAATGTTTTCTTCGTTGCTAACTACAATTAATTTCATATGTCGCCTTTAATCCGATTTATAAGTCTTAGGTCTAAATTAACTATATCACGTTCCAAAACATCATGATAGTGGCTTTCATTTACTTCTAATTTGAGAAAAAGTTTTTTTCCAATGTCTGGGGTGGCATTCCGAGTTCCGACGGACATCACTTCACATCTCGGTGCTTCACTCTTACTACAATAATTAATACGCTTCACTCTAAATTAGTATTCGCCCTCATTTTGTATGTAAATAACAAAAAAATGATCTTTGCCTTAATTCTTTCCCCTCAAACGGCCATAGTCGCAAAGAAATTTATTTTCTAAAGATACCACAAGCAAAAAAATAGGGAGTTTTGGCGCCCACGTGTCATTTTGTTTGCGGACAATACTGACTAAAGCTTTCTTTACCCTATTATGCATTTTGTTTACAAATACTGCCACGTGTGACATAACTCAAGCGTGTATGTGTCACTGCATCGTTTAGTTGTACTACGATGACTGTCCTAAGAACACTCGTTTAATGTGCCAGGGTACGGTATCTTCACGCGCTCATCGGCTATTGACCTTACGAGTCACGATCGGTTGAACATGTGGACCAATTATTACGTCTTACTACTAATATTCAAGTCGTGATTTACTCGTGAATGAAAATTTGTTCCTAACGAGATATGGGCAGTTTGATATGGTTTGGGATCTCGCGGAAAGGTTATGTTAAAGGAATGTAGTGCTAAATTAACCCGTAGGTATATTACACTTCGCTTTGTCCTCGAAATTAAGAATAACAAAAATGTAGTAAAGCGTGTCGCGCTGGCCATCTACCACTAAAGTTGAAACCATAATCAAGAGAAAAAAAAAAATGGTTTCAACGTCATATTCAGCTGTCACAGATTGTCAAATGTCATTAGCGTTTTAGTGCTCGCGCCATTCTGCACGATATTTTTTTCTTTCCCAAGTTTTAAACAATTTCAGGATCTTCAGGGATATTAAGCATCAAAAACACAAAGTCTAGGATTTGGGAATGCATAAGGAACGAAAGATTAGAAAAATTAAAGAAAGTTTCAAGTGGAAACTACAAGAACGATCGAGTTTCTGGCGGATACCTGCCTACGTGAAAAACTGCATTTGCATTGAAAGTTTCTCAATATGTGTCTTCTCAATTTCCGAAGACGAATGAAGAATGAGTATAGTTCGAGTGGTTATCACCTTTCTTATCATGAGTTAAAAACTATCAGGTTCTGGTAAGTACCTACTTGAAAAACCATGCATTTGCTCTGAAAGTTTCTAAAAGTCTAGTGTTCCCCTCAATTTTGTGTTTCCGACGACAAATAAAGATTAAGTATAGCTTATGGGGCTATCACCTTTCTAATTCATCAGTTAAAAACGACCAAGTACTGATAAGTACATACTTGAAAAACAATGCATTTGCATTGAAGTTTTCTAAAAGTCTAGTGTTCTCCTCAATTGTGTGTTTCCAGAGTAGAATAAGGAATGTGTATAGCTCATAAGGTAATAACTTACCTTTTCTCATTCATTTATTTATTCATTTAAGAACAGTTAAAGACAATCAGGTTGACTGGTAGAGAATGCAATGCATTTGAATTGATAGTCCCCAAGTTTGGTGTATGCCCCAATAGGTTTTTTTCCAAGGAGGAATAAAGAATGTGTATAGCTCTGAGCGGCTATAACCTTTCTAATTACAAACCTATTACCCTATAATTTTGCTCATGCTTGTGTACAATTCAAAGTGATTGTTACCTACCAAAAGCAGTTAAACATGTATTATGAGTATGTGCTTATGCATAATTTTGCTCATGCTTGTGTACAATTCAAAGTGATTGTTACCTACCAAAAGCAGTTAAACATGTATTATGAGTATGTGCTTGTGCACAATTTTGTTCATGCTTGTGTACAATTCAAAGCGATTGTTACCTACCAAAAGCAGTTAAACATGTATTATGAGTATGTGCTTGTGCACAATTTTGCTCATGCTTGTGTACAATTCAAAGTGATTGTTACCTACCAAAAGCAGTTAAACATGTATTATGAGTATGTGCTTGTGCACAATTTTGTTCATGCTTGTGTACAATTCAAAGTGATTGTTACCTACCAAAAGCAGTTAAACATGTATTATGAGTATGTGCTTGTGCACAATTTTGCTCATGCTTGTGTACAATTTGAAGTGATTGTTACCTACCAAAAGCAGTTATACATGTATTATGAGTATGTGCTTATGCAAAAGTCTTCATTTAATTATTTTTTTAAATAAAGTTAATACTCTGAGTTTGTGAATGGATTACAGAGATTATTCCAAACTTCCTAACATGATAATGTATTTATATACATTACATTAAGGTATAACCTTAATGAGTGCTCAGTTAATTAAAAGTTTCATATATTAGTGATTTTCAGAAAGAAAACTTAGTGATTATCCGTCAGATAATAACAATTGTGTTACTACCCTATCTGGTCCCGGTGTGGGAAACACCCTGTCTCCGTCGAGGACAGAACAGGATTTCATCCTATTCATGACACCACATAGAATTGAAGAGCCAATAATAATACAGTCAGAACCCACTTATGTCTCATCTTACCCGGAGGAGCAGGATTTGCCTTAAGATTTGCCCAAACATATTAAGGTAAAAAGATCTAAACCATTTCCTTACACTGGGAATATACAAGGCGGAGGTCATAGACAGACACTGCATACCAGAAGATGCCAAAGAATTGGTGCCCTGTCTCCATTATGCTGAAATGGCTCTTTCTAATGTAATACTTTATAAAAATCAGGAATAGACACTGGAAAGCTCATTTATGACTGTTTGTTGTACAAACAGAAACAATGCTAAGGAGAAAATATGTGTGCTCTTTCATTAAAAAGATATCAAGGATCAATAATACACAACAAAAATACATGAAAATATAATTGGTGACACTTAGGCAGATACTTCAGGCGGCTGAGGCCATTAACAGGCAGGTGGTGAAAGTGGCTTATAATTATTCCCGTACGGGAATAATTTTAAGGCGTCTGCCTGCCAAGGCGACACCTTTGACATTGCCGACGAGCTCTTGGTATCACCAGCGCCGTCATGCACCGCCTGCAGCGCCGCCGCAGCGCTCTCAGATTTGCAACACCGCAAATACTAATACTGGTGAGTCATTCAGACAGTCTCTCATTGATCATTGGTGGAGCCAGTTGTTCTGTCATGGATTGAGGTTTATAAATAACCTGTTTACCAAACCAATGTACCACCTTCAGCAGAATTAAGTTCCGCAGAATTATTTAAACATGAGAAGTCTGATGATGATTCATTGAAATAATCAGTTTGTATCTAAGTAGTACTTACCCAGGTGTAAAAGTAGATTTACTTAAATTGAACTTAGATAAAAAGTTTATAAAAACCAACCACTTTAAATTGATGATTTAAGAACCACTTAACAATTTGTTTCAACGGATTGTTATATTACCATAGCATCCATTGAATTAAAAGACCATTTTTATTCTTTGTTTATCTAACTCAAAATATGAATCTTTTTTTTTTTTGAGTTCACTGTGGGCCTTTTGGTTTGAGCTTTGGTTTTTTACCAAACTAATCAAACCAGCAAAAAATCCATGGTCTATGTATCTACTATTAGCTTGAATGATATTATGTTGCATTGGGACCTCATATAATCAGTGTATCAGGTTAAGAGTTAGTCATATATGACAATAAAACCCATTTAGGATTCTTAATTGTCACCAAACATTGTCATGTTGAACTCATCGACCAGAAAAGATATAACATTTTAAATGAAATCACAAAAATTACAGGACTGCAGCAATGCAAAATCAAAAACCAACTACCTAGTGGGTCTTTTACCTTGCATGCCCGCCCAGCCATTCAATTTGGCTGGTTCTCTATTGAAGTATTTGAGATGTGTAAATATCTTGTATTTCAACATACAAATGATTATGATGAAGATATGAATTTACCTGACCACCTTCAAGGAGACTAGTTAAGTGGAAAAATTCAGTAAAACATTTTTTGTAAGTAAAAAGGGGGGGGGGGGGCTGCATACAAGAATAGACGGCAAGTGGGCAGTGGAGTTTTTTCCAAAAAAGATTTTTACATCAACTAACTAGAAATGCTTGGTGCATGTAATGCCAAAAATAGCTGTAAGTAATTTAAAATTATCATGAAAATTGACAATACAACGGAGATTATATATAAAAAAAGGTGAGGTGGCGTCAGGTTCCCTCACAACTTTCTAAATAACTAGAAAATTCTGGCTGTGGCGCAAACGTCGAATACTACACGTTTGCCTCCTGACATTGAATAGAAATTATGTAAAACTGCCTCTGATAAATTTGTCTCCCGACGTAATCTTAGCTTCATCATCAAGCAACATTGCGATACTACGTTTAAAAAATGGTTTAACTTATCATAAGACAGTCAAATCATATTAACTTCTTGGAAGCTGAATTGATATTTATTAAATATTCTATTGAATTATGGAGCGAATTATGGTACCATTGTTATCATTGTTAGTAAGTTCAAAAATAGACTTAAGTTCGAGTACAAAAATAACTCATCAGGCGGGTTTTATAAAACCCTTCCTATGCCAAAGTATAATTAGACATGTGATCCAGCTTTACTTTTAGAACTCGCAGTAACTCTGTATCATAAAAGTGATTTAATTTTTTTAAAATTTAATGGAGTTAATGTAGTTATTTCAAAATATATTCATCAAAATACTAGATTAACTTGACATCTAGGTTTACTTGAACCCTGTTTTTTTTTTAAATTTGACTTCCTTAACTAGTCGACCTCCGTCCTGCTGAGGCTTTTAAATTTTATTTGGATAAATCATGGACGATTATATAAACAACGAAAATATTGTTTTTCGTCAGTTTTCAATAACTGTACAATCTCATAGGGTCTCAAACTATTAGTCGGTGGATTATAGGAATCCTAACAGGATCCTAACCGAAAGTGAGATACATACATCTTTATTCATTGTTCATTCGACCAGACATGCAAGTACCTCTGCTGTACTCCGGTGTTAATTAACTTTATAGAGTCACAACTGGTTGGAGTGAAGCTTCCTCTGTTTGCTAAATTCTATCAAAGAACAGTTTAGGAAGCTCCTAGGAATGTTATGCACATTCTTTAATGAATAAATGAGTCAACAACAACTACGGTATTACTGAAACTCATAACATAGTTGCAATATTATGTTGTAATATTTACAATAATGTTACAGTTATTTATTTGTATTAATATTTTTCTCAGAATGCTTACTTAACTACTGTAAGCAACCTACTGTTTTTTTTAGGTTTTGTTTTTTTGTTTCATATGATACCTATGCCTCTTTACATCCCTTCATTATGCACATAATACTGTACTGCTTTCAAAGTCTACATTTTTGTTATTCTTAATTTCGAGGACAAAGCGAAGTGTAATTGATAATTAAACGAACTTACCTTAAGTGAAGTTCTATTATAATTACACGAAGGCTTTGTCCGAAGAAATTAAGACCCTCCCTACCCTAGGACCCCTACAGTATTATGTGCAGTTATCTAGCCTCTCGGAGGCTCCCTAATTTATGTTCCAGGTGAAGAAGCTCTCAACTAAATGACATTTGACAATCTGTGACAGCTGAATATGACGTTGAAACCATTTTTTTTTTTCTCTTGATTATGGTTTCAACTTTAGTGGTAGATGGCCAGCGCGACACGCTTTACTACATTTTTGTTATTCTTAATTTCTTCGGACAAAGCCTTCGTGTAATTATAATAGAACTTCACTTAAGGTAAGTTCGTTTAATTATCAATTATCTGAAACAGAGCAGTCGATCTGTAACCTTTTGTAATGGTTGTGCTCATCGGAATACCTTAGAAAAGCGATGGCATTAAAGTATATTAGTATTATGAGAAACTAAACAAAAACTTAGTTTACATCTTAGCAGTTTTCCTTGTCTAAGTCCACACTGAGTTTAAATAACACATAAACAAACCCAGACGGACAAATGTTATTCCAAGTGGCAACTAGCGCTAGATAATAACATAGGACATACAATCATGTGTTGTTATTTGCATCATACAAGATGTGTGCCGTAGTTTCTTCAAAGTCTGATAGATATGACTAGATATTATGATGATAAACATTGCCAAATAATTGTATCATTCTTCACTCATGAGTTTAAACTTTCACTGATGTTTTGATTACCCATCTTCTAGAGTGTCATGATCAGTTATTAAATCCCTCTCTCATGATATATTTGTTTCTGCTAGTGCTACTGTTAAAAAAGCCACAGCCAAATTTTGAAATGCCCACCGTGTCTGTCATGGTACTCATAATGATGGTGGCAATTTTGGTTTTAAGGCTTTTGCAAGAGTGGCCAAAAAGGGTTTGGCAGTTAGACAAAAAAAATAATACATGTTGTAACAAGTGAAACATCATTTTAATTCCATAGTTTTAAGGTTGCCTTTCTTAAATACTTCAGACGTATTTGACCACTCTGTGCGCACTCATAATATGTATTCTGCTGTGCGACAGTGAAACCACGTTTGTCACAGTTTAAACAGTCATAATATTATGGTAATTGCAAAATGTGTCTCGTATTTTGTTTACCGCGTATCGCAAATTTGGAAAAATATTTTGCATTGACAGTGTAGTACCAGATGACATTGTTATCTTTGTTATTGCCATCATGTCATCATCACAGACATGGGCTTAACTCGATGGCTATTTTGGTTTCAAGTTTCCAATGTTTTTTTTCCTATCTTACGGTTCCCATCACAAGATTCACAAGGCTATTTTATCATTAATATCAGCCTCCTGACTCCTGACGTCCACTGCAATTAAAAATCCTGCCCCATGAAAATAAAAAAATGACCAAATGCGTATTTGAACAATAAAGCACGTAAAATTGTTAATTATCCTCCAAAATATCCTGTTTGTTTATATTTCCAAAAATGATTACTGATTCTCAAATTGCTTAACAAACACCCAATTAAGCGAATGGTAATTATTTTGTTTTTGTCCTGGACTCATATTTAGGGATAATATCTGTTCAGTTATAGTACAGTTTCTGGTAAATCCACAGGAATATTTTGATTCATTTATCTCCTCAATTTTACTATCGTTTCTCTGAATTACAATGTTTTGGTAGTCAAAAGCATTTGTTTCATGAAAACTTTAACAAACATATTTCCTCATCCCTGTATTGTTTTATTACCGGTGTCCATGAATGCATGCTCGTATGTACCATAAGCTTTATCATAACCACAAAATGAAAACATAATTCTGCACGTGTAGAAATATGAGTTTGTTACTGTCGTGTTTATTATGAATATTATTAAAGGTTGATAAATGAAAAGTCTATTTGAAATCAGTTAAACACGTGGTTAGTGTAAAATATTGGTATATGAATCAATACAAATACTCTTTCATGGATCGGTCCAAAATGATGGAGTTCTGAGGTTATAAACATAAATAAATACAACCGAATCAACGACAACTAGTTTTTCGAATTCTGTTGAAAAAACATTTCAATCTGAGCATTACAGTGCTATATCTCCAAACGAGTTTATACGCGTTACATACATGGAGCCCAAACATAATGAAGTAAAGTCTGTCTGTCTGTGAATACAGCAAGTTAAGATGACTTGTAGTTTGCGAATGGCCTGAAGTTAGCCGAGATACACAACATCTTTTGATGTACAAACGTCTCGACTTAAGTTGTTTGAGGTTGGATTGGATGAAATTGGAGGCAATTTTGATATTCAAATTTAATTGCAACCTACTGATTGTAGAAACAACGTACAAATTAGGCAATACTCTTCTTCTCAAAATTCATGCTTAGCTTTATTACAGATTTGAGTTTCCACTTGTCGTTCTTTTTTTTATCAAAACTAAACTTTTTCATTCGTATCAGTTTTCAGAGTCCTCACCTAATTCAATCGAATAGAACAAGCATTTATTTCAACTTTATATTCAACAGTGAGGTAATTATATATTTCAGTGCTCATTTAAAATAGCAATAGTATCTACGCTTCCGATTTGCACTTATTTCTTGTAGCAATGCGCACATACTTATCTTAGTAATTAAATGTACTATTGCTGTAGAGATAAGAGCAATAGTAATTGGTGTGGATTACTATATCTCTATGCGCATACACACACGCTAATAATTATCTACTACTTGCTATTTTATAGCTATAAAATCACCCTGTCATCTTCTCATAACGTGATATACTTGTATTTAGCCAACAAAGATAACATGGTCATTATTATAAGATATTGCAAAGTTGAACAATATTCGTTTGATAACACTACACACAATACACTTGTGGTGTATTATCTTTTGTTTTGCTTGTCACTGCCGAAAAATCAAAGTCATGTGGTAGGGACGTTTGCAAAACGTGATATTTATAACACGCTTCATGTGGTATAATTTCACGTAATTTTAAAATGATATCGTTACTTGGTATCTACCTAACTGTAACTTCGCCGTTGTCGTTTGAATTTCGTTAGTTGATTATGAAGGTCATTCTACTCGTATATACTCGTTTTTCTGATGTAATTATTTTACACATCATTCGGTCGCTTATGTCTTCCTTCTGTCCCGTTTGTACTTGTTCTAAAATCACGCAGATCTTTCCACTCGAGGAGGGCAGATTTTGACGAATATGGACCTTAGTAGGATATTGTACCATACAACTGCATTTTGAAAACGATGAGAACCCCTCAGCCCAAAACACTTTAGCAAGTCCGAATCTGGACCCAACGTTTCGAGCCGATTGCGCTAACCAGGTTATCAGTTTTTCTAACGGCATTTTCCGTCACAGAAAAGTGAGAAGCAATTAGGTACTTCACATAACTGTAAAGTAGATTTGTGAGGCTATAATATATCTTCACCAATGCCATGACATAACATTCCATACCAATTCTACGAAGGTATTATTTTTACATCGAAGAATTTTTCGAATTTTTCGGAAGTATAAATTTCTTCTGGTATTTCTATCCTTGGATAAAAACATAACATTGTATATCATGCTAAAATTTAGCAATAAAATTGCAATCAGTCCATAAAAGCTGGGGTTTTTAAAGTACTCATAAAACCACTAAAACAGACATCTAATCTTCCCCTGTATCTTTGGTTTTTTGCGCATCTATGCTACGCTACAAATAAGATAAATATATTTATAGTTGTCAGTATTATACCACTCGAGTTTAGTGGCCGCTGGGTAAATACGTCTTTATTGAGATAAATAAGAAAACTGTAGTTTATCATTGGTTATCTTCGGTATCGGAACAAAACAAGCACACGACACAACGAAGGAGTGTCAATATAGATACACTGACAAAATACGCAATATTTTGCAATACTGAAACAAGGTCACACCATTTTCAGTAACGGCACATGTACGGCCGCTTTTGAAACAACTTCCAAAAGAATGGGATTTATTCATCTTAACGTTACCCTATGGCTCAAATACTCCCTGACCGATTTGGAAAACTCCGATTTTGTTTGGGAGGGGTAAAATCTTCTTCCCAGGTGGTCCCATATTTTCTTCCTGTGGTCTGGGGCGTAAGAAATGATCGCTTGGAGAGCACACGCCGGGGCCTGTGTGCTTCCATTGCACAAGTGACCCCGAGGAAGGCGGCTTTCAGGGTTTCACCGTAGAGTGCCTCCTTAGGATAGTCTTAGTAATAGTGGTAGTAACCCTTAATAGTAGTAGCCCTCCCCCAAGCAGCGGAGAGTACGTAAATGTATTTCCCCGGGTAAAAAACAAGATGATCCCATATTTATCAGTTCCATCTGATGATCAGATTGGATTCTGAAGTAATAAACGGAAGTTTTGTTATTTTTATAGGCGCACTTGAAGCAATTTGAGTATTTTTATTTACTTAGAACAAGTATGACAGTACGAGTAACTAAAAAGTGAACTCGCTCGCCGATAAGCGCCTATTGAGCGTTAAAAAACAATGAACTTCCTTTTGCTCTGGTGAAAAACCAGCTGACATAGCTGAATGGCTGGCCTCAATAGGGGGGACACGGGACACCCCCGAATTTGTCAGTCAACGTCAAAGTTAAGCACGGCTTCTTATCGAACTCATGCTGGCTGCTCTACTCAAAAGTGTCTATAGAAAAGAAAATGACAGTTTTTCAAGGCAGATTCGACGCGTTTGGGAACTCATTCAGGGTCACTTTTTAAATACCATCTTTATTATTAATTATTATTCCAAGCCAAAATTTTTGTGAAAAAATAAGTTGATCAAATTTTCACACCACATACACATATTTTTTAAAAGATAAATCTTGCGTCGTGGTTACTATACCAATAAAATAAGTAATGATTATTAACTGCAGGTACAGTCTAAATACCTTGCCCCTTACACCAAAAGTATAAAGGGTATTTTCCAACGGCAAGATTATTGAGGCGCCATCGTCAAACCCTCCACGTCGCGCAGAACACGTTGGAACCTAATTATTATTAACTGTCAGAGACAGTTGTCCCTTAAATCAATGGTATAAAGGATACTTTCCAACGGCTACTTGAGGCGCCATCGTCAAACCCTCCACGTCGCGCGGAACTCGTTGGATCCTGTATATTGCAGACGATTTGCCTAGTACAGGTACAGTCTAAATACCTTGACCCTTACACCACTAGTATAAAAGATATTTTCCAACGCCATGTTTTTGAGGCGCCACCGTCAAACCCTCCACGTCGCAAGGAACACGTTGGAACCGAATTATTATTAACTGTCAGAGGCAGTAGTCCCTTACATCAATGATATAAAGGATACTTTCCAACGGCAATTTGAGGCGCCATCGTCAAACCTTCCACGTCGCGCGGAACACGTTGGAACCTAATTATTATTAACTGTCAGAGGCAGTTGTCTCTTACAACGATGGGATAAAGGATATTTTCCAACACCAAGTTTTTTGAGGCGCCATCGTCAAACCCTCCACGTCGCGCGGAACACGTTGGAACCTAATTTTTATTAACTGTCAGAGGCAGTTGTCCCTTACATCAATGGTATAAAGGATACTTTCCAACGGCTATTTGAGGCGCCATCGTCGAACCCTCCACGTCGCGCAGAACACGTTGGAACCTGGAACCTGTACATTGCAGGCGATTTGCCATGTACAGGTACAGTCTAAATACCTTGACCCTTACACCAATGGTATAAAGGATACTTTCCAACGGCTATTTGAGGCGCCACCGTCAAACCCTCCACGTCGCGCGGAACACGTTGGAACCTGTATATTACAGACGATTGCGCCGTTCTACAGCTTATGTCATAAACTCTGACAAATATTTGGGCGCCATATCGCAATAAATAATACACCTGTAAAGAGAGTGACTTGAAAAAATTGCTGTTATCAGTAAAAGTACCTAATTTGGAAAACTACCAAATACGTGTACGATTTGCTGCTACAATAAAATTAATGAAACGTTTAGCTTATTAAACTATACTTACTCTGATTTTCAATCAGGGTCAGTAAAACTCAGGTATTTTACCGGAAGATGACATCTACACCTCTGACACCTAATGCAAAGTCTAGAGTATAAGAGGAAGTGAGTTCACTTATTTGGTGAAAACCGGCCGTAGGGTCCAGTTATCAGGTACTGAAATACAGTACCATTCTGCAGGTCAACGTCATCCTGAAGGCTTGCTAAAAGTCCTGGAACAAAACTGTTTATCTGTTATCTTTAGCGCTGTCCAGACACCGACAGACGGGCAATTTAAATCCTTGACAGATGAAAATTAATTCAAACAAAGTGGTGTCTGTTAAACCTCTCGTGACAGAATAAGGTTCTCATCTTATCTGGCCAACAAGCTACCGCTACGCCGGAGCCGTGACAAGTGGTCGTATAGTATAGAATTGACGGACAGATGTCAAATCTGTCATAAGCAGCAGAATTTGTTAAATGAAGTCTACACGGAAGTGCATTGTGGTCTATAGACAAAGCCTCGGACCTAGGGTTAGTTAAGTTCTTGTTGCATTCGTGGTCTCACGTACAATCATAGTATATTAATTACGTTATGATGTTACACAAGAACCACATTCAATAAGGATAAAAATATCTCAGCGAACTGCCAACGTCTTATATTCCACGTCGCACGGAACACGTTGCATTGTTTGATGCAATCTTTGTAGATATGTGTTCATGTGATGTCTTAATAATTCCACCGAAATCCTGCGACGTTCAGGTCATCCTTCCAATTTGTGGCACTCTCATGCTCATCGTGCTCAAATGGTCCCATTCCTGAATCTTCCGAACCCAAACCAAAAACATTTTCCATGCTGGGTCGCCTAAGAAATTGCGTCGGTTTTTTTCACTTTCGCCCAGGCTGATCAATAATAATAATGTTACATCAAAACATTTCAAATTATGCGTCCATAACCTTGACTGATGATGCCACAGTTTCCTCGAGGGTTTTAACCCCTAACTCATCGATCGCTACCCCCGCACCAGTTCAGGGTCAACCTGCCCTTCGTGACCCAGTAATTGGCTTATGCTTCCACGAACGACCCAGTAGCGTTTATTGGTTTTACACCGAACTCCACTGTTCGTAGAAGAATTTCTGATTTTGAGAAACTATTAAACATTGGTAATATTTGATATTGTCATTTTTATTAATTCAGAGAACTGTCAAAGGTAGTATTCATAGTTCTGACCTGATAAAGAATTCAGAGACCTATGGTCGTGTGGTCCTATTCTAAATCATACCGGGACCGAGCGCACCGACACCTATCTAGTTAGTGTTCATTATACATTAGCCCTTGAGTTCGTACGTTACGTTCAAAGTTCTACGTTGAGTTCAAATTAGCTCGGCCGAGTGTTCGGAATGTCCCATCCACCAAGACGGCAACAATAAGTGTCCCTCTGTCCACCTCCTTTGAAATATAGTCGTGAGCGCATGACAACCTGCTGTCCACAAATCCGCTCAAAAAGTAGCCAGATCGCGCATTGGATGTTCTACCCTATATACTGGAAAGTGGCAACCATTTTAATTGAACAACTAAACTTCCAGGTTGATTGTAAGATTACCGTTGTTCTTTAAATAAATTATTCCACTACCATTCCATTTTTCCTGACTTTTCTCCAGAATTTGTCAAATAGTGGTTGCCTTCCTATGAGCCGTAGGTATGGACATCTAGTATTTTTCCTTCAACAAGTCTCTAAACTTTCAGGTCCTTCACCTTAAAATAATCATTCAGTACCAGAAATTTGTTTCAGTTTCTTGGTTGAAAAAACATTGCTTTTGAAATTTTCCTTCTCAAATTAGCTGTTAGTAACGTTCTTTATACGAAAATCTGTTAATAAATGTTCAGGGAAATCTCAACGACCTCTGTTTGTATGAATTTTCTATATTTAGGTTTCGAACGAAAATCATTCTAATTGCGTATGAAGCTAAGACAAGTCATTGTACGAGGCGTTAAAGAGATGCTGGTTGTGTTTGCTGTTGAATATAGCACCTATGCTCTTGGGAATAAAGTTACTAACCATTTGGTTTTTTTTTACATTATGTTAACCAATGATAACTTTTCCATTCCTGAGCCCATTCTTACTATGAACTAAAGAAAGCATTTTAACTCTTCAGCCAAACTGTACGGCTATTTTACAAAGGTCTAGTAATATATTTTGTAACTATCTTCTTTAATACTTCAGACATGTGACGACCACTCTGTATGACAACACGACAATTTGATCCTGTCCGTACATACATTTACGGACCAACTATTAAAAAAGTATAACAGTAACGACTTCCGTTCCGTTCCGTTTTCTGTTTTTTACTTTTCAATTTCAATTCCAGACTATGCCCAAGAGAGAGAAATAGACTAACATAAAGTCCTTAGGCAGTATGGTATTTTGATGAACAAAATCTTACAAAACTTTCCTAAAAGTATATTTTTAGACAATCTAAACACCGCGATCTACGCAGCGGTGTATCACCAGATATAAACGTATCGCTAATTTTTATATCACACTTATTTGCTATCTAATCTATGTCAAACAGTCTGCCCCCATAATGGGCACACGTTACTGATAAGATAAGGGATGTGATAATCGAGCCTTTTACTACGACTATAAGGTAGAATGTTGAATGATTTGCGACTTGCGCAAGAGTTTGTAGTTTTTCATGTCGGCGCCTTTTTGCCACACGGTTTTGCGGAGTCAGATGGTCCACGTGTGGCAACAGAAGGCTATGACGACAATCGTAAGGTTTGTTATAAAATGTGTTCCTTAGATGGACCATGTGTTAGTTGGACCTGTTTCCTGAAAGGATGTCCAAACATGATTCAAATGTCAGGCAGTGTCAAGGCTGTGAGATTTGAACTTCAGCCAACAATTTTCCTGAATTAGGTTGGAAGGAAATGGACTTAACACAACGAGACATCTGCAAGAAATAGTGAAATACTCCCAAATTTTTCTTTAAAAAGTTTTCTCAAGATTAAAATGAAGCTGGTTCTAAAAACAACAATCATCACTTGTATTATAAATTAACAGGTTGTTGTTCTCAAACAGCAACTAACAAAATGGCCTCGTAGTCTCTTGCCTGTGTCAATGATCTACGCACTTTATGCTGAAGTTTAGCATGCAATGCATGAAAAAGCATGGAAAAAGCTGTCAAATTAACTTACTTACTCAGACTCACCTCACAGAAAATGAAAAAAAAAACCTTCAAAAATCTGTACTTCTCAGTGGTCTTGCTTTTCCTTTCACTGCGGCTAGTAAAAAGTCCATGGTTAGGGCGTGTTTAGTGCAATATCATACTTTTTGCTCTAGGAGAATAGGTATTGAATTACTCAACAACATGGCGAGGGCAGGTGTCATGTTCTTCAAACATGAAAGATGACATGTGTCAATCGTGACATGCTTCCATCACCTGGGCCTGGGCTACATCACGTGCTAACTTTTTAAATGCAGCTGTTACCTCCTCAAAAAGTACGCAACATTTTGTTTAACAGCTGTATTCTGAATTCGATAACTTTAGAAGGACCATGCTTAACAGTAGTTTCTCATTGATCATGCTTCAAAATGTAAATGAACTGTCCTGTAAATGGCTGATGTATGGTCTCTATTGAAATTTCCAAGATTATCAAATATGTGTGTTTTTTCACATTGCAAAATCGAACAGCCATTTCATGCCACGTTATTGGTGTTGTCTACATTACAATGTAGACCTTCATTTTACTATTTACTTCATTTGTTTTATTCATAACGTAAAAAATAAAACTCTTGTGTGTCTGAATGACACATCACTGGGAAACTGTGATCCAAAAAATACCAATCAACAAAACAAGGAATCAGTTTCTTCAATAATAAACCAGAGCATAACACATTGTTTGTAAACATCATAATTTGGGAAATACTCTCAGATAACCATTTCATCCGAATGTTTGTTTAATTGGAATTTATCATTAATTATAACTCTACTTTACCGCCCACTTCCTCGTGCCGGCTGTGTTTACAAAATATACATTACTTGTAGGTAGAATGTTGTACCCAACAACATATAGCAATTTCAAACTTAACTTGTATAGCAAGTGCCTAATAGAACAGTAAATTTTTAGCTCTAGCCATCTGTTCCATCGTGGGAAACCCTCAGGATACGATGAGAGATAAGAATATGCCGGACTCCTACAGACCAAAATCTCGCGGTACTCTACCTCGGCTCTTCGGTCCCCATCTGGGTTTCCCTCGCTACCTGTCCAACTCTACTGCTTTGTCATGTAATTAAACAATGGAAGCACATTTTTTGTCTTTCGTTTTTCCTTTTTTTTGTTCCTATTCGAGCCCTTGTATTCCGAATGTAGTCCTACACCCATTTCACCGTTGTTATGAGGGACTTTAACGCTAAAGTGGGAGTACAAAATAGCAGTGAATCGGTAGTAGGATCCCATGGATATGGAAGCAGAAATCATAGGGGGCAAATGCTCGTCAATTTCCTCGAACGGGAGGGGCTCTTCTTGATGAACTCATTCTTCAAGAAGCAACCCCAAAAGAAGTGGACGTGGCAAAGCCCCGACACTATGACAAAGAATGAGATCGACTTCATCATGGCGGACAAAAAGCACATATTCAGAGACGTCTCCGTGATCAACAGGTTTAATACCGGTAGCGATCACCGACTCGTCCGAGGCTCTCTGAATATCGACTTCAGAGCTGAACGAGTCCGCTTGATGAAGGCCAGGCTCCGACCAACTCTGCTTCAAACTATCATGGGATCTGAAGCGTTCCAGTCAAATCTGGAGAACCGATTTGCTGCCGTGGAAACCACAACTGACGTTAACCAGAACCTTGAAAATGTGGTTCGAGTCCTCAGGGAGGAAGGTACGAGATTTTGTAAAATGCAGCGTAAAGGCAAGAAGTGGAAGCTTTCCGAAGAGACTTTAGGGCTAATGAAGAGACGACGGGAAAACCCACCCGTCACTTCGTCAGGGAAACGGACTCTAAACCGAGAGATTAGTACGCACGTGCGACGCGATCTCCGTTGCTCCAGTACTCTCTCCATTGAGAGAGCGATTGAGCAAAACCGGGGTTCAAAAGTGTTCGTACAATCTCTTGGAAGAAGCCACCTGACGAAGTTGACCATAGAAAGTGGAGCAGTCGTTGTCTCGAAGCCGGCAGTCCTTTCGGAAGTAGAAAACTTCTATGGCCGGTTATACGCTTCGCATGCATCTCGACCTGACCCCGGAAATGAGGACTCTAGAGCCACTCTAACACGCCACTACACCGAAGACCTGCCAGAAGTCAGCATTGACGAAATCGAGATCGCTCTTGGGCGGCTTAAAAATGGAAAAGCCCCTGGAGAGGACGGCGTTACAACAGAGCTGTTAAAAGCAGGAGGCAGACCCGTACTCAGGGAGCTCCAAAAGCTTTTTAACGCTGTCCTCTTTGAAGGGAGAACTCCAGAGGCGTGGAGTAGGAGTGTGGTCGTCCTGTTCTTCAAAAAGGGAGACAAAACCCTACTGAAGAACTATCGACCCATTTCCCTTCTAAGCCACGTCTATAAGCTGTTCTCAAGAGTGATCACGAACCGTCTTGCGCGAAGACTCGACGAATTCCAACCACCGGAACAGGCTGGGTTTCGGAGCGGATACGGCACCATAGACCACATCCACACAGTGCGGCAGATTATACAGAAAACTGAAGAATATAATCAGCCCCTGTGTCTAGCATTTGTGGACTATGAGAAGGCCTTTGACTCGATTGAAATCTGGTCTGTTCTGGAGTCCCTGCAGCGATGCCAAGTAGATTGGCGATACATCCAAGTGATGAGATGCCTTTACGAAGCAGCCACTATGTCCGTCCAAATCCAGAATCAGCAAACAAGTCCTATACCGTTGCATCGAGGTGTGAGACAAGGGGATGTTATCTCCCCGAAATTGTTCTCAAATGCAATGGAGGATATGTTCAAGACGCTGAACTGGAAAGGACGTGGCATCAACATCAATGGCGAGTACATCTCTCACTTGCGATTTGCTGACGACATCGTCATCGTGGCAGAAACGCTGCAGGACCTACAACAGATGCTGAATGACCTGGCTGACTCTTCTGTGCGCATCGGTCTACGGATGAACTTGGACAAAACCAAGGTCATGTTCAATGAACATGTACTACCGGAACCGATTGCGATACACGGCGCCGTTCTCGAAGTTGTTCAAAAATATGTGTACCTCGGGCAGACATTGCAGTTGGGTAGAAACAACTTCGAGGACGAGGTGAATAGAAGAATTCAGTTGGGTTGGGCAGCGTTTGGGAAGCTACGTCGGGTCTTCACATCGTCGATCCCACAGTGCCTAAAGACAAAAGTCTTTAATCAGTGCGTCCTACCCGTCATGACATACGGAGCCGAAACGTGGACACTAACGGCACGGCTGGTCCACAAATTTAAAGTCACTCAGCGGGCTATGGAGAGGGCTATGCTCGGCGTTTCTCTGCGGGATCAAATCAGAAATGAGGTGATACGGCAGAGAACCAAGGTTATCGACATAGCCCACCGGATTAGCAAGCTGAAGTGGCAGTGGGCTGGCCATGTTAGCCGTAGAACCGACAACCGTTGGAGTAAACGTGTTCTTGAGTGGAGACCGCGTCTCGGCAAGCGTAGTGTAGGACGTCCTCAGGCAAGGTGGAGTGATGATCTGCGCAGGATGGCTGGCAGGAGCTGGATGCGAGCAGCCGAAGATCGAGTACAGTGGCGTGCAAAAGGAGAGGCCTATGTTCAGCAGTGGACTACAACAGGCTGATGATGAGCTCTAGTTCCAAAGTAGGGAATTTGGCTACTTTAGCTTGCACCAAACAGTACCATCAAAACACCAGCATATGACCAGCGTTATGTCTTACAAGGTGCCCGTGGCGCAGTTGTGACAGTGATCGGCGACGATCGCTGTTGTAAACGCACGCCGGGTCGGAAATGGGATGGGTGACCCCGACCGAAATTTAGTAATGTGTATTTCGGGCATATTCGTGCTTCGGAAGGCACGTTAAGCAGTTGGGCCCAGTTGACGTCGCCAGATGTCAGTCGTTAAGCCTAGTCAGTGGCCTTAGGGCGGCTTGATAACATCAGTCTAAAATTAAGGTTGCTCATTAACCTTACACCCCTCCAACAATCCGCACTGAGCCCGCGTGTTGGAGTATGGCTTGTTCCACCTCATAGTTGAGGTGAGGCCTGTGCCCAGCAGTGGCACGTATATAGGCCGTTTATGTATGTCTTACGAGACAGAACTATGAAATGCATTTTCATAGCCGTGGACAGCATGCAGAAAGCAACCAGACTCTGTACCAGTATTTGGCAATATTTTTTGGTCCTTAGAAGTGCTAGTCTTAACCTGGATTTTAATGATGGTTGGAATTTCATTCCTTTGTTTTTTGACTTCAGCACTATTTGTTCTCATCTTATTGTCCATCAATTTCTAATAACAGCTAATCAATGGCATTAGTCGCATTTAGCTCTAACTTTATCTAATTGGCAATTACAATAATCACTGCTCCAGTCATTAGCTAGTATCTTAGCTTCTATGAGGGTTAGATAAGTGTTATCAGTGTTCTCATAGTGTTATGCCAACCTGGCAACTGGACTTTCCACTCAATTACTACTATTATGATAATTAACTCTGTTGTGATTATGACAAGGTTTCTTTTAATTTTATGGGTCATAGGAAGGTCATTGTTACTTTATTAAACACTGTTGTTATTTCTGGAGCGAAAGTTTTGAAATTAAAATAACGTTATTTTTGCTGCGAAAATAACTTAAGCAAACTTGTCCTAGCTCTGTTTTTTCTTTTAGATAAAACTTATATTGCTCAAAAGTTTCATACCCAGTATTTGTATGCTACTGTAGCTGGGCATGAGCCTCACCTCAACTATAAAATGGTCGTTTCAGGTAAGTAGGTTCAGAATAATAATTTGACTCAGTAGTCTGTACACGCCCTAAACCCAAGTTTATCATTAACATCGTTTTCCAACTAACTGTCTTGAATTGAATAGGTCACTAACTTAAAAAAAACTCTATTTTCCTTCTTATACATTTCCTTTAGCTTTGGGGAGTCCCACAAATATTCAAACTCCACCTACGATATTTGATTTTCAACCATAACACAATGGACATAGTGTTTAATATCATTGTTACGATAGTCAACAGTAACATTAACATGTAAAGGATGTCGTCCAGTCAGGACTTTGTTGGGCGATAAGTTGGTGAAGTACCGCAGCTGATTATATTTGTTTTATTGTTGGGAAATATTTATGAGCGGTTAATAGTTACGCCGTTTTATGCGATAGTGCTTCCCCAGTTGCTTAACTATGCGATTTTTTTATTTATTTGAAAAGATCTGTAAATATCCTTTCAATGTTGACCCTTCGCCGCGTCCTGAAATTCGACATGGCACATTATTTTATCTACATAACTGATCGCCCTTGCTAGACTAACCCCCGAATTCACAAACGAACTGAAAGGGACAGCTATACTTCTGAGGGATGTTCAACGTTGATTTGCATTTGTGAATTCGGGGCTTAACATGTGAAAAGTTACGGGAATGTGACCCACTCGTTATACAGGCCTTGTGCAGGTCACCTTAATAGGTATTATTATTACTTATTACTGTAACAACTGAAGCCAGGACGCGTACCCCGAATTCACAAACGTCAATCAATGATGAGGAAGGAATCAAACTCATGCCGTCCCGTAAAATGTCTATAGAACCAAAAGTGACAGCTACACCTACTTGTGATTGTGACCGGAGTTCAACTTTGATTTGTGTTTGTGATTTCTGGGTTACTCCCGGTAGATCAGTAGTTCCGGAAAACTTTCACAAGCTGTTAACCAATAAAAATTAGTGTTATGGTTATCAAGTTTTCATGTAAGTATTTGGCACAACAAAAGCAAGAGAAGTGGGGAGTTGGAGTCAGAATATGACGAAATACTCAAAAATTATGATAAAATTTGAACTGTAATCATTTTGTATATCATGACTGATTTGCAACAAAACGAATTAAGTATGATTTTAGGCAAAACGAATGAAATTAGACCCCGTGATTAGAACAAAAAAATCATGAAGTTACAGAATAATGGCCTGCTTTTCTAGAAGCCAAACGAGCATTTCGCCTTAATAAGATACTGTTAAATCAAGTGGCGCATGCCGGCGGTCACAGACGTCCCAAATACTGGCCGTCTTGTTACGCAATGGAGCGGCGCGTGCGTCGGCGGCACGTCTGATTAGTGTACGTGGGGTTCCACACGTCATGACACTTTCTTTCTAGGTTTTATGTACAAACTGTGCTGTGCATTGTTTGGTTAGTATACGAAGCAGTTTTATTGAACGTGACTAGTATCAGTGTCTGTAAAATCATAATAGTAACAGTTCGTGCCAACTGGAGTGTAGGCCGCATATTTCAAAAGGAATAGATGCTAAACCACTTATTTATAAGAACTTAACCAGCCCTACCAGCACCATTGACAATTGTAAACGTTTGTGTATTTCATTCTTGATCAAGTCCGCCAAGCCTCCCCCAAGGATCTCTGCAACGATCAGTAGTGCGCCGTCAACATCCAGCGGCTTCCCTAAACCAATGCTACAACGCTGTATCAACCTATGTGATAAAGGGGGTTAATGTTAATCTCTTTTTAGAGATAAGCTCACCTGTACTTTTACTGTCCTAAATATTGTCTATTGTAATTGTCTTTTTGTGTACAAACTTGTTCGATAGAGTGGACTGTACTAATTACGAAATGGTACGAAACGAATGGCGCGAAATACGACAACGATAAAATATGCAAGGAAGACGAATCAAGTGTAAGGGCACTAACCTGGGTGTATGCGACAGTGTCTGAACCTTCGGTGGTCGGTGATGGGTTGGATCCCAGGAACTGTTGGGGTTCGAACTTACCTTCCAGGACTGGTTACCTTCCACAATACCTATACCGAGTTGTTGTTGCGGCAGCGCTCTTTCCAGCTGATCAGCCCTCTTCTTGCACATACACACGAATACAAACTAACGTAATGGTGTGATTTCAAATTAAAACGATAAATACGAAATATGTGCTTTGCACCGACAATAGTTCTACGAATCTTCAACGATAAATGCGCGCCGTTAAACATTTGTATGGCGTTTTATACCAAATTTGAATTTTCGCACCCGATAGTGCTGCCAGGCGTAAACATTGCGTTTCGTTCAGAAATTGACTCGAAAATTGTAGTGGCAATCCTGAACATTCCGCCCACCAAAATACATAGTATTTTCGAAACTATACAAATTGTTCAAATTAACGATAAACAAAATTAAACGCGAAATTACTAAACGATATGCGATAAAAACGATACGATATGCGATAAAAACGATACGATATGCGATAAAAACGATGCGATACGATAAATACAATACGATACGATAAGTACAATACGATAAGCGATAAATTACCGAAATACGATACGATAGGCGATAAAAGGATTAGGAAAAAAAAACAAAATAATCAATTTAATTAAGTTCTATGCGACTCATAACTATTAGGCACAGCCGGATGTGCACACAATGAGAAGGACGAAGCTATTGTACGCAGGTCTTCTTCCTCGGTAGGTTCCGAGGAGCTGAAGCTACGAAGCTTTGCAAAGGGATGTATGCCCGGATGCAAGCAAAGCCAGTGGCAATCGTGAGTCACCAGTGCAGGTAACCAGAAACCAAACATGAGGACTAGGTGCGTCGAGCTAGACCGCAGATCCCCATCACACAATGGACCGCCCACCATGAGACAACCCTGTTTCCCGAAGGAGCCCGAAAGCTTCCTAATGACAGTCGACCGCCAACTCGAAAACTTAGCTGACGATGAGTAGGGAAGTTTCGACACAAAGTCAAGCTTTGCAACAAGCTCTACGACTACAGCTTGAAACGACGCATGCTGAACTTTACAGGACAAGGAGTGCGCAGGTTTCGAAAATGAACAACGCAGGCTACGGCTGCACCGAAATGTGCAGATGCGCAGGATGCATTGCGACAGGGAAAACCAATCCCGAAACAACCCGATAAACGATCTGAGGGTTTTAAGGTCCACTGATGCTGCTCGACTGAGCGAACAATCCAACTGCGACCGGCACTCTTGGCGACCAGGAAACCAAGGAGGTCCCGCCCACCATGAGACAATCCGAGCCAGCTTGCTGGACATCGACACAAAATGATTAGAATCTACTGAGCCCTCAGGACTGACCTGGACAACAGCAACTCCAAATGCGACAAAGGTTTTACATTTGGAAACACAAGCACGAATAAAAGCGATAGAAGACAAAGAACGATAAGTGTGAACCACAGCGACGACTTCATCGAAACCATGAAATTCTTTCATGGCTTCTCCGAACGATACTCGCCACTCTGATATCGAGACTAGAACAAACGAACAAAGTAGACGAAGATTCAAGCGGCTGCAAAAGTGAAGGGAGTCATCATTCCGAACGACACAAATGCCGGAACGGTATTCCCTCTCAAAGGCGGCGCTAGACACGTATCCAAATCTATAAGCCGCGAACGACAATATTGCCCTTAAAGGCACGAAAAGCGAGCGAAACGATAACAATAATTGCGATCCTAATGTGACCACTAAGGCCTCAGACAGCCAATCAGGCTGTAACAAATAATTTATCAAAATTACAACTAGCAAAAATGTTAAATAACAACAACAAGGCCGAGCGACATTCGACGAAATCAAACTATTCGTACAACAGGAACTGGTCGTCGAAGTTTCGAAAATGACTTTGTTCTCCTGTCGATGGCAAGGGGAACCTACGATAATTGGTGACGCGTCCTGAGCGCCATCCAAGCCCTGGAACCGGTCGGAATGGAGATCAGATTCCGACAGACTCTTCTGCACTGCAACGCCTCTAGAGGGCGAATCCTCTAAGGGATGATCAGGCTGAGATAGTGGAGACTCTATACAGTCTTCATTCGACAAAACAGCGTCTGACGATACGGCGGTCCTAGGAGACTCCAAACTTTCTACCTCCGAGGGCAACCCAATGTTGCGGCCCATCGACAAGTTCGAAACAAGCAAACAATTCCTCGTGCTAAAATTAGAACTCCTACCGGAACGAGCACGAGCAGGGTCAAAATTCGACGCACATTCACCCATCACTATCCAGCCGAAACTAGTGCGAATAGCAATGGGCTGACCTGCTTCGCCCCTAATGAGGCCAGGTTGAAGCACCGACGCGAGAAAGCCAACATTGACCAACATGTCAATGGGTCCGGGTTCATGAAAACTTGGATCTGCGAGGTCTAAGTGTCTAATATGCTTCCAGGACGAAACGTCAATCCTACCTGATGGCATGTCCGAACAAATATGTGGCAACACAAGAGCCTCCAAAGAGGTCTCACACGATAAGTCACCACTCGAAGGCACAATGTCATAACTAACTGACCCGAGTGTATCGGCTGACACTTCGCCGATTCCATTCACCGATTGCCTACTTCGCTTAGTACTCAGCCCTAGTTTCTTTGCACAGGCCAGTGTGACGAAATTACTAGCACTGGCACTGTCAATCAACACCCGAATAGGCACAAAACGATTATATTTATTTTTAACTAAAACTATAGCTGTCGAAAACAAAACCTCTGAGTCCTGCCCAGGTACAGTCAGAGTCACAACTTTAGATGGAGTCTGCAAATGTTCTGAGTCACCATCATTCTTACTAAAATGCAGCAATGAGTGATGTCTATACTTACACCTCTCACACTGTACCGCAGACCGACAATTTTTCATGGTGTGCCCACCATGCAGACATCCAAGGCACAACCCTAACTCCTTAATGCGAGTGAACCTCTCGAATGGGGTCCACCGCAAGAACTCCTGACACTTGTCAATTGAGTGACCGGCTGCCAAACATACACCACATTTAATAATAGGTGGCACGATTAGCGACGACTTTGCTTTACTAACAGGTATGCTACAAGCAATCTTTGACCTGAAGCTTGAGTTTTCTAAAGCTTGACTCCTCTTTTCTATAAAATTGCCTAAATCGTTGAAATCAGGCACATCTACATTCAAATCCAGCTGCAACTGGAATGCCTCTTTGGTTGCCATATCCAATTTTGACCAGAGCAAATAATAGAGCATAAAATTCCTATCTGGTAACTGGTATTTCTCCAACACATCTAAATTTTCTCTAAAAGTTTGACTTATTCGACTAAGTTCTGAACTGCTTTTCGATTTAATTGGTTCACAGTTCAACAACTTCTCATAAAACAAAGTAGCAATTACAATTTTCTTATCATATTTTTGCTTTAAAGCATTATACGCGACTACATAGTTTGCATCCGAAATTGGGTAATTTCTGATTAAATCGAATGCACTACCTTGCACACTTGACAACAAATAATGTAACTTCTCCACATCAGGAATGTCTTTCTTGTGGATAAGTGAATCATACAACTGTATGAATGACACCCAGTTCTCCACCTTCCCATCGAAGGGAGGTATACTAATTTTAGGTAACCTGACACAGGAACCTTGTGACGACACTACCGGCTTTTGCTCACTGACTGCCACTGTTTGCCGAAGGCGTAGTTTCAACAATTTAACTTTATGCTCGAACTGCGACGAGATTTTCACTTCACTACGCCGTTCGGCAAGCTCAACAGACGACAACAATTCTATCTGAGCCCTGTGAAAGTCAGCAGCAATGTCGTTCACATCCACTAAATCATAACCCTGTAAATCGCTCTCCTCCATCATCTCGATACGGGCATAGGCGTAATCCCGAGCAACACGATTTTTGTCGGCACTGTTCGACATCATACTTGTTTCCATATTCATTTACTTCAGATCAGAACAAATCAATCAAAAACGAAACCAAATTTACGAAAATTATCTCCGATCCGAAGTAAAGAAATAAATTCAAATGTCAAATTGACAACACGTCAAAACAATTCCTTTTTAATTTAATAACTACGGCTTGGGTAGAAGCTAATTAAGCCAAAACGGCAGTTATAACAAACTGTTTTTGGAACGTTCCGTAACGGTCATCGAGAAAATTATCAATATACCCGCGAAAATTAAAAACAATATAACTACGACTAAATTTTGACACCGCAATGTTTACAATCTACGAAACGAGATCCGTAGGTCGCCTTTCAACAATATCAGGCTCGAAGACCAAAATGTTCGATAGAGTGGACTGTACTAATTACGAAATGGTACGAAACGAATGGCGCGAAATACGACAACGATAAAATATGCAAGGAAGACGAATCAAGTGTAAGGGCACTAACCTGGGTGTATGCGACAGTGTCTGAACCTTCGGTGGTCGGTGATGGGTTGGATCCCAGGAACTGTTGGGGTTCGAACTTACCTTCCAGGACTGGTTACCTTCCACAATACCTATACCGAGTTGTTGTTGCGGCAGCGCTCTTTCCAGCTGATCAGCCCTCTTCTTGCACATACACACGAATACAAACTAACGTAATGGTGTGATTTCAAATTAAAACGATAAATACGAAATATGTGCTTTGCACCGACAATAGTTCTACGAATCTTCAACGATAAATGCGCGCCGTTAAACATTTGTATGGCGTTTTATACCAAATTTGAATTTTCGCACCCGATAGTGCTGCCAGGCGTAAACATTGCGTTTCGTTCAGAAATTGACTCGAAAATTGTAGTGGCAATCCTGAACAAACTAATAAATAAATTAGTTTTTTTTAATTCATCAGTATGTTGTGTCGTATCATACCTCAGTGGTTAAGTAAATACTCTGGCTCCGAGCTTAATGAGCGGTATGTTTGGCTTCATATTGGCGGATTTTGGATTTACCTAAGTACAACAACCTTAGTTAGAATCTAGCAGCGTAAAGTAGTTGAAAAACTACCTTTATTCTATTGGTACAAGAAGCACAACTATCAAAGTATTGCGCTTGGCCTTACGACTGTACTGTGTGGTTCGTTCGTGTACGTTCCGAGAAAACCTTGATTTTATTGTAATTGACTTTAAAGTCGATTTTGAAATTTGGCCTAGAATTTTGGGTTTTTCTGATCTGCTACTGAGTTAAGACCTTCCTCTTGTGGACTGCAGCTATGTAAAATAAAGTTTGCCTGAATCAGATCGCGATAAAAACACAGCTTTCCATTGAGAGGGTCACTGTGTGGGAAAATGATGTGGTTGAATAGGAAAGTCTTCCATATCACTGCATGAAAAAAATGTTTCATCTGCTTAGTTTCTACGACCTTGTCCATTGCAGTACCTACTGCAATTGCTTTTGTCAATATGGAGACCACTCTGTTAGCACACATTTAAATGTTACCTAAACGTCTCCTTAATACAACGTTTAAAGTTAACTGCCGAAAGATTTTCAGTGAAATGGTAAACCAAATATCGAAATATTAAGGGGGATCCTAAATCTACCGTCAAAGCCAGGCACTTAAAGGTACGCACAGTCTGAATTATACATTTTATACAAACAACAACTACATAATTAAATTGCACACGATGACTATGTCCAAATTATCTTTTATTACTTCATAAAGTACAGAGGCGCTCACATCAACCGTTACATAGGGGCACCTTAAGCCGCTGATATAGGACCCATTTTGCAACGGTTTTGTAAAGGTTGATGTGAGCGCCTCTGTACTTAATTGAATTATTAATTACATCTGTAATATTACGGCATCGCAATGAAAACACCGATGACTCGCGGTTACAACTGGGTTAAACTATTGTTCACATGAGACGTCTTGCGGTGAGGTTCATTGACCTTTGTTTCGTTAGATGAAAAAAAACAAAAGGTTTCTAAGCTATCTTCATAACAAGTTAACAGTTTTGATAGAGATTTATTTTAGCTGACAAACAGACTCACAATTTTTATAGTGGTAAGTAGTTAATATGGGTTTCAAAAATACCTTACGACCCAATGATATTATAATAAAAAGCGGAAGGTTACTCCTAGAAAAGTGGCACCCAAAATCATAACTTTCAAACACCTAAGCAAAGCATTGACAGTTCGAGACGACGTTTTTGCTCTAGTAGGTAAATAACCATAACATTTCATTTCATTTCTAGAATAGTTAGGTATAATTAAAACAAAAATAAAACTGATTAAAAACGACCAACTAAACTAAATAGAAAAAGTGTATAGGTACCATCTTGTGCACACGGTTAAATAATACGTTACGTACTGGTATGCCCAGTGGTCAATTCTTGACCTCGCGTCATCACTGACATAACCTATCTACGTCTTTTTTATTGTAATATTATGCCTTACAACCTCATTAAAAATATTACTATTATATCCTAAAGTAAATGAAGAAACTAAAGTAAAGTCTATTTTTGTTTATATTGTTCTTAAAATATAGCTATTTAGGTACTTGCATGTGTGATTTCACAACAAATGCATGCACTTACATGGTTCATCCATTTGCATAAAAAATAAGTAAATAAACGTGATGATAACATTGTTGTTCTGATTCATCACGTAGCTAGTATCAGTGAGATAACAGTTGTATTGCTGGGGCGCCCCAGAGCAATTGGACCTAATAAATTGACCAGATAATTGCAGTACTTACCTACTACTTGATATCTTAAAAGGTTCTTTTTGATTTACCCTTTCTAACCCCCTTATTTATAAAAACTTAAACAACAACTCTTCAACAACTCGTTAACTTTTGGATCGCTTTGTCACTGTCATTATTCTGCCGCCATTTGCAAGTAAGTGAAATAACACGCCAGCTGCTTAAACAATGCTTTATCTTTTTATATTTTTTTACGTTCATTTTTATGTGAATTAGGGGGTAGAAGTTTAAGATTTGTATATCCGCATCATGGTTGCAATCGCAAAAAAACGAAAGAATATTACGTCCGCTGTAAATAATATATCAGCGTGTAATGTGTCCTTCCTTCCCAAACGTATTTCCGATTGTCATGTTGTCAAGCCGAGTTCAGTGCCCTGCCATGCCATTCTGGCTAACGCCCAATCTCATCTCGGTATCACTAGAGAAAAATCGCCAACTTTAATCGTTTATCTGCTTCACCTTCAATTGTTATTGTTCCTCATTGGTATATGTGCATAGAAATATTTTTAAATGTTATTTGACTCAGTTCTTTTCACACAAGTTTTGTAGTTAATGAGTTTTACAAAACGCCTAAATACAATCTCACTTCATATTCGTTCGATGTGCAAATTCTGCAAACGCAGAATGCCACTCCTTCCCGACACTTCTACTCAGAAAAGATATAATACGGGCACGGGGCGCAGACGTATTGTGTCTCTTCTCATGAAAGGGACGTGTTTCATACAAAATGAAAACTTGAAATGAAAGAAAGAAAGAAAAAATACGTTTATTGATTTTGGACATCTTGAAATGCTGTGTTATTAGATATCATAGGGCATCTCAATCACCCTTCAAAGCTTTGGAAGTCGTCTTCATACTTTGAAAGAAAGCAGGAACTATTGCTCATGCTTATCGATCAATAATGTGTTGATATAACACCATAACAAACGAACCATGTGGAGAGGGCGTTTCAATGCTTACTCATGTGCTGGCCTCGCCTCACCTTTCCAGCAGGTCAAGGACACCTGTCCGCCGACCCAGTAAAGTTGTCCTATTCTGGTAACGCTTCAAGCCGATGTCCTACGGCGCTCTTTGGCGATTTACTTACTTAGGAAGAAGAAAAACCTTCGTACTTAGTTGTATGTCAAAATAATGAGAACTGACTGGAACGGTTCGCTTGAAGAATGCTCCACTTGGGTATGAACCTTCGCTGATGAGTCGGTTGATACAAGAACGTCTCCAGTCCAGAGCACATCTTCTTATTTTGAAAGAAAGAAAGAACGATTGCTTATACTTATCGATTACTAAAGAGGTGACATAACACCATAACAAACTAACCATGTGTAGAGGGCGTTTTAATGCTTACTCATGAGCTGGCCTTGCCTTACCTTACTCAGCAGGTCAAGGACACCTGACCGCCGACCCGTACAGCGTCCTCTTCTGGCACCACCTTGAGCCGATGTGGCGCTCTTTGACTATTTACTTGCTTTAGAAGAAGAAAAACTTTCGTACGTAAGTAGTTGTTTGTCGAAATAATGTGAACTGACCTGTTTTGAACGATTCCCTCGAAAAATGCTCCACTTGGGTTTAAACTTTCGCTGAGGAGTCAGTTGGTACAAAAACGTCTCCAGAGCACATCTTATTCTGGAAGAAAGAAAGAACGATTGCTCATTCTTATCGACCACTGAAGAGTTGACATAACACCATAACAAACTAACCATGTGAAGAGGGCGTTCCAATGCTTACTCATGAGCTCGCTGGCCTTGCCTTACCTTACTCAGCAGGTCAAGGACGCTTGTCCTCCGACCCGGTATTCGACCTTGAACTTGAGGTTAGTTCGGTAGGCATGAAATGGAGCTGAACTTTGAGATTGCTCTATCGGATGGTTGACTGGAAGAGATCGATTTTAACGCTAACGCCGCCTAAATTGTACCAACATTTAAAAGAGTTCAAGTATATGTATTTTGTCTTATTGGTCTTGAGATTTGCAGTGTGATGTTAAATGCGTGTGGTAGGTTAAATCCTAAACTAATTGGAATATAGACACTTGCTCAATGGAGTCTCAAAGCCGAATTGAAATTTGATGACCGTCAAGCATTGTTTTTTTCGATTTATCATAATTTGAAATTTGACAGAACGACCTCTGTCGGAACAGCTAGTCCTTAGCAAGAAACGAGGCCAAAGAGGAATAACCTCTCCGTGCAGGTGTTTCTACACATAAATTAGGTTTAACAAACGATAACTTTAACAAGAATTTTCCAATATAACCACAGATAAGCCAGAACTATAAAGAGATTAAAGTAATCAATCGGTTCGTTATCAAGTTATCAATTGATCGCTTTATTTTTCCGAGTAACGAATCGATCACAGCGCATGCGCGGGCTTAGTGAGTCATCGTTGTTTTGTATGGCTTTGAACTCGGATATGAACTTGAATCTCACACAGGGACTGCTACACGGATTGTTGAGCAAAAACCGACCTCTTCTAATATGACATGACGAAACTCATGTCTAATGCCCAGTGTAACGCGACCCCCGATTGGCCGTCAGGCCCCTATTCAATAAAGCTGACAATCCGACAATTCGACATATGTCGAGAAGTGACAATTCTACAATTTTTCTGTTCAATAAAACCGACAGGCGACATAATTGTCATGGTGGAAAATTGACAAATATGTCGGATTGTCGCGACAATTCGACATATTTGCGTTCAATAAAACTTTTTACGCGACAGGTGACAGGTGACAATTTTTCGCGAAAAACTTGTAGAATCTGCTTTATTGAACACAAAATTGTCGCGACAATCCGACATATTTGTAGAATTGTCAGAAAATCCTGACAGGTGCTTGACCCGCTGTCGCAAAATCTTTTTCGAAGTTGTAAGGTGTAAAAAAGTGTTTTTTTTCCTAAAATTATAATATAGTTCTTACTAATACCAAGTATGTGTACGAAAAATCTAAGTGATCATTCCTTTTTTTGAAGTTGGTTATGTGTTAATAAATAAAATAAGAATTCCTGGCTGATAGATGAACTAGTTAAAAAAACTAAACCTTATCATAGTACCAGTTTTGTCATGTTATGTCCCGATGATATTTACGGTCCTTGTTAATTAATTAATTTATTTATTTTCATAGGATAGCTAACAGCTTACAAAAATCAACAATAGCAGCTAAAAGTAAAACTAGAAGCTATTGGCAAGCTACCAAATATAGAACTTATTTGTTGTTAATACAATATTATTGCGATTATTTAGTGGGTGAGTTTAAACAACAATCTCATTATGGTGTTGATGCTATCGTAAAATTATTTTTCTCGGCGTTGTTGACGACCATACAACAAAACAGTTAAAAACAGACAAACAAATAAACAAAAAAAAATAGTTAAAAGAACAAATTTAAAAACAGTTAAAGCTGTCAATTGTTCAGCTATTTCTTTCTATTTTGTTTTTTCATCCTCATGGGTCAGTTGGTTGCTAAACTTACCAAAGAATATATTTTTATTTTGGTAAATTAGTCCCAAAATAGACATTTTTTGTTCATTTCTATTTTACACACGAGTTTAAAAGCAAAACCAATTTTAGTTGCACTAGAGACTGATTAATTCTCATTGTGGCATAACTAAATTACTACTTACCCCTGATTAGCTTCAATAATCAAAATTACCTATTTGCAATCAGTTCAACGTCGACATATTTGTCATGACAATCTGACAATTGTCACTGACAATTGTCAACGACAATTGTAGAAAATAATGACTGTGGGTTTTGACATATGTCGAGTTTTATTGAACGCTATTTTTCCTGACAAATTTGTCAGGATTTCACCTGTCGGTTTTCGACATATTTGTCACTTTTATTGAACAGCCTAAGCGCGACAATTCTACAATTATGTCACTTTCTGACATAATTGTCGGATTGTCAGCTTTATTGAATAGGGCCGGTAACGCTGACGTCGGGCCGTGCTACGAGAGCGCCCTCACGATACCTTGACTAGACTAGCATGCGTTGTTTTTTTTATCGATGGTAACTTCGGATGTCTATGAAAAGTTTGGTTGTTGTTGATTATACGTTTTGAAACTTGAACACTATTTTACTTCAAGACCTACTAAAATTCCTCCCGTTGCCAGAATCCCTGATCTAGCTACGGCGAAACCATGTTGCATCCGCTCCAGTTAACGTTTTGAACATAGCACTCGAAGTTTAGGACCATTATGTTTTCCTTATGACAGATAGTCCAATTGCAGTTCGGGAAGTGCGGGCATAATATATTTGCGTCCGAATACCTCAATGCCTCAAGACAAAAGTCTTTGACCCGAAGGTGTTGCCAGTAATGACGTATGGGAGTGAGACGTTGACGTTCACTATGGGTCTCATAAGAATGCTCAATGTCACCCACCGAGCAATGGACAGAGCGATGCTTGGTATTTACCTGCTCGATTGAAGAAATAATGAGATCCGCAGGAGAACTAAGGCAACCGACATCGCTCGAAGGATTGCATTGTTGAAGTGGGACCGACGATCTGGTCAGGGTCGCAGAAAGCCGCTGAATGCAGACATTGCGGACAGCGCAGAACCGATCGTTGTGGATATCATTGCGAGGCCAAAGCCCAGCAGTGGGTGTTGTTCGGCTGAAATGATGATTCTTCTGTTACTAAAATTTGTGTCTACACTTTACCATCATATCTTCTTACCATTTTCATTTGACACACGTGTGTTGTCAGCGGACAAATCCTGATGACCTTTGGTTGTGAAAAAAATTGTAAAAAAACTCTTCGAAGCATTAAAATACACGACAACAGTATTTTCTAATACCCACGTATGAAGATGATTCTCACAAAACATACCTGTTTATCTATTCCTAATTAATTTCTAAAAATAGCATAGATTAAAACTTGTGAGTCATTGTGACATAGATATTTAGCCAAATCCTTTACTGTCAGGGTGAGTATTAGTTGGGTGAGTTATCTTAAAAGATTACCCTCCAGATTAACAGTATTATTATTATTACTCTGTTATATCTTATCATGTATAAATATTTATATAAGTACACAGATAAAGAATTGCCATTTGTTTCGCAATGATTTTAAATATTAATAAGGTAAGCCTTAAATACTTATATTTAAGATTACTATTACTATGTATGTCCTCCAATCATGTATACAATGAATGATAAAATCATGAGTGATGGCCTTGATGTCACATGTGGCCATAGGCTGCGGTAACCACTTACTAGAGTTACTAGGTAGGTACGAGGTTAGCGGTCTGCAAGCTGGTTTGAGATGAGCAAATCAGTAAGACCTAAAAGATAATTGTTCAGAAGTGAGGCAGAAATAATGGGGTCCTGCCATTTGACCAAAAGACATCTGGCAAAATTACATTTGACAAACAACGTTTGGCAAAAAGACGGTTGGCCAATTGATCATTTTACAAATAATCATTGTGATTATAGCATTGAATTAACTGTTTATTTATCTGTGGTAAACATGTATAGATACTAGCGCCACCATGTGCCTTTGTTTTGCATCTAATAAAATTGTCAGTCATTGCCGAAATTCCGCTGTGTTTTATTAGGATATGGGCCCAGTCCCCCAGAAATCACGTATAGTATCGATATTCTTCATTTTCTGTGACTATTTGTGTAAATCAAGTTGGATTGTATAGTTGGACGTAAAAATCTTATTGGAAAAAGTGCAAAAAACATTATTCTGTGCAAACGAAAGTACGCGTGCTGCGAAGTTCAAATATGGCCGGTAGTTACATCGTAAATGTGCCTAAGTTGAAAGGACGTGAAAATTACGACGAATGGGCGTACGCCGCAGAGAATTTCCTCATTTTGGATGGTGTAGATCTGAATAAATCGTCAACCGGAGATGAAATTTCGTTAGAAGAAAAAAAGTCAAAAGCGAAACTTATTATGACCGTTGACTCGTCACTCTACGTACACATCAAAAATGAAAAAACTGCTCAAGATGTATGGAAACGTTTGAAATCGCTGTTTGATGATACTGGATTCGAGCGGAGAATAAGTTTATTGCGTCAGCTCATTTCAATCAGGCTAGAATATAGTGAATCCATGACCGCGTATGTGACTGAGATGGTGAACACAGCTCAGAAACTCCGAAGAACGGGTTTCCAGATCACGGAAGAGTGGATTGGTTCGTTGTTATTGGCAGGGCTAAGTGAAAAATTTGCGCCTATGATAATGGCCATAGAACATTCTGGCATGGTCATTAGTACAGACGCCATTAAAGCTAAGTTGCTCGATATGGAAACGGAAGTTGGCAGCTCCGATGGCGCGTTTTTATCGAAAGGTTGGCAGAATCGCAGGAATAGTAAAAAGAGTGATGCCAATGCTACCAACAAGAACGCAAAAATGGCGGATCTGTCAAAGTCAAAAACAACAACAAAGACTATCCGGTGCTATCGTTGCAAACAACTTGGACATTACATGAATAAATGCCCCCTGAATAATGAAAGTAAGACTGAAAATGCATTTAGTGCTATTTTCTTGAGTCCAGAAAATCCTTTCAAAAGTACGGATTGGTACATAGACTCGGGCGCAAGTTCACACATGGTTGTTGACAAAAGCTGTTTGAAAAATGTCTACAATCACGCAATGAAGAATATTGTTGTTGCTAACAATGAGACAATACCAGTGTTATGCACAGGAAATACGGAAATCAGGACGCATGTAAATGACTCAGAGTTTGATATCACTGTTAATGATGTGTTATGTATCCCTAATCTCACTACAAATCTGCTATCAGTTAGTCAGCTGATTCGAAAGGGAAATAAAGTCAGTTTCGAAGAAGATGTTTGCTTCATACGCAATAGACAGAATGAACTGGTGGGAAAAGCAGAATTAGTGAATGGAGTGTATCGCCTGAACATCAAGTCTGCTGATAAGTTGCTAGCTTGCGCGGCAACAGCTGTGACTAGTGAAATGTGGCACCGGAGGTTAGGACACTTGAACAGTACTGACTTGAATACCATGATGAATGGTGTAGTCGAAGGCATAGAATGCTCAGACAAAGCTGTGATCGATAAATCCAAATGCATCACTTGTTGTGAAGGAAAGCAAGCGAGACTGCCTTTTTCTCACAAAGGTACCAGGTGTGAGAAAGTGCTTGAGGTGGTTCACTCAGATGTCTGTGGGCCCATGGAGCAAGTCTCAATTGGATCATCACGTTATTTTTTGCTCTTCGTCGACGATTACAGTAGGATGGATTTTATATACTTCTTGAAGGCAAAAAGTGAAGTTCTCAAATGTTTTGAAGAGTTCAAAGCTTTAGTTGAAAAGCAGACCGGAAATAAATTGAAAGTGTTGAGGACTGATAATGGAGGGGAATTCTGCTCATCGGAAATGTCTAGTTTTTTGAAGAAAGCAGGGATCGTGCATCAAAAAACTAATCCCTATACGCCAGAACAAAACGGCATGTGCGAAAGGCTAAATAGGACAGTGGTTGAAAGAGCTTGGTGTATGCTATTTGATGCCAAGTTAGGCAAAAAGTTTTGGGCAGAAGCTGTCAACACAGCAGTGTATACGCGCAACAGGACCATAGCATCTGGCTTGACAAAAACACCATATGAGCTCTGGACAGGCAAGAAGCCCAATGTCAGCCATATCAGAATATTTGGCAGCACTGCAATGGTTCATGTCCCTAAAATAAAAGTAAAGAAGTGGGACAAGAGAGCTGAGAAACACATTCTTGTGGGATATGAAAGCAATGTAAAGGGCTACAGATTGTATAATCCCCAGAACAATAAAATCATCACAAGTCGTGATGTCATCATTATGGAAAATTTCCAAAGAAGCTCAGACATGACTCAAGCCAACATTCAACAGGAACTATGTGAGGAAGACAAAGAGAAGGAAGACTCAATTCTTGACACATCAGTTGAAAGTTATGTACCCGATGAAAGTCAATCTTCAAGTTCAGACGAATTCAGCAGTACAACTGAATCCGATATGCTGGATCCGTCAGCAGAAACAATTATTTCTGAAAAACGTCAAAGGAAAGTGCCTGACAGATATGGAATGAGCAGCATGTGCATGGAAAGTAGTGAGGAAAATCTGTCTTATGAAGATGTGATGAATGGTCCAGAGAAGGAGGAGTGGAGCAATGCAATGGAGGAGGAGTTACAATCGTTTAGGGAGTGCAATGCATGGGAAGTGGTGGACAAACCGGACAATGGAACAGTAGTTCAGTGTAAGTGGGTGTATAAGAAAAAGATCACCAGTGATAACAAAGTGAGATACCGTGCGCGATTAGTGGCAAAAGGATTCACTCAAAAGGAAGGTGTTGATTTCACTGAAACTTTTTCACCAGTCTTAAGGTACTCTGTTCTAAAGTTACTATTTGCATTGAGTGTTAAATTAAATATGAGCATTACCCATTTCGATGTAACAACTGCCTTTCTCAATGGAGATCTTAAAGAGACTGTATACATGCAACCACCTCTTAATTTTGCTGCTAAAGATAAAGTTTTAAAATTGAACAAAGCTATTTATGGGCTGAAGCAATCTGCCCGTGCTTGGTACCAAAAGGTGGATGAATGTTGACAGAACTCAGATTATAAGAAGTCTCAATATGAACCTTGTCTATTCACTAAAACAATTAAAGGTCATACAACTTTTATTGCTTTGTTTGTGGACGACTTTTTTGTATTTTCAAATGATCCTAGTGAAGTGAATAATATTAAATGTAAATTAAGTGATAAATTTAAGCTAAAGGACTTAGGTATCCTTAAACAATGTTTAGGCATGCGAGTTGTTATCTCAGAAAATGAAATGAGTATAGATCAAGAAAGATTCATTGATAATTTATTAATTAAATTTGGGATGGCAAATTGTAAGGAGACACCCATAATTCCCATGGAAATTAATTTGAAATTAAATAAATCAGAAGATAATAACTGTGATGTAAAGTACCCCTACCAACAGTTGATTGGTAGTCTCATGTACCTTTCTGTACTTACTAGGCCTGATATCTCTTACAGTGTCAGTTTCTTAAGCCAATTTAATAACTGTTACAATAAAGTACATTGGCAGCATGCTAAGAGAGTTTTAAGATATTTAGGTGTTACCAAGTCTTATTGTTTAACTTTTAAAAAGGATGATTCTAACTTAACAGGTTTTGTAGATGCTGAATGGGCCTCTAACCCAGTTGACAGAAGATCATTTACTGGTTCTTGTTTTAAACTGTCCGGAGGTGTAATTTCACATGAATGTAGAAAACAACAAACAGTGGCACTCTCTAGCACCGAAGCCGAATATATGGCAATTTGTGAAGCCACAAAAGAAGCTATTTTTATTAAGAATCTTATGTTTGAACTATCTAAAGAGGATGTTGGATCTGTTATTCTGTATAATGATAACCAAAGTGCTAAAAAACTTACAGAAAATTGTATTCATTATAAAAGAAGTAAACATATAGATGTTCGTTTTCATTTTGTAAGGGAAGCAGTAGCGCAAAAGTTAATTAAAATAGTCTATCTGAGTACACAGAATATGCCTGCTGACATTCTCACTAAAAGTTTGCCTAGTGTTAAGCATTATAAATATCTACTAGATCTAGGTATACTTAAGCGTTAGATTATAACTATTGTTATTGTTGAGTAATTCAAGCAATTGTTATTTAGTTTATTTCAATGAGTGGTGGTGTGATTATAGCATTGAATTAACTGTTTATTTATCTGTGGTAAACATGTATAGATACTAGCGCCACCATGTGCCTTTGTTTTGCATCTAATAAAATTGTCAGTCATTGCCGAAATTCCGCTGTGTTTTATTAATCATTTCACAAATGGACCAAATGATCATCTCTTAAATTTTCATTTTACAAAAAAACGTTTCACAAAATGTACACTTAACAACTGTATCTTCGTGGGTTTTTTTTTTTCAAACCCAAAAACGATTTGCCTGCATTGCATTTCGTCATTTTGGCATTCGGGATATCGTCCATTTGGTTACTTTAACATCGGTATTCTAACCATCGGTATTTATAACAATGGCATTATGTATTTTGATTTTCGAGGTGCTAAACGTAGGTATTTTAGTTGAAAGGTATCCCTATGACTGCAATGTACACTTAACAACTGTATCATCTGATAAAACTACGTTTGGCCAAAAAAATGATTAGTTTTTAAATCCCGAAGCCCAAATTGCCGAAGAGTGTGAGCGGGCATGTCGTTTTATTGGTTTGAAGAAAAACGGTATGTCAAGAAGAAATGGGTAAACGCTGACTTGTCGTGATAGGTACTTGTCTGCCCTATACTAGAGTCAGGGCAAAACCGACTCGGATAGATTAGGTTAGAAGGTTTAAGGCGGGAGCGGAGCAAAGCGTAGCTCCCGCCTTTAAGCCTTCGTGGGTTTTTTTTTTTCAAACCCAAAAACGATTTGCCTGCATTGCATTTCGTCATTTTGGCATTCGGGATATCGTCCATTAGGTTACTTTAACATCGGTATTCTAACCATCGGTATTTATAACAATGGCATTATGTATTTTGATTTTCGAGGTGCTAAACGTAGGTATTTTAGTTGAAAGGTATCCCTATGACTGCATGCCTTCTATTTTATTTTGTAGCTTACTTGTAAATAATTTGCCCCAAATGAAAGTTGCATCCATGCAGAAATGTTTCTTCAAAGTTTGACCTCAAACTTGAGATGGCGGCCTTCTCAAAATTTAAAACACATACTTTTGGCTTGATGACAATGTTATTTTCTGCCTCATATTCCATCGGCATTTCGAACATCATGTCATAATGTTCTTTTATCTTTGTGGGAACAAAGGCAAAATACCAGTGGAAATGTCTTATTGTCGTCCGAGAATATATTCCCGAGTATTGTATACCTATAACTGGGTAAAAGTACTAGGCACAACTTTAAAAGCGCCATCTAGAATCATCACATTTGGACAAATGCTTCATTTGTGAAACGTATTATTTGGTGAAATAAAAATAGGTCAATTGATTTTTTGTTAGTTGTAACATTTAACAAATGAAATGTTTGCTAAATGACCATTTGTTAAATGAGTTTTTGTGAGATGATACTTTTGTCAAATGTCTTGTTTGCCAAATGAATATTTGGTGAAACGTTATTTGTCAAATGATCATTTGTTAAACGTTTTTTGGTCAACCATTAGTGAACCAGAAATAATACTCAATATCAGATTTTAACCTTTTATTCCTTTTCCAATGCACAATTCCATTTTTTAGATATTTTCCGTAGGAAACTACGGACTGCAATCCAACTAATGGACGACTACCGACATATTGTACTTTTTTTTAAATGTCGGGTCAAATGAAATCATGTCAAACTACGCAACCAAATAACCCATTACCAAGATTTATTTGATTGGTTTCATTACAAAATTGCAAACATTGAATAAAATCAGAAATGGACTTATTCTCCCTTCAGCCAGTCTTCAAAAAACCTTCCAATGCCCATATTTGGTAACACATTTATCATAGCACTTGATTTATCACGTACACAGTTATCTTTGATTGGTATTGATTCGTCGCAATTGCTGCCGCATAATAAGATAAACACTAAAATACGTACTAATATCCATGCGAATATTATAAAAGCGAAAGAAAGGGCTTGTACTCATTTTTTTTACGCCGAGAATGCCTTCACGCACTATCCCGATCCCTGAGTAGGAAAGCGGCCGAGTGTGGGGCTCAACCACTCCAATGGTGGGCTGGGAATACCCACCAAACTCCGGGGAAGCCATCTCTTGCCCGGTACCTGGAAACCCCAAGGACCCCCGTCAGGACCTATTCCTATCCAATACCAAAAACTAATACCAGTGGTATTTGTTTATGATCGTAATTAAATTCTATTCCGGACGAATACCAAATTTTAAATATCTCAATGTAGTTTTGGTATTCGTCCGGAATAGAATTTAATTACGATCATAAACAAATATGTACCACTGGTATTAGTTTTTGGTATTGGATAGGAATAGGTCCCCGTCAGGAACTATACCAGTGTACCCCTGTGCCAGTAACCCAGCTCCTTACGAGGGGAGTTATGCCTACCGACAGTTAACACCGGTACCGGTACCAGCACTGTCGTGCGAGGCCCCCCGCACTGCCGCCCTCCACAGGGTCGCCTGTGAAATGGAGGCACACAGTCTCCACCGTGTGCTTTCCTGGCGAACCGGGGCCCCTTTTAGTCGCCTCTTAAGACCGGCGGGTGGGTGCTGGTGGACCCTCGGCCGAATTCTTACGCCCCGAACAACAAAGCGAAACCCGTTCGGCCCCTGGCAAACGGGTATGCTTAAAGACCCAGGTAAGCCCACTCTTGAGTAGGAGGCATTACCCCCAATAATAATTGTGATTGCCCCACTCCTAATGCCCATATTTGGTAACACATTCATAAAAGCACTCAATTTGTCACCTCCACAGTTATCTATAATTGGTATTGTTTCGTCGCAATTCGCCACATAAAAGGACAAACACTACAATGTTACAACTACTCGTAATACAATTAGATAAGTTATCGGGTGTATCAGAGGACAACCTCGTGCCCGGTGCCGACGTCCCTGCCGGGCACCGCGCACATCTGCTGCCTACCGTTACACCTACTTTTTGTGGTCAGATCTAATTTTATGATGATAACTGGGTTTGTTTTTCTCAAAACATTAAAGACTAAAATGGCACAGAAAGTGAATGAATCTGAAATAGTTAATGTTGTCCCTTTTTTCATATCTTTAACGGTTTCGATAAAAACTTACATCAAATGTTTACCAAAATGTCAATAGATATTAATTCGATTTATAACGTAGGGGCGTGAGCAAAGGAGGTCGATCCTGGTCACCCCCGGTAAGGGTCAACTTGGGTCCATGAACCCAAATTGGTGCTGGGTGTTTCTATGCTCGAAGTGTTTATGTTTTTGAAATTCAAATGAGAGAAGACCAGCCGTAAGACTGTAACAAATAAACAAGGGACTCCTTTCAGGAGTTTGTATAACCCCCTTCAGTTATTAAGGGTATTTTTGTAACAACCTGTATACCCATATGGCTCAAGTCACGACTGTATCTTAAAGGGGGTAGTCAGAGGCACACGGATTCTTGCCATCATGGTGCCTGAACCCATGAAGCAACGTTATAAGGGGCGAGCCTACCGCCGCTTTACGGATTACTTAGGTTTCTATCGGTGTTTTCCTCCACCGGTGGCAGCAAATTGTTCAATGAACGAAATAAAGTGTTCTGGCCAGACTTGAACTTGGGACCAGAGTTCCAATCCAAAGTTTAAAATCACTGGGCCATGTCGCCCTCTAAATCTCTGATGCTGCCTCCACTGTTGTTTGCCTAGCGCGTCTACTAGTCCTTTATTTGATCGGTCCATATAGTCGGCGAACGACCTGGCCTTCGCCTTCAGTGTTTCCATTACTGATGATGATGATTTAATTCCGGCCATGGCGACTGTCTCCAACTCCGGTTTCATTCGGTTCCTCCATTACTACAGCCAGCTAAAACCACGCATTTCCGCACGCCAATGTAATACTCACTGCAGATGTCAACTCGTGACCAAACTTTATCTCATTGCGCATCTTAGTCACAAATTGTGAATGACAATGATATCAGGAATGGTACGAGATAAGATTAAGACAGAATTTTGGAATTTCCTTTCTTAGTCATAGAAGAAAAAGGGGTCCCCTACGAAGTGTCGAAAAACACTGAAGCAGCGACACATGTTGTAGCGAAAACTTTTCAGCTTGGCACGCTGGCGTAAAACCATTGAAATCCACACTGTCGAATGAATATATACTTACTGCATGCTGCAGTAAATATGTTTTTCTATTGTAAAAGCCATAGAAACACAACAGTTAAGACGCAGTGATGATACCATTACGTTTTCTTCGGCTGCTAAATACTAAACTGGGTCCTCTATCCATACTCATACATCATCTAAATATGTGAGACGCCTTTACATTTTTCTACGCGTCGACAGCAGATTGAATTAATTATCAAAGTGGGAGGCAGTACTGCGTCAAACGACACTCTTGCGCAGGTTTGTTATCAAACAGTTTAGCAGGCTTCACACGTCATGGAAGAGGAAAACAAATGAATTACAGTCTATTGCCAAAATGGTCTGTTATTATAATGATTGATATTTGATTGCTCGTTAGATTCGGTTGTTAAAGATGGAACGGAGGTGTGTGCGATGGAAGATTGATTATGGAGTAAAGTAAATAGATTTTACAGCTCATCGTAAATAAAGTGTCGTGGCTAATAATGAAAGACCTTACTTGCTAGTACACGTGGAGTGTAGTGTCAACTGTTGCTAGAGATCGTCTAAGCTGAAATGACGAGCCCCTCCACTGCATCTACGCTTACAAGCAAGCACTCTTGTATGTCACTACGAGTACACTTTTTTTCCTCGCGAGTTAGTTACAAACCACATCTTTCAGTTTCATTAATCCTTTTATAGTTTCTTATGCGCTATATTTTACTTGTGTTTCTTATTCTTAAAAAAAACTTTCTGTCGACAAACATCTTGCTAAACTCAAGCTCACATGATTTCATTTCATCTCCGCCCAAAACCTGAAAGTTCGGGAGTTTTCCTTCTAAGCTGACGGAAATGATAAATGATTAAAAACAGAATTCATAAAAACCCAGAGTCCCAACTACCCCGTTATCAATATTTAAGAATTTGCGAGTGTTATCTTCCACTTTATTATTTTCCCATTCCACAGTGAAAAAGTTCCCAATACGTTATAATCTTGTTTTCCTTCAACACAAAAATTCCATATAAAATCTTTTACGTAGAGACATTACCAAGACTTGATTTTCCTTAGCGTAAGGCTGCCTGTCCATTGACGCGGAGATGGGCAGCGGAGCGGAGAAACGAAGAAATATTAACCAATAGGATTGCATGAAATCTCCGCTCCGAGATTTCATGCAATCCTATTGGTTAATATTTCTTCGTTTCTCCGCTCCGCTGCCCCTCTCCGCGTCAATGGACAGGCAGCCTAAGAATACGTCATTGACCTAATAATGAAGACTATGTTCATTGAAATTTATACCTTACTGTAGATAAGATAAAGTCTTGAATCGATGAAGTTCCGAAGTGTGACGGAAGCATGAATGAATTAGTTGTTCAAACGTACAGCACACGACAATATCATAAAATATGCAAATAAATAATTTGTTTCGCAGATCTATTTGGAAATTCACTAGATTGTTTACATAACGTTTAGTTGCGTTTTCTTGTAAAAATCGTGATCTTTGAATATTGATTAAGGTATGTTGGGGTAAGAGCGGATCGGGGTAAGAGCGGAGAGTTCTAATAACTCTTGAACGAAAAGCAATTTCATAAAACGAGTAACATAGGCTACGACGCCATTTCGTAGTGTACCAAAATAAAGCCTGTAGTATCTATTTTACACAAAAACACGTATGGTAAAGAGCAAAATGTAAAGGTGTGTGATTTTCGCCTGATTTTGCCAAAAACGCTCTTACCCCTGGTGCTGTATCTCAGCATCCGTAAGGAGTATTGTGAATCGGATGAGTTTTTTGTGCTTGTTGTTCTAGTCTCAATTATTTTTCATACGTTATGATAATGAATAACGTACAGTTTATGTTTTACATTAGAATCCGATCTTTCCCCTATGGAGGAAGAGCGGACTACATTAATCCGCACTTTCCCTGGTTTCAAAATGGACTGAAAAAATCAGCGATACTCAAACTTTTAGCTTATCTCAAAAGTAAGTAGTACTAATTATACGGGGTGCTTATTAGACACACACTAAGTGATTGTTCCTTACCCAAGTACCATATTATTTATATTAAAGTTTATGCCTTAAAAGTTGCCCTGTGACTGAGGTAGGTAACTAATTTTAGTACTTATTTTTATTCTTCATTTAAATTTGATTAATACCTAAGTAGAGATCGTCCAAAATGACTGACACGACGCGCCTCTGCACCGCATTTACCCATACAAGAGTGCTTGCTTGCTTGTATGTGTTGATGCAGTGGAAAGGCGCGTCACTTCAGATTAGACGATCTCTACATACTTACTGTTATGTATGAAAGTGAGGGTAGTGTGTGTAAAATGTTGACATGTCAGTCTGTGTCTGCAGCCAGCAAGGTGGTCCTGTATTTTAGAGTAAATCGTGTGTAAGTGAACATTATATTGGCGACGAGGTGAAAAATCAGTGGAAAAACGTGCAGTGAAGGGAAAATAAATAAATTCAAGTGACAATAGAAAATAGGTTTCGTGAAAATGGGTATTAAATTTTGTGAGTTTGAGGTAGCACATGGCTGCTGGAAAAATTACGTAGAAAGGTTCATGTTTTGTTTGGAAGCAAGTGCAATAGAAGAAGATGGAAAGAAGAAGGCTAATTTGTTAGCAGTCTGTGGCCCAGATTTGTATGATTTGATTATTTCATTGATTGCACCCCAACAAGTAAGTGAGGTTACTTTTACTACCATTAAGTTGAAGTTAGACAATCATTTCCACCCTACACCAAATGAAATTGTTCAATCCTATAAATTTCATACTCGATATCAAGAACAAAACGAAAAAATGAGGGATTTTATAGCTCAGTTGAGGAAATTAAGCATAAATTGCAACTTTTCTGATTTGAACCGTACCTTACGTGACAGACTGGTCTGTGGGGTTAAAGATAAAGAATTACAGAAGAAACTTTTACAACAAAATGTTTTAACCTTTGAACAAGCATGCTCACTAGCTTTGTCATATGAATCAGCTGATGTAGACGCAAGTATTTTAGTCTCACGGCCTAACACAAGCAACCTAGACCTGGAAATCCCAATGGAGATAAATAAAATTACAAATCAAAACATTAAGAAACAAATTGAAAGGAAACAGTGTTTTAGGTGTGGAAAAGAACACAGGGGAGAGTGTCGATTCCGCTGGAGTAAATGTCATTTTTGTGGGAAAGTAGGACACATAGAGGCAGGGTGTATGAGCAAGAAAAATCAAGACAGTAATGTTTTAAAGTCTAACTGTAACACTGTACATGATGAGTACATAAACAACATGAGTGTGAACCGAACTCCGGCATTTGTTATGAAGTTACTGTTAAATGGTGTTGAGTTAGAGATGGAAGTAGACTCAGGATGTGCTTTTACACTTATTAGTGAACAGACAGCTTATTATTTGTGGAACGGGCGTTTGCCAAAACTTGACCCAGTGGAAATAGCACTGAAAACTTGGACTGACAGCAAATTAGTGTTGTTAGGCCAAACAAACATAGTGGTTAAAAATAAAAATGTGGCTAAGGATTTGCCTATCTTTATAGCGAGAGGAAATGGGCCTAGTCTTATAGGACGAAACTGGTTTGAAGAGTTGAAAATAAACATACAGGGTGTTTATAGTATAAAGCTAGGGACACACGACATACAGGAACTTAAAAGTTTATTGAATATTTATAAGGGTATATTTCAAGATGGCTTAGGCAAATATACAGGACCAGTAGTAAGCATTAAGGCCAAAGAGGGAATGGTGCCAAAATTTTTAAAAAGTCGCTCTATTCCCTTTGCATTAAAAGAAAGAGTTTTTAAAGAAATTGATAGACTAGTAGCTGAGAATGTACTCGAGCCAACGCCACATTCGGAGTGGGCTACACCCATTGTTCCAGTCCTTAAACAAAATGGGAGCGTAAGGTTATGTGGGGACTATAGATCTACTGTAAATATAGCAATTGATACAGATACATACCCACTACCTACATTGAATGAGGCCTTTGCTGAACTCCAAGGAGCGGCACTATTTACTAAAATAGACCTAGAACAGGCCTATACACAAGTATTGGTGGATGAGGCCACAGCAAACTTATTCACACTCAACACTCCCAAGGGGCTTTATAAAGTGAAGAGATTACCCTTTGGAATCAAAGCATGCCCAGGGATTTTTCAAAGACTTATGTCATCCCTGCTTGCGGGTATTCCCGGTGTGGCAGTCCTGTTGGATGACATCGTCCTCGGGGCTAAAGATATTGAAATGCACAACACAAGATTAAAAATGGTGTTACAGCGCCTCCAAGATGCAGGCCTCCGGGTCAATAAAAAGAAATGTATATTTGCAACCACTTCAGTTGAATTTTTAGGATTCACAATTGATAAAAATGGCATACATCCATGTTTGACCAAAATCTGTGCAATTAAAAATACCCCAGCCCCACGTAATGTAAAAGAACTACAAGCGTTCCTAGGACTGCTCAATTTCTATGATAGGTTCATGAGACAGAAAGCGACCATTGCAGAGCCGTTATATCGGTTACTAGACAAAAAAGGGAAATGGCTATGGCGTAAAGAACATCAAACCAGTTTTGAGAAGCTGAAAACAATGCTTACTGGTGGTGATACGTTAGTTCATTATGATTTAAAAAGAAAGTTGATATTGACGTGTGATGCGTCTCAGTATGGGCTAGGTGCTGTTCTGGAACATGAAATGGATGATGGTAGCATTAGGCCTATTATGTTCGCTTCACGGACCATGAATACACACGAGCGCAACTATGCACAGATAGACAAGGAAGGAGCAGCCATCATATTTGGACTTAAGAAATTCCATCAGTACATAAGTGGCAGAAAAGTTTTTATCAGAACAGACCATAAGCCGTTGTTGGGCATATTTGACCCGAAAAAACCGATACCTGCAATTATTTCGCCTAGGATGTTAAGATGGGCGCTGTTACTCAGTACCTATGATTACGAAATAATATACGTAGCTGGTAAGACAATAGGAAATGCAGATGCGTTAAGCCGTTGGCCAGCTGGTGAAAAGTCGAATGAAGAAGAATTTACAGGGGTTCTGTTGATTGAAGAGACACCCATACAGCTTGAATTGTCAGCAGCACAAGTAGCAAAATCTACTAAGAATGATAAGATTCTAAATAAAATATTATATTGGGTACGCAATGGATGGCCTACTAAAGGAGAACAAACATATAGAAGCTACTTTCAAAGGAGAGAGCAATTGTCAATATGCCAAAGTTGTTTACTATGGGGTAACAGGGTTGTCATACCTCAAGAAATGCAAGCTGCTATCCTGGAGGAGTTACATAAAAATCACGACGGAATAGTTATCACAAGAGCATTGGCTCGGAGCTATTTTTGGTGGCCATCATTGGACAAAGATATTGAACACATGGTTAAAAGCTGTACCATTTGTGCAGAACACAGGAACATGCCACCTCAAGTAACACACCAATGGATAAAGCCGGACAGGGCATGGTCAAGATTGCACTTAGACTATGCGGGTCCATTCCAGGGTAAATCTTTTTTAATTCTTATTGATGCCTTCTCGAAATGGCCAGACGTAAAAATTGTTCCTGACCTAAGCAGTGCCACATTAATAAAAACGTTAAGGTATATTTTTGCTGAACAGAGACTATCTGATGTCATTGTTAGTGACAATGGGAGGAGTTTTATATCGGAGGAATATAAACAATTTCTGAAATCAAACAGTATCAGACAGATTCTTATTCCACCATACCATCCAGGCTCCAATGGTCAGGCAGAAAGAACAGTTCAAACAGTGAAAAATAAGTTAAAGAAACAATCTTCCCTACCATGGCATATAAGGCTTCCCACAATATTATATGGGTTACGTTCAACGCCAAATAGCGTGAATGACAAGACACCAGCAGAAATGTTGAACAATAGGAAGTTCAGGACAAAATTGGATGGATTAAACCCGTTATCGTATACAAATATGCGAAAAAATGATGAAATAGTGAGAAATGAATTGGTCAAACGAAGGTCATTCGTAGAAGGGGACATGGTTTTCATAAGGAATTATAGTGGAGTACCACGCTGGTTGAAAGGGGTGGTAGAAAAGAAGTTAGGGTGGTGTAGATATATGATAAAATGTAACAATAAGTCAGTAACAAGACACATCAATCAGATGTATGCGGGTGATGCAAAAGATAAAGTGGGAATTGAAAGTGTGAAGAAAACAAACAGCTATGATAGTGATGAAGGAAGTAGTGAACAAGTAACCATTCCCTCTCCAAGTAAATGGGCGAGCATCATAGGAGTATCTGGGCCACAAGACATTGCACCTATTGCACTGGATCAAAGTCCACCGACAAGGTCGTCAGTGGACTACAAGAGGGCACGCTCAGTGTCTCTGACTCCACCGGACTCCAAAAGAGTTGCCTGGGACATGAGCCTAGAGAATGAGGGACTGAGTGATTGTGAGGAACTTGATTATTAAAAAGACTTGATAAAGTGTTAGTAATAAGGACATAAGTAATGACTTAAGTAGTGATAGTGACTTTTAAAGTTATTAGTGAGTTTCGTAGTGAATTAGCCTAAGGGGGGAGATATGTTATGTATGAAAGTGAGGGTAGTGTGTGTAAAATGTTGACATGTCAGTCTGTGTCTGCAGCCAGCAAGGTGGTCCTGTATTTTAGAGTAAATCGTGTGTAAGTGAACATTATACTTACTTTTGTCGCGATTGAAATTTGTTCCTTTGACCCTAAGACTATATTCAAGGTATCTATTTGTTACTCGAATTAGTCCCGCTGTTTGTGGACTTAAAATTCTTTTTATTTTTGTTTTGTTTTAATTTTTTCGGAAAACTACTGTAATTTAACACTTTTTTTAAGTTCATGCTTTTCGTCCCTATAAAGTTTGAGAACAAGTTTTTTGTTTTATGTCCGGAAGCGGAAAGAGCGGATGTGTAAGACATTTTTTTTTATTAAAAAACGTTTTCCGGCCAACTTAAGTAATAATCAAGACTGTTGAAAAAGTAAGATTTGGAAGGGGAAAGAGCAGAATCGAATTCTTTAGGAACCTTTTGCATAAACAGAATAGAATCGATTTTAGGACATAGTCCGCTCTTCCCCCGATATGGTCCGCACTTTCCCTGGTGAAATAAAACACTTCTGCTCAATTTGAACTCATTTTGATAAGAAACTACCTATTATAATGGGTTCAATTGCTTAGAAACACAAAGCCGGGTATTTCTTCTATTAACTCGATATAAGTTTTAAGTCCGTTAACATAGCAGAATATTAGAAAAAAAATATTTTCCAAACTCTTTCAACAACATCAAAAAAGCATCCGCTCTTACCCCAACATACCTTATTGAATTGAGGATAATCCCATAAGCCTAACATAATATCATTAACTTAATAGACAAAAAAATATTAAGAAACCTTTGCTATTTTCTACAATAGTATTTACTTACCAAAAAAGAGAAAACTCACAACTTCAATGATACTTTTATTTATTAATCTTCAATGACAGATCCATATCTAATAAAGATCATTACGGCTTCTAAAAAGTCATTAGTAGATCCAACAAATCAGCAATCAAAGAAGAACAAAACATAAATGAGGATAAAACGAAATCATATTAACAGGACAATGTGACAAAAACCGCAGGTATAACCCAGACCGTTAATCTGTTTGTAAACAAAACAATAGCGCATAAACCACATTCAAATGTATAAATAGCCTCACAACTACATACAGATGCTCACACATCAACCTTTACAAAACCATGGCAAAATGGGTCTAATGTCAGCCGCATAAGGTGCCTCTATGTATGCCTCTGTACAACCAGCACACGTTGCGCGGATCCAGTTGCTAAGGAAAGTCCGTACATGTTTTGACTGGCTGGCCATTTTGTGGACCGACGCAAACTTTGGCACAGATATGCACATAACAGGTTTGACGGATAAACCCGCTACTTAATTACTTCGTTAACTAATATTGGGCCGGCTTTGACGTCATGATTGGTAACAATGTGTGAGATATTATGGTAATTATTTTCATAGAGATCATGGGTATTACACGTATTAGAATATTGTTTGTGTAACTTAAATTATTAACACATTCATCTGTAGAATTGTTAAGAAATATTTACACAATGCGATTTTACGTGCAAAGTTGTACACGAAAATGATGACTGACTTCTTTTCCTTTAATAAAATAACTTCTTGTACAAATGGTGTTGTTAACTTCGTTTGTGGACTAGATATAATGGTATGTTAAATATGATCTGCTAATGTACAAAACTATGGTTTGGTATCGGTTTACTTTCTAAATGTGTGAAATATTCAAAAATCCTGCATTAATGTTTCCTAGGGAAGGGAAGGGGTTTCATTATTTTAGCCAAAAATTGTGCTTGTAGACACTGTTGAGGAAAATTCCAGTATTTCTTGAATAGAATAGAAAAACCTTCATTGGCACATACATTTCACGAGGTGCATAAATACATTCAGAATTGACAATTTAAATGGTTTTTTTAAATCTTGATGTTGTTACTTCCCCTTAATAACCAAGTGCCCTAGTATGAGGATACATAACTCTAGAACTGAACAAACTTCAAAAGATATCTAAATAAAAACGGGCTTGTAGCACGATAATTGGCGATGATGCGTCCTACATCGGGGCTCTGCCTCCATCGCAAACCAGGACACACCGTCCGTCATGTGATGAGTATTTGTGTTCGTTTCTATTTAGGTTTCGACATTTAGACCAGTCAATGACACCCATAGGACAAGCTCTGGCTTTAGTGTAAGATAAACAAGATAAGATAGATATACTTTATTAAACAAATGTATTATTAACAGTATTATTCCTACTAGAAACTTAGTTGTGTTATTACTAGGTAGCAATCTTTTCCAGGAAAATACACTAGATTTTTTAAAAACCGGCCAAGTGCGAGTCGGACTCGCGCACCGAGGGTGCCGTACAAACCTGCAAGGTTTACAAAGTTAAGTTAAGCTTAAAGGTATTATAGACCTGACTATTTGGTATGAATTTCAATTTAATACCTCTACGCGTTTATGAGGAAATGGGTAGTAAGTTTAAAATTATTAAAAAAATATATATTATGTGATGTAACTAAAAATTTATGGTTTTCGTAATTTTTCCTTTATCTATGCTATAAGACGTTGTTTCGTACCAAATTTCAAGATTCTGAGTTCACGGGAAGCACCCTGTAGGTTTTGATTCCCTTGCAAGTGTCAAAAATTTGCGGCATAAACGGCTGTATCTTTTGATTGCGTTGGCTTAGAAGTTTGACTTTTTCACAGCTTCAAGGGACAGTAGACCTGAGTAATTGATATAAATTTCAGCTTCATACCTCCACGCGTCCCTGAGAAAAAGGGTCTTGACAGACGGACGGACAGACGGACAACAAAGTGATCCTATAAGGGTTCCGTTTTTTCCTTTTGAGGTACGGAACCCTAAAAATTGTTTTAAGTTACTCTTGGAGTTAGATATCTCCGATATTTACATACATTTAGATGACTGCGTCGAGCAAGACCCATTGTGTAGCTTAGAAAAACCTAGCAAATAATTAGGCAAGGTGTTTTTCCTATTTAAATATACAAACCCTAAACGAAGACAGTAAGAAAGACGATCCAAAAGATTGGCTTTAGAACGCTCAAATCAGCATACAACATAATTGAATGGGCTCCCATTCAATGAAATTCTGTGAATGAAAGATGTCTGTCCGAATGCAGGCCAAGAGCACAATCGACGTCAGTAGACGAAGTTTCGTAACCGACTGTACAAAATTTTTCCAAGTCACCAACGCCTTTAATGCCAAGTAATTTTAGTTCAATTTCGTTCAACTCATGCGCACTTATGCTAAAAAAATGTGCTATAGGTCCGGGTGAAGCGGGAAATTATATTGCGAGACGCGGACGCAAGAAGTCCGGGTCGAGAATGCTTCCTTGGGGAATTACACTGGCAAAAATATTTTTAGTTGCCATATAGAAATGGAGAAACTTGAAATGGTTTATCATTAATTTCTTAAGAATTACAAATTCACTCACAGAGAAACATACAGAGAATCATTACAAAACCTAATTAAAGGTACAAAACATGGAAAAGGAAAATCAACGTTCGTTTTGCACGGATTCGACGCTTTTGATTTTCTTTCTGTAAAGTAAAGTAAAGTAACAATAGTCTTTATTCATGTAAACTTATTAAAAAGCACTTATGACAAGTCACAACATAAAAATCTGGTACAGGATCATATTCATATTCATTATTACTGGAGCAGATTAATCTTTTTGAATGTTTTTAAAAAGGTGTTATTCAGTATTTTTTTTTGTTTTTGTTGGCACTTTTGCTTTTGTGGGTTATGCCGCCAATGTCTCTTGCCCCGTGGTGGACGCACCCGATTTCTTCGAAAAATCTGAGGCTTCCACCGGGTTCCATCACAGGGACAGAGGCAAGACACACCGGAGGCGTAACCCATGGATCCGAATTTTTTGCTTGTAAAACTTGCATATAAGTAACGTATCGTAAATATTTCTACTAACAACTGACGTCAACGCAAAGAACCACTCACTCCCGCCACATGTCAGTTTCATATACTTTTTAGGGATCGTATCGATTCTAACACCCTTATTCATAAACACTTAAACAGCTCTTCAACAACACGTTAGCTTTTGTATCGCTTTGTTTCTTTCATTCTTGTTGCTGCCGCCATTTGCGAGTAAGTGGCATAACACATCAAAACTATGCTTTAGCGTTGCGTTCGTTTTAATGAATAAGGGGGTAAGTTTCGATTCGGATCGTAATCATTTTTTCGGCTAATATTGTCTCTTGTTAATTTACATCTCCTGTAACCGTATTGTCAACATAGAAATGATTCCTTCAGTCTATTTCTGTCGCCTGAAGGTTGGTCGACCTCATCACAGTATAAACCATACAGTAGGCTATCTAAGGCCGCCCGCCGAGTTATTACACAGCCCGTCCGTACTGCCGCCTCCCTATGCCTCCCTATTTTATGCTAGCGTGTGCGTAAAATCGCGACACGGCGCGCGACGCGCACGCACACATTCAAACCCAGAGTGGTACGTTTGTATGTAGATGTTCTACTGTATGGTTTGTACTGTGCCTGAAGGTTGTTCGACCTCATTGCGCAGACGCAGGCCTGGTTATCGACGCACACACCCACTTTTCACATCACGTGGTGTGACGTGTTCGTGTGACGTGCTTATCAGTGCCAAAACAATCAGTTCAACGCGTTGTTTGTTAAGTCGTGGAAGAAAATGCTTTCCTCAGAGATTCAGAAAATATAACAATATCTTTCTTTATTGGTTCATTTCATGGATAGATTTCTACTTCTGTGCAACAATTGTGAATTTTCGTCTATTTAAAACAGCATAAAAGCTGATAAAAACGACTTTGAAAATTAAATAGGTTTTATGTATTTTTCATTACTCATACTCTGAAAGTAGGTCATTACTGACCTGAGAAGCGGGCTGAAAGTAACACTTTTCATCCCTAGGGAGAATCACTTTCAACTGACAGGTGTCAAATTATTTTTAAAAAAACTAGTTCTTTTTCACATATCTTTTGAACCATGTTCCAACTTTCTATACAGCCACGATGTAAAATTTGAAATAACTTAAAGTTAAGTATTGATCAGAGAATATATATGTTTTAAATAAGTTTATTATAATTTAGTTTCAACAATTTCTTTAAAATAACTTAGCTTTGAGTAAAATTTTTACCATTTTTCTAATGATGAAAATAAAAAATAATGGCTGAATAGCGGGCCGGCCACAGAAAAAAAACAAACAAAATAGGCGGGAAAGCGGCAATTCGATCTTCATTTATTTTCCTCATTTTTTCTTAAGCCAATTCATGTTTTTATTTTTACTTTCCTCGTATTTGTAATGAAAAGCACAGTGTTTCCCGCGGGTGAAAGACTTATTTAGTCCCTCGAACTATTGGCGCCCTCACTTCGTTCGGGGCGCCAAACCCCGTCTCGGGACTAAATAAGTAACTTTCACCCCTAGGATAACAATGTACTATTGTTCATTCTTTTAATTTATTTGTTATTATCTTCAAAATGACCTCACCTCACCTGATGAGAAGCAACAGTTAGTGAGGTTCAAATATGAGGTTGACAAGTACAGTACTCTACGTTACGTTAAGTTACTACTGAGCTGGTAAATCACATCTTGAATTATCTCGATCTTGAAATCATCTCTAATGTTTAAAATATCCAAAAATCGAGAGGAATTTCATACTGAAATACATTTTTGCGTAGCAAGTATCACAACTCCTAAGTTGTGATACATTGCTACGCAAAAATGTAATAATAATAATATAGACAATAATATGTCTCGTAATATAGAAGTATCGCAAATTGTCCTAACTTCTATATTACGAGTCAAGGTCTTCTGGGTTAATGGACGATGGAAGAATGGTGAATGACCAGCCGTTGGCCTGCAATTTCCCGAAGGTTATGCGCTGGTGTCTTCCAAAACAGAGAGGGCTACCTCAAATGAATATGGTTTACCTAAAAATTTGCCATGATGGTATTTTTAACGATATTTTGAAAAGGGGGGAACGAAGCCAGGTAGGCGTAACTGGGAGACGGCTCAATGGCAATATGTTTGGTGGGACAAAAGAGATTCAACACGTACCAGTAATCTGAAAGTGGCATGACATTCTTTCATATATCTTTAGGCACACCAATACTTCCCAGAAAATTGACTAACTTATCATTAGTCGTAAAGAAACTCAGTGCACTTGTTTTGCTGATATATTGACCAACTAAATTGCAAGAACTGATGATAAACCACTATAAGCTGAGGTTAACTATAATATAACCGCATTCCACTGTTTTATCTTAGACTTGAATCGCGAAGATAAGATTGGAATAGGACAGTGCGGTATTTTCTTTGCCCTTGAAGGTATAATTATAATAGGTGATTCATTCACTTACTATGAAAACTTTGACGCATTTGTTATTTTTATCTATTTAAATGTAACTTTGATAATTCTGAATTGATACTTAACTATTTACGTCGTATACTTCTTCAATAGCATGATTATGAATTAATACTGAATCGAGCAACTTAATAGAGGAAAACCGGAAAAATACAAAAATTGCAATTATTTTGAAGGGATTGCCAGACTAGAATACATCTTTCACCTTCCTAACGTAGTCATGAACGTTTTTGTCGTTATTTAAAACAAGCGGCCGCCCGCGACTTCGTCCGCGTGGAATTTAGTTCAGCCAGCGAGTACAAATTGTAGCCCAAATGTCATTTCGATCTTAAACCCTTCTAATTCGGAACGCAGTTACGCTGATGACAGCAGCCGTCTGTCATCAACTTTCATGCCATACCACGTGATGCCGCGTACATTTTCATGTTTTACTTGATATTTTCAACAAATTACACAATATCTTTATAAATTGTAGCCTATGTGTTATTCAGATGTATAAGCAACATTATTGTAAAGTTTCATTAAAATCCATTCAGTAGTTTTTACGTAAAAGAGCAACACAGCACATCCAGACATACAAACTTTCGCCTTTATAATATTAGTAGGATGCGAAAAACAAAGGAGTTGAAGGCTAACGTCGCGACGCTCTTTTTGTTTTCATGTTTACTTTGTCGATATTGACGTTCTAGCGTAAACCAAAAGTTTCCATCGAAAGAAATTATGCTTAGTGGCAAGACTTCAATTTTCAAAATTTCACAAGAATCACTGAAACCACCTTGAACCCATTCAGAAACCACTTACTTAATGCATTATTGGGATATACATATATTGGCTTCTGAATGTTCCGTCCACCATGACAGCAACAATCAGTATGCCTCCAACTCTGATTACCCCATTTTTCAAATATTCGTGAACGTTTATTGATCTGTTGCTGAATCATATTATGATGATAAAACTTCTTGGTTGCAGATATCCAACATGTTGAAGGACGTAGCCTCCTTAATCTTGAAGCACACGACCCCTTCCCGAAGACACCTCACCCCAGAGTTGGTACTCCGGCTGGTGACCCCCAGCTGCCCCCTTTGGACGGCCAAGGAGGAAGACTTACCCTTCAAAGACCCTTTTTGGGCCTTTTACTGGCCTGGAGGACAAGCTACAGCAAGGTAAGAGCTTATTAGCAACGCTACGGCAATGATATTTAAATGAGGTATAGATACATTATGTCAGTACCTACTGACCTGAAGTCAAAAATTGTCCTCTGGCTTACGTACCCATGATTTGACCGTGTGTACAAGATAGCATGATTATACTGGAGCGTACACGAGACAGATAGGTAGGTAAGTACATGTTGTGCAAAGTTGTCTCAAACTGTCAATGCTTTGCTCAGGTGGAAAAAGTGCTGATTTCGGGTGCCACTTTTTCAGCACAATTAACCTATCTACGTAATTTGTATTCTAATATCATTGATTGGTTTTGACTTTTGCGTAGCGGTCTCCTGTCACTTACTTGAAAATATTGACAGCTAGCAAAAGACAAATGCTAGCTAAAGTAAAAACGCTTAACTTGATAGAATTAAGGTTGAAATTCTAACTGTTACATCAAAGTATGACTCATTCTGAAGTGGGGTTTCTCGGCGTATTCATAGTCCAAGCCCTTTTTGTCTGAAAGATTCCTGGGACATTTTTTGAATAACTGATTCTCTGAAACCTTGCACTTTCAATTAAAGTTTAACACCTACGAAGTTACTATACCTAGTTATATTTTCATACAATATTATATTAAGTGTACAGGATTCTGTTCCCCTGTTAATACTACTGGCATCACACTGGCCTATAAATTGGTAATAACTAGGGCAACAGTATCGTCTCCTAAGATACAATATCTTCCATCTCCCAAACTGAAAGTTGAAGATAACGAAGACTATGTGTACCCACAAATCTATGTGAGATTTAATGAGAACTATTTAAGGCAAATTGTAACTACTAGGCTTGGCATTAGGTTCAAATTATTTACTTATTTTGATAAAATTCAGCGACGCAAATTGTCCGTAATCTCTGGAAACAACACACACACGTAATCAGCCAATTTTACAAAACTTCCATTTCAAAAATATTATTAACGACCAGACTATGCATAAGCCCCGAAGAAAGCCCATTGGAATTCTGAACGCATTTCACGTGCGACAAAGACAAAACACATTGTCCATACACTAGTGAGAGACAGGCGTAGTCCGTAAGTTACTTGCCACCAGAAAGGGACAGCTGTGCAAGTGCTAAGGGAATGAAAAGGACAGCGAGTGTGAGTCATCGGGAATGTTTCAGGATTCTAAACAAGATGAGTCACACTTTCGTTCGTGGAAAGGATACGTTTGGTTTCATTCATATTTTATTAAGGCCTATTTGGCAAAGGATACTCGGAGCTGAAAAACAAAGAGTGAGTCATACTTACTACAGAATACTACAGTAACTAGACAATAAGCTACGGTTTTTGCAGAACAGCCCCTAATTATCAGAAGAAAGATGGTTTAAAGTAACTTAATAGTTACTGTGGCATTGTTAAACAAATAAATCCATGTAAGAAAGCACTCAAGTAGTATTTAGAGTATCAGAGATGCACAACACAATACGACCATAACCAAAAAATCCTGCTTATGCAGCAGTACCTACGGAAATTTGGGTAGACCGGTAGACCTTAATACAAACAGCCGTGCTATTCCGGCGGTGCACATCGGACATCACTTCACATCTCGGTGCTTCACGCTCACATCAATCATCGATACTTTGAATTAGTATTTATTTTCTCTCATTTTGTATGGGAAAAATTAAAAAATGTTATTTGGCTTAGTTCTTTCCTCTCAAACAACCATAGTTGCAAAGAAATTGAATTATAAAGTTCACTCACACGAGCGAAGGGAGTTTTGGCGTCCGCCGGAATAGCATAGCTGACATGGTCATGCACACAAATCTTTGTACTATGCGGGGATCGAACCCCAACCTGTTGTAGTAGCCAACTTTTTAACTAATAGGAGTACCTACTCCAAATCGGTCGTTATTGAACAGTTATCAGTGTATATAGGGGTCATTGACCCGTTTCATGTCATCCATACATATTGTATACCTATGCGTTACGCAAGTGATAAGTAAGTATGTTAACATACTCGTAATTTTAAAAACAATGGAAAAATCCAAATATAACTAAATGTTTTTTAGGAAATACAACTTTACAACAACATGTTATTCCAGTTTAGCTAAAAATAAACACTGTGGTTTATTTTTAGAAAGAAAAATATTCAAAGAAGCATGTTTTTTATTTAAAGAATAGCTACATGGAAGGTACGTTGGAAGCCTTGGTAGTTTTGCACAACCTACGCAAACATGTAAAATATAAAAATATGCTCAGAAAAGAATTTAAGAAAAAAGCTGTGAGCAATGACCTTCTAAGAACATAGGAAACCTTCGAGATATTATTTTGTTGTTCAAATTGCTTAAAACCTCCATCAACACTTACTCGTACCTACTACCTAATAGGTTGCTTCTTCATTCTGCAGCTACGGGTATGCTATTCCGGTCGGTGCCAAAACTCACTTCGCTGTGTTGAGTGAACTTTAAAATTCAATTTTTCTGCAACTGTAGTCGTTTGAGAGAGAAGAACCAAGCCAAAAATCATTTTTTAATTTTTTACATACAAAATGAGAGAAAATGCTAATTGTATAGTCACACAGTGAAGCGTATTGGTGATATAAGTAAGCGTGAAGCACCGAGATGTGAAGTGATGTCGGCCGGAATAGCACCCCAGATCTTTCAAAATCAGGGGGGGTATGTAGCTGCAACAGGCAATTTGTGTACATTGATGCTTGTGACTGAACACATTTTCACAGATTCCAAGCGTGAGCTTCGATGTTTGGAAGACTAGAAGCTAAATAGCCTCCCATGTCTAAGTTTCTTAATACCTAATTGTATGCAGTGGTGTGTCCATATGTAAGTATTGTTTGGCTGTAAGTTATATTTTAACGCCTAGTCGCCTTCCCCTAATAATAGATAGATAGATAGATATTCTTTATTGTACAAAAACATTAAGGTATGTTGGGGTAAGAGCGGATCGGGGTAAGAGCGGAGAGTTCTAATAACTCTTGAACGAAAAGCAATTTCATAAAACGAGCAACATAGGCTACGACGCCATTTCGTAGTGTACCAAAATAAAGCCTGTAGTATCTATTTTACACAAAAACACGTATGGTAAAGAGCAAAATGTAAAGGTGTGTAATTTTCGCCTGATTTTGTCAAAAATGCTCTTACCCCTGGTGCTGTATCTCAGCATCCAAAAGGAGTATTGTAAATCGGATGAGTGTTTTGTGCTTGTTGCTCTCGTCTCAACTATTTTTCATACGTTATGATAATGAATAACGTACAGTTTATGTTTTACATTAGAATCCGATCTTTCCCCTATGGAGGAAGAGCGGACTACATTAATCCGCACTTTCCCTGGTTTCAAAATGTACTGAAAAAATCAGTGATACTCAAACTTTTAGCTTATCTCAAAAGTAAGTAGTACTAATTATAGGGGGTGGTTATTAGACACACACTAAGTGATTGTTCCTTGCCCAAGTACCATATTATTAATATTAAAGTTTATGACTTAAAAGTTGCCCTGTGACTGAGGTAGGTAACTAATTTTAGTACTTATTTTTATTTCCAGAGTTCTTCATTTAAATTTGATTAATACCTAGGTAGAGATCGTCCAAAATGACTGAAACGACGCGCCTCTGCACCGCATTTACGCATACAAGAGTGCTTGCTTGCTTGTATGTGTTGATGCAGTGAAAAGCGCGTCACTTCAGATTAGACGATCTCTACTTACTTACTTTTGTCGCGATTGAAATTCGTTCCTTTGACCCTAAGACTATATTCAAGGTATCTATTTGTTACTCGAATTAGTCCCGCTGTTTGTGGACTTAAAATTCTCTTTATTTTTGATTTGTTTTAATTTTTTCGGAAAACTGCTGTAATTTAACACTTTTTTTAAGATCATGCTTTTCGTCCCTATAAAGTTTGAGAACCAGTTTTTTGTTTTATGTCCGGAAGGGGAAAGAGCGGATGTGTAAGACATTTTTTTTTATTAAAAAACGTTTTCCGGCCAACTTAAGTAATAATCAAGTCTGTTGAAAAAGTAAGATTTGGAAGGGGAAAGAGCAGAATCGAATTCTTTAGGAACCTTTTGCATACACAGAATAGAATCGATTTTAGGACATAGTCCGCTCTTCCCCCGATATGGTCCGCACTTTCCCTGGTGAAATAAAACACTTCTGCTCAATTTGAACTCATTTTGCTAAGAAATCACCTATTATAATGGGTTCAATTGCTTAGAAACACAAAGCCGGGTATTTCTTCTATTAACTCGATTTAAGTTGTAAGTCCATTAACATAGCAGAATATTAGAAAAAATATATTTTCTAAACTCTTTCAACAACATCAAAAAAGCATCCGCTCTTACCCCAACATACCTTACATTTGAAGCAACACAGAGAACAATGTACAATTTAGGCGGTCTTATCGCTAGAGAGCGATCTCTTCCAGACAACCTTCAGGTAGAGGATCGTAAGTGAATTAAATAAACCAAATAAATAATTCGATTTGGTACGAGAGTACACCTCCTTTCACCACGTTCTCTCAAAGCGGTGAGTAAGCCTTCCCCTCAGCCCCCTCCCGCCACCTGTTCAGGTAACTCATCGGGTCGATGGACCCCTGCCCTTGACCTGGTGGGCCCTGGGAAGGCGCAAGGCCGGGGACAAGGTCTTATGAGCTCATTGTCTGCAATGCAATGGCACATCTGTTTCGCGGTTCGGACTTCCCAGTCTAGGGTGACATTCCGGCGGACATCACTTCACATCTCGGTGCTTCACGCTTACTTCAATCATCAATATGCTTCACTCCGGAATAGTATTTTCTCTCATTTTGTATGTAAATAATTTTAAAAAAATAGTTATCTTCTCTAAAACGACCACAGTCGAAAAGAAATGGAATTTAAAGATATCTCACCACGAGCGAAGTGAGTTTTGGCGCCCAGCGGAATACCATAGCTGGCGAGAAAGCAATTAAAGGGGATGACGTTAGAAGTCGCCTAATTGGTGACAAATCAAAATGACATAAGCAATGAGAATATTTCATTGGTTTTTAATTTCATTTCTTTAACATTAGGTTCACATTATGGTGGTAACCATTTCCCCTCTGCCTGCTAGAGGTTAATAACAATAATAAATTACAAATACATCTTTGCCGCTTACTACATGCCGCCAGGCGGCGTATTGCTCAAGGCTAGCCCCTTTGATGACACCGCCCAACTACAAGTAGTGACATCAACGTTTACTATCCGCAATAAAGTGAAATAGAATATTGCTGTTCCAAAAACGAGCGGCTTTCCACGAACAATAGAAACAGCAGTAAAACAAAAGCTTAACGGCTCAGTGCGGCCACAGTTCACCGAGAACAGTAAAATATCTACATACAAACGTGCAGCTCTCGGTTTGAATGTGTGCGTGCGCGTCGCGCTCTGTGACGCGATTTCACTCACACGCTAGCATAAAATAGGACGGGATAAAGTGGTGGCAGTACGGGACGGGCTGTGCCGCGTGTCTGTGTGCACGCTAGGCTATTAACTCGGCGGGCGGCCTTAGATAACCTACTGTTTATACTGTGGTGCGGCGGCTCTCGCCGGAATCCGAATGCGAGGTTATTCCGCGATTTTCCACTACGAGCGCTGTTCTCCGATCGCTGGGGATTCCTCGAATGCTAATTAACGAAAATCTGTTGCTTAGGACAGCTTCCAGTAGATGAGGGGGAAGCGAATACGTTATCTTCACTACATAGTATAAAACAAAGTCGCTCTCTCTGTCGCTATGTCCCTTTGTATGCTTAAATCTTTGAAACTACGTAACGGATTTTGATGCGGTTTTGTTTAGTTTCACTCTATAGTGATTTAAGAGGAAGGTTTATATGTATAATAACATCCTATTATATTGCACCCGTGCGAAGCGGGGGCGGGTCGCTAGTTATAAATAAAGTTTTCGCAGGCCTAAAACAATTTGTTGAAATGTCGATCGATTCGAAAAATGACAGTTGCATTTGCAACGATCCCTGTTGTTAAAGCAAAACACGCCAGATTGCTAATGGAATAGATGAAGAATATGGGTAGAGTTCGACCATGCTTTCCGTTTGAGTACCCGCAACAACCCTAAAACACTTACCTGAAACCATATTACTTACAGTTTGGGTTTAGCCTACCCTTGTAGCCTTCTTGGTGCAAAAATCATCAAAGTTTTTTGATACATTTTTTTTCCACGTATTAATTTGCCGTAGATCGAAGTGAGTGACGAATGAAGCACTAGACAGCGCTTACGCGAAATGGAAACAGCGTTATCCGTAATTCATTCTTCTCATTACTGGGATATCGTTCTGCAATTTATCTTTATTACCACTTTCGTAGTAAATGTTACCGTTAAATGCCAATTATGTTATATTTCGGCAATATATTTGCAGAAATCTCTACATATCGTTTACATATGGAAAATATTCCGCTTGATTTTTCCTCCTAACTCCTTCTAAGCCACGCAGAAGATTTTCATACGATTTTCACTATCATTGGGGTATCTATTTAATTTCTTCTGAATAGTTTTTTTTATATCCATACAAAAATATTTGCAGGAAAGCTGTGCGAAGTCGGGTCGTGAAACATGTTGATTTCTGCTTCAGAGTGCAAAAACACTAAAGTGTTTTTACATATACCCTACTTTTTACCCTATTGTAACAAACTGTTCATAGAATTCTTCAAATCTTTATTTTCTTTACTGTTTTATAATTTTCCATTAAATAAGCGCGCCACTTAAAGTCTAATGGGCCTTAAGTATTAAAAAAAACTTGGAAAAAAACATTTATTTCATCATAATATTCATCATGTAACTACGTTCATTACCATATCACTATGTTTACTGTACTATGTTTATTCCTTTTGCTAACTTAATAAAAAATAATAATAATAATAATATTTATTTATTGCACAAAAATAACAAAAAATAAAACATACAAATTTAAAACAGCGGTTAGTGCATTTGAACAGTGTGTCATATCAAGAATGTAAACAGAGGTCTCCAAACTAGGCTATGCCTGAATCTTGGACAACCAGATAAGATTTATAAGCAATTTTATAAGAATTAAGTTAGTTTCAAGTAAAGGGATGAAGTAGTTTTAGGTAAGGTAAATGTAAGGTCTTTAACAATGAATAGTGGAAGGTGCAAAACATCAATTCATCAGACTTTCAGTGCCTTCATAATCAGTGGTAAGTAACCACTCGACTAAGATTGATTTAGCTTCATAAACTGAGCAGTTTTTAAGACTGCAGAACCCTAGTACAGCATTGTAAACGCGAGCCCTAATTGAATCGCCGAATCTACTAGCAAAGTGAGAGTTTACTGTGGGGATCGGAATTTTAAAAACTCGTTTTTCTAAAAGACTTTTGTAATGTAAAGAGCAGATTAGACGTTTGTGAGCAATAAGGCAAGTTTTTAAGACAAACAGCTGGCGAACCGACAGAACTTGGGCATCGTTGTAAAGGTCGATTGTGGGATATCTGTACGGTTTTTTGAGCATAACCTTAAGTAATGATCTGGTTGCACGTTCTGCCACTAAGAGTGAGGTCTTTGCAGCACTGCCCCACACTGAGATACAGTAACCAGTTATGGATTCACCCAGAGCTTTATATATTATATTTAGTAAGCGTTTGTTTGCCGAATCTCTTAGTTTTCTAAAAATACCGGAAATTTTTCTGATTCTTTTAGCCACGAACTGAATTTGGTGTTTGAAGTTTAGATGTTCATCGACCATGACACCGAGGTATTTGATGACATTAGTGCGGCGAATGGAGTCGCAAGAGCAATGCTGGGTAGAGGCAGGGTTGCAAGTGTGTATGTTAATCCTATCTGCATGAGTAGGACTGGAAGCTGCGGTTTTGTGGAAACAGATGAAGCTTGTTTTAGAGTAATTCAAGGAAAGCAGGTTATTTTTCAGCCAATTACAGATAACTGACATTCCGGATTCTGCGGCACGAAGTGCGTCCTTCCAGGTCTTGCCTTTAAAGAGGACTACAGTGTCATCAGCGTAGCAAATTAATTCAGAATTTGGTAACAACAGGTCGTGGACATCATTCATATACATAAGGAAGAGGGTAGGGCCAAGTATGCTTCCTTGTGGGACACCAAAACGAATCGGAAGTAGGTTACTTTTATGCTGTCCCACCCTCGTAAGCTGGCGTCTGTCGGAGAGATAGCTTTTGAACCAGTCGAGTGCAAGACCTCTGACACCCATACACTCCAGCTTTTGGAACAGTATTTTAGAAGATACAGTGTCGAAGGCCTTCGCCAAATCCAAGAATACACCAACACACTTGTGGCCACTATCAAGGTTCCCCGAAACAAGTTCAGTCAGCATAGTAACGGCATCCTCCGTAGACTTGTGGCGCCGGAAACCAAATTGTCTAGGTGATAGCAAGTCGTTCAGTTCAATAAATTTGGTTAGACGTTTATTTACAATTTTTTCAAGCATCTTAGAAAATGTACTCAGCAGCGAGATTGGTCTATAATTTCCCGGTATATCCTTGGGTCCATTTTTATGTATCGGGGTCACTGATGCTGTCTTCCAAGATTCGGGGAAGCAACCAGTGGCCAAGCTGAGGTTAAACAGGTGTACTAGCGGTTGACATATAATATTTCCAGCAAGCTTCACCAGTGCTGTGGTGACACCGTCCATTCCGGGCGCACTGTCTGTTTTTAGTTGGTGTATAATAAATAAAATACCTATCAATTTGTGTACAAACCAATAACTAAATAAATGTAAGTTCTTATGTATCTGTACAATCTACAGCAGCACCTCTCTCCGTGGACGCAACCTTTAACCCGCCACCCCCTCTGCTCGCTTTCTCGGAACCCCACCCCTTCAGTCGGCGCTCATCCCGATTCCACGAAATTATTTAACAAACCGGCTAAAGCGCTGAACTAGATTAATAACTGTGTTCTCAGTAAGCGGGGATAAATTTGCACTTAAGTTGGCAAAGTTTATTTGATAAAAATGACTTTTTGTTGGTAGCGTTTTCACGGTTGGCTGATTTGGTGCAGGGGGCTTATCACAATTTTTCATCGCACAAATTGTTAGTGACAATAAAAGCAACATCGCTGCTATTCTTTAAGCGATTCATGTGTTTTCTATAATATAAAAAGTAAGCTTTTATAAATTTAAAATGTGTCATAAGTACTTTTTTCTAAAACTCAAAATATAATAGCAAAAGGTCAACGACACGCGGTGTTCCCAGGCGGTCACCCATCCAAGTACTGACCGCGCCCGATGTTGCTTAACTTCGGTGATCATGGTATGGACGTTGACGAATGTCGCAAGTAAATAACTGAATAAGTATGGAATAAAATACATTTTACCGTACATTACATTGTTAATATATTACCTACTTTATTAACGGCTGCACGCGACTTAATAGTAGCCTATGTCCTATTCAGATGTATAAGCCATATCCCATTATTGTAAAGTTTTATTTAAATCTATTCAGTACTTAGTTTTTACGTGAAAGAGCAACATGGCACATCCATTCACATTTACAAACTTTCGCATTCATAATATTAGTATAACATAATATTGTGATGCTTAAGAATCTCCTAAAATTAACGAATATTATGCTGTATTCAAATATGTACGTTATTTATATTTTTTTTACTTCAACCCTAATAAATTACCCTTCCACAATCCAAGTCACTGAATAAACATTTTGACTTAACTAAAATTGGAGTATTCCAATGAAATCAAAACTAAAAATGAGCGGCAAAATGCTCACCTTGCACCACTGATGGTTTACGTAGAGAAGCGCGCACAGCACACGCAAAAGGGTTGAGTTACGTTTATTTACTTCTTGAAAATAAATTCAATCCTACTAATATTATAAATGCGAAAGTTTTTTTGTGTTGATGTGCCGTGTTGCTCTTTCACGTAAACACTACTAAATGGATTTTAATGAAACTTTACAATAATATAGCATATACATCTGAATCGAACATAGGCTACAATTTATAAAGAAATATTACTTTTTGTTTTTAATTCAAGTCCATGCGGACGGAGTCACGGGCGGTCGCTAGTTAAAAATAAACCTTAAATTGGACCTTTGCTTAAATATTTACTTGATACACGGATGATAGAGGAGAATGCCGCTCTCTGAAAATCTATAGTCAAATAGGCCTTTTCAGTACAGCTATGAAAATAAAACATATTATATTATGTGCTTTGTTAAATAGATGATGTTAATAAAATGCGATATCCTGTTTGCTTGGGTTGAAGCGTGCCTCAAGAAAAAATATTTCTTCCATCTTTATAGAAGTTTTTAAGTTAGTTACATGCCGACACCAAAGCATAAAATGGCAAAAAGCCAACGACACGCGGTGTTCCCAGGCGGTCACCCATCCAAGTACTGACCGCGCCCGATGTTGCTTAACTTCGGTGATCGGACGAGAACCGGTGTTTTCAACATGGTATGGACGTTGGCGATGGTAGGGACAAAGTTAGTGGTAAAATTGTGAAATGACAAATTAAGCACAACCAGTTATGAATAGGTCAAAAAAAGGTTTTCCCTAACTTTTTCTAAAGTTCCAAATAATTGACCAAGACCCACGCATGCGCAGAGCTACCTCCATCTATTTCATTATGCTATGCGCACATGCGGCAGTCCTTTCTTTAAGAGGTGGTGCCTGAGTTTTTCTATAGATGGCGCTTTTTGCCAAATTTAATGCGCGTTCTCAGTTTTCAGAATCATACGTTTAACGAGAAAACATTGAAAGAACGAATGTAATTTCAACTATTACATATTTATTTACACGTGATGCTTTGAAATTCCATTTTTAAAAAAAATACACAGATCTCAATTGAAAATCATATATTTTGACATGACTGTATAGTAGTTACTGTATAGTAATGTAATGTAACTTCTAGGGTATTTTTATTGATTTATCTTCTAAACTTTAAACGGTTTTTCTGTTGCTAAAGACCTGAATAACATTTCTTAGTTTAGTTTTAAGGGCGGCAAAATGCTATTTGCACGCCTACTGACTTATTGCGCGTGCACTCTAGGGTTAAAGCCCTCTGGATCGCTGACAAATAATTACTCAAGGGGAATAGCAGAGCTAAATACAAGTTTAATATTAAAGAAAATTCAGTGTTACACTTCAGTGAACCAGATGAAAAGAATATGTCGTATTCTTGAGGATTCAAGGGAGGGTTTAATTGTTTCGAGAACACGATTTAACAAATTCGGCTTGATAGAAAAAAATCACAAAGATCGCTCTAAAAAAAAGTACAATGAAAAAAAAGTGTACTAAACATGATGCAATCATTCTGTCCTTCTGACAGAATGTTTGTTTAACAAAAAACTAAGGCCCTTTTGTATTTCATTTTTTGGATTCACCAAATTCTATTTTCTTCTTCTATTTTCCAAAAAACACCAATAACTGTGTTTTTTAGCAATCTGAGGTATATATTTGCACTTTGTTCTTGTAGCATACTTTAGTATTTAATTACTAAAATAAACATGGTAAGTGGGCCTGGGCGAGGCATATAATGCTAAGCTATACCGACAAAAGTAAAATTGAGCTTGGCTTTCCTACGTGTTTCGGAGCGCCTGCAAAACCTTATTCACTAATCACTACTGTAGTGATACACCGTTAACACTGTGTAACACCGTCAATTATTCCATTTTTATATATTATTGCTTATGTAAAGAACCTAAGTATCAAAAAGTCATCCATCGATTCTCCCACCTACCAATTTTACTTACCTGAGAGGGAAAACAATACATAAAAGACTCTTAAATATTACCCAAGTTAAGATTGACAAAAAGCCAACGACACGCGGTGTTCCCAGGCGGTCACCCATCCAAGTACTGACCGCGCCCGATGTTGCTTAACTTCGGTGATCGGACGAGAACCGGTGTTTTCAACATGGTATGGACGTTGGCGATGGTAAGGACAAAGTTAGTGGTTAAATTGTGTAATCACAAACAAACCACCAGTAATTCAATATTGTTTGCAAGTTAAACATTGCTTCAGTTCAATTTATACTGTTACAGCAAGAGAATTAGCATATACATTTCTAATGTTTCAAGTGTAAGAGTGTGTTGTGTTGTGAGAGTTACCGCCATCTATTTATACCTAACTATTATCAGCAACACAAAAACGGTGCTTGTTTGCGCACCAGGCAGGCAGTCCTTGCTTTAGAATATGTAATGACAGAGTTTTTCTGTAGGTGACGCTTGTTTATGTTGTTTAGATACTTAGGGTGTTAATCCTTCGAGAACGGGTTTAATCTCAAAGAATTGTCTTTCGACTTTGGTGTCATATCAAAAAGTGTATATTATGCTCTATACACATATGGAAATGCTTTCGGCACTTTGAACTTAAACTGGAAAAACTTTTCCTTCCTTTTATAAAATCAAAAATCCGCGTGGACTTTAGTTTGGCGGAGAAAGCATTTTGCAAGTTTGCAAGTCGTATTTTAAAAGTCTTAGCGATGGAATTTAAATAAAACTCTTAATCCATTTATCCATATTATCATATCCATCTCAAGGCCTGAAGAAGGGATTTAAGAACCTATAAGTATTTAAACCATTTTTCTTTAAGCCAACATTAAAATAAATGGGCGGCAAAATGCTCCCCCCGCCAAACGCGTTAAATGAGACAGTCCGCCCTCTCTAGGGTTAAAGCACCTAACAGACAAAATGTTTGAAGACGAGGTTAAACTTTCATATAAATTGCTTACATTAATATAATCAAATGAATCAGTAAAATAACATGATGCATAACACCAGAATGGAAAATAGACCTCCACTCTTCTCCCTGCTTCAGAAGGCTTTTAAATGACATCCCTATCCGATTTAGTCCGTGCTTATTCCGTTTGATGAGAGCGTTATTTTTCAAAAACACTTTATTTCAGATAGTGTCCATATTAATACTACTTCCAAACAAAATCATTAGTACTAGTTCAAATCAACGTAAAAAATATGTTAAAATATAATCAATCACTGATTGTGATTATATTTTAACATATTTTTGTTATCAAAACCGGAGTATAAAAAAATAAGATTAAATAAATTAAACATACTCTCCTAAATTAGCTTTATTTAGCTTTGATTTATTGAAAACTAGCTCACCCGGCGAACTTTGTTCCGCCTTAAGGGCAATAAATAAAAAAAAGTAAAAAAAAATAAAAAAATAAAAAATAAATAAAAGTATCCTATGTCCTTTTCCCGGCTCTAAACTACCTCCATGCCAATTTTCAGCTAAATCGGTTCAGCCGTTCTTGAGTTATAAGTGGAGTAACTAACACCACTTTCTTTTATATATATAGATAAAACATAACTACATACCTACCTCTTTACATCTTTTCTTGTAAATAAGTGGAAAACTTTAAAAAGTTTTCGACATAATATTGTCTTCGTCTATTCAAGCTTTTATAAAATCAGTTCTCAAAATGATACTTAAACATAATTTTGAAAAAGCCAATTACAATCACCTTATATATAATCATGAGAAACAAAAGGTCAACGACACGCGGTGTTCCCAGGCGGTCACCCATCCAAGTACTGACCGCGCCCGATGTTGCTTAACTTCGGTGATCGGACGAGAACCGGTGTTTTCAACATGGTATGGACGTTGACGACTGTCGAAATAAATGTAAAAGCCATATTATGAAATATTTTATGGGGAGCGGCATGACTGACTAGTGGCCTGACCGGTGGCCTGGGGCATTAATACATTGTCATAAAACCTGAAAGTTTCAGTCACAAGCCCATATTTGGAGCTGTTTATTCACTGTCGCAAGTCATGTTTTGTGTATTAAATAGTGTCAAAAAAACTTTTTTCAATCAATGAAAAGACGTAAACTGAGCTGTAAAATGATCAAAATAAGGCCCCTGATATGTTGTTGATTGACTGTACAGACCAAAACTCCCTTTATTAAGTAAATTGTGTTACTGTTATTGTTTCTTTTAGTACATCATGTTAAGTAGGTACTCTAGTAACTGTATCAATAGTCAAGTCTAAAAATCTTAGTATTAGGATAATATTGTATCATGATGAGAACTACTGCCAACAACCAAGTTGCTTGAACCTGACAAAATTAATGTTTTTCTTTAATTATTCGAGACTAATGTTGCTCTTTGCAGAATGACCTTCACTTATTAGTTATTACTTTGTTTAGTGACAATCCTGTTATATAATTTTTTTATTTTATTTTATTTTATTTTATTTCATTTTATTTATTTGGGAAACAGACAGTTATTATAGATCACACAATAAACACAAAATTTTCATGCATAAACCAATTAAGTTTCCACTTAAATAATAAACAAAAAGTGAGCAAACTAAGGCACTATCTTACAAATGGTACAGGCAAGGCAAAAAATATTATGACAATAATAAAGCTACAAACTACAATAATTTTTTTAAGCTAAAAAGATGCTGATAGTTCTCTTATAAGTTTTTTAAAGCTATACAGGGATACATTAAATATATCAGCACTACTAAAATCAAGATTGTGACTACGACAGGCACGAAGCAAAAATGTGTTACTTAGAAAATACGGGGAGTCGATATTATTATTTAAAAGTTTATATAAAAAATACCTGATCTCTATCAGCCCGACGCCTGGACAACAAGGGCAAATCATTATTATTATTTTGATTGAATTTATATCTCTCTTGCGAGGTGCTTTCTAAAGTGCGCGGGCCTCAGCCAAACGCATCTTTAGTCATCATGAAGGCTCAAAAATTTGCGAACGATTCGGCAGGTGTTTAAAATTACAGCTTTTTGAATGAGTGTATAGGTGGCTGGATGAATATTAAGTGCTTAAAGACCTTTGTGAAGTTGCTTTGGCACAACACCAGTTGTAGATATGACGATGGGTACTATCTTGACAGTAGCAACTTGCCATTGTTTTTTGATTTCCACTGCTAGTTCTCGGTACTTAGCAATTTTCTCCGTGTGTGTAGACTGTAGGTTGTGGGTGTTACATACCGCAATGTCGATGAGAGTTACTGCTTTGTTATTTTTATCAAGTATTGTGATGTCGGGTCTGTTGAAGTGAATCGTCTTGTCAGTTATAATTGTACGATCCCAATATAGTTTGTAGTCTTCATTTTCCAGTATCACTTCAGGGTTATATTTATAATAGGGGACTTTCTGTTTTATGAATTGGTATCTGAAAGCTAAATGTTGGTGGACTATTGATGCAACCTGATCATGCCTATGTTTGTAATCAGTTTGGGCTATGGATTTACAGGCACCAGTAATATGCTGTATGTGTTCTGGACTGGAATGGCATCGTCTGCAGTTGTCTTGGACTGAGGTATTTTTCAAAATGTGCTTCTGGTAGTTTTTGGTATCTATGATTTGATCCTGTATTGCGATCATAAAAGCCTCAGTTTCCGGGAACAGTTCTCCTCGTCGAAGCCACGCGTTTGAGGCAGCTTTGTCCACATGTAACTGGTGCAAGTCGTTGTAATGCCTCCCATGGAGTGACTTTTGGTTCCAGGTCATCTTCTTTTCTGCTTCAGATGTAATTTTTTCGTTTGGTTGTGTGTTTATATTTTGTAAGTTGAGAGGGGTAAGTTTGGTGTCGGATTCTGTGATAGCTCTATGCAAAGGTGAGTGTATTGATCTTTTATGAAAGAAACCTCTTAAAAGTGTAATCTGTTTGTTGTGCATGTTAACTATGTCAATGATCCCTCTACCACCATCTTCGCGAGGTAGAGTGGTTCTTTGTGTGCAAGATCACGGGTGATGTTTACGATGGGCTGTCATGGAAGTGTTTATGATACGTTGTAGCTGTTTGAGTTTACTTAGAGACCAGTTAATTATTCCAAATGAGTATGTGAGAACTGAAATCGCGTAAGTGTTTAGAGATTTAATGAGGTTGCGAGAGTGTAGTTGTGTCCGAAGAAGAATGTTTAGTCGATGCCGGAATTTCGATATGATGTCTATTTTTGCCTGCTTTTGATCAATTTGCCGAAGTTGTTCAAATCCTAAATATTTATAAAAGCTGTGTTCATCTAAAGCTTCAATAGTGTCTCCATTATCAAGCAAGTAAGGATTCGCCTCAATTTTACCTTTCTGAACAGTAACCGTCTTGCATTTATCTATCCCAAACTCCATGTGTATGTCAGTTGAGAAAGTCTGTGTTATGTCTGCAAGTTGATGAAGTGATTGAGTGTCTTTGCTGTATAGTTTGATGTCATCCATATACATCAGATGCGTGACAACAGTTTGCGCCTGATGTATTGGTATGGGGAATCCATTGTTGGTCTGATTGAGCATATTAGATAGAGGGTTCAGCGCAAGGCAGAACCAAAGTGGACTTAATGCGTCCCCTTGAAAAATGCCTCGTTTGATTGGAATACTTTCAGTGTAAATATTTGTGTTATTGCTAGTTAATTTGAGATTGGTTCTCCACTCTTTCATTGAAGTCTGTAGAAATGATATTATTAGAGGATGGATTTTGTAGTGATTAAGTATATAAATAAGCCAGCTGTGAGGAATTGAGTCATATGCTTTACGATAATCAATATACATAGTACTAATATTCTTCTTGGATTTAAATGCTTTTTTCATGATAACTGAATCAATTATAACCTGCTCTTTACACCCTTGGCTATTTCTTCTGCATCCTTTCTGCTCCTCGGATAATATTGCATTTCGGGTAATGTGATCATAAATTATCTCAGTGATACATGATGTAAGAATTTTATAAATGGTCTGTAAACAGGTAATTGGGCGGTATTTACTTAGATCGTTGGTCTGTGCACCTTTTGGAATCATGTGAGTAATACCTTGGGTTATGTAACTGGGCATTAGATTTGGCGTTAGAACAAAATTATTCAAATGTTTGTGTAGCACAGGGTGGACATTCGTCAGTTTTTTGTACCAGTAGTTGTGAATCTTGTCAGTACCTGGAGCTTTCCAGTTATGGGTCTTATGAATTACCTACTTTTTGAAATACTTCAGCAGAAATGCAGTGAAATTCCATTTGAGGTAAGCTGTTTGTTTTTTCTTGGGCCTCTTTTATCCAGTCTGCGTGGTTGTTGTGTTCTACTGGGTCTGACCATATATTTGACCAGAACTGATGTAAATCTTCCTTGCTTGGTGTTGATGTAGTGCCAGATGTAGGATTTGTCCTTTGTTTTTCCGCGGAAAGATGCCGATAAAATTGCTTTTCGTTGTTATGAAATTGTGTGTTCTGTTTTTTCCTCAGAGTACAATTGATGTACCGTTTCAATCGTGTAGAAGCTGCATTCAATTTCTGCTTCAAAGTGTCTAAAACTTGGTGATCTGTATTATTTGGTTCTTCGTGTCTTGAGTGTAAATTAAATGTGTTTTTTATTTTTTCTATGTGTCTTTCTAATCTAGTACTTCTACTTCCTCGTATATATTCTGACATACGCCCTATGCATCTTCTAAGGTAGTCAATTTTGTTTTGCAGCCTTTTTTGCCAAAAAGGAATATCATTTTTCTCGGGGCGATTAACACAGCTGTTATCATGAATTTTTGTTCCATTACAAACAGCAGCAGCATAGGCGGCACAATATATGATCGTCTGTGTCTTCAAAAAATCTTCATCTTCTATGGTAGAGTGCTTGGGTATTATTTCATTATTTATGTAACCTACAATGTAATCTAGCTTTTTGGTGACTTTTTGCTTTCTGATGTATGGTCTGCGACCCGGGTCAGTGTTTATGAATGTTGATAGTGCTTCTTCAAATGTATCCGTAATTTTTGTGTTTAATTGAGTATTTGTGTGTATTTCTGACTGTATCTGTGTAGAATTAGTAAGTGGTAATGAATTTGAAGTCGTGTTTGTTAGCTGTGTGCAGGTAACATCGTTAGGCGTTGAAAATCTTTGATTTTCTATGTCTCGTACATCAGCATAGGACGAGTTTTGGCTGTCTTCTAATGTAACCTGGGATGAGTTCATGATGGTCGAGTAACAGTTGCGGCATTAGCATCAATCATTGATTGTTTCACATCATGCTTAATGCCATTTAACTTTTCATCCGAAAAATATTTCTTCTTTATGATGGCTCTTCTCTGGTCTGCAACTCTTTGCTCTGATATATGTGCTAGATGAGGAAAAGATTCTATAAATCTAGCGTGTAGCTGTTGTCTATATCCTGTCGTGTTTTTTTAAGTCTGTTATTCTGTAGTATAATCTCATTATGGCTTCATTAGTGTCATCATCCCACCTCATTCGTTTGTTTGGCTCAGCCACCTGGCTTATTTGTATTTGGCTCCTACTACTCAAACTCTGTCTGACTTCAATCTCTATCTGTGTCAGAGTCTCTGTGTCTACTAGTTTATTTCGAATTATTGCCCTGCGTTGGTCACCTACTCGTTGTTTAGATACCTGCATTTCTGGGAATTGTTCAACAAATTTCTGATGGAGAGTGTCTAAGTAAACCTTGTTTTTTGTTTCTAGTTCCGTAATTGTGAGATATGTGCGCCAGATAAATGTGTTCATTTCATAAGTCCACTTTTTTCGCGCACTGATGCTAGCCTTAGCGGGTGCAGTTACAACCTCGAGGACTAGGTCCTCCTCCTGCACAACATCCAAGGTAAGCGATGTAGTTGGTGAACAAGGAAAACTAGATTGGGGTGTTACATTTAAATATGAAGGGGGGGAAGATGATAAAGATGGAAACAAAGATACGGAAGATGTTGGTGATGAAACATCTTGTTGTTCGGCTGTCGTACATTTTTCGATGGAAGCCCGCCTGCTCAACTCCTCATCGCCGATGGACCGTATACTGAAGCATCCAGCAACGGCTCCAGATGCGCCCCGGCGACCCCCGGGCAGCGACCGCAAATTATATCTCTTATTTAAATTCTCCATACGAAAGGGGGGTTGGTTTGGGACCGTTAGTTCAGGAAGGGTGTAGGCTGTGGTGTTATTGCCTGATGCTATTTGTATTAGTTGGCATTTGTCAGATGGTATGACTTAATGTTTTCCCTTGCTTCCCTTAAGCCCCCCCACCACGACAAGGTGGTCCCCTGGGGGGGTATTATTATTATTATTACTGGAACAACTACTATTTGATGATTTTTTATAATTGAGGTGTTTAGAAATATGTTTCACATAGCTGTATTATTCTTGTCTTGTGACTTTCACAGCTACGGACGCCTCTTGTTGGTAACAAGCAAGTATGCTGTTTTCCTATTAATTGTTAATAGACCTTCAACCAGCAAAAAAAAATAGTCAAATTAAATATATCATCTTAAAACCACTCAGCGGCAAAATGCTCACTACGCTCTGACTAACAATTCATGGAATAACACATCCTCTTTAGGGTTAAAGCACTTATCCCCGAATTCAAAAGTCAAAGTTCAGCATCCCTTGCATTACAATTATTAAAGCTGTAACTTTCAGTTCCATAGATATTAGGTATACGGAATGGCATTCGTTTGATAGCTTACTCAACATGTTACTACTCAGTATTTTATTTTGAAACTAGCGATCAGCTCCGGCTTCGCACGGGTGCAATAGAATGTTGCTCCTTATTTGCTGTGGTGCAGGCACGCATGTTTTTTTTTATACTATTTTTTCCAATATATAATAATATTGGTTTTGGCGTAATATCACAGTAGGTTTACTTACAGGTTATAGGTAGGTACCGTGTGTGTGGTGTAGGTTTGTATTATGAGATGGTTTCCGTGTTGTGTGATGGATTGTGTAAGATGTGTTTGGTGTCACTTGTAGTGTTGTTAAATGCTGCAATATCTTTTTCATTACTCATACTCTGAAAGTAGGTCATTACTGACCTGAGAAGCGGGCTGAAAGTAATACTTTTCATCCCTAGGGAGAATCACTTTCAACTGACATCTGCCAAATTATTAAAAAAAAACTTAGTTATTTTTCACATATCTATTATTGAGAACAGAAGTCAAACACGGTTCGTTGTATTCAGAGATATAATCAATAACAATCAATATAAACAACATCTTGAAAACTCTTAACATTTTTTACGAGAAGTGCTTTTTTACTTGACAGCCGAAAAACACAATATGGCCGCCCTTGTCGGTCCGAAACCAATAACGAAAGATTTAATAACTTTGGTCATTGGTTAAGTATAGGTCCAATTTTAAAAGTACCAATAAGTATCGATATAAACTAAATAAGAATTTAAATTGTAAAATATACATAGTTAACAGTCGGCCATCCTGAATTAGTGTCTGACCCAGACACTGACTCAGGGCTCCTAAACTTAAAATACATTTATTTTAACACCAATCACCTAACTAATCAACAATTTAACACCTTTATATAACATTATGGTTTTGCAATAAATTATTTTATTCTAATCAAAATTGCAACAATTATAATATTCCTATTTATAGATATTTTTATCTACATAGTCAGTAACCCTAATTAAAATCCCTCTCAGTCATTTAGTATGAAGAAAATATAGGTAAATAAGTAATAAGGTTAATACTAAATAGTTAAACAAGGAAAGCAAGTGATGTACATATGCTTGATGTTACATAAAGAATAGAATAACGTTTATTGGTACATACATTTCACAGTTTTATAGTTACATTTTTTACAGCATAGTGTTGCAGTATAGATTACAAACCCACACCACAACACTGATATTCTGCGGTACCTTGGTACAAAATTAAATAATAAAAAATAAACAAACAATAAAGAACATACAAAGCGATTGCCCTGCGAAAAAGACAACAAATGACAATCAAGTAGTTATAAACAACGAAATCAGGCAAGGTATTGTCAGCAACCTACGTTAGAAAAGTTATGTTTCAAATACCGCCATCAGATTTTTGAACACATAGAATATGCAGTTTGAGTTTACGTTTGAAACTATTTACGGATGACAAATTTCTAATCGGTGGTGGAATGTTGTTCCAACACTTTGTAGCGGCATATCTGAAACTGCCACGAAATGCAGTTGTTTTATATGTAGAACAGACTCAACGGTCATGCACTCGTGTCCTACGTTTGGTGAAACACATACATAATTACAAATTTAAATGTTTACCAAGAGATATCAGCTACACAATTAAGATTAATCAGTTATTAACTTGAACACAACTACAAGCCACGGTAAGGTAACTAAAGAGGTCATTAGATAATGTCTTAGCATTCACGTTTACATTTTTTTTTCTAAACCTGTTTCTTTCATACAACATTTGCATAATAAAACAAAAAGAGGGACCATTCACAAAATTAAATGATGGCTTGTTGAATTTAACTTTGTTTTCTTTAAAAATTCATAAACATTTCAATTGTAAGAACAATTTTTATTTTATGTTTCGGCCATTCTACTTAACCGAATGACCACATTCGGACCAAGAATTATTTTAATTAGTGAAAACAGGTTTAAAAAAATATTAACAATAGCAAGTTAACTTAAACATAAATCACTAATAATTGCGTCTACAGATATCTATGAAGATCACTTGATTTATTATCACACGTATAAATCCACTGATAAGATTTTCACTTCACTTTTCACTCACATTCACTATTTAAAGATGCGTTTAGGTTGCTTGCCACGAGCAACAATTGCCTTCGGCAGGAAGGCAAGCAGGCGACAAACACCACTTGCCCTCGGCCGGCAGGCAGAAAGGCGACAGGTACCATTCGCCCTTGCCAGGCAGGCTGGAAGGCGACGGGCACCACCCGCCCTCGGCAGGAAGGCGACGGGTACCCCTTGCCCTCTGCAGGAAGGCAACGGGCACCACTTGCCCTTAGCAGGCAGGCAGGAAGGCGGCGGGCACCACTCGCCCTCGGCAGGCAGGCAGGAAGGCGGCGCCTTCTGTTGTCCACATCAGGAGCAGCAACGGATATCAGTAAGTCAGTAAGTCATCAGTAAGTCAGTAGTGACCAGCATCGCTTGCCCACACTAGGAGCTACGACCGCAGACCGGTACACCGAAATGATCATTTTATGAATGCCAACGCTTGCCCTCTACCAAGAGCTACGAACTCAGAGCATTGTGATGTTCTTGACTCGCCGCAGAATGCCATCGCTTGCCCTCTACCAAGAGCTACGAAATCAGAGCATGGCGATGGTCTTGACTCGCTGCAAGCTGCAACGCAGCCTCTGGCGCCACTGGTCAGCGCTGAATGTCATGTCCACACGTTGTCACCAATCACAGTCTATCAGAGGATAGGAAAACAAGGCATTAATGATTATCACGATCTAGGAATTAAGGTTATTTTCAGGAAACTAGCTTGTTCGCTAATCTCATAATAACTTGCAGACTCCAACTCAGCGAATCTCACCCAAGGTTTTTTTTTATCAAAAGGGTAGTCATAGGTGTACTTTTACTTGGAATAACCCTCAACGCAGAAAGGGTTAGGGAAATAAGAGCTGAAGTTTGATTATGTACACACATCAAAATTATGATCACTTCTACTAAAGATTTCGTAATATCACAATGTAGATGATCATCATTCAGCCGAACGACGCCCACTGCTGGGCATAGGCCTCCCCCAAAGATCTCCACAACGATCGGTCCTGCGCTGTCCGCATCCAGCGGCTTCCCGCGACCTTGACAAGATCGTCGGTCCACCTTGTGGAGGGCCTGCCCACGGAACGTCGTCCGGTACGTGGTCGCCATTCGAGAACCTTTCCGCCCCAACGGCCATCGGTTCTCCGCGCTATGTGTCCCGCCCACTGCCACTTCAGCGATGCAATCCTTCGAGCGATGTCGGTTGCCTTAGTTCTCCTGCGGATCTCATCATTTCTGATTCGATCAAGCAGGGAAACACCAAGCATCGCTCTCTCCATTGCTCGCTGGGTGACTTTGAGCCTTCTTATGAAACCCATAGTGAACGACCACGTCTCACTCCCATATGTCATTACTGGCAACACACACTGGTCAAAGACTTTCGTCTTGAGACACTGAGGAATTTCGGACGCGAATATATGCCGGAGCTTCCCGAACGCTGCCCATCCGAGCTGGATTCGACGAGAGATCTCTTTCTCGAAGTTGGACTTACCTAACTGGACTGCCTGTCCCAGGTAAACATAGTGGTCAACAACTTCGAGTGTAATGTTCCCAACGTTAACTGGAGCGGGTGCAACATGGGCATTGAACATGATTTTCGTCTTGTCCATGTTCATCCTAAGACCCACTCTTTGAGAAGCATTACCGAGATCTTCGAGCATTATGTTCAGGTCTTCCAAGGTCTCAGCCATAAGAACTACATCATCGGCGAATCGTAGGTGTGTTAGGTACTCGCCATTGATGTTGATGCCGCGTCCTTTCCAGTCCAGAAGCTTGAAAATATCCTCCAACGCAGCTGTGAACAATTTCGGAGATATGACGTCTCCTTGTCTCACGCCTCGCTGTAGTTGGATCGGATTAGAGCTCTGGTTCTGTAATCGGACCGACATGGTGGCGTTTTGGTATAAGTACCTAAGAACCTCGATGTACCTGTAGTCTATTTGGCACCTTTGGAGAGACTGCAACACTGCCCAGGTCTCAATCGAATCAAAGGCCTTCTCATAGTCCACAAACGCCAAGCAAAGTGGCAAGTTATACTCTTCGGTCTTCTGTATAACTTGCCGCAGCGTATGAATGTGGTCTATGGTACTATAGCCTTTTCGGAACCCGGCTTGTTCGGGAGGTTGGAAGTCGTCAAACCTGCGAGCGAGACGATTCGCAATGACTCTCGAAAACAACTTATAGATATGGCTCAGAAGCGATATGGGTCTGTAGTTCTTCAAGAGAGTTTTGTCACCCTTCTTGAAAAACAGCATCACATCGCTTCTGCCCCATGCCTTTGGCGTTCTGCCCTCAAGGATGACAGAACTGAAGAGCGTCTGGAGGACCTTGAGTATCGGCCGACCGCCCGCTCTCAGAAGCTCTGTTGTGATTCCGTCATCACCCGCCGCCTTGTTGTTTTTAAGCTGCTTGAGAGCCATCCTAATCTCGTACAGGCTGACGTCCGGGATATCTTCGGTATAGTGTCGGGTAAGCTTGGCTCTAGGGTCTTTAGCCTTGCTTTCAACAGGTGTTTGCGTGGAATACAGCTGTCCATAGAAACTCTCAATCTCCCTCAGGATTTCAGGTGTGGACGTAATGATGCTACCTGCCTCAGTTTTCAGCCTCGTGAGTTGGCTTTGCCCAATAGACAGATCTCTGGCGAACACTTTGGAGCCTTTGTTCCGCTCAATGGCCTCTTTAATACGCTGGGTATTAAATTGGCGAAGGTCGCTCGTCAAAGACTTAGATATCTGTCTATTGAGTTGCCGATAACGATGGGCATCCACTGAGTCCTGTAGCCTCATTTCGTTTCTCTGATCCATGAGTAGGAGAGTATGGCTGGAGAGTTTCTTTAATTTTGGACGGCGGGTTTTAAAGTGCTTGGACCCTACCGTACGGACAGTATCCACCACCATGTTGTATTGATCGTCCACATCGATGCTGTTCTCAAGGGCTTCGAAGCGGTTTTGAAGCTCGAGCTGAAAGCACTCGGGGTTTTGAATCTGAGCCGGTATTGGTCGGAGCGTGGATTTTATCAGTCGCGCTCTCTCAAGCTTTATGTCGATATTCAATGTGCCTCTGACCATGCGGTGATCGCTTCCTGTCTTAACAGCGTTGATCACAGTGACATCATTGAATATGTGCTTCTTCGTCGACATGATAAAATCGATCTCGTTTCTCACCTTACCGTCCGGACTGAACCAGGTCCATTTGCGGCTTACGGGCTTCTTGAAGAAGGAGTTCATCATGAAGAGGTTCTCCTTCTCCATAAAGTCTGCCAGCATCTGGCCCCTGTTGTTCCGTTGCCCAAATCCAAATTGCCCCACTCTCAGCTCATCACCGCAACGTTGCCCCAACTTCGCATTGAAATCCCCCATCACAACTGTGTAGTGGGTTTTATGGCTATGCATGGCTTTAGAGATCTCCTCATACATAGCCTCCACTTCGACATCGTCGTGTTTCGAGGTCGGAGCGTAGACCTGAATGACATTCAGCAAATATCGTTTCGATATTCTGAGTATCAGGTACGCTACCCTGCTCGAAACACTTCCAATAGTTATCACGTTGTTGACAAGGGACTTGTGGACGATGAACCCGACACCACCTAGGGACTGTTGGTCGCCCTCCCGGTGGTATAGTAAGTTACCGGATTGCAGGGTTATCGAGTCCTCGCCCTCTCTTCGGACTTCTGATAACCCAATAATATCCCAATGTAACTTACCAATTGCCTCTTCCAACTCAATCAGCTTCGCGTCGAGCCTCAGTGTGCGCGCGTTATAAGTTGCCAGGTCGAGTCGTCGGTGTTGGCAGCCGGATCCTACCCGGGGATTCTTCGCACCCCCTGCCCCGCCGTTACCATAACCGCTGCCGTAGCCAGGAATAGCGGGGCCGCCGGGGACTGGGGGCCGTTTCCTATGTCGTGCCATCATTTTGGGGGGGTTTGCCGTAATCGCCACGCTTGGCAGGCGGGTTGGCGATCGCAGTAGGGCCTGCTGTTGTGTGGAGACGCTGCTGCCCATCTCCTGGTGGCTGTTTTCCCTCAGTCGGCTCTTACGACACCCACGGGAAGAGAGGGGGTAGTGCTATTCTATTAACGTGCCGGCACTACACGGCACGGCTACACGGCATGTAGATGATGTTATAATTCAATTCACAATATTCAAATCCAACCCCCATACACACATGAAACGAAAACTGACACTTAACGAATTAATGTCTGGAGGTGGTACAATAGAGGAAAAGCTAAAGAATCTTAATTTTATCTGAACTATAATTGATGGAATTTCCCATCATGTTGTTTACGGCACAAAACATTCAAGGCAAGTCATATACCTACAGCTTACGTGCATCTAACGAAATGATCTAGATGTGACTTGTTAACAACATATTATAGAATAGATGCACATAATAACAAAACCCAACAATTTCATTTCTCTATCTATTTGATGAGGGTACTGAGAGGGGATTAATCTCCGTATCTAGTTGGCCCAGACATAAACTTTTTACCCTGAACACCCAGAAAACTACCTACGTCTTCATTCGCGCTTCACTTTTTCCAATAAATCCCAGCCTGACCAGAACTATACCATTAAAATTTACACATGCTCTAACCCCGGAAACCAAAACTGCAACTGCTCTAGTATTCAATTTGTAAAGTCAGCAAAACTAAATACCTAGATATAATGCTCGATCAATGTCTTAACTGGCATTCAAACTTGGAACTCTTAACAAACCGCACTAGGAAACTCATCTGGATATCAAAGTCATCTATTCCAAACCATACCGATTTCCAAATGACATGCTTTATAGAATGAGTGGAACCTCCTCACATTCAGAAAACTTTATATCCTTGGTCTCATCTTAACCTGCCACAGGACTCTGCTTTATATAAACCTGAGCCACAAAATAACGAAAGATGAGGTTACTCCTGTCACTGCTGCACGTATTGCGTTCGGTTTCCTAGATAAGGTTCAGACTGCCTTCATATACAATAAAATTAATAGAATACTTGAAATATTTCTCATGCTATCTTACACCTGCAAGAGTTTCAACTTCCTCCTCTTCTTACACAAGAATTAATTAAAATAAGTACCTGTATGCGGACTATTTATACCGATCCCAAGGAACCCGATCCGTAGGGCATACAGGCACCACACACCTATGCATACACTCCCACCCATGCATTCACACAAACAGACACAAACGCATGCACACAAATTCTCTCACACACACGCCCACATACACACAAACTCTGACATTCACACGCACACATACGCGAACACACACCCATACGCGAACACACATTGAACCCATAAAATAATGCACATAACATGAGGCACATTGGCATAAGATTGCCTATTTTGTCATTTTATTTATTATCATTTTTGTTAGCTGTTAGCCAAGATGTAATTTATTTTCATCCTTGAATCAACATTAACCCGGCGTGATGGGGGTGAAAAACTGTTACACGGACGTGGTGGTTAAGTCAACCGTAAGGAACTGTATACTAGTGTCCCAGACTACGTAACGGGGAAAACTCGGCTATGTACTGTAACAAAGACTTTTGTTAATAAAGGATTCCCTTTTTTTATTTGCATTTATAAATTTGTATTTTTTTTTTAAAGATACTGGACATTATTCCACACAGCGCCATCCCTGGACAGTACCTTTCGTCTTACTGAGCACCGGCTTAACAAGTTAAACGTATCACTGGTGTCAATAACAACTTCAAATTATCCAGCGCCCTTGTAAGGAAGAATCGTTGAGTTATCCTGTACGGCGTCAGCGGACCAAAATCTGACTGCTAAAGTTTCTCAATCCAAGCCTAAAGTTGTCTGTGGCGACTTAAATGCAGATTTGTTAGATGACACTAAGGTGTGAACCAGATTTGGCTTGTCACTTTGACCAAATCATTAATTTAAAGCAGCAGCATTGCAGCATGTGACATTATTTCAAAATTTAAATACGCAGACCTGTCTGACCTATCAAAATCCTCCAATTCAATCAACTCAAAAAAATACCACCGATCTTTGGTATATTTCGGTAAAAGTCATCAGTCATAATATGGATGCAATTGCTGCCCACTAAGCAGCTATCTTCAATGAGTGTTGATGAGATATACTAAAATAATACCACTTTTCAGATCAGGCAGCAAACTGTACCCTATATCCTTAGCTCTTGGCTTCAAGCAAGATCCGTGTGACTTAGATAGATAGATATTCTTTATTGTACAAAAACATTACATTTCAAATAAATTACAGAGAACAATTAAGGCGGTCTTATCGCTAGAGAGCGATCTCTCCCAGACAATCTTCAGGTAGAGGATTGTGAGTGAGTTAAATAAACCAAATGCAATGAGTTGTAGTATCGTTTGCAGATGACACATCCTTAGTCTTACCGTTGACGGGACTGAAACGTTTTTGTCGATGTCAATGAGATGCCTACGAACGCATGTCCAAACCACACGTTAAAAGGTTAGGGACAAATTATCAAGCATTTCATATGCCCTATGAGAAGAGAATAAGTCTACAGGTCTATCAGTAACACTCGTCACTTATTACGCCTATGCTCAATCGTGGCATACTTATGGCATTATCCCATGGGAAAACAGCACTGACTATCAATTTTTACCCAACAAAAGAAACTGGAATCTTAGTAACCATAGAGGGAACAGACACACACACACTTTGTGAACCGCATTTCTAAGAACTAAAATACCAACTCTATCCTTCATAGAAATTTCTGCTAAACACTGCTTCATTCTAGAATTATGCAAATTTGTTCAGAAACACTCCTCCAGCCCTTTTTTGATGTCCATAAACATATTTAATAAACTACCAAATTCCATTAAGAATGAAATTCTCCAAACTCAAGTTTTTCCTTTTGCAAAAAGTTACTGCAGAATTTTAATAATTTAACAATTAACAATAGAAGTAATGTAAATAATTCTATCTATAGATAATAATGATGAATAGAAACTCCAATACTTTTATAATTATTATGCTCTCCCTTTCTTCTACCGAAACATGCCGTGCCCAACAGGGTCCATAATCTGAACTAGCTAATACTATCTTTTACAACATTTATTTATTATGAAATGCAACAAGATATTAAGTATTGCATTACGTTGGTCTACAGTTAACAATCTGCAGCTAAATGCGAAGAAAATCAAATGTGTTTATTTGAAATTGCATATAGGTACTACATAGATTTAAAAAAACAGTGATGATGAAGTGGAGCTCGTGAGCTCCAGTCTTTTCCGGAACAACTGGAAAGGTTCAAAAGTGCAATGAACTCCTAATTTGACAACACTCTCTGGCCAGTCCCAGCTCAGCCACTTTGCCATTAGAAAAATAATGCCATGGCCTATTACAGCCGCCTCCACAGTAAGTACCATGTCATATGGCATAGTGCTTTGGGGTTAGGCAGCAGACACACAAGTAACTTTCGCTCTTCAGGAGTGAGCCACTAGATAAGTTTATAGGCCCCGCGCGCGGGCCTCCCTTGGGAACCTAATAAGGAAATTAGTAAATTCCAATTGTAGCCCTGCAATACATTTACAATTGCATTGACTAGGTAAGTACCACATGGCACACCACCAAACATTGAATCATGGATGGAAATGCTTAAGCATAACCTCTCTGCTCCCTACAGTGTCTGATTTACTATTGTAATATCAACAACTAGGTATACTTCTATGTGAAGACACTAATATATTTTCTTAAATATAACTTCCTGTTGGTATACTTATATTTGTTATTCTTTTTATAACTGTTGGCATGCTATAGCTATTATGTTTCAAGTTCATACACTGATACACATACTGATTTATGTATATTGTAAAAACTGAGTAAGTGTGAGTCGGACTCGCACATAACTGGAACATAGTGTTCCAAACCTTCATAGAGAACTTGCTTAAAAATTATGTTTGTTGTATGGGAGCCCGTATTTCATATTTACTTCATTTTTAAATATTTTTTTTATTTTAAGAGGTAATATAAAACTACATATTCTGTGAAAATTTAAGTAGACACTTAAATTTTTAATAAATAAATTAATAATAAATTCTGTTGCCATCATTAATAATAAGCAAAACTTATGTCATGGGAACCTCCAAACTCCTTTTTTTTTTAAATGTTGTTAACCAGTAGACTTTTCTAAACAATATTGTTAATTGCATTTAATAATTTAACATAATTTTGGGCACTAACTATTTTCTTTGAATTGTATAACTGTATATGTACTTATTAAAATTGTAATTTACTAACAGATTATTGTACAGAACATATTAAAAAGAGTAACTGCTGAGTTTCTTGTCGGTTCTTCTCAGTACAGAAACAACTTTCTGACACCGGTGGTTGAGTCACATTCTTTGTATACTGTGTATTTATTTATTATTTCTATCATAGTGTTTTAAGTCTATTAATAAGTGTATTTTTGTTTGTTTGATTAAGGTTTGGACGATTTGAAAGCACTTGTAACAGGTCCATTTGAATAAAGATATTTCTGATTCTGATTCTGAATGGCCTGGCAACAGACAGGCAGCCAGACAGACAGTAAAGGCTTGACATTTAGTTATTTATTGCATGCCAATGGTATATAGTTCTTAGGTTATAAGAAATAATGTGAAATGCCGCTTCAATGGTTTTTGTAAAATTGTATGAGTTTAAAGTAAAGAATATCATTATTATAAGAACATTGGACAATAGAGGCTTAGTAAATATTACCTTTCAAGTATGGATAGTATAAACAAAACAGAGAACCATGTTTACTAGAGCAACTCTCACACAGATGCACCTTTCCGATACAAGAACAGTTTTTAATGTATACAATTCGTAATATTGTATTCATGTCTATTTTTTTTGTATGTTACGTTGATTAGACTTGTCAATTTGATCGAAAGTACCTACTTTGAAACAGGGCTATTTGAATAAAGTCGTTTTCGTTTGTTTGAAGTGGTCTGAATAACCATTTCTTCAGACTGCTGTTTGTTTCTTTCAACATAGATTGTAATTACTTGTTCTACAGAATAATATACCTGGATCTACACTGTTTACACTGTGGTTCGAATTTTCAGCCTAATAACGATAAGACGACAATTGAACACTTACCAACTTTCTGCCATTTACTCACGTGACCGAAATAAGGCTTTAGCAGGTTCTTCCGCTTCTGAACTATTGAGAACAGAAGTCAAACACGGTTCGTTGTATTCAGAGATATAATCAATAACAATCAATATAAACAACATCTTGAAAACTCTTAACATTTTTTACGAGAAGTGCTTTTTTCTTGACAGCCGAAAAACACAATATGGCCGCCCTTGTCGGTCCGAAACCAATAACGAAAGATTTAATATCTTTGGTCATTGGTTAAGTATAGGTCCAATTTTAAAAGTACCAATAAGTATCGATATAAACTAAATAAGAATTTAAATTGTAAAATATACATAGTTAACACTATTGAACCATGTTCCAACTTTCTATACAGCCACGATGTAAAATTGAAATAACTTAAAGTTAAGTATTGATTAGAGAATGTATATTTTATAAATAACTTTATTATAATTCAGTTTCAACAATTTCTTCAAAATAACTAAGCTTAGAGCAAAATATTTACCATTTTTCCAATGAAAAAAATAAAAAATAATGGCTGAATAGTGGGCCCGCCACAGAAAAAAAAACAAACAAAATAGGCGGGATAGCGCCAATTCGATCTTCATTTATTTTTAAATCTTTTTCTTTGGCTAATTCATGTTTAATTTTTACTTTCCTTGTATTCGTAATGAAAAGCACAGTGTTTACCTCGGGTGAAAGACTTATTTAGTCCCTCGAACTATTGGCGCCCTCACTTCGTTCCGGGCGCCAAACCCCGTCTCGGGACTAAATAAGTTACTTTCACCCCTAGGACAACAATGTACTATTATTCATCAGCTTCCCGTGAGTACTTAACTTCTTTAGATTAGTAGAAATACAATAAAATATTGTAACATGTAACGTGTAGGAACACTTCTGTTTATATTGTGTAACTAGCAGCCGCCCGCGACTTCGTCCGCGTGGACTAACGTTATCGTAATTTTAGTAAGGATGCCTATTTTTTTTGAAACTGAAATATAGCCTATGTCACTCAGGAATGATGTAGCTTTCCAACAGTGAAAGAATTTTTCAAATCTGCCAAGTAGTTTCGGAGCCTATTCAATTCATACAAACAAACAAACAAACAAAAAATCAAACTTTTCCTCTTTATAATATTTGTAATGTTGGATACTAGTCATAATTGGCCCTCAAAATTGTACCTTAAAATTACATTTCACAATTATTTCGAGCTGTGCACTGTCCCTAATTATAAATAAATTAATAAACATTTCTCTTCAATCACTCTATTAATTAAAAAACTGCATCAAAATACATGACATAGCTCTCAAACCTATTATAAAAAACAACGTGCTTATGGGCGTCCCAGAGAGGGGGCACGGACCTAGAAGGAGAGGGCAATCGGACAATATTTTGATTCATTTATTTAAAAAAAATGCTTGCTTCTATCATCGCTTTTATTGTGTTTTGACACTTTATTTATAAGTTCTCAACACAACTGTTTTATTTTAATAAATCTGCTAAATCTATTACCAAAAAAGTACGATTTAATGTAAGAATGAATATTCAAAATGTAAATGGCAAAAGGTCAACGACACGCGGTGTTCCCAGGCGGTCACCCATCCAAGTACTGACCGCGCCCGATGTTGCTTAACTTCGGTGATCGGACGAGAACCGGTGTTTTCAACATGGTATGGACGTTGACAATTCATTCGTTAAATTTAATGTCCAAATTTCAAAATAGGTAACAAGCAAACTAGATACAGCTAATTCTTGTACCAATATTTTGTTGAACATATCGATAAAAAAAAAACTTAACGAATTGTGAATAAACTAGTTACAATTCCTCAACAAAATAAATGCAATAGATTTTCTATAAAACTTATGGTCACTATTAGAATTTGTCACTGTATTATAAAAAAGTTAAAAACTAAAAAGAATATGTAAACCTTGTTTTGGTAAACTAATAAGGTTATTCTTAGGCCCGGCGCCCACTATCTGTATCGGCACGGGCGCCGGGCCTATGGCAGATAAAAAAATATTTCACGCTTGCGTACAGTTACCGCCATCTATTTCTCATAGGTATCATAAACATAGCAGAGTTTAGTCAAATTGTGTGTTTCAGGCAGCACCAGGGCGATTTTAGAAAGAAAGAAAGAAAGAAAGAAAATAAATTTTTAGGAAGTAGTGTTAATTTTTTTAACAAGGTGTCGCTTTTTACGAGTTTTGTATCGTATAATTTTTCGTGACTCATTTTTATCTTTTAATTTTCCGAAAGAAACGACCAAAACTTTTCCGAATAATATTAATACCCGTTCTTTGCAGATATATTCTAGACAATGGAGAAATGATGATGAACCGTAGAGTCTTGGACATAGGATGTGGATGCGGTGCAGGATCGATAGCTGCTGTTAAAATGAAGGCTCAGAGCGTTTTGGCAAATGATATAGATTCAGGTGAGTGAAAGTGTAAAAATAATCTTTACAAAAAAATGTTTGTCATTGAAGCAAAAATTGGAGATGCCGGGGATCGAACCCGGGGCCTTTCACATGCAAAGCGAACGCTCTACCACTGAGCTACATCCCCTGTTGTAGAGCATATCAAAATTACCATTACCTTTCAGTTGCAACTGCAGCCACAATACTGAATGCTAAATTGAATGACGTCACCATAGAGACAAGCAAAGATAATTTCATTGGAAGCAAATGCGAAGGTTTCGACACGATTCTCATTGGAGACATGTTCTATGATGCGGAGTTCGCGAATGTTCTCTTTGACTGGCTTCAGAGCTTGCGGGCTGATGGGAAAACTGTAAGTAGAGATTGTCTAAGCTGAAATGACGCGTCCCTCCACTGCATCTACGTTTACAAGCAAGCACTAATTGTATGCTTAGATGCGGTGGAGGGGCGCGTCATTTCAGCTAAGGTGATCTCTCACTACCTAGATTTTACTCCTACTTTCTTAATAATTAATAATGTACTCTGTCGCGTTTTGCAACGCTTTTAAACGCTAACAATTACTGGCTCAGGATTGTACTTACAACATACGGACAGACACTTATTACCAATTTTATTTATTAAAAAAACTTGATGTTAAAATTTAATAAAATCGTTTAAGTTTGGGAACCATCATCGAAGTCATATTTCACTAATTAGACCGGATAGTTCTACAATCAACAATAAGTTTCTAAATTCTATCTATTCCAAAATTTTTCAGGAAAAACTCACTTGCGTTTCGTATTCTGTAGTTCAGAGACCAAAGCATTAATTCGACTGATCATTCCCTATTCCAGGTATTAATAGGAGATCCGGGAAGGCACTGTCTTACTGAGCAGCGGAGGAAGCACATCACACTCCTGGCTAAGTACGACTTGCCAGAGGAGAGCTGTATCGAGAACCATGGCTTTACAGAAACCTCTTTGTGGAGACTTAAGTAGTGCGTCCATTTGTGAGCGAACGCATCGAGCAAGTTAACGTGATTTCACGTAGAAACCTCGCACAAGGCATTCTGAGAGCTGAGTACGACATGCACAGACCAACGCGGCGAGGAAGTAAACGCGGAGTTGTTATGGCATCGTGGTCGCGGCCTCTGGTGGCGGGTCGACGTAACGGTTTTTTTAAATAGAAATCCGCGTTTACTTAAAATATTTGGACTGTGCATGTCGTACTTGGCACTCTGAGTGCCTAGTAGGAGTCCCTTCGACCATACGCATCGTGGCAGTTGAAGCGGAAATGTATGGCAATGTTGCTATGCATTTCCACCAGATTTTTCCCTCCATTCCGGTTTCCAAGTAAGCCCGAGTTAGCTTGCTCGATGCGTTTGTTTGACCATGCTCGCACTATGCATCTAACGGATATGTATTTACGTAGAAAAAAACGTTGTCTTCCACCACGAATGTCGTAAAAAAAGGCTAGGGCCTCGTCTCATGACTAGTATGGGATACAACGACACACGAGGTCAGGCTTACCGCCAACCTGTCATACGCAAAGAATAATGACGAAAAATTGTAATAGAAACAAGCTGCTCAGCAGTGAAAGGGCAGAGTGTACTTTAGGATGAGAGGGAGTTATAAAAAAAACCTGTCTAACGCAAATACAAGTTGAGCAGGGGTGTTATTCTCATTGCACACTGTACTTCACTTTGATTTGGGCATTCTGAGTGCCTATTTTGACGTGCGCAGTCCGAACGCGGCGAGGAAGTAAATGCGGAGTTTCATAGAAACGTTTACTTCTAGCAGCAACCAGAGGCCGCGATCACGATGCCGTACAAATCCGCGTTTACTTCCTCGCCGCGTTTGGTCGAGTCGTACTCACCACTCTGTAATACTTTGCAACAGTGATCGTTTCAGTATGGAAAAAAATACGCCGCAAAAGTTTTTGTTTATTTCATACACAAATGAATAGTGAGAATCACTAGGTCACGTACTAAGTAGCTCTTACAAGTATAGTGATCTCTTTCAGCTCTATAGACAATTTTTGGGAACGCATGACTTTGAAGGAGTGCTCAACCGTGATTGAAGTTTGTGAATTTGTCTATGCTAAACAGTTATATTAAGACAGCTCCTGTGTATATTTTTAAATAAGTATTTAGGTGAATAAAATGTACATTTCTATTCTTAAAAAGTTTATTCATTGAAAAAATACAACAAATTACAAAATACTATACTCTGTAACCTCCTAATCCTAACCAAGAAGTTTATACATTTTATCTGGAGGGGCAATGCTTCTTAGGAAATTATTAGCCCCAATCTTGAGATATGCCTCAATGGTGCATTCAATAAGATAGTTCAAAGTTTCTAACAACAATGAATTGATATCAACAATTACCGTTTTTTATTTTAAGATGGGTACGATATCCTCAAATGTCATTTGTTGTTTAAAAAAAACCCTGATTAAACAAGCATTTGTGTGACCGAATTACTTCAACAATAAAGATATTGTAATATTTTTTTGATATGGTGTGTTAAATTGTTTTACAGCTATTAAATATAATACCTATATTTATGTTCATTATCCAAGGTAGGTATAAACTTCTTACTCCTAACATTAGTTCGTTGTTACAATCGTTGAATACTTTTTCAAATAGTTGTTATGTGAATTTCTTTAAAGTATTACAAAATATCCTTCAGTACAAAGTACAAATATTTACACAGCTACAAAAATATAAAATATACTTAGGTATCTAGTTGCTTAATTTAAAAATCAGGTAAAGAGTTAAGTACCTCGGGCTTTTTTATTCGAGAGATAAAACTATTTTACAAAAATAAATCGTATGAATGTATCTGAATGAACTTTCTCAGTGGCAAAAATGGCTCCAATAATTATAGAATCGTTTCTAAAACTTAAAATCATAGCAAGACGGCAAGTTTGAGAACTTTTTAGTAATACAAGTTTTTTCGCTGTAGCCTCACCAAAACCAAATTGCGTTTACAGCGTCACCTAGTAAACGTAACTTACAACTTTTTATAGAGTGCTTAACCAGCGCCATCTAGTGGCAAGCAGCAGAACTTACAACAACTTGAATTAATTAAATTTACAATTGGTAATTATGCATAGTGTTAGCATAAATGCCGTGCTTGGACCGTGCCGTCCTGCCAGAGTAGTGGGAGTAGGTGTCCATGTCCATCGGGGCGTGTGGGTGCATTATCAGCACCGGCTGCAGCGCCAGAGACTTGCGCGAGCCGGAGACAGATGTCGCGTCGGTCACGTACGCGTTGTTCACTTCGCCTGGAAAGAGGGAAACAAAATTGCTCAATACAATAGTCTGTAAAGTTTCATAAATCTGTGATGAAATGTACAAAACTGTCCAAAGAGTCACTACACTCAATGCCACTCCATGTTAATATACTACTGGTTTTTGTGGGATATCATCGAGATTTTAATGTTTGTATGAGACTAATAAAAAGACTTGATTATAGGTGACGTTAGAATAGGTTTCTATCTTTAATATTATTAATAATTTCGCCATAGCAATGGCCAACGTCCATACCATGTTGAAAACACCGGTTCTCGTCCGATCACCGAAGTTAAGCAACATCGGGCGTGGTCAGTACTTGGATGGGTGACCGCCTGGGAACACCGCGTGTCGTTGGCTTTTTACTTTTTGTGATTTTTTGATTTATAATATCTTCTCTTCTCTCGTCCCAAGCCAAGCAGCGATTTCACTATAATATGGTTTTATTACAGTTATTAAGCTAACCAGTTTAGAAGTACTCACGTTGGAATTAAAGTTCCTTTACCAGTACGTTTTACGACAGAAAATACGTGCAAAACTGCAAATCTAAATCGCTTACTACAACTCCTGCGAAATATGTAAATTGTTCCTACCTAACCTCAAAATCGAATCTGTGTCCACAGTACACGTTCATAAAGTATAAATTCGTACAACACATCCTTAAAATCTAAAGAATGTCTAAAGAACTCCGTCTCAACCACTTTTCCAGAACAGAGGATAGCTATCGACACATTTACGTAGGACCCTATCTCCTTGTGTTAGAGGTGATAACAGCATGTTATGTGTTGTAAGTGTGTCGCCCAACCGTTAGCATATTCATAAGGTCTTGTGCTGACGACGGTGACACCAATTTATTGATGATAAGGCGAAGCTTTATGCGTATACAATATCAAGATTTCGTTTCGCCAGGGCAGCATCTTTGATTGACAGAACTTGATGCATAATTTGAATAGGGTAGATGACTATGAGTCATTTTGCATGTTTTTTTATGTTCCTTGAAAATAATATTGGATTTCAAATGTTATTGTTAAACCACAATCGAAATTTGAACCAAAATGAGGCCACAATAGGCCTGCAAACTTGGGCATCGGTCCATTAAAAAAAATGGTAATTTTTTTGTAAATAATAGCACTATCTTGTAACCCATACTATTTATGAAGCAATTATGTTAGGAGACCATTTTCATAAACACAATATTGAATATAGCTGCTGAACAAATTCCTTACGCGCTCCTTACTAAAACACGCAGTCATTTAGTCACAATCTCTTAAAGTTTGCTAGACTAGCAACTTTTCGCCTGTTTTAGATTCTTCGTTACCTACTCTGGTACTTATAATTTGCGATGATCCATTCGGAACAGTGGTTACGAGCGCCGGTTACAACCCAAAGGGTCCAGGATACGCTTCCGGCACAAGTCGTTCAACAAAGCTTGTTGTTTTCTGCTTGGTCACCACCCCTGTGGGTTATTCGTTATTCTCAATACACGAGGTAAATTCTTACTTTGGGTTTGACTATAAAGTCAAACTTAAAATTATAATTTATAATTTCTCCATGTTTTAATATCAATAAAATGATATCATAAACGGCCTAAATACGTGACACTACTGGACACAGGCCTCACCTCAACTATGTGGTGGAACGAGCCATACTCGAACACGTAGGCTTAGTGCTGACTGTTGGAGGGGTGTAAGGTTACTGAGCAACGTTAGTGTCAGATGTTTTCAAGCCGCCCTAAGGCCTCTGACTAGGCTAAACGACCGACATCTAGGGACATCAACCGGGACCAACTGCTTAACGTGCCTTCTGAAGCACGGAGATGCCCGAAAAATACATCACTAAATTTCAGTCAGGATGGTCACCCATTCTATTTCCATCCGGCGTGTGTTGCTTTACAACAGCGATCGTCGCCGATCACTGTCACAACTGCGCCACGGGAACCTCTCGAATGAATTAAAATATCCTTCCTTCCTTCTTTGGACATTATTCCACACACTGCCATCTAGTCCCAAGTGAGCTAGTTATAGTCCGTTATTATGGGATTCTAGACAACGGATAAACATACTTCAATACTTTTTCTTTTGTAAATACATACATACTTAATATACATAGGAAACACCCAGATCAATACAAACAGACATGTTCATGCACACAAATGTTTGTACTGTGCGGGGATCGAACCCGCGACCCTTGGTGTAGTAGCTTGGTGTGGTAAATGAAAAGGAAACCCACCGCAGTCAATTTGTCCTGTCAATAGCCGCAGTTGCGCAACACGTGAGCATCTAGGACGGCTTTCCACCCCAGTTCCGACACGGCAGGCTCTGGCCCTGACAGGGCTGCCCCAACTGCCTCAACCATCATCAATGCAATTTTAAGGATTAAACTACCTTACCGACTGGTCCGTTTGGTGTAACGGCTGAGAAGTTGCCTACTACAAAGGTCACGGGTTCGATACTCGCCAGTAAATCATTTCTGTGCATGAACATGCCTGTTTTTTTATGGTGGTCTTCAAGATGAACTCACTCCACCTGATGGGAAGCAGCCGTGAGGTCCAGATATAGGGTTGACAAGCACAGTAATGGACAACTACTTTGCCGGTCAATCTCATTTTGAAGAGTCTCTCTGTTTGTATTGGTCTGGGTGTTTCTTAAGTACCTACTTATGCATGTATTTACAATAGTACATTGTTACCCCAGGGGTGAAAGTAACTTATTTAGTCCCGAGACGGGGTTTGGCGCCCGGAACGAAGTGAGGGCGCCAATAGTTCGAGGGACTAAATAAGTCTTTCACCCGAGGTAAACACTGTGCTTTTCATTACAAATACGAGGAAAGTAAAAATAAAAACATGAATTAGCTAAATAAAAAATGAGGAAAATGAATGAAGATCGAATTGCCGCTTTCCCGCCTATTTTGTTTGTTTTTTTTTCTGTGGCCGGCCCGCTATTCAGCCATTTTTTTTTTTTTATCATTGGAAAAATGGTAAATATTTTGCTCAAAGCTAAGTTATTTTAAAGAAATTGTTGAAACTAAATTGTAATAAAGTTATTTAAAACATATACATTCTACGAACAATACTCAACTTTAAGTTATTTCAATTTTTTCATCGTGGCTGTATAGAAAGTTGGAACATGGTTCAATGGATATGTGAAAAAAAACTGTTTTTTAAAAAAATAATTTGACAGCTGTCAGTTGAAAGTGATTCTCCCTAGGGATGAAAAGTGTTACTTTCAGCCCGCTTCTCATGTCAGTAATGACCTACTTTCAGAGTATGAGTAATGAAAAAATAGTTTAAGTATGTTAAACTGTTGCCAGACAACAAACATACCTACACCACCACCACCATTGGTAACTAAAGTTGAGATTCGAATGCTGAGGTGGTTCGATCATATGAAAAGAATGAGTGAGAATAAGGCAAGGGTGAATAGAGCTTCTTTTAGGGATATGCCGAGACGAACGCTTTTTTGACAAGTTCAAGATGTTGTCAATAAGGGTCAGGTCAGGAAACCCTTGGACTCATTTGTATCACGATCGAAGCAAGTGGAAAGAAGTGGTCACTGCCTACCCCGTGGGGCTAAGATGATATCCATGTAGCTTGTAGGTAGCTGTGTGGAATAATTCCTAATGATGACTATTATAAGTACAGTCCTTTTGAAAGCCCTAACCCTACTATGGCGTGTACCTACTGCGGTACATGAACATGACACGAGCCGGCAGCGCGCGCGTCGAGAGCCTAACCGCGCGTTTTCACTGCCATTTGGAGCCACTTGCCGTGAATTTAGCTTTGTAAAAGTGAAATTATGATTGGCAGACGAGCATTACGTCAAACGCACTTTTGTTTTTATTGCCGGGTAGCTACTACATGCCCACGACACGACTCACGACTGAAGTCTGACTTCTAATTAGCTGCAGTGAAAGGTCAGGTTGAAATCTGTCATTTTCATTTCCTGTCATTTTCGTCATTTTACTACTTACTACATTATTTAAAAATCTGAGTATAGAAGCCCACACTTCGCCGAGCGAATTTGAATCTAACCCAAATTGACCTCTAGTGCGTCTGAGCCTTTTTCGAATGTTCAAAATGAACACAAAACACAATTTTACTAAAAACGCAAAATTGCTTATCCAATTTACAAAACCCACAAACACAATTAACTTCACTAATCGAATCACTCTGGGTGTATAACTGATTTCGCTTTGTTTCCGTACTTTCGATTCGTAGTAATTCACACTATGTCGCTGTCGAAATATGACTAACTGCTTTTATACCACCACCCGGATTCGACGTGAACATTCCAGCCACTTTTTGTTTAATCTAGTATTCTGAATGTCCTGGAATTTTCTGGAACGACTGGGAGGGTGTAGACCGGTGGTAGAGAAATAACAGCCGTGACCTCGTTTTTTACCATTGGCATTTCATGTTGCTTCTAATGCACCATGAATGGGAGAGTAGTGTATTGTGATGAAAAGTCAGAGCTTCGGCTGAAGTGGTATTAGGTAAGTGACATAAATAGATATACCTACATCACATACATGGCTCTGGTCTCATAGTGAGGTTTTCCACCAACGTGTTTCATCAACAGAGCCTGCGGGTCTACCGAGACAGGGGAAGTGCCTGCGTACTATAGGCGCTTTGTGACCTCCCCCCTTTGTCGTGAAGTCGGTTGGACCCGTAAAGGCCAAGCACTGGCCGCGGAACGTTGTTGTGGAACCCTTCGCTGGCAAAGTGCCGACCGTGGTGTTATAGTCGGTAAGTTATCGATAAGGATTTCCTCACGATAGTACTAACAAAGAAGTCATTGGTCTTTACCTTTGTAGAGGGAAGGTGGCGGGTACCCGGTGTCAGGCTGCAGTCGTACATGTCTCGTGGCCAGGATGAAGGCCAGAGCCGCCAGCACGGCACCGTCCAGGCAGCCGATCACCGCCAGGATGTACGCCCAGCGGACATGGCAGCGACCTGGAGATAACCAGTGGAAAAATGTAAGATGGTCTGGTGACTCCATAGTTCCAACGCTGCGTTTTAACGGCGCGGGGATCAGTCTACTCAGGATCAGACTTATAAGTCAGATGATGAAATCTACCACCTAAGCAGTGTTGACCATTTTCTTCAGCTGTGAAGCGATAACTTTTCTGATTGGTTGATAACCCGGCTCAGGTTGTTAACAGACTTTTAATTAAATTAAAGTAATCAAAGATTAGGCGTTTAGTGGCTGTCAGGTGAACGGCTTTTGATGAAATTAGCCATGTACTTCAGAATTATATCGACTTTCCGTAGACCGTTAAGATTATTCAATATCGTTTTCCTTACCAATATTGTACTGGTCAGCCGTGGGTCCACACGTCTCTTGCACGGACGTCTCGTTCCACGCAGCGGGGTAGACCGCCACTCCAGCCACCATGCACACAGCTGGAACCAAAGAAAATCAACATAAATATCTCTGGAAGTCTTTCCACGTCATCTGATCAGATCTTAACATTAATAATTAGAAGAGGTATGGAGATGCGATTCTTGTCCGTTCAGTTGTGTCGCGATTCATTAGTTGCCGAGTTAAGTCTGGAGGAATTACCCCCGAATTCACAAACGCAAATTAACGTTGACCATTCCTCAGAAGTATAACTATTCCTTTCAGTTCTATTGACATTTTGCGGAACAGCATGAGCGTAAGCGAGTGCTTGACGTCAATTGACGTTGGGGATTCGGGGGATAGAGTTCAAAACTGAAGGAATCTAGAGTTCAAATCTGGCCGGAATATCTAAATACTTTGAGTTCATTTAACGGCTAACTCTCCGGTGATGGAAAACTCCGGTAAATAAACCCAAGCAAAAAGTTGGCTTCAAAATTGGCAAAGCGAAATTTAAACTACCTACTAAATGATATGCCGTTTATGGTGAAGTTCACCGTGACGGCCAGACAGTCGGCATGCTTCTGACTACTCCGTTTGGGATATAGTCGTGATGTCCACTACGAGTAGGTCAAACTAAAGATAAAGTCAGAGTTTTTCTAAGCCTATTCAAGTTAATATCCTGGCTAGTTTTTACAACTGTCAGCAATACCAACAGAGTTTAGCGTAAGAAACCGGATGTAGTAAGTACAGACGCAGTTTTACCTGCAATCAAAGTGCTTAATTACCACATCGCTGAATTTGTATCTTTACATAACAGCAAAGATATGCAAAACAACCAATCAGCATCTGATCCGCGACCGAAGCGAGGAAAGTCGGATGATAATCTTCCACGGTCGGACGAAAGCCTTAATAATTGCAATTTCACTGAATCTGGGCCGATGAAGGGAAACTCGCTATTCACGTCTCAATGCGCTTAAATCAACGCAAAGTGAGAAGAAAATCAGACAACTAGGTATTATGAATTATCAGATAATATAACTATGTATATGTCCTAAGCAAAAAACTCGTTCACGAGTGTGGGGACTGCGCAGTCTTAGCAAGCATTATGCTTCCAGTAAAAAAAAACTTCCTGTTTTACTCATAAAACATTATTTCTTCAAACTTTTTTGGTCACTAACACAACAAAAAAAATGCAGAGTGTAGAGTTGTAGACGAGAGCGTTTGACAAAAAACTTCAAACACAGACACCTGTTAAATTCCAGGACCTGCAGTCTGCATCCCAACACAATGCAGTCCTTGGGAGGACAATACAAGTGCATAACAGCTACATAAACAATACCATACCTCTCACGAATGGTTTTACGACGCACTCGAGACTTTGTTACGTTTACCTGCAGGTGACAGTATAAATTCTGCAAAGAGAGCGTAGAATACGCCAAGGAGGCATACTAGGGCCAGTGTTTAATAGTATTGGTATAGTTAGTCCTTGATCCTTGAAACCAACACGACGTTTTTAGGACCTCCCGTGTTCCCCTATACCCAATGACCATTTCATAAACTCTGATAAAGAGAAGTTTATAACTTAGTCTGATATAAAAAAACCTAATTCTTTTTTATTCAAATAGTTGTTTGTAGATATCAGCGTATAAAAGAACTGTGCGAATAAAGGTGAGTAAATATTGTTTTTTCCCACAAAACCCTTCAGAGCGTGACGGACAGCGGCATAACCGGCGCTAAGCAGCCATTACGAAATTACAACAATTTCACAAGCGCACGAGTAATTAACTTCGCATTATGCTTGCTAATGAATATATACCTCGTCGCCATGTTATTAGACCAGCACTGGCTTCTAATCACTTTATTATTTGTATTTTTTCCTTGAGAGAGGAGTATGAATTTCCAATCATCGACGCTAGATTTTCTATAAAGAATGAGCTTAATTCTGATGAATTGTTCAACTCCATGCCGACCACTCATGTGTCAACTATCAAATTTGGAATTCCACTACCTCTATATGTATAATTTGAATAACTGATTAAATACGCAACGTTAAAATTCCATGGCCACAATGGGTATCAGTGACACCTGAGGAGGTGTTTTCATCAAGTCACCCGTCAAGTTTCATTAGATCAAATCTTTTTGCTTCCTTGGATGGAGATTGTTTGATGGAGATGGAGAAATGGAGATTGTTTTGAACCGACACTAACAGGCGGACATACCAAACACAAATGTAAAGCAGTACTTACTATAAACACATTTTTTATAGTTATTGCATCAAACAAGTATTGAAAGCGTCGAATGAAAGCTGACACCGTCTATATAAGTTAATTAAGAAAAGTTTCCACCGTTTATTTTCTCTTGCTCGCACTTTCTCAGTCAATTATTAAAGCTGCTTTATATTCACAAAGTATAATAAACATTTTATTGCACAAAAGTAATTGTGCAATGTAATAATTGTGGAAGTACAAATTGACAACTACTTGCTCCGCAAATTACGTAGTATCTTGGTAGGCTATAAGTCTGCTTTTTTTGTTTTAAAAATAAAGTTCATGAAATTCGTTTTAGCGAACGAATAATGAACCTTCCTGCACTGGGACAAAAGTCAATATTAATAATTTACGGCTGAAACTCGACCTCTTACTATGGCTTCATAAGAAAACTCAATGTCAGTCTTCGTGCTATGGCATAGGCTCATATTGCTCTGGTTCACAATCGGTAACTGATTCTGAGGGAATCCGTGGACAACCCAGCAGGTAAGTTGGTATACTAATGTAATGGCTATAGGGCATGGCACCTGGTCTTCGCAGGTTTTTTTGCAACGGAGACTTTCAACTTGATAAAGGTCGGAAAATACTGGTGGATGCAGGCTGCCCACAACCGATTAAAATCAATTAATCAATTTATTTGGAGATCTGAAGATCAGTGGCCAATGTTGAACAGTAATCATAGGACTTCCCATTGCTGGTGAAGTGGTGATAACTAAAACTATGTCTAAATTAATACTCAATTCTGTATTTGTATTCACGAATTTGTTTTTTGATCAAATTGTCAGATTTTGTAGAGCGTCACGTTGGCCCTGGCTAGAAGTTAAAAACTGCTACTTCGCGTTTATTCTCCACTTGCGGTTAATAATGTAGAACTCCGATGAAAAAATCCCCGTTCGTTGTGGTGAACCGCATCGGGTTCAATTCGCTCAGGGAAATTGTGAGCTACTGAAAGATCCGTTCCCCATGACGTAAGTCACTTCCCTGGGGCGGCATTCCAGCGGACATTACTTCACATCTTGGTGCTTCACGCTTACTTCAATCATCAATATGCTTCACTCTGAATTAGTATTTTCTCTCATTTCGTATGTAAATAATTAAAAAATGTTATTTGCTTAGTTCTTTCCCCTCAAACGACGACCACAGTCGCAAAGAAATTAAATTTAAAAAATAACTCACCACGAGCGAAGTGAGTCTTGGCGCCCGCCGGAATACCATAGCTGTTCAGGATAATATACTTAGTAGTGAGGTGAGCGAATGTTACATCCATCACGGATGTGACAGAGACGAGCTCGAGCATATCAATAGCTATCAATAGCTTCACTCACGACTCTTTTAGCAAACAAATAGACTTTGAAATCGCATTGTAATGTACACTCATTAAATGTGAGTAAATGACTCCCCTGATGGACTCATACATACATCAGACGATTTCCAACTATTACGCCGAACATGAAGAAAGTCTTTCGTGAGATAATCATTAAAATAATGACAAAGACGCTTGCGCAATGCACGCACAATGGAATAACTTCGAGCTCTTTAAAATCACTACAATGGTTTTAGTTTTTAATTAATTAACCTTAAATTGTGATCCCCTACTCTTTTTTTTGTATTTATTAAATACAGCAAAAGTAACATAAAGCATGCGCACCGCTAACGATGAGCTTATTTTAAAATATATTCTAATTCCTGGAGTTTCTGCATATCATTCGCGCGTTGCCGATCCTTTTTTTTTAACCCTGAGGAAATGCTTTAGGCATACCCATCCACCGGGGGGCGGATAGGTTATGTCGGACTCTCCACTGGGAAGGTGATAAGATAACCCAGTGGCCTTCCGGCTGAAAACTCAGGGACTCCCTCTCATCGTCCATAGTGGAGGAACAACACGGTTATTTGCGCGAAGCCTTCTACGCGGGTGCGCCAAAGTTCACCTAAAATTTAAACTCCTAATATCGGAACTCCGAAAATTTTCTTCCTAAAATTTTTCATCCTAACAATACCAATTCCTAACTTCTCTTTTCCTAATGTTTTAGTTCCGAATCATTCAACTTCATAATTTCGATAGCCATAAACACTTATATCCTAATTTTTGTCAACATAACCGTCTTTAACCCTAATTCTACACTGGGAAAATGAATCTTTTCTTTATGAAAAACTATGAATATAAATATTTTGGATATTAAGTCTAGGGATTAACAAATAATTGGTATACTTGTCTGCCCTATACTAGAGTCGGGGCGAAACCGACACGGATAGATTAGGTTAGAATAAGGCTAAGGTTTAAGGCGGGAGCGAAGCGAAGCGAAGCTTCGTGGTAATTTTTTTTTTAAACCCTAAAACAACTTGCCTGATTAGCTTGCTGCTTGCGTTAACCCCAGCATTTTTTATGATCTTTAGCAATGTGCATTTATTAATGTGCGTATTCATTATATTAGGTATATCGTTATGAAAAACAACATTAGGAGATCAAATATTATTAATTGTAGTTTTAGGAAACATGAGCGTTATGAACATCATCACTATTGACGATTATTTTCTTTCATACTTTTTGTAGTTCTATAACTACAAAAAGTAAAATCAACGTTTCTGCGTTTGTCCTGGGTTTGCGATTATATCCTTAATTACTGCATTTGTGACAGGCGCGGATGCACCATTTGGAGGCACTGTGGGAATGCCCACAACTCTAATTTCCTCGTTGTAATTATAATAAGTCCATGATTGTTCATGAGTGAGTTCATATTCCTATCCAACTCTCACTTTTCAAATTTTTGGTGGCTGTGCCCACAACCTTTTTTGAGGGCTGGATCTGCGCCTGATTTGTGATATATTTGCCAACTTAAAACACGAACTTTGGCATTAGACAAGCTTTCAATTAACAGTTAATGATTCAACTTGGTCTAGTTAAAAATGTATCTGATGTTTTGCAATGCCGAGACGTTCAGGCAACAAGCAATCACCTTTCTGATCGACACTTACAAATAGACCGCGAAATGGAGTTCTCAGACTATTCCTTGCCAACCATTAAGCAAAATTATATTTTTATGCTTAAATTTTATTGTAACAGCTTATTTGATCTGCAGGTGAGTTGTTAAAACTCAAAATGAGCTTGAATACGGTCAAGTGTCTCTTCTCTTATCTTTAATCTATAAGGCCAGTTTAAGATAAAAAAAAACAAATAAAGACGTTTCGAATGTTACGATATTATGTACGGAGGATGCAGAATCGATGAAGCAATATTACTAATCTTGTACTAAAACTGTGATTGTAAAAATCACTGCTTGCTTTTTTAAATCTAAATGAAAACTTCATCATTAAAAGGACTTGACGTGAATACTTTAAACAGGAATTGGAACTAAGATGAGATAAGAAAGCGCTTCATTCCGAACTCAATTAATTATTCAAGACTTCAAGCCGTTCAAGAATAAGGTCTTACCTGTCATCTTTATTTTTTAAATCAATGCCCGTCATTCAGGGGTTAACTTTAAACACTTTAAGCGCCATATGTATCGTTTTCGATACACACTGTACTAACACTTGTGTATCTCTTTCGATATCGTGTATCGTTGTAGCGCACGGTTTTCCTACATTTTATACTACCAAAACATTGCTCTGGCCTGTGGGCTTTTTCTGAAATATTGTGTTAGGGATTGGTGATTTTTTCTCAGAAACCGTGAAGAATATTGGCATATTAGGGCCTGGCGCTGAGCGTGTTAAAACCTTATGCTGCCTAAACTACGTGATGTTATGTTTTGCCATGAAGCCTGAATGATGTTCTATAGAGTCACGTAGCGGACATTACCTCCATCAAAATGTACTTAGCTATCGTGACGTGTAAATAACATAATTTCAAGTAAAATATTGCCTACTTTACTACCAACGGATGGAAAGTATGTTGGTATTACAAGTTCGCGCATATACACATACCTAGAAAATACATATTTTTTGGCAAAAAGCAAAATAAGCGTACCTACGAGTACTTACAACTAAATTTATATTCATGACTGAGAGATAGAAATAAAACTTTACTAACGCAATGACTTGTGCTTATTAACAATGACTAGAAGCTATTACAGGTCAATATACAGATGGAGGTATGTGCGTTAATGACAAGGCGAATTATAAAACAAGATATCTAACAGTTAAGTGTTACATCACAAAAGATTCCCACAAATGTGGGTCGCAATGACCCAATAACAAACTAGAATAACAATGAGATTCTCAGATAGACTGACTAGTTAAAAGTTCTTATGAAGATATCTAAGGTGTGAGAGGAGGCTAGCCTGGCACTGAACGTTTATATAACACGGTTGAGTAACTTCGCATAATTCCACTAATGGGTCTGCGTCTATCATTGTTTACTTTCTAAAATAAAATAGATTAAAAAAAGTTTTGATGCGAAGATGAACCTACCACCTTTGCACACATACCTAATCTACTTCCTATGGCTTTTGTTGTCGGTAAGCACAAGCGTTTTTTTTATCAAACGGTCATATTTTTAGGCGGTTATGAGAGCGTCGTGGACCAGTGGTTAAAAACTTTGGCTCGGAACCTGATTGTCCCGAGATCAAATTTGGCTAGAACACACCTACTTTGTGTTCATTGTACAACATGCGGATAATTCTCCAGTGATGGAAAACACTAATATAAAACCCATGCATCTCGGATAGCGGCGGTAGGCTCGCCCCTTACCACGTTGGGTTCAAATTCCCTCCACGAAATGTGGGCTTCCGAATGTACCGTTCACCATGACGGCAACAATCAGTGTGCCTCTGACTAACCCATTAGGGATATGGCCGTGGGGGTATGTTATGTTATATTTTTGAAATATTTGTTGAGGTTGATGACTTAAGGCATTCAAACTACAATAAATAACAATGTAATGAAAACAAAGGATTTATTAAAACTATCCGCCAGAAAATTCTTCAGGCTTAGGCATGTGGGCTCGAACTCTAGCGCACCTATCCTTGTCTATATTGAGGCTTTTCCTTTTGCAAGCTATCTCTTTCTCCAACTCTCCCCTGTACTTCATAAGTTCTGACCTGATCGCCTCTGCTTCTCTCATTTTGTCGTTCAGAGATTCACAAGTCTCTTTGATAAACTTAGCTTCGGCTATGAGGCTGTACTGAGCCTCATCTCGACAGTTCTCGACTCCAGGTCTCTCGTAGTTACGGCCATGAAGTCTAGTCATTACCAGTTTAGATCTGTCGTTACTCTTCCGGAGAGAGTCTTTCAGGTAATCGATGAGGTTTTCCACATTAGCTATGGTTTGTAAGTTGTCTTTTAAGTTCTCTTCCAATTGTTCGCAAAGCTCTTCTGTCGCAGCTACAGTCTCAGCTAAAGCTGCATTCGTTCTTGCCGCTTGCAACTTCATATCCTGTCCGCCATTTAATATCGTAGCTAATAAATGTTCTCGCAATTTTTTAGACTTTTCTCTGACTTCTTCACAGTTCCTGATACTCTCTCTGCAGTAATGTTCCCAGTAGTCTAACGTTGATGCGTTTTCTGGCCACCTCGCTACTCCGGGATGGTTCAACAATAAATTAGACTCAGGAGTCAAAGTCACGTTCTTCTTATCCAGTTTCAAGCTTACCATCTTGTCACTCCAGTCAAATTCAAGGCTAGATTTCGCACTTAGATTCATAGCCATCTGCGTTTCCACATCTTTTAACGTATTATTAAATACTCTCCTGATTTCTCCTACAATAGCAACCTCCTTTATCAATTCTTGCTCTGCATCATCTCTAACCAAATCCGGCTCATATCGGTGAGTGCGTAGTTCGAGACATTCTCGAGAAATAGCCTCGGGCAAGTTGAGAATTCTACACGCGCCTTTCAGCCGGGCTCTCTCATCGTCTAAAATGTCAATCTCCTTGATCATTGCATCTAGCGTCTTCTCTACTTCTTTCTTCCAGCGTGCTAGTTCTTTAACACGCTCTTCTAACTTTTTGTTGCTTTCTTCCTGTTTCTTGTCCATAGCGTTAAAAGCATCATTGATATCTTTCTTGGATTTCACTTCACAGGCTTTAGCTCTGTCAGTCGCTCGCGGTGTTAAGACAAATTCGTTATGTTTTCTCCACTCGCCTGTTGAGTATCTCGTGATAGAGTATTTATCGACGACGGGTCTGACACCAGTCATGCCCGCTTGGGGTGTCCAGTCGACGTGGCCAGCAGCCCAGGGTCCTATTGGACCCATGCCGAGGATATCTCCGCTAGTGCTGTCTGTGGGCTGTGGGAGGTACCTTGGAGGTGCTCCAGGTGGATATACCTTTGGTTCTGGTGGCCTTATACATCCCGGCACATAAGGTGATGCGTGTGGATTCTCTGGACCTCTAGAAGCGCCTGCTTCGGGATAAAATGCTTGTTCCTCTGCTGCTTTAGCAGTAGCAGGGCAAATATGTGGGCAGGTCATTTGAGATGGATCTCCAGCCATTTTGACGAGAATTTGGATAGTTTTATGCACACTACGTAACTAAAATTACATGTAAAATAATCAAAATTAAATATTTTAATCCTACAAACATATTGTCAAAAGACGATAAAATTATGTGTCAGTTGTCAATCAAAATGTAAAGTTATTTCGTAATTATTATTGCCTGCCAGTCCGTTTTATTTCTTTGTAGCAAAAAGGTTTTAAAAAGTCTAAAATAACTTTTTGCTCTGACAGTGCTGACACCTAGCGTGTTATTTCTTGCACGTATAGTTCTGTAAGTAGCCTGCGGTTGCAGATATTGAGCAATCGCAATGTCTATCTCCTCGACGGGATGGGAGAATGTTACATTGTTCCCCACAAAGGTCAGTGTAACCCCCCAACGGCCCGACTAACAGCATTCACGGCGTGGGACTCTGCAAATTGCGCCATTGTTTCTATCACTACAATTTTAACGTTTTTTGTTCACACTACAGTCTACGCTGATTGCTCTGTTCCTCGCTCTATTCCGGGTGCAAAGCGATGTTTATAGTTTTTTTAAGGCAATTGCGTATTGTAAGCACAATAATATTCATGCTGATAGGAACTGTTCACGCTATGCTCTCTCAGGAAGTATTCATAACCACATTATGCCAGTTTTTGAAGCAATTAAACGGTGGACTAGGTTACCTAGATTTTAATTGGTAGTATGCGACTTCGATCGACGGAGCAGTTCTTCAGGTTTTAGGTGGTTTTATTCGCAATAGGTAATGCGGTTGATGGCCAGGCCTAATATAAGGAACTTAAAGAAATGAACACAGGCCACTGTGCCCTGCTGCATATACCCTCGGATAACACGATGTGTGATTAAAATTGAAAAAAAAACGTAACGTATTGTGTTTGATTGAGATGAATCACATCTGTCTTTCTAATCGAAACAACCTTGAAGATGCAGTCGTGAAGTTGTTTACCTTAGATCTCGCAGATTTCAAGTTAGATTTCCGTATTCAATAAATTATCATTTATTTTTTAATGAATAACAAACACCTCCAATCCACCGCATCTCGTGTAGGGATCCCTCCAACGAGTAATTGAGGTGAGGCCTGTATGACCCAGCAGTGGGACAAAGGTTATAAAGTTTCCTGATTCTTAGGCTCAGTGATCCTGCCAGCAACGTCAATTTGATGTAGTTATGTAATTTATAAACATCTAAGTAAATAGTTAATCAGTCTTCGACATCAGCTACTTTAGGGAGAGGTGGTATTAGAAAAATCTAGCAGACTATAGTTACAAAACTTACAGAATTAATTAAATTATTCAGTTTATGCATAGCGCAGGAGTAGACGTAAAAACACTTTTAAGCTTCGAATACTCATTTACTACCTCATTAACCTAGTTGAATTCCTACATAATTTCAAAGTGTGAAAATCTAATCTTCGTAAGTAAGACGATTTACTAATCATCTTGTCAGATTCATGTAACTCATCAACCGCGAAACAGAAAGGTGTTTAATAAACAAAATGGCGAGCAAATGATATCTTAGTATTGAATTACAACCGTTGCATAACCTGAAGACGATCAGTGAAAGGCTTGTGGTTATGGCTAGATCCTAGCAGAGATCAGTTTGATATAAATAATACAAATTCAGGTCATCAGGACAGCCGAAGTTACGACAGAGGAAATGCGCGTGATTTGTGAAGATATTTTAATCGCTTAGTTCATCAAACGTTATAAAATCAATGCAATACCACAATTTAAAAAAGCAACTTTGTAGCGGTAACAAAATACTATAATTCAATTTGTTAGTACCAAATAGATGAGCTTCAATATGACGATCCACCCAAAGAGTCTATAAGTTGAATATTTTCACAATGCATAGACATTACATTTAATTTTATATGTCAAGTATCTCAAACAATACAATTAGTATGTTTGATACTCAGTTTTGATACTCAGTAACCAGCCAATTCAGAAGCACTAGGGTAATGTGAACGCACCATTCCACATCTTTCTCTGTCTATGTTCAAAGTTTTTCTCTTTGAAGCTATATCCTTTTCCAGTACAATTCTCTTTTTCATCAAATCTTCCCGAATTCTTTCAGCGTTTCTCAGCTGCCCGAGAAGAGAAGTTACAGTCTCATGGATTTTTTTAACTTCTTCAATCAGACCTAGGTGAGGCTGATCCCTGACACTTTCACCATGAGGTCTCCAATTGTTTCTGTTATCCAATCTCGTTTGAGCCAACTTCATAGCAGCGTCCATTTTTCTTATCGAATCTTTCAGATCGTCTATTAGAGCTTCCATGTCAGCTACTCTTTGCAAGGTATTTCTTAAAGTTTCCTCTAATTTCGTACACAATTCTTGAGTTATAGCCACGGTCTCTGCTAAGGCCATATCAGTTCTATCTGCTTGATTTCTTAACTTCCTTCCGCCACTTACAAGAATCGCATTCAAGCTTCCTCGAAGGTCAGCAGACTTTTGCCTCGCAGCTTCACAATTCTGAACGTTCTCCCTACAGAAAAACTCCCAGTACTCCAAAGGAGCAGTATAATCACCAAATCTTGTAGCTCCAGGTCTGAACATAATGGTATTTGATTTGGGATTCAGACTCAAGTTGATGGCTTCAGTGTTGTACGCCATAGCTTTGTCGCACCAGTCGTACTCTATTCTATGTTTGGCTGCTTTATTGACAGACATTTGTTGTTCTATTTCATCCAACGTGTTTTTCAAATTTTGTCTAACTTCACTAACAAGCTCCATTTCTTTGATCAGCTCTTGTTCAGCTAAGTCTGCTACCAAATCTGGTTGGAATCTATTTGAGCGTAAGTCAAGGCATTCTTTAGAAATAGATTCAGGTAACATCAAGACTCTGGTAGCACCTTTTAAGCGTTGTCTTTCAATCTCAAGTTGTTCTACCTCTTCAGTGATTGCTTTACATGCTTTTTCGACCTCTACCTTCCACCTGAAGATATCTCTAGCTTTCTGTTTCAGTCTTTTGGTGTTTTCATTTTGTTGTTTATCAATATTTCCAAAAGCTTGCATCATTGAAGTCTTAGCGTTGTAGTCGACAATATTGGACTCTGTTATGACTTCAGGGTCTAATATATTTTCGTTGTGTTTTCTCCACTCACTAAGAGAGTATCTGCTGATGGAGTATTTGTTGACTCCAGGTCTCGTCCCGGTCATGGCACCCAGAGGAGTCCAGTCGACTTTTCCGTCCTGTCCCGGTTTCAGATTTGGGAGATACTCTTCCCCAGAAGGTGGGGGTGCTAAAGACATTTGTGGCTCTGGAGGCTGATTAGTAGGCTGGGCTTCTTGGGCTGTTTTAGCATCTTCAGCCTCCTGCATTTCCTCTTGAACTTTTTCAGGGCTTTTGGCAGCCTTCTTGAAGGCGCCGATGTCGTGGCACACTTTGGGGCATTTGTCTGGTTCGGGAAAAGAGGACATGGTTGATTAAATATGGTTTATTTGTGTGTAATAATTTATTGTTGTATACTCAGTAACAAAATGACAAAAGGGTTGACAACGTCTAATTCATGTCTGAGTTGACATTGTTGTATGTTATAGTTGCATTGAAAAAGTTCAATTGACTTTTAGGATGAGGGCATAGTGTGGTGTTTATAGTGTTTATGAGTGTTTTATACCTACCTCCTATCCTCTTCACTCAAGTGAGAAGTTAGCATTATCCATTACGCTAGGTTTTTGACGTCGGTCGGTGTTGATTGACACGCGTTCGTGAGATTTGTTATTGTTTATAGCTACTATTTACTTTTTGATCCTCAATTGAGTTAATTTGTAGTAGTTTTGGGACAAGGTAAGTAATACTAACAACCTTTAGTGGCACATTTTGTTGTAGTTTGTTGTACTAATCGAATTTATTGGGATATCCAATATGGATATCCCGCCGAAACCCCCAGACCCCCCTGACATGGAAATATCACAAATATTTTCTTGTGACGATATGGATGACTCTCGTCCATCTACCTCTGATACTAGAAAACATAAATTAATCTTGGATAAACCATCTCTAATTTCTAACCTAGACAAGCGTCATCGTAACACCCAAGATATTGACACCTCAATCTCTCAACAGACTGTATACTATCACCCTAGCTACGCCCAAACCAGGACGTATAGCCATGAAGATGTAGGTCCTTTCATTGTGCATGTGTTCCGTTCAGAGCCAGACCCAGCCGCGGGTACCACTATCCGCCCAATCAAAGTCGGCCAATTATTACACGAAAATCATGTTGAAGGTATCGTTAAAGGAGGTGTCGAGAGTGTTGGTCGTAACCGAGTATCTGTAGAATTCAAATCTCACTCCTATGCGAATGATTTCGTCTCTGCTGAATTTTTAGCCACCAAGAAATTCAAGGCTATTATCCCCACATACAATTCTACACGAATGGGTATTGTACGAGGAATACCAGTTGATTTGTCGTTAGATGAATTTGTGGACTCCGTAAATCTACCTTATGGATGTGGTAAAATCTTAAAAGCTAGAAGGTTCAACCGTAAAATAACTGTTAACGGAAAAACTTGCTGGGCACCCACCCAAACAGTACTTATTACATTTGCAGGACAGAAAAAACCCGAAAAAATATACGCTTTTCACACCTCATTATCAGTGGAACCCTACCAACTCCCGACAATCCAGTGCTATAGCTGCTGCCGTTTCGGGCACGTCAAAGATCAATGCAGGTCGAAACCCAGATGCTATCGGTGCGCGCAAAGTCATACAGGTGAATCTTGTAATGTCTTAGAAGACTTATCCACCTGCCTTTTCTGCTCAGGACGTCATTTTGCTACGAATAAATGTTGTCCGGAACAAATGCGACAAAAAAACATAAAATTCTTAATGTCTCAGAATAATATTTCTTATCAAGACGCATCTGCCCGCAGTCCCCCTGTTAGACGCCCTTATAACGATGTCAGTAAAGACTCCCATGCAACCCAACCTACCCCTTCGAACCTTCATACTTCGCCACAGATCAATCAAAGTAGAAGCATGTCATACAGAAAGTCAGTTTTACCTCACCCCCGTCCCCGCTCCCCACAGGCCAAGGGCTACGATAAACAATCACACTACGATATTGTATCTGATCCTCCATCAGCGTTACCTAATGGGTGCGCTTTTCAAGAATCCACTTCGAATGATACCGAACCTCTAATCGAATCCATAATATCTAGGCTTACTTCTATTCTATCGAAATTTAACGATGCCATACCGCCCAACGTTGCCTCTAGATTATCTATTCTCTTTAACTCTATTCCGCAAGTAGCGTCAAGCCAAACCCATGGCGACGGACACTTGTCAGTTTCTTCAATGGAATTGTAACAGTATCCGTCCCAAACAACCTGATTTAATTTTTCTTCTTAACAAATTCTCCGTGGCCGTTGCTGCTATCTCTGAGACATGGCTAAAGCCGGATTCTCGCTTTAGAGTCTCCGGTTACGCTTGTCTCAGGGATGACAGGAACGATAACTACGGAGGTTGTCTATTACTTATCAAAAGATCTTGTATTTACTCAATACTTCCTGTTCCTCCACATAGCCCCTTATACAACGTAACGGCCGTCAGAGTGTTGAATATATCTTTCGTATCTATTTATTTTCCTCCTAACCCGGTCCTTTCATTTCTTCCTGAATTAAAATCCATTATTACTTCTCTTCCACCTCCATATATTATCCTAGGGGATTTCAACGCACACCTTGTGTCCTGGGGTTCTCATTCTAATGATTTATTTGCTACTGAACTTCTAGATCTTTTTGAAGATTTAGACCTTATAGTTTTAAATAATGGTTCTCCGACAAGGCGAGCTTATCCACATCAAAACCCCCGTACAGCTGTAGACCTGTCGGTCTGTTCCTCCAACCTGGCTCCTTTGTTATCCTGGACTGTTCTTTCACAAACATATGGCAGTGATCACTTCCCCATCATTATTACCAAACCTAATTCCTCTATTCCTTCTCCCTCCACCCCCCCTCTTCTTAAATATAGTCTACAAAAAGCTGAGTGGCTCAAGTTCTCAGATTCAATAGATAACTTTCTGGCGAAATCACCCAATAATCCCCCCCTTAATGTAGAACAAAAGTTATCTTTATTTATGGAGGCCCTCAATTCTGCGGCTGACGTAAGCATACCTTTAAAGAGGCCCAACCGCAAAAAAATCGCTCCTCCTCCCTGGTGGGACTCAGAATGTCAAGAGATGATAGCTCGACGTAAAGAAGCGGAAAAAACCTACAACTCGTCTATGACTACGGAAAACTTCGTTAAATACAAGCATGTGGCTGCCCAGACAAAGAGGCTCTTAGCTAAAAAGAAAAAGGAAGGCTGGTTAAAATTTTGCGAAAACCTCTCACCAAGATCTCCCTCTTCGATCGTCTGGAGAAATATTCGTCGCTTTCGAGGTTCTTTTTCTGGTCCATCCCCATCATCCAACGACCCTTCCTCTTGGGTAGACGAGTTTGCAGATAAACTATCGCCATCAATAGCCCCTAACGTGGACTGCTTTCCTTCCCCACCTCCAAGTTCTCCTCCCTCAGACCGTTTTGACCAACCTTTCTCCTTGACAGAACTTCATTGCGCCTTACGGGGTCTTAGGAATTCTACACCTGGCGAGGATGGAATTCCTTACTGTTTTCTTTCCAACCTCGGTTTGGCTGGGGAAATCTTCTTTTTAGATCTAGTTAACTCCATTCTTGATTCTGGCCATATTCCCGATTCCTGGAAATCCCAAATTATAATACCTCTACTGAAACCCGGTAAAGACCCATCCGTAGCTTCATCATATAGACCCATTGCCCTCTCATCTACTCTTTGCAAAGTTATGGAGCATATGGTTAAAAATAGAATAGAATGGATAGTCGAAAATAAATCTCTCCTTGCAAATAGTCAATTTGGATTCCAAAAATCAAAAGGTACCACTGATAGTCTAAGCATTTTAACGACTGATATCAGGATCGCGTTTACAAAACAGGAGTATCTAGTCGGCGTATTTCTAGACGTAGCATCTGCTTATGATAATGTCCAGCTTCCAGTGCTCAGAATGAAGATGCTTCAATTGAGTTTGCCTGAGAGGCTAGTTCATTGTGCAATAAATTTACTCAAGGGCAGAATAATTAAGATACGATCTTTTGATACATACCTACCCCCTAGAAATGTCTGGCAGGGCCTCCCTCAGGGCTCAGTCCTGAGCCCCATTTTGTACAGTATTTATACGTTTGATCTCGAACAAAGCGTTACATGCTTCAGTAATATTCTCCAGTACGCAGACGACATCTGTTTATATTCAACAGGAAAGTCTTTGGATGATGTTAGTTTTAGTCTGAATTCTGCGTTACATTACTTGAAAGTGTGGTTGGACGATCATGGTTTATCTCTGTCTGTTTCCAAATCTAAAACTGTAGCATTTTCGAGAAAAAGATTTGTCCCAGATACACAAATCACTTTTGATGGTCAACCTATCCCCAGCGATAGTAAAGTTAAGTTCCTGGGCGTCTTCCTTGACTCCAAAATGACCGGCGCTCCCTATTTTAATTATGTGGCTCAAAAATGCGAAAAAAACTTCAACATCCTTAAATCTCTTTCTGGAGTATGGTGGGGTTCGCATCCTTATTGCCAAAAGCTGCTGTATAATGCCATCATTCGCAGCCATTTGGATTACGCTTGTTTCATCCACGAGCCCTGTAGCAAAGAAGCACTGGGTAAACTAGATAAAATTCAATATAAAAGCTTGAGGACTGTTATAGGAGCTATGAGGTCGTCTCCAACAAATGCCTTGCAGATTGAATGTGCAGACCCCCCCTTGGATATTCGACGCCAGTACCTTGCTGATAGATTTGTCTTCAGAACAAATCAACACAACTCCCATCCTCTTCTCCTTCGTTCACAGTCCTTGTCTGATTTAATTTCTGACCCTGCTAATAAATACTGGACCCATAAAGACGTACCCAGGATGATTAAAAGTCTCAGGAAACTACCTTCGCTTTCTTTCCCAATAATGCAATTTTATACCAACCCGCTATTTGAAACGAGTTTTGAAGCATTAATTTTTGAACCAAACATCATTATGAACTTTGGCATCATAAAAAACGACCCACTAGCTGATCTTGTATTTTCTGAGCGACTAAACAAGGAATTTAATGATTGGCTCCCTATTTACACCGACGCCTCTAAGACCACAGAAAACACCCCTGTCGGGAGCGCAGTTTGGATTCCAAAGGTTCAGGTTTTGTTAAGTTTTAAGTCCCCGATGGAATCATCAATTTTCACAGCAGAAGCCCTTGCTATCTTTGAGGCAGTTTCATATGTTTTAACACATAAACTAAACAAATCGATCATATTCACAGATTCGAAAAGCAGTTTACAAGCTATTCGGGCTAATTTCTTTAGGTCAAAGTCGATAGCTCCGATTATTTTTAAGATCAGAAAGGCTCTGTTCGAATGTCATAGCCAAAGCATTCAGGTAGTACTAGCATGGATCCCGGGCCATAGTGGTATTCGTGGCAATGAACAAGCAGACCTATGGGCCAAAGACGCTATACGTTCTGGTTCAACAGTCCAACGTAATTATGCCCCTGATACCCTTCTTCGAGCTTCGAAAGATATGATTGACAGCTGGCAAATTAGGTGGGACTTATCCTCTAGAATTAAAGGCTACCACTACAGAAGGTTTCAGGCTCTTGTACCTAGGAGACCTTGGTTTTTTAGACGTAAATTGTTCAAAAAGTTGGCAATCTCAGTAATCTGTCGCTTGCGACTCGGCCACACATGCACTCCAGTCTTTTTGAATAAGCTGCGCATAAAAGATAGCTCTCTATGTGAATGCGGCCTTGATGATGGTACCCCAGATCACATATTTTTCAGTTGCTCGAGATATCCTCTATCCCTGTATGATATCCTACCCTGCGAAATTCCCCGCCCAGTTAATGTTAACTTTCTTCTAACGCTTACTTCTTCTCGGCTTATAAAATATCTATGTAATTATATCTCTTCCTATAACATTCGAATTTAATTAACATATGTGTTTTTTTTTCCCAATTTGTGTTTGTCACTCGTTTTGTCCTGCTTTTAGATGGTGTGAAATTGACTCAATACACATTGAAGCCCTTAAAAACTGCCCAATCTCCACCGTGTTTCTTTTGACACTCGCCATACATAGTCAGAAGTAGAGTCTTTGTACGACACCACGCAAAGACCCAGCAGTGCAAACCAAATTCGTACCGGCCAACTCCATTCTACTTGACAGCGGAACACACTAGACATTGGCAGAATCCAGTGCGATAACCAAACGCACGGACGGGTCCAGAAAAAAAAAAAAAATCCATTACGCTAAAATAAAAAACAAAAATATGTGTGTGTGAAATATGTGCATCGAGACGGTTTGAAAGTAATTTTATTGGTATAGTACAATGACAGAATCGTATGTCCTTTGTAGCGACATGCACTAAAACCTAAAACAAGTGAAACACAATTTTAATTCAGAAGCTATAAGGTCCCTTTCTTATAAAATTCAGACATATTGTTTTGACCACTGTTAAAACTTACTTCTCGCGCGTTTCATAAAAAGCAAAAATACCAGTTTAAAGTGCATTATGCTTTTAGTATTTACCAGTCACATAAACTGAGTGCACTTTCTTGGAAAAACTCTCACTTCACATTTGTAAGCCGCACAATTTTCTAGCATCCTGTTTGTATGAGCGGGTTAAGTGTGAACCGACATTGAGCTTCATTTCCAGTTGGTTTAAGACCACTTTCTAACTCGCCACTGGTCAGTGGATTTTTAAGGATGCTATAAACCAAGATTATTACTTTTCTATTCGATTCTTCTCGATAGAAGCAACTTCTGAACCGGTGGTAGACTAGCTTTATGTGTAATTATTTTTTTTACAGTAAATTATTTTACTGACTTTTCATAAACACTTGTAAAAATTAACATGAATTACCTATATAATTTTCATTTGTCATTGTAATGAAAGAGTAACGAAAAGTGAATTTCATACTATAGTAATGAAACTAGACGCCATGAGCGAATATTTATTATCATAATGGCTATGTTTACTTTTTAAACTAAGTATTTTTTTGTAGAAATACGTCGGCATTAGTTTGTGCAATTTTACGCTTGAGAGCTCCACTGTACTTGGGAAGGTAACGGACCCTAGCACGGGTCACTACGTTATTTTGAAACAATGAGTTTTTTCGTACAATAAACCTTTAAGTTGGTTGCCGTGTTAACTATTTTAATTGCTCTAACAAGTTAGCTGTGTTACTGTCATTGACGTCAGCAACAAAAAAATGATTTTTATCTTGTTTTTAACTTTTTTTTTTTACATCTCAATTAGGCGCGCATTTGACCACAATCTCACCTGATCGTAAGTGATGATGTGGCCTAAGGTGGTACATGCCGGCCTAACAAACGGCTGTTCACTCTCTTCTTGAAGAGGCTCAAGTTATATTGCTGTGGAAACACTTCAGCGGGAAGCTCATTCACTTGCATGAAATGTGCATTTTTTCGAGCTAGAATTTCGCACAAATAATGAACACTTAAAGTGCCTACATCCAAAATATAAACGATATCAAGTAAGAAAAAAAACCTTGATTCAAAAGCAGACTTTAATCATGAGACACATCATTAAATATAATATAAATTGAAGATTTCAGCAGCTCCCTTTTATTAACCTAAATGATTTTAATTTCAAATCCATTGTTTGGACCAAACCAGATAATTTTAGTCTTTACAAAATTATGTTATGATTTAGCGCGAACTATAGAAACGAAATGAAACCGAATCAGCTCTCATTACAAACGGTGCGTAACAAGATAAAATCTGTCATTATGATACGCAGTTTTAACTTTTACTTTTTAAATGCCGTCCGACAACCTAAATGGTATGTTTATACAGCGTCAGTGTTTCGAATTGCTGACCAACTGATTGTAAGAACTGTTACACTACTGTTACTGTCACAGGCTGCCGACCCTCTGAAAACTAAAACGAACTTGTATAATTTATTATTGTAGACAGCAGCACATGTTTCCCAATAGCTCCCGAAGAACTTTGACTACTTTACCTACCACTAGGAATAATACTGCCTGTCTGAGTAGTATTTTTAAGCTGTTTTACGCTTTTTACGCTGTTTTGTATTCAAATATATCCGCTTGAGTGCGGCCACACCTTCTGGTGATATGATTTTAATAAGAAGACATAATAAGTCTTCTTAATCTTCAGACCCTGACAGATTTTAAATGCACATAATCATACAATAATTAGCCATAACGCAGCAGCATTTGTTATGTTTAGAAAGGAAACTAACCTTGCTCTAAACACAAGTGACGAATAAATTCGTTAAATGGTAGAGTTGTAAAATAATATGTGTAGGACTACATTCTAGATCACGAGGAAACGAGGTTTCACAATGAGCACATCACAACACAACGGGACCAAGGTTTCTTCTTCATACCTGAATATGACCGATAGCAGTCCTATCAATACTGACTTAACCAGAATCTAAATGATCACGATCAGATAATTTTGCAAGAGGAAATAGTAATATTTATCTTATTCCAACCGATAAAATTATTAAAACAACACAACTATTAACGGAAATTCGACAAACAATAGACATCTCAAGACCTTGTTCAGATGCGTAACCTTATACCTAGTAAATTGTGTAGTATAGGTATAATGAATTTCAGAAGAATTAAAGAACGTTGTTGCAGTCTCAAAACAATAGCTCAGTAAAATAATTATTGTTAAAAAAGAAGACAGTCTGAAAACAGTGACTCACAGACTTCACTCGCTAAAGAACAAATTCGACAAAACTCGACGCGATTGACCTGCGCCTGCTTGTTTCCGTGTACGAAATACCTATCTTAGACGGACCAGTTAAGCGTTTTTTCACGTTTCATAATTAACACACTACTGCAATGTAGTTCAGAATAGCACGCGCTTGTGAGGATTTTTTCCGGTCACGTAGCGGTTTGGTGAACTCTCAACGTGATGAGGTCATACGTTTGAACAGTCAACAGCTCGAGTGTATGAGACTTCGTCTTCGAGTACTCAGATACTATGCGAATTCATAGCACTGAGAGCTTTACAGAAGTGTTATTTCTTTGGTTTACTGTACCTTTGTAGGCTTCATTTCGTTCTAATCGTTCATCGTCCTTGTTCATTCAAATGTCAATGCAAAGGTTTACACAGTATTAACATACAATAATATGTTGATGCTTTGCAAAACCATTTGTGGGGTAGGAGTCAGTCGATCAGAACCAATCAGTCATCGTTCGTTGAATTTTGAGCCCATATTGTATTGGGACAATATTATGCGATGAGACCGTTTATGGCAAACACAGAACCACGTTGCCAAAGCAGATTCATGCTAGCTTCACATTTTACCAACTCCAAGTTATTTAAGCCCTATAATAGGAAGGTCAACACATGGCATTTCATCGTCGGAGCTTGAAGCATCGAGTGTGTTAGCGAATTCCACTGATAAAGGTCGCAGGATTTTGGTGGATAGAGGCAGCTTTTGAAAATATTTAGTTCCCAAAAACAAAGTTGGCTTGCTAAAGTGCTTAACGCCCAGACTACGACGTTAACATAATAATCATAAATAAAATAAATTTTATTCCTGATATGTCGTAATACTCCGGAATTGATTGCATAAACATTCGCATGATTTTCTTCAGCCAAAATGTTGGCCAATAAAACTGTCAACATAGAAAGTGGGTATGCAGGTTGCATTATTGCACACACGTCGTTCGCCAGCGATTTTTCAAATTCTTATTGCATGACAAAGATGTTCTACCGGTTTTGCTGACGCGATTTCTCGCTCGTTACTCACTCCACTTTGGCGGAATGCGCTTGCAACAAAACCGATTCGCTAGAGAAAATCTCATGGGTTTTTTATAAAACATCGTTCGTTGGTAAACAAGCATGCGGATTGCAGAATAAGCGGTTATCGTAGCCAAGGAACACGTGGAACATCATATCATTCGCACTTATCATTGCCAATACTGAAAAACTAAGGCTTGAATTGTGAAACAACCAATAAGTATGAATTTACAATCAAGAATAGATTCAAACTAGTGATTGTTTCATTTCACACTAGAATTTAGGCACCATACACTAAATCATACTGTAAGAACACTGCAGTTTGAATTTGAGTTTTGAGTGTCGTTTCAGATTGTTGACCTCAATACTTTCAGAATACTTTTGTGTAGTCAGCAAGACAAAACAATGGCGAACCATAGGTCTCCCAGCCCAGCTGCCGACAGAGCAGTTCTCAGAACAGCTACCTTCATCGCCAGTAGGAACACACCACAGCCTGAGCTGTGCCTTCTGTGGCATAATCATACATAACATGTATGAGAGACATAATGGCGCCCAAACTTGGTATCTGACGAAGTGAGAAGACCGACCTGGTGATAGTTCAGAGAGCGATGTCGCATTGTATTCCTGGTGCTGAATTGACGGACCGCCTTAGAATAATAACAGTAATTATTCTAAGCGAACCGTATTCGTCTCACAAAACATGATACGTTAATCAACTGACAACTGTCGAAATGTTGCATTCAGCATTAGTAGTGGGACTAACCCAGCTTCCTGACCTATTTGCAAAAAAGGGGCTAGTTGAATGCTGAAAACTACGAAGCAGAAAAAGTGACAGACTCGGACTTGAAGAATCAGTCCACCAGTATGGGGTATGGGGACGGCTGTGAGACTTTTCCTAAGAAGTCTACCAGAAGAGCCAACGCAACATGCAGCCTATTCCTTTCAAGACATAACATTCTCGTCACATTACAGAGGACAGGCGTAAATAGATTTACATCATCGCCTATTCTATTAGCATAGTACACTACTAACAATAAGGTTTAAAGACATTTATTCTCACTTAAGACCTAAGACAATAAGTCATTAAAACATGTTACCAGGTTTGGTATTTAATGGCACTGGCTTAGCTTAGTTGTTTCTGTATTCTTTATGGTAGGTATGCTTAAGAATCCACAAACTCGAACATTTCTTATTTTAAAAATTTGCTCGCCTAATTTGGCCGTATACATGTAGGCTCACAGCTAGTCTAGTCACTACTTAATCCCAAACGGGTTGGTCAGTCAGAGACACAGTGATTGTTGTCGTCATGGTTGACCGAACATTCAGATGCCCACGTTTCGGCGTATGCATTGTAATCCAACGTGTGTGGCAAGGAGCAAGCTTACCGCCGTTATCCGGGCTATTTCTGTATTTTATCGGAGTTTTCCTTCTCCGCAGAGAATTCAAATTGTACAAGAACACAAAGCATATTAAGGCCATATTTGAACTCTGGATCACACGTATTTTATCCAGATTGTTAAAACTAGGCCACGTCAATCACAAATTGACAGGTTATAAGTAATTGCAATTCTCAATACATTATAAATGATTTAAAATAATGATGATAGTAGGTGTGAAGTAAGTGGTGCACTGATGCATTCCAATAAGCAGTGTCTTACAAATTGTAGGCAGTGATGTAATTAGATAATAATGGCACTGCGTAAAACTTTAAATTGCTTTCAGTGATCGTTGCGTAACCGTTTTCAATTGGAGATAGCTACCTTTTTTATTTTTTTTGTGGTTTCTTAATAATGTTCTGACATCGGCAAGTGCTATGCCATCTTGATTTTAAAATATTGAGATAATTTACTTTTCTCGTACCTTATTGTTTTAATTATTTAACTGCGTAAGCTTTAACAATGAATTACTCATACGTATTGAAGCCTTTCGATGGTAGTTATCTTCTACCATTTAATTCATTGTTAAAGCTTACGCAGTTAAATAATTCAAACAATTAGGTACTTGGAAACTTTTTACATTCTAGTTATTTTTTAATTCAATTAATCTTTTTTTTTGTTTTTTTTTGTAGTACAAAATTAGTTTTTGTAACAATTTTTTCGAACTTAGGAACCATGTCAACTACTGGGTCAGTTCACCCTAAGTCATTTGGCATAATTTGATCGATGATACATTCTAGTCACAGTAAATAGATATTCCTGCTTGACTCGTTGTTTATTTGTCTGAAATTCTGACTGATCCTTTAGCCAAAGGGTTTTATTTTCTCCGCTAGAAACAGGCAGTTTGATAGACTCTACAACTTAATAATTAGGTTCTGGCGTGATAGGGTTACGGCTAGATCGTGACTAGGACTATTTAAGCGATATTTATCTCTATGACCATTGTGATAGGGAACAAATAAACTCGGTGAGTTTCGTCACCATATAGGTAGGTACACTTATTTATAAAGCAGGTAGCCTGATTCCCTCTGCCGCTTCGTACCGGATGTTTAGACACTGCACCTGTCTTCTTGTAAAACGAATACCTACAAATATCGTAGAGTATACCTAAAAGTAAGGTAGTTAAACAGTCGTTGATATTTAGCATAACAGAGACTGGTTTTTTCAGAGCAAGGTCAGCAATTGAGCTTTTAGCAATATAACTTTCGCTTTGAATGCCTTACTTCAAAGCTTATAAACAAAAGACAAACAAAACGGATTTACTGCCTTATTTTTAACCTCACCTGATAGAAGCTGCAACCATCCACAGATATGAAACACAGTCGTAGATTGACAAAAGAAGAATAACAGCATCGCACAGATCGTAAACAAGGCCATGGCAACCGCTACACCCACTAACACAGTCGCGATTTTGAACACTAGCCCATTTATTGACAAGAAATCGTCCAGCCTCCCTTTACAGTCCTCGATAGCCTCATCAGACTTGCAAATCTGCCACAAGCCGAACTTCCTAGGATATTCAGTCTCTAAATCTCCAATCCATTCAGGTGTCACGAAAGCCACAACGCTTATTATCGCGTAGCAGATTGTAAATATTGCCCAAAGCACTCCGATAGCTTTCGAATTTCGGACGTAGTTGGTCGCGTATAAATGTGACGAATCCACGTATTCGATTTTCGAACCCATCTTAACGATATCCGGTTGTTAATTAGACTTTTTCGGACACTTCACAATAACAAAATAACACGTTAATGGTAACACATTTGTCCGTGGTGTATGAACATTTGTCACGAGTAAAGCTACAACTTGTAAGGTTGCCGATAAATAATTCCATTCATGTCAAAGGAAAAGTATTATTGCGAACTATTCGAGGACGCGAGAAACACGACACAATCACGATACTCAAGCCCGCACAACCTCTCGCCGCGCGCCATTCGGTTGAGTGAGGGGAAGTGGGGATAAGTAATGAAGCTACAAGTTTGACCTATTGCTTGCACCTTTTATTTGTACTTATTTTCCAAGCGTCTACGTGTTTTAAAAAGTTATAACTTTAGAGTAAAGCCTTAATTTACCCGTATTGTATAACCTTAAGATTTTTCAAGTACGTTAATGGATACAGTGAATCTATTTCACTTGTAACTTACGTCGTAGGTAACTTTGTAGACAATTTACTATGTTTACTCACTTTCAACATAGCAGTAGTGACACCTAGTCCAAGGAATGTGATGCGAGCACGCGATGTTACAAAACTTGCAAACCTGCAGTGGCATCTAGTGATGGAAACAGAGTTTAAAATTGTTTCCTGCCAAGCATGCTTAGTGTCAAAGTGGTGGTGATCGTGATGTTGACAAATTGTCCAGTTTGTCCACGATGAGGTTGTTTACCCTAATTATGGAGCTATAAATGTTCGTTTGATTTAAGTCCTATAATTTACTAATAACCTTAATATCATGCTACAACTAAATAAATCAAACCAGAAAATAAATTAAACTGGTAAATAAATTGAAATAAATATTTGTATTATAAAAGAAATCTGAAAAAAGCTTGTTCACTATCACAACGTAAGTGAAACGAAACGTGTAAAAGTGCAATCCATCTATTTCGTACAAAGTATTATCAACCTTGTTGCTTTAGGCTAAAAGATATTTTGATATGCCTAAACATCACATTGACATTTGACAGCTGAATTGGAACGTCAGTTTTTCGCCACAATATTTAATTCGATAAATTTGTTTGGCACGTATGTTTGTGTGGTGATATCGAGCGAAATCCCTTCTAATTTCCCCAAAACTATGACTAATAAACTCATTAGTAGGTTTATCAGTTAGTTTCTGTGCGATGGTGTATTAAAGCAACAATAAACTGCATCAAAATGTCGGTGAAAGACAAGTGGGTACGCCGGTTTTCGGTAGACGAGACAGCAAAACACAAGAATGGATTCACTGTTTACAAGATAACTTCCGTTGTAAGTGCATCATTGTTTTATAATAATCTCATCTTTGTAATAATGAGTAGAAACCTCGAATTACCACTAAAGACTTGCAATTTTTCCTCACATGCCTGACTGTTATGAAGCCATAAAATGATAAAGAACCTGATACATTGCAATTTATGTTTTAGGAATTACTAAAATGTACATTCTCATTTTTTTATAATAACATGATGCAACATATCAAATATCTGCTTAAAGTGATTCATCGTCTCAACTGTTCAGCTTTTGTAATTAAAATCAATCGGATTTTAGATTTCATTATGGGATCATTTCCAGTCTCCAATCAGAGAACCCTTTTCTAAGTTAAAAATATTTATATGGTATTTCTTTTGTTCTCTTTTTTTTATGTATCTTAAAAAAAAGTATGTATCTTTCTGAGCAGTGCCAGTGCAGTTCTCTTAGTTGGTATTAATAAAATACATACCTACTAGAAATGGTTGGGAAGATAGCTACAACAACACCAGGAGTTGTGGATCCCTGCACTTATTTAAGAATGTCTATAAAAACTAGTTTCCTAAAACTTGACAATGCTGTTTAAAAATGGTATGTCACATAATGAAGAAGAGAGTAAGAGTCCATCTCTGCATATCCATATATGTATAATTATTGTTAAAGAAATAAATATTTTTCTTTTTTTTTTTTCAATGATACTGAATAAAATTATCTATATGTAAGTAATAATCCAATTGATTTGAATAATCAAATTAACTTAGAAATGTGTCATTTCCTCTGAAAAAGTCAGTTGTTGTCATACTGGTTCGAAGGTGGATCAAACATTTTTCAACTTTATTCCATTCTAATCTGTTTAATTTTCTGTCAAAATTTTTATTTCAGTACAATACAATCAACTTATTCCTTAATAAATAAGTTTCATAGCATAGCTTTCATAGCTTTCTGTGGCATATGTGGTATTGTTTGCAACCTGAGATGCTAAACAAGGACATAGTGTATCTTATGTAAATTCTAAGTAATATACTTCATAACACTTCTACATTCAGCTTCCAATTCCTATTTATTTATTGGACTAAAAAATTACAAATGGCTGACTCAAAGTCCAAAATTGTAGTAAAAGTATTGCATAAATCACACTTCTTGATTCCAAATGATTTAAAAGATAGTAGGTACTTAAAAATGATGGCACATAGAGTAAATACATAATATATTTTTTTGGCCTGATACAAATGGCTTTTTTGTTATTGATAAGACTACCAATAAAAACAATAGCTAAAATATATATGTAGCTCTAATTTTATACACTTGTCGGTTTGTGGCTATAGTGAGTATAGGCAATGTAACTCACTATTGCCACTATCAACTTTTATTAGGTTTTCCAAGAATTGATAAGCCAGCACAAGTATCTAGGCTTACTTGGTATTTGGCAATGACAAATGAGTGATCTTAATTGTTTGAACTAATTTAATATAGCTTGTTATGTTTATAGCTGGACTGGAATACCGTTTATATTAGGTCTCTCCCATTTTCTGTTTAATGAATGTTTATTTAAATAACAAAGATGAATGAAAAAATCATAAGGACAGATAACAACATCTCATACATTACTTTGTCACCCAATGTAAGGTTTTCCTTTTTGTTACGGAAACCAGAAACAACAAAGGTCACAATCACCTCTGCACAAATACCTGTTTCATCAATAATCATTTCTGCTACATAGTGCAGCAACTAATTATACTCGAGATATAAGATTTAAGAAGTGGCACGCAATCAAAAACTTTTCCGTTTTTCCATAACCACTTTTTTCTTTTTGTAAATTAACCTCTAAAAGTATTTTTTTCACGATTTGTCTTTTCGTTTCCAGCTGTTCCCTATCGAATCTCCCGAGGCAGTGACGGTGGTGTCAGTGTGGAAGCGGTACAGCGATGTGCAGCGACTCCACAAGAGCATGCGGTCGCTGCACGCGGGCCTGCATCTCAGGGGGACCTTCCCGGTCCTGCCGAGATACAGCTACTTCAAGAGGTTTCAGCAAGAGGTACGGTTTGTATACAACATTAACTGTTGCTCTTCGTTACCGACATGTTCCGGATCGCTTTCTTGCGAAATTCAGTTATTTATTTGCATAATTTCAGGTACATACAGGGATCTTGAATCCATAGTTAGTTTAACCAAAACTTGCCTTAAATAAGAAGCGTGCAAATATTTCATAAAAAGAAAAATAGTTAATAAATTAAAAACTTAATCAAGTTGTCATTCTTCATATTATTCATGTCAGATTTCGCTCTCCAAGTAACGCCCTAAACCGAGGGCCGTGGCCCCTCTCCCCTTGGGCGCCCTTAGGCACGTTCAAGCCCTTCACTCTTAATACTAGGGTTTGATAATTGGGCCTACAGTTGGGCTACTTAAGGGTTCAACGGAGTCCGGAAAAGTTAGTGCAATGGCCCACAACGGGCGGATCGATCAAACAGCCTAGCGCCAGCTAGAGATGTTAAGAACTCGAGTCTTTTGAGTCCCAAATTTTGAGCTCGACTGACAAATTGCACGACTCGACTCGTGACAATAAGACTCCCAAAACTAGAGAGCTAAAGTCTATATGAGCTCTTGAGCGCAACATGGAACTCGAGTCTTTTTACGGGGCGAATCGAGCTCGAGTTCTTTTCCGTTTGGAGTTCTTTTTTAAATCAGGTAATAAAATGTTACTTAAAATTAAGCTGAGTACAAGAATTAGGACTAAAAAGACTCAAATCCATAACATAACCGGAAATAATAATAATAATAAATAGGGCCTTCTGCGTTCACACTACAGTCCGGTATATCTGTTGAAGCGTCTTTTTCTTAGTGTCTAGTCACTAAGAAAAAAAGTTCTACTGCTAGTCTCACCCCGCGGTGGCGTAAGTACTACCTGGATCTAAGATATAGTCGCGAGCGTATGTATGCAATGATATTATAGTAAAACGACGTAGATTACGTTGGTTACTTGTGCTAAAAAAGTGGCACCTGAAATCAGGACTTCCGACCACCTCAGCATAGCGTTGACAGTTTGGGACAACACTGCGCAACATGTATCTGTCTCGTTACGCTCTAGTAAATAATCATGATATTTTGTACACACGGTCAAATTATAAGTACGTACGCCAGGGGTAAATTTTTGACTTCTCGTCAGTACATAACCTATCTACGTCTTTTTTATTGTAATATCATTGTATGTATATTCATTAAAAAACCGGCTATTAGCAAGTAATGTTGACTTAGTTATGACACAACAATCCCGAGTGAAAGGCACTCACTCAGCCACTTTCCCTCATCTTGGCTAAAGAGTGCTAATTAATATTAATTAATGTTAATTATTGTCCATTGCAGGTGATCGCCGAGAGAGCGAAGACCATCAAAACACTGCTGGAGTTTGTCGCGGAGCATCGGCTGCTGTTCACCAGCACGGACTTTGTCAACTTTTTACAGGTATGCATCACTATTTTTATTTTTCACTAGCTGTCCCGACAAACGTGGCTCGGTGGTCAACCTAAATTGAAAACTAAATTGTTGTTTTTCATTGTATTCCTGGCATTTCCTCATGTTTACTCACCTTCTAAACCTTCCCTGGACCTTCACAAATATTTCAAAACCAAATTTAGTCAAATCGCTGCAGCTGTTCTCGAGTTTTAACAAGACTAACGAACAGCAATCAATTTTTATGTACAGAGATTTCCTTACGTATTTTGTTTTTTTTGTTGCTGAAAAACTTGCAGTTATAACTGGATATATTTTGCTTTTTATTAGAATCAATCATGATTTTCTTTTTGGACACTTCTAAATAGCATTCCTCACAAAGGTCACTCACAATTTTTTAATTTTTATTTGTTAATTTTGAAAAGTTTTTAGCATGAAAGGTATTTCTTTTTGTCTTTATTACGTTCATATTACATTGGACTATGTTATCCAATTTTAACAATAGGTAGATTCTTACATATCATTAAATCTATTTATTTCACATATATGTGAAATATATGTGAAATATGTGATTAACATTAACATTACCTAGGTAGTAATGGTTATTGACAACACAGGCATCATTTAAATTTATTAGATATGCCCAGAAATGCATTTGTTATAGTCCGTGAACTATCCTGGTTGTTATTCTTCGTCGCATCTATACTTTTCTTACTATTAAATCCTTCTTCATCTCCTTTGCAGACAGGCTATCCAGAACCTGAGCCTCAGGCAGGCGGCATAATCAACGCGATCAGATCCTCACTGCACCTCCCCATTGAGGAAATACCACCCCTGGAGTACCAGACTGATGATGACGACGCCAGGAGTCCAGCACATACTTGTATGTACCACTCCCATCTTAAACTGAAACTTAACTCAATTCGGAATCACTACATAGTATATAACAAAGTCGCTTTCTCTGTCCCTATGTCCCTTTGTATGCTTAAATCTTTGTAACTATGCAACGGATTTTGATGTGGTTTTTCAATAGATAGAGTGGTTCAAGAGGAAGGTTTATATGTATGATAACATCCTACTGCACCCTTGTGAAGCGGGGGCGGGTCGCTAGTGAGTTTATAAATACCTGTTAAAAGTTATTTAAAATCTTGAATTAGCAAATGAAAGTGTTACTGAACAATAGATATAAAACTTGTAAAATAAAATATGACAGGTACTCTCCTCCATTTATGGAAGTAGAGGGCTTTAAGTTTTTAACTATTTTACCTGTAAGTCCATTTTCTATTGTTTATTTTCTGGATACCAGATAATCTAAGTAGACGCTACTTTGACTTTACTAATGTTGCTTAGTTCTAATATTCTCTTTAATCTATTCAAACCCCCTTATTCATAAAAACTTAAACAGCTCTTCAACATCACGTTAACTTTTGTATCGCTCTGTCCCTTTCATTCTTGTTGCCGCCATTTGCGAGTAAGTGACAAAGCACTACAGAACTTATTGTGATGTTGAAGCGCTGTAATTGTAATTTTGTGTAATTTTTTATGAATATGGGGGAGATAAGCAATTGAAGTAAGTTTAAAATATTAGAAAAGTGAAAACTTGTACTCGTTTTTTGATTTTAGATTACACGTCGGGCCCCTATATCTTCTTTTCTAATAAACTTTTTATTTTATTAATTGCAGCAAGAACACAACACACAGAGCAGTCCATAGACGAAACAGACTTCATATCCCAAATCCCTATATACGTAGCGGCTGACGTCGAAATTCGCCAATCCCCCAACCATAGACTATCCACCGCTGACAGTTTCGAGTCTATAACCTCTTTGGACAGCATAAACTCCGACCTCTTTGAAGAACTGAGCAAAGTGACCATAGACAAACAAAAACCTTGCGTCAAAACCAAATCAGTGTTGCCAGATTTGATAAACTTCGATGCACCATCGACATCACAATTCGAAGATAATAATGATTCTGAAACTACATCTTTGGCATCTAATATGTGCAGTTCAATGACCTCTGTAGATGATAGGCGGAGTAGTTCACGTTTGTCTTTGTATAGTAAGCGGAGTGTGTTGTCTCTGTCTAACGTTGAGAGTAAGACAAAGACGGAAGATAGTTACGTGTTTGAAGCGGGGTATATGTTGAATTTGGCCGCGAGGTGTGAAGATATGGGCGATCACCAGAGGGCGTTTGAGTGCTACAAGTCTGGGATTGAGAAGATGCTTATTGGAGTTCAAAGTAAGTTGTTAACTTTATCTTTTATTTTTTTATCAGTATTCAAGAAATTTACAGCTTTCATTTCATCATCATCATCATTAACAGCCAAACGACGTCACTTTCTGAACACAGGCCAGAAATTAAATATAAATGCATTAAATTCTGTAAATGCTGCTAGGATTTTGAGTAATCGAAAATTTTATTTAAATCTATATTTTATTTAGTATTTTTGCACATAACTTACGTATTTCTAAGTCTCAAACAGATAGCTCTCAGTCACAAATTGAAAATATTTGTCACAAAAATGTTTAAGTAGAATAGATAAGTCTCCTACTTGACTGATACCAAAGTTTCGTTGTATTTCGTCCAAAAATGACTTGGTGAGGTAAATATACTGAGAGTAAAACTTTATATACTGTATTAGAAGACAAATGTAAGCCTTGCCAGTGATTCATTGATTACTGGGTCACCGTTTGACAATATAGACAGATACGGGCGATAATTCTGTGATAGTCTGTTATCGGCGTTGTAAAGCTATGGCTTGTATAACAGCGGACAGCTTAGTTACATAATAAAAACATAATTACCGTGACAAAACGTTAAAAATAAGTAGGTGTATTTATTTTTGTGTAGTCCACTCTTTTTAAGAGGATATATTATGTTTTTTTAAGTGTTGCTAATTGGCATGACTAGACCTAATAGTAAGCGGATACGAAATTCAGATATGATTTTGTCAAGTACAGTAATACAGTTCTATTGAGCTGGTCAATGTCACCTTGGAAGCTTGCATAAGTGCTTTTTTCTTGAAGGACCTGGAATAGTAGGAATAATGAAACACATTTGCTGAAAGAGCGTTCCACGCCTAACTAATATTATGGCTATTGATATTAGTTCATAATTTAAAACCCACTCCACTATAGTCCGTTTGCATAGATAATGCAGTAATTTCATACTTGTCCTTTGACCTAGCACGCCTCTTAACTAATGAAATCTTTCCTAATAAGAAAGTCAAGTCCACATTGACCAGTTGAACGCAAGTTGTACGCAAGGGATGAGTTTTTTTGTTTGCTAAAGAATTAAATTAAAAATCACTGCATTGGTTCGTAACGCGAACGAACTATAATTCAATTCCTTAGATAACCGTCTTTCCTTGATAACCAAGTTCCTTAAAAGCCTCGCTGGACCACATGCGATTTTGTCTACTGCTTTTATATCTTTCTCCAACGCTTCCGTTCTAACCGCATCCTTACTATTGCCAATACATGCTCGCGCCAGGCTAGCTTAGTCATGGAATACATTTACCTGAGTGACTACATGCACCGTGATACTTGCGATGTTAGGCGTAAGTTACATGGCAGGCTCAGGCCCGTATTCAAGAATTTTACTTGAGTATATTCATTTATAAAGGGACGTTAGATTCTCCTCAAGAATAGGCTAGGTAACCATATCTTAGAACACGGACGTCCGTTATAATATCCGTGTGTACTGTTGATTGTAGAGATAAGTTCAACTGTACTTTATTTGCTTGTTTTGTTTTTCAATTGTAATTGTAACTCCATGTACGAAGTAATAAATAATATTTTTATTTTTGGTGATGTTGTAATGCAAATGAAAATAAAAGAATCATACTCAATCAGGGTACAGCTTCTTCGCATGCTTCTGGGTGAAAATAAAGTTGAAATTCACTTGATCTTCAATCAGATTCAGATGTATTTAGGGGATCTATTTAGATACATAATACAATTGTATACAAAGTGGAACGCGTTTTAGCACAAATGTTCTAAAACGCAATCAGTGTAAATACACTGATTGATTTCTTACAATAAACCATGTGAAGCAATTGCTTCTGGCTAGTGTTTGACTAAGGTTTATTGTTAGCAACATATACACTTATCCTAAATACACTGCTGTGTGTACATTACGTGTACTTGTCATAAGCACACATTTTAAACATTTTTATTAAGTTTACATGAATAAAGATGATCTTTATTTTACTTTACATATACTCCAACGCCATGCATCACTTCACAGTTGAGGAACATAAATGCCGATTTTGGTTAGTTTTATATTGTTTTTTTTTATTTCTAGGTGACTCAGACCCCCAACGAAGAGCGCTGATAAAAGAGAAGACCAACAAATACCTTTCATATGCAGAAGCAATATACAAGAATCATCTATGTGACAATGATCAGAGCGTAAGTCTTACATACATACATACATACATACCATCACGTATTTTTATTTACAAAACAAAAGTTATGGAAGTTTTTATGTTAATCTGTTGTCAAGTTCACATATTACAAGCTTAGAGATAATGTTCAAGGATCGGTATTCATTTAAAGCACAAGCTTTTCATGTTATTATGAAATTTATTTTCTTGTTTATTGAAATAAGTTTCTAGATTCTGAACCCCCGTTAAAAAAGGAAAAGTTGAAAAGAAACAGCCTGTATTTTTAGAATATGATGAAGTAATATTTATCAGGAATTGGTTTGGATCGTGATAATAAAATACTACTGAGAAATACAGTTTGATCTTTACACACATCATTTCATAGAAATGTCGCTCTTACTGCTATCTCGAGTAATATCACCTTCACCTTCCTTTCTATGTAAAAGGAGTATGTGAGTGTATTGAATTTCTCATAAACTTTTGAGATGTAGTTTTGTAAAAAATGGTTGAGTAAAAAGAAAGCCGTGTTATCTCTTCACAAAGAAAATCTTTATTAATTTGACATAGTTTTGCCGCCAAAAGCGTGCACGAGAAAAAAAAGGTAATAAAAAAGTTAGGTCTTCTTTTTCATAAAAAAAGTTAATTAAGGCAGTGGACACATCAGCGTTTTTCTAAACATGCCCCCGGGCGTTGAAAGAAGCTCTTTCAACCAAAACAGATGTATAATAGGCAGATCTTGCTGAACGAAGTGAACGATCTTCTAATGGTTCCGCTGCTAGTCTTGATATCTGTCACCAGGTTGATCCCATCAGCACCAGTGTAAACTTCAACAATGCGACCGAATTTCCATATACAGGGTGGAAGTTAGTCCTCCTTGACAACAACAAGGTCATTATTCTTGAGACATAGAGTGGTTGGAGCACCATAATTGGCAATGTTGTAGTTCATTGATGTATCTTCATCTTTGCTCCACCTCTGTCAAACGTGTAATCTGAGTTGTTCTGTTGGATGGAGGGTCGTCGTTGTGGTGATGGTGTCATGATGAGGGACAGGAACTGAAGTTAGAGGTCTGCCAACGATGAAGTGGCCAGGCGTCAGTGACGGAAGATGATCAGGGTCCGATGAGGGTGGTGTAAGAGGTCGGGGGTTCAGGACCGCTTCGATTTGGGTAAGTAGGTAGGTTCAGTGATCAGTTCCTTCTAAGTCAAGTTACAACTTCCCAATACTCTTAACAAGTGAAACTACCTCTATGACATAAGCTTCCTACAAGCTTCCAAAATGCGGAGAATGAGGAGTATTCAAAATTAAAATTGATGCTTTCATTTTATCATTGCATCAGGTAATGAACTGCAGCTAGCTATTTCAAATGAACTTTACGAATTCGTTATGTGCACCTACAAATGAAGTAAATAGATCTCTGAGTTTACCGCAACGAGATTTAATCTTCGCAATGCTGACAAAAAAAAATTGTTAGTTAGGTCACCTACCAGTTCAATGTGAATTGCCTTGGTGGTAGAGCAGATAAAAATGTCAATGTAGACTTTGACGATTTCACAACCTAAGTCTGCGCTTACACATTCAAATGGATGACCACCTGGACTGATCCGCTGCTGTGGCAAATTACGCACGATTGGTGATGACATTTGCTTTCATTCGAGTACATCTTACACACTGAAAATAAGTACGTTTAGCTACACTATGACCTCTTGTGGGCTCGTAAGATTGTCTCAAAGAAGCCAGCAATTTTACATTTAAACGTAAATAATAATTAAGTAAATTGATGAGTGGACTGTATAAGTATAGGATGTTAAATTATAATAAAATGATGAATTAACTAAGCGACTGCCGAAGTGCTAACATGCACAGTATGTGGAAACACATTGAATTGATTAAAATTACTTTAAGACGGCAGCGCTTGTCTTTCTAAAAACAATCTTTAATTCAGAAAAGGATTCTAATTGAGAAAGTTCTATAATAGATTTAAACGCGTCTTGCAGTTCATCAGAACTGAGAAAATGGGTCGATACCATTTTATTTTTAACTAATTAAATAAATCTTAAGTAATAAGCGATGGTGCAACTTATAAGTTAAAAGAGTTTTCCAAATTAGTTAACGCTGCAATCATCATGCATGAAAATTTAGGGCTTTAGCCTTTGAATCTGCGTTCTTATGAGAACAAACAGCGCTTAGCTCTCTGTAATGAATCGCTTCACATTTTCTGTTATTGCTTAAAATGGACTCTGTCACAGAAGCGACAATTAGATACATAATTAAGTTGTATTTTTAACAGAGGGTTCCTCACATTTTTGCTCCTCAGAGTATGATGACTGATGGCCAACTACTTTAAGTTGCCTAAAACAGTTTAAGTTGTTTTGGGTGTCATCATTTAAATAAGTGTGACTGGTGGAATCAACCTTTGTAAAATTACATAATAGTGGAAATGATTTTTTATGACTGCTATTAACAGGGCCAGCAACAATCCAGCCTAATTTGGTTTCCCAAAGAATAGGTTTGTCTACACCTAAACAGATTTTCTGTGATCCCAGTAAGTCCCAGAACAAGTTACTACCTATAATCATTTCCACGTCTGAGGGCTCATAGAACCGAGGATCAGCAAGGACAATGCCATTAGGAATGTTAAGACGTGAAATCTTAACTGGTCGGCTAGGAATCTTAGTTGTGATTGTTGGTAAAACATAACACATTATGTTTTTACTAAAATTCTCATTTAATGAGTGAATTGAAACACGACACATTTGTGACGTGCGCGTTGTTGTATTATTAATACCAAATATTGGTTTATTAACTTCTTCAAACGGCAAGTTCAAAGAACGACACAACTTCTCTGTAATAATGCAAGATGAACTAGCACAGTCTAACAGTACACGTACAATTCGGTGAGTGTTAGTTTGACTATTAAAAACTTTAATCAATGCTGTTGTCAGTAAAACATCATGGTCCGCTTCAAGCGGCACCTCTGCACAACGCGTGGTTAAAGTTAAGTTCATAGGTAACCGATCCTGTGTTAACGTATCTGTGGACGGTTTTGTACTATCAATTGCATTAGCTGAAGTATTCGTTACCTTTTTAAAATCAGACAGGTGAAGTAAAGTGTTGTGTCTACGTTTGCATATTTTACAGCCATACTTTTTGCAGTGGTTTGCATAATGACCAGTGCGAAAACAGTTATAGCACACTTTAAACTGTGGTATTAATTCTAACCTTTGTTCGTTACTGAGGCTCAGAAACTGGGAACAGTTATACAGCTGATGGTCGCCATTGCAATTAGGACATGGTTTAATATAATATGAAGTGTTGCTGCTACAACTCTCACCTGACTGAGCTTGCGATGTTCCGACGGAAACCATGGCATGAAGTTTCGTATTATTATTCTTGGCAGGAGTAAGTGGCAAATTATTCTTAGGTAGCTGTTGAGTAGGATTAGAGTGACGTGACATTTCTAAAGTCTCAAGCAAATCAGACCTATTTCGCATAAATTCAAGAAAATTGGTTAAGGCTACACGTTGATTTTTATTGAGTCGACCCTTATACTCTTCCCATTCACGAAACGTCTTCTGATCAAGTTTGCGTGTAATAATGTGAATAAGCAATGTATCCCAATGCTGCGTGGGTTCACCTAAGGATTCTAACGACCGCAGATTTTTATTAAATTGATCAATTAAACGTTTAATACTCACAGAAGACTCGGTTTTAATAGAATCAATGTTAAACAGAGCCGATACGTGATGCTGAATGAGAAGGCGCTTGTTATCAAACCTGTCACACAACAACTGCCATGCTACAGAATAGTTAACAGCCGAGAACTCGATCGACTGTATGACCACAGCAGCAGATCCTTCCAGGGATGCCCTGAGGTAGTGGAACTTGTTGATGTCATCGATGTCCGCATTTGAATGTATAAGGCTGGTATAAGTGTCGTGAAACTCGAGCCAATTGTCGTAAGCACCACTGAATTTTGGCAACTGTATGATAGGCAACCTAACTAGTTTGTGGTTGTTTGCTCGAGAACCTTGCTCACTGACTGAGCTACCATCAGACTGCTTATCAACGGCACTGATTGCAAGAAGATCTTGCGCTCGTGCTAATAATTTGAAATACTTAGACTCAAACTCATTGCGTTCAATAATCTGAAGATCTATATCGTCGACTAAACACTCCATTTGCAGCTGCACATTGTCATATTGTTCAAATATCAATTCAATCTTACCAATTCTTAACTGAAGTTCATTAACCTGCTGCGGACTTAAAATACCGCTAAGTTCATTTAAGTAGTTAGCAAATGAATTCAAACGGCCCTTGTAGCTAGCTCGCTTTTTAACTAAATTCTTCTCCTCCTTCACATTATCTAACCTGTCAATTTCCTCTCTCTCAGTCATTTTGGAGACTTGTAATAGTGGCTGTGTCTGAAATAATTATATTATAAATTAAAATCAGTTTTTAACAAAAGACACAGTGAACCTGCAGGACAATTGAAAATAATGAATAATTATTAAGGTTTCACTTCAAAACAAGTGAATTTAAAATTTACATGTAAAATGCAAGTTGAATTGACATTGACTTTTTACAAACTGCTTAGGAAAATATAGACTTCACAAACAACAATGTTGTATTATTTCGCAAATAACACTTTTGTGCCTAAGTATACATAGAAACAATAACTTCAAAACAAGAAACAATTACTCTTTTGACAAAAGATTAAGTACAAAGGTACAGTTTACTTGGTTTTACAATAATCTAAAAGTGAGAAGCTAGAAACATATTTTGTTCAAAATTCTTAATTTATCACAATGATAGTTACTTTATAATTTGTTACTATGTATTAAGTATGAATAAAGAATAATAGATAACAATATTAAATTACGCTTCCTGACAAACACTAAAATTACTCAACCTACATGAAACTACAAATTATGAGTATTGGGTTAAAACTAATAATAGGAACGCTGATCACACTTCCCTTAAATATCCGTTTCGCATGGACCATGTATTGAATTTCTCATACACTTTTGGGTTGTAGTTTTGTAAAAAATGGTTGAGTAAAAAGAAAGCCGTGTTATCTCTTCACAAAGAAAATCTTTATTATTTGACATAGTTTTGCCGCCAACAGCGTGCACGAGAAAAAAAAGGTAATAAAAAAGTTAGGTCTTCTTTTTCATAAAAAAAGTTAATTAAGGCAGTGGACACATCAGCGTTTTTCTAAACAGTGAGATTGTATTATTTGCTGATGACACCTCGTTGATATTTAAAGTCGGCAGAGGTACAAACGCGTTTGACGACGTAAATAATACTCTTTCAAAAGTAGTGCGTTGGTTCACTAGTAATAATTTATTACTCAATGCCAAGAAAACTAAATGCATCAAATTTTCCATGCCTAATGTTAAACAGGCTGAAATTGTTGTTAATATGAACGATGAACCACTAGAAATTGCGAATTCCACTGTATTCTTAGGAGTCACTTTAGATTCCCAATTACAGTGGGGTCCGCATATTACGTCCCTGGCAGGAAGACTTAGTTCGGCTGCTTATGCAGTAAGAAAAATAAGACTGTTGACTGATGTTAAAACAGCTAGATTAGTTTATTTCAGTTATTTTCATAGTGTAATGTCGTATGGACTAATGTTGTGGGGGTCAGCGGCGGACATAAATACTATTTTTGTACTTCAAAAAAGAGCCGTTCGCTCCATATACGGCCTTAGACCACGCGACTCGCTCCGAGAAGTATTTAAGGTGATAAATATATTAACTGTACACTCTCAATACATTTATGACAACATAATGTACGTACGCAAAAATTTGCACCTTTTCAAGAAGAATTGTGATAGTCATAAATTCAATACAAGAAACAAGAACAAACTTGTAAATCCTAATCTTAGACTTCATAAAGTAGGAAAATCATTTGTGGGTCAATGTGTAAAATTCTTTAATAAAGTACCTCAAAGTCTTGTTGAACTACCCCTTCACAAGTTTAAATCGCAAATTAAAGAAAAGTTAATGAAACGAGGTTATTACAATGTAAAAGATTACTTGAACGACAAGGATTTGTGGTCATCTCAGAAATAGTCTGCTCCTCTGCACATCATGTATTTTGACTTTACTGTTGTTAGTCTGTTATCGCAATTATTGTAAACAAACAAGATTAAAAAAGAGTAACTACCGAGTTTCTTGCCGGTTTCTTCTCGGTAGAATCAACACCTCCGAAGCGGTGGTAGAATCACATTATTACTTTTTAATTTTTATGTTATGACTTGTCATAAGTGCTTTTTAATAAGTTTACATGAATAAAGACTATTTTTACTTTACTTTACTTTACTATCATACGAGTACTTTTAGAATAGGCTAAGACAAGGATCGAAATAAATCGGAACGCACCGAAACGCCGTTTTTATTACATCGTTCCGGTTTTTTTTTTTTATAGTGGTCTTCAAGATGACCTCACTCCACCTGAAACTCATTGAGATTTTAAGAATTCTTTATATATAAAATCCATATCGCTACCGGTCAGAAGGTTTGAAAGAAATGCGTTGTGGTTGGCCAGTAAGTCCAAATCTTTATATAATTACTATATTATTAACTAGCAACATTGTTTTGCGTATAATTAGAATCGTTTACCATGAAACCATATCGAAAAAAGTTGCCTATGTTCTTTAGTTAGTTTCGTAAACTATTCAATGCAAACAACAATCTAATATTTTATTTTCTTAATAATATTAGTGTAAATGTGCTATTTCTTTCTCCCAGTTACTGCCAGAGCGAGAAGCAAGCCTGCACACGTTACACTGCCCCATCCCAATATCAATGCTCCAACGTCCTTATGAAGAGCTAGCGATGTACCGCGTCCTGGCGATACTTGGGTCCAGTATTATGTTGGTACTGCACAAGGGCGAACAGACTTGTTATGCTATGAAGGTTAGTAGTCTTCTCTTTTTCTAGAAGCTTCTGATAGAGTGAGATAACACTAGAAGCTTTGTACCGCATCTTGCTAGCCTAAGATAGGCAGAACGACGAAATTGTGACTTCTCTTTTTGTCGATCGATAAAACTGCTAAACGCCATTTTGTTTCTCGCGCGATTAACCGGTGTTGCCATTTTATGCCAGACATTTAATTTCACCTTTACATCGTCATATTTTTTTCTGGCCACACTTAGTTAGAAATAAGTGAAAGTCATTTATTCAGTGGCACTTGGTACAGTAAATTTAAGATGAATACAGAGGAAACTTGAATTGTGAATTTAAGTTTACCTGTTAAAATATCAATATTATCAAGGCTGCTAAGTTGAAAATTCCTATTTTAATTTAAGATCCTGTGTAACACTTGGTTTTGCAAATAAATTTATATTTCTATTTGCTTAGACTTACACTTCTGCTTAGTTTGCAGGTGCCAATGTATAAAAATAACCCAAAGATTTGTATACCTAATGGTTATTATTGTTTTTAGCATTTTCCATGCAGTATCTTAACTAAAGATCTGAAAACCAGAAAAAGACATTTGGCCGTGTCAGTCGCCTGGTTTGCGAAAGATGCGGGTTCGATTCCCGCCTGATGCCAAGACGACCAAATGTCTTTTTCTGTTTTTCGGATCTTTACTAAATATGTATACCTATTCATTATTGTTAATGATGATTTCTTTGAGAACACGTGTTGTTATACATTCCCACCATAAACAGTGTATGAATGGTTTTTCATTTCAGGTGATACAAAAAATACCAAACAACTTAACAGAATTCGACGAATATTTTCTCCAAAGGACCAAAGAAACTCGAGAACCAATACTACCCACTGTGATCCCATACATGGTTCCTCTACACGCATACATAGAGACAAACAACTTAATATTTCTAATACTAGCATATGCACCAGGAGAAAAACTATTCGACTACATAAAAAACTACACAAAATCCCTCCCTAACACTCCGGCTAGGGAAGTTAATTTAGAAAACGTATTTAGGGAACCAAAAACTAAAAATATAGATTTAGAGAACGATAATGTTGAGGTCAGTATTACAGATGTAGATATAGCAATTAATGAAAACGTTAATAATAATACTGAAGAAAAGACAACACTAGATAATGAAGTTAATGAAATAGTTATAAACTCGCAGAAATTGTTGAAGAATGTTGATAAAGCACTGAGTGATACAAAGACGGATGTTGAAGCTAGTGGGGTGAAGAAAGATGTTTCTAATGTTAAAGTTGTTGATAGAATTGTTGAAAATGTTGAAAGAAGTGCTGAAAATGTTGAAAGGAGGGATGTGGCGACACCGATTCATAATAGGGTGAGTATCTCTATTATTTCTATATCTGAACTACAAAATATTTTTTGAAGAATTAAAGCCATTTAAAATTGTGAACAATGTAGTAAAACCACTTGTAATATTCCTAGCCAATAAAACAACAAAATTAACTTCCTTATTCTGTGAAGAGAACTGCCGTGCTATTCCGGCGGTACACATCGGACATCACTTCACATCTCGGTGCTTCACGCTTACCTCAATCATCAATACGCTTTACTTTGAATTAGTATTTTCCCTCATTTTGTATGTAAATAATTTAAAAATGTTATTTGTCTTAGTCCTTTTTTTTTCGAACGACCACAGTTGCAAAGAAATTGAATTTTAAAGTTCACTCACACAAGCGAAGGGAGTTTTGGCGTCCGCCGGAATAGCATAGCTGGACGTTTCTCGTTGGCACTTGTAAAAAAAAAATGATAATTCTGCCAATTTTTTCATTCAACGTGCTATTACGCTAAAAGAGGTTTTTGTAAAGGCATACCTGTTTGAATGAAACATGTTTGTCATGAAACTTATGTCAATCGAGAGAAGGCGTGATAACAAACCAATAATGTTAAAGTAATAAATATCTACAGTCCTTTCGCGTTAAGAATGCAGTGATTTTTAAATTGAATTCTGTTGCACACAAAATAACTCAGATCCACAACCTTTGCGATCGAACGTATGCGTTAAACTTATCACTGTGGACTTGAGTTTCTAATTAGGAATTTGATTATAAAGTAAAATAATATAAAACATAGTAATAGCTTTTTCATCTTAATCGGAAGTTAAATATTTGAAATAATATTTCTTTCGAGTGTTAGAGGTGGATGCCTATAACATTGATAAAATCACCCTGGCTCATAGGGTAAAATATACCAGAAAGATTCAGCCGGTCTGTTAATGGTCTCGATAGCATAGTTGGTGAGTACAGTCGCCCGCTTTGCGAAAGAGGCGGGTTCGAGTCCTGCCTGATGCCAACATGACCAAAATGTATTTTTCTGGTTTTCAGATCTTTAGTAAAGATACTGCATGGAAAATGCTAAAAACAATAATAAAACATAAAATAATATATTGTTCCCAGCTGACCCCCCAAACCCGCGACCTGCTGCCCCCCTCTGCGCTGTGCAAGTGGGGGGCGGAGATACTCACGGCCTTGGAGAGCTTGCACAACTGCGGGGTTGTATGCAGGTAGGTGCTTTATGAACCAATAATCAATATCACTGGACATCGCGCTGATGGCGCTAGATGGCGCTGTTTGGAAGTCCACACAGCGCCATCTAGCCCCAAATCAAGCAAATGGTGTTTGTGCAATGGGATACCAGACAACGGATGAACATACTTGAATACTTTTTTCTGGAAATACATTCTTAATTTACATAGGTTAATTTACCTCGACTAATACAAAAAGACATGTTCATGCACACGAATGTTTATGGTCTCGGTAGCACAATGATTAGTGCAGTCGCCCGGTTTGCGAAAGATGAGGGTTCGATTCCCGGCTAAAGCCAAGACCGAATGCCTTTTCTGATTTTCGGATCTTTAATCTTTTAGGTTTGTCTAACAATAATGTCTAACCTAAAATTTCTAAATGTCCACAAACCTTGAAATATGGATATTCTTGAGTGTAAAAAAAACATTACAGTAGTTTAAAATTACCAAGACAAATGTAAAACATACAATTCCTCCTTTCAGAGACCTAAACCCCTCAAACATCCTCCTCGGCGACCGCGGCCAGATAATCCTAACCTACTTCATCAGCTACCCCTCAGACATGGTACTCTCCAAGACGCAGCCGAAGCCGGGCGACGTCAACTTGTATGTGGCGCCGGAGCTGGTCAGATGTACTGTGGGGGGCGGGGAGGGGGGGGAAGCAGGGGACTTTTGGAGCTACGGGGCGGTTATGTACCTGCTGCTTTGTGGGATTGTAAGTATCTTAAGTCAATCATAGGAACGCTACAGGTCATTAAATATCGTAATCAATAATGGTATTACAATAAAAAAGACGTAAGTAGATAGCTTATGTCATACTGATTAAAAATTAACTTCTCCAGTACCTACAGTTCATCAATTAAAATCTATAATAAACTAGCTGTCCCAACAGACTTCGTTCTGTTGTCAAAAATTTAGTGTCACGTGACAGGTAGTAACATTTACTAAGAGGAAACTAAAATTGAGATTTTTACTATATTCCCAGCATTTTCTCATGATTACCTTACCTTTTAAACCTTCCCTGGACCGTTACAAATATTTCAAAACCAAAATTAGCCAAATCGGTCCAGCCATTCCCGAGTTTTTGCGAGACTAACGAACAGCAATCCATTTATATTTATAGAGATTACCTGAAAGTATAAAAAAAGAAAGACAGTGACAGCATTTTCATAAAAAAATTAAAACTATTCTTAACTGAGTAATGCAATTACACTATTAACGAATATCTAACAGAAAATACATTCCGAGGCCACGTAAAATCATGATAAGATATTTAAAAGAGAATTCTAAAATATATTATCAAACCAAATATTGAATTCATTGTTATAGAATAAATAAATAACATACCCTTCACGGCCATATCTCTAATGGGTTAGTCAGAGGCACACTGATTGTTTCCGTCATGGTGAACGGAACATTCAGAAGCCCACATTTTGCCGAGGGAATTCGAACCCAACGTGGTAAGAGGCGAGCCTACCGCCGTTATCTGGGTTGCTTGGGTTTTATATCGGTGTTTTTCATCATTGAAGAGTTAGTCGCAATTTGTACAGTGAACACAAAGTAGGTGTGTTCCGGCCAGATTTGACCTTGGGACTATCGGGTTCCGAGCCAGAGTGTTAAACCATTGCGCCCTCATTGGATAAGAAATGGTTAATTTCGGTACTCTTGGATACAATGAAGGAGAAACATTTTGAGTTCCTTCCCTGGACCTTCACAAAAAATTTCATAACCAAAATTGGCCAATTCAGTTCAGCCGTTCCCGAGTTTTAGCGAGGCTAACGAACAGCAATCCATTTGTATGTATAGAGATTAGTCATTCATATTTTGCATATCTTAATCATAGTAGAAAAATAAAACAAAAATATTAGTAATTATTTGTACATGTTTTTTTTTTAAATTCAATTTTATGGGCACATAGTGACTTTTTATATTGAAATCATATTTAATTTATCGCTTAGAAATTATATTCTTGAATTAAAAAACCTTTTTTTATTGAAATTCAATTCAGAACTGTTTTTTTCTCATTTCGTTAAACGGCTCTATATTTATAAGTAGTGTATTCTTACGTATTTGATGCTTTCTGATAAAAGCAATGCTATTTGTTCACAGCCCCTATCATACTACCATCGCAGCCACTTCACGACCCACACCATACTGCAGTTGCCTGAGGGATTATCCGTCGAAGTGGAATCCTTATTAACTCAAGTAAGATTCTTCATATTTTTATCATATTAACAAGTAACAAGCATTTATGACACGTCAAGACAAAAAATACATCTAAATGAACAAAGTGACTTTACTACCGGTTCGGGAGTGACATGGTCGATTTACTAAAATCATAATCATGTATAGTCCGTTGAACTTTAGCTCAATCTCATATCCTATAAACTCGTATACAATCTTAGTTACCTGTAATTAAAAAATAAATTATAATTAGTAGACACATGTCGTACTTAAAATTAGTTGAAGATTAATCTAATCTGGATTGAAGGAATAAATTGTATATTTATTTTGGACTCAGTGTGGATTGTTGGAGGGTGGTAAAGTATGTTTAGGATAATCCTTGCTGTCTGATGTTATCAACCCGCCCTAAGGCCTCCGCCTGGGCTTAACGACTGACATCTAGCGAACTCAGGGGATTACGAACTTTGACAGTTAATAAAAAGGTATAAAACTATTTGGTAGCGAATATATATTCCATATGAATTTTATACGACATACTTCATGTCATAGGTTAGAATTCACATGGAATATCTTTTTTGGTGTAAGCGGGATCTTAATATTCAAAGTTATTTTATGGTTTTTTTTGACATTCTATTTTATTTATTATTGTAATTACTATCATTTTAATTGTAATCATTTTAATAGGGTAGATGACTATGAGTGATTTTGCATGTTTTTTTATGTTCCCCAAAAATAATAATTGATTACAAATGTTATTGTAAAACCACAATCGAAATTCGTTTCAAAATGAGGCTACAATAGGCCTGCAAACTTGGGTGGGCAAGTCCATTTCATATGTGTTAAATTTTTGTAAAACAATATTTCATATGTGTTAAATTTTTGTAAAACAATATCACTTTTTTGTAACCCAAACTATTATAAAGGAATTATGTTAGGAGACCATTATCATAAACGCAATATTGAATATAGCTGTCGAACAAAGTTATTACGCGCTCCTTACAAAAACAGCGACAGTGACGTCACTGTCGCTGTCACTTTTGTATGGAGCGTTTTTGGGCAAGTCCAAAAATGTGCATTTCAAATTGTGATATCTCTGGTGGTATTGATCCAGATGAAGTGATTCTTTGAGGATTGTTTACATAAATGTAAGGTCTTTCGATAATAAACAAAAAAATACAGTCATCATGCCTATTATTAGTAGGTAATCATTTTATATTTTTTGACAATCCCTATATTATTCTCGTATATATGGACATTTATGTTATGCATAATGTTATTTTGATATTGAGTAATAAAGAATCTGATCTAATGTTACTTTGTCCTTATTTTTCAGTTACTAACATACGAGCCCACAGAACGCCTGGGCGGTGGCAAAGACGGAATAGAAGAGATCAAAAGACATCCATACTTCAAACACATCGACTGGCGATACATTTACGATAGCTGGGTCGTCCCGGACTGAGGTCCTGGCCAATAGGTACAAGCAACGGCACGAAATACTACCTATTTCCGTTTTTAATGTCAAATTACTCTCAGCAATAGACCAAGAAGGATTATTGATGAAAATGGGTAGCTTGACATGCTGTTGACTGTACACGGATATAGGGAACCGGCAAGAAGGTATATTGGTAATGAAGGTACTTTTGTATTGTAGCGAAGTATCGTTGATCGTTAAAAAACAAATTAGATTAGATTTATTTATCTCCCAACATAATATTACAATGTATAATTACAATATATTGGTAGTGTCTAAAAGAATAAAAACATTTCAATTGAAAAATAATTTAAAAAAACATAAAAACCAAAGCATACATTTTAAATAGGTACCTAATTGGTACAAAGACACGACACTAAATCGATAAAATGAAGGTCAAAAATAACATCATACAATAGGTTTTTAAACTTTCTTGTTTCCTTTTTCACTAATAAAACACTAAAATATGAGTTTTCTACAACATTTTTAACTACGGTAAAAAATTGCATGTGCCGTAGTCACGAACGGACAGTCAGTAATTTTTACAGTAAAAAATGTTTCAGAAATACCGGTTTTTTAGTGTTTAATTAACATCATACAATACAAAAAACATACTTGCCTACAGTTTAAAATCGCTATATTTCTAGAGTTTGATGTGTACGATAAAAGCAACTCAATGATGTACGGTGGCTGGCACATCACGCTACCCATTTCCGGTCAGTCCTCCTTGCTCTATTGCAAAGAAATGTCATTTGGCAAGAGCGAGAGAAAAAACGAAAAAAGGGTAACCTGATGTGCTGTTGACTGTACCTATCAGTCATTGGGGAATCTAGGGTTAATAATTAGAATATCCTATTAATCATCACATTATAACCATAATTACAAAACTTTGTCTTAAAAGGATGCGCCTTATATTTAGAGATCTTTAGACACGATTGAAGAAATAAAATTGATTATTTCGAGTTCGTCTAAACATAGGGTAACAATAACATGTAGTGGCATTTACAACATATTATTATGTGCGAAATATTCAGTAAATAAAGAGGAAGTAGTAAAGTAAAAAAATACATAGTTAGTGGGATAATGATAATTTGTTACTTAAATAAAAGTCCGAATGTTAATAATGAATAATAAGACAATTTGTATGCGTTGTATTCTCCGTGAAAATAATATGATTCATGATAATCAGATAAAATGAAAGAACCTTTAGTTTAAATCGTTAAAAACGGGATTGCTACTATGTACCTTTTTTGTTTTGAGTTTCCGAGTTACTCCGTCACCATGGCGCTTGTAACAGTGCCGAAATATCGGAAATTCAAAACAAAAAAGGTACATGGTAGCCATCACGTTTTTAACGATCTAAGTTTTAGTAACCATGAAAGTTTTAAGGAACCTTTAGTTTATTGCATGTTGTATTTCTTAAAATGCCTTATATTGCGAACAATTTAGAAGACTAGTAAACTCAATGATTCTTTGGTTCTCTGGGGCCCAACGTATCCTTAGTTGATATTGTAAGGTGTGTGAGATTCGGTATTATTCGAAAATGTTAGATTTACAATGTAATTGAATAAATTTTGTAAAATAGCGTAGTTTTGTAACAATTACAGTTAGATTTATAAAAATCCATGAAATTGAAAACTTCTGTTAAATAGTATTCTCCACTTAGAATTATATCGCTACAACAATTGAAGAACTTTGAGGCACACTATGCCTTTATTAAATCTTAAGTTGCATTTAAGGCTTGTGACAAACATTTATTTTAGTCTTATGTGTGGATGTATCAGCATTTATCATTTGAAAATTATCATCAATATTTTGTTCTATAAATCATGTATGTAATCAGTATGTTTTACCTAGTTTAGGACAAAGACAAGAAATGCATATTCGTTCATTATCTATTAAACTAAGCTCGAAAAAAGAATATAACAAAAATAGTGAGTGTCCCGTGTTTTATGGCTTCACATTATATAAATGCATTCAAAATTCTCTCTATTTTTAATTTACATGTTTTTAAATCATTCCCTTGAATTGTTATGTTTTATTAGTTTTTATTTAGCATACGAAAGAAGAGCTTGTTCTTAAAGTTTAACATATTCACCTGCAACTATTTGCTGTAATCTAGTCTATAATAATATTGAAGAAGTCCTAAAATTCTAAAGTATTAAAAATACAAAACAACACTATAGCCTTTTAGTAGATCTTATTTAGTACAAAACGTATTTATTATTTGCAATTATTAAATCAATTAGAATGTAAGTTATATTTTTACTTTATGTGTGGCAGTGATCTCAAATTGTGTGTGACTTAACAATTTTGATTTATAAATTACATAATTAGTGTCAATGAATGTGAATCCCCAAAAAACTTGACCCAAAAAGTGCGTAAAGAGAATGCCTATTCCGGCATGCACAGACCAAACGCGGCTTTCCATAGAAAAAAGGCCGCGAACACGATCTGTGCATGTCGTACTCAGCAGCAGTCTGTACTCCGACCAATGATATTATAATAAAAAAGAGGTAGATAGGTTATGTCAGTACATGCGAAGTCGACAATTGTCCCCCTGGCGTAAGTACGTAATTTGACCGTGTGAACAAGATAGTATGATTAATTACTAGAGTGTAAGACAGATACATGTTGCGCGGTGTCATCTCAAACTGTCAATGCTTTACTCAGGTGTTCGAAAGTTATGATTACGGGTGCTACTTTTTTAGCATAAGTAACCCATCTACCTCTTTTTATTTTAATATCATTGGCTCCGACTATTATTTAGATGCTGGAAAATGACAGGTTATTTGACAGACCAACCTCACCCAAAAAGCAAAAAGTCATTTACCGTCATTTAATCACCTTTCGTTTTACTGCAACTAATTAGAAGTCCGAGAATACACACATCGGCATAATCAACAGAACTTCTAGTTTAGCTGCAGGAAAATGACGTGATATTCGAAAAAGAAAATGACTTTTCCTTAAAAAAACTCATTTGCTGTCAAATAGTGCTAGTGGTTTCACTTCAACTAAATAAAACTCCGAGAAAACGCACAGACATAAAAATCGTTCGCTAATTCGGATCAAGTTATTTGGCGCGCACTATATCAGCTAGTTAAACGCTTGTAATAATCACTTGTAGGTAGTTCTGTAATCGTATAGCAGTAATGTACAAACTCGGGTAAATAAAAATATGTATTTTTGTAAAATGCTTATAATTTGTTAACATACCCTATTCCCTCTTTTTAGTAAGTCGACGTGACTTGAGTAATATCGTCCAGTAATTTTTCGTATTGATAAATACTATATTTGTATTATCCATTGAGCAGAAACAAACAAAATAGTGTTTGAGAATCTGAACCCGACGGCCGATGCCAACTTCAAAGCCCTGCTACTACTACTTCAAAAAGACGGTGGGTTCGATTCCTGCTCAGCTATGATATTCCGGTTGGCGCCAAAACTCACTTCGCTCGTGGTGACTTATCTTTAAAATTTAATTTCTTTGCGACTGTGGTATTTCAGAGAAAAGAACTAAGCCAAATAATTTTTTTTAATTATTGACATACAATATTGAGACAAAATACCTACTACCTAATTAAAGGTAAAGCATAAGTATTGATGATTGAAGTAAGCATGAAGCACCGAGATGTGAGATGATATTACCCGGAATGCCACCACAGTACAACATGCATAAACATGTCCATTTGTATTGGTCGGGATGTTTCCTATGTACCTATTCCATTGTATTTACAAAAAAATAATGTTTATCCGTTTAGTACTAGTACCACTCATATCTTTGCTTAATTAGTAGCTACTGTGCTGTGTCGAAAAAAACATTTTTTATCTAAACTAAAAGAGGCTAGTTTTGGAGTTGGATATGCGCCTTTTTTTTGTAAACTTACAAATGATCTTTGTGTTTATGGTTGCTTTTGGATGTCCTAGATAGATTTGTTTTCTCAGAAAGTACAACTCGTTAAGTAAAGTTATGAGCGGAAACAATAGCTCCTATAAAAAGACAATTACCTCATACTCCAATCGATCATTGAGTTATAATGTGTCAATGTCACCGGAAAATAACCAGAACCGTAAATTTATAAATTTCCTAGGAAATTTATAAACTTTCGTAGGATTCTAAACGAGAGATAAATTGTATTATTTTACGCCCTCATTTCCGGAAATTGATAAACTTTCGGAACGCCATGTGCGCTCTGATTGGTCGAGTAAGTCACGTGTTCCTTCTCCTTCCTCTCCTCCGCCACTCATAATCTATGAATACAAGCATTGCAACTGTCAACATCGACCAATCAGAGAGTAGTGTGTTATTTTCCGTAATCTAAAAAAGCGTAAAATTAAAAGCTCTTCTGTGATTAGTCGAATCGTTTAGAATCTTACGAATACATATCCGTAAGTTGATAAATTTTCCACGAGTCGTCGCAAAATTTCCGGAAATGTGGGCGTAAAATAATACAATTTATCTCTCGTTTAGAATCCTACGAAAGTTGATAAATTTCCTAGGAAATTTATAAATTGACGGTTTTTGTTATTTTCCGGTGACATCAACATAACGCACAAAAGGTCGTTAGCTATCTGAAGGACCGATTAGGTGTAATGGTTAAGAACTTGGTTATTACGCCAAATAACCCGATTCCCGCACTGTGCAAACATCGGTGTATTGTATGCCTTGTTTGGATTAATCTGGGTATTTCATATCAATATTTTGGATGTCAGTACATATTTAAAAAAAATATATGAAGGAAGATGCATATCATGTAATGTATTTATTTACGTTCTATAGGATTGGTCATTTCATTTTCCAACAGCTATACTCACGCTTGACGCGTACATTTACTATTTTTACGTATCAAAGGTGTTTTTAGTTGATTTTTTAGCAAACGCTGCAATTGAATTAAATTCTAAGCAATGCCTAAAATGCCAGATAGTCGTCTTAAACCAATGCGATAGAGTTCGTTTTCCAATTTGTATATTAAACTCGTGTGAGGTCGATTGTACAATAACTACATCATCACTTAATTTTTGCTCAGCAATTTTAAACCTTAACCTTTGTTAAATAAGTACCAGCGATAAATATATCGTATCGTCACGTAGGGAAGTCACGTCTTCTTCACGGAAGTCTCAAACGTGAGCGACAGTTAGTTTTCTAAACAACGTACAAATTGTATTCAATTTTGTTCGATGTTTGTTACATACCTATCGAAAGTGCAAAGGCAAAGGAACGCTTAGATAATAAGCCCATAAAACGGTTATCCCCAACCACAGTCAATGTAAGGTCTAATGCCATGTTTTTTTAATTAGAAATAGCTCCTCATTTTGCTTTACTGCCAGCAATATTGGGATAGAAAGAAAAATTTACCTACCTTGTAAAATAAATAAGAAGTTAAGGTCGAGAGAAGCCTTTACCCAGCTGTGCATGCCCTACATAGGTATTCAATTATTTGAATGAACAGTGTGAAAACCACCTAAAAGTTTTAAATAGAATAAACGCCGCTGTTCCACATAAGTAAAAAAGTAAATTATCCTCTTTATTCTTGTTGAAATCTAACCGAATAAGTTTTTAAATTGTAATTCCAGTTTTTTCCGCATTTTTAAAACTATGTTAGGCTATTCAACGGTAGAGGGCGTTAGTAGTACACGCAGTTGTACTCGTAGTACGATACTTCAAAGAAGTTGACTGGGACTGATAACTTTGTAGTAATTTTAAATTGTGCATAACGCTACACTATACATTCCCAATGTAATGCAAAAATCACGCCATTCACGTTATTTATACGACCACTTCAGTTGTTGAAGGTTTTGCAACAGATGTCGCTAAGGTCACCTGGGCATCGATTCAGGATCCTTCGAGATCTCATTTGCCGAACCGAAGCGGTTGATATCGGTCGGTATCTTAATTTTTCAATTTAGGATCACCGGAGATATTATCCAGTCGAACCATGACGTCATTGCGTCGGTTACCCTAGTTACAGTGCGTGCTAGTTCAAACCTAGCGACAATCGTGCGAGTTGAAAAGGACGGAGCTAGAAGAATACCTCTTTCCTTCTAACTCCGTCCTTTTCAATTTGCCACTAATCGCTCTGTCTGAACTAGCACTTCGAAACGCTTTTCTGACACTTTTCCTAACGTTTGTATTATTTATTTACTTAAAGATATTTTATTTTTGATTTTTCGGCGGATGTGTAGGGTGCATGTAGTGTAATCTTTGCAAATACAGAAAATTTGCTGCATTCCATTAATAGGATCGAAGAATAAGAATATAAATTGTATGAATTGGGAAAATCTGCCGAGACTTTTTCAGAAAAATACCAAATACTGTGTGATGATGTGTGATGTGATGTGATCTTGGAATCTTCTAGTGAGTTAGATGGTAGGAAACAAATTGGATGCACTAGATAAAATAATTATTGAGAATTATTTGTTGAAAGAAATTTCCGCGATTCAAATGGTTAGTGACATCTGTTGATAAATTGATTAACCTAATGTCTATATCCCATGCTTACTCTGACGTTTGAACCATAGTGTGCTTTTATCAACGGAGTTGAAGTGACATCTGTTATCAACCATATTAAATTAAAAGTACTTTAAGAAACTGAATTTTAAAAATTGCACCGCAAATAACTTGCCATCCAGCTATTTAGATTTATCAATGAAATTATTAAATCTTCAAATATTAAATTAGTTGACTGTAAGGTAACCAATTTGTATAACAATCATTTTTTCCAATAATACCCAATTAATCCTTTAATTCCTTGAATTCCCTGACTGGTATTTACAGTCATATCTTCTTTCTACCTTCGGTCTGTGAAATCGATCATCACCGGAATCGATGATGAAAAACTTATCTAAAAGTTTGAAATTAACTATCGTATAGAAATAATATTCCTTCCAAAGTTTGCCGCTTGTTACTTAATATTCCAGCTTCTTAATGTAAGGCTTAATCGCATTATGACAACGTTCTGCGAAATGAGAATTTGGCGCTATCTCGCAGACGCATTTTAAAATACCTATGTATTTGCGAGATGCGTCTAATCCATTTTGCTGTTCTGTAGGAGTCTTCATGGGCAAATATCGCCTGAATCAGCAACTGATGATGATTTTCATGATGAAACAAAACCTTTTTTAACAGGAGGCAAAAATAGTCTGTGGTTCCTCTGGGTATTGACTTGTTTATGGTATTGGCTATCGAGTTTTGCATACGATTTTATGACGATTAGTAGGTATGTCAAACTGACATTCGCACTTGCGTGTACTTTAATTTGCCTATAATTATAGGTTCAATTTATTTACTTTGTGAATAAATAAATAACATTTTGGATGGAAAAAGTGGCAGTTCCAGTTAATAAGTACATTTGAATTCATCGTAACATTTTTCTTGCCTAGTCCCATACGAACTAAATAAAATTAATACGAGGGCCGCTTTATGGGTAAAATAAGTCGGCAAACAAAATAGGAAACACGTTTTTTCAGGTAAATAATTTACAAAACAAGATTTCAGCTATTTCTTGTCGTATGACTAAATAGCGTAAAGGCTTGAACCTAAACAACAATTGAAATAATAAAATTCATAACCGTGTTGATCATTTTGCCGTACATCCTGTGTTTTGTTGTGTCTACTTATTGCCTGAGAAAGATTAATAGCTTATAATTGGATGACTTTTTTTCAGAATGGAAACTTATGATGATATTCAAACTTGGGATAGACTGCTTGTATGTGTGAAAGAAAAGCACCCGAAACGGAACTACTATAATCTGAATTATTTACTGAAGTCTTGATAAATGAACTACCTAATGGTTCTTTGCTTCCTCAAGTAAATCAGACACAAATAGTGTTGTTCAATAATACTTACTTATCGGCATCAGTGGGAAACAGACTTAAATATAACGTTTTGTTAGGGGATATTTTTAATTTGTTTTATTTGCAATACCATTCATAGTCATAACATACATCACGACCATTTTCCCAGGCGAGGTAGTCAGAGGCACACTGATTGTTGCCGTCATGATGAACGGAACATTCAGAAGCCCACATTTTGCCAATGAAATTTGAACCGAACGTGGTAGGAGGCGACCCTACCGCCTATATCCGGGTTGCTTTGGTTTTTTATAGTTGTTATCCATCACCGGAGAGCCAGCCGCAAATTGTACAATGAACACAAAGGTGTTCCGGCCAGTCAGTTCTCTGGACAATCGGGTTCCGAGTCAGAGTGTTTAGCCACTGGGCCACGTAGCTCATAAATACATAGTATCGTTGTTAAACGTAGTATTATAAGGCATTTTTTGTGCGTCGGCTTACTAGGTATTCTGAATATCAGCAGGCGAGCCCAAGGCCTCACCCCCGCCATGGGCGGGATGGAAAGCATTCACCCCGTCAAAAAAAGGCTTCTCTATAATACAGGCGATCTACGATACATATTCGCCATATTCTTTAACTACTGTGACTTTGCTCAGGCTGGTTTCAGTCACCAAAAGCTCGAATTTCTCAAACAACCTACCTCTAGACAACCTAAGAGGCCCTAGTTAGTGTAGATACGCAAACTTGAAACCTGGTTTTTACCAGGTAGGTATTGTGCCAGTAAAATTAACCTTTCTTTTCATTTCTTTGGCCCATTTATACTCATTCATGCATATAAAGGAGGGAGGTGCCCGTGGCGCAATTGTGACAGTGATCGGCGACGATCGCTGTTGTAAAGCAACACACGCCGGGTCGGAAATGGGATGGCATGACCACCCTGACCGAAATTTAGTGATGTGTATTTCAGGCATTTCCTTGCTTCGGTAGGCACGTTAAGCAGTTGGTCCCGGTCCCGGACGTCGCTAGATGCCAGTCGTTAAGCCTAGTCAAGGCCTTGGGGCGGTTTGATAACATCTGACATTAAAGTTGCTCATTAACCTTACACCTCTCCAACAATCCACACTAAGCCCGCTTGTTGGAGAATGGCTTGTTTCAGCTCATAGTTGAGGTGAGGCTGTGCCCAGCAGTGGGACGTATATAGGCCGTTTATGTTATACATATAAAAATTATAGAGTTACAATCGATCAATAAGTTATTGAAACAATTATATTTTCCTAATTTAATTAGTTTTTTCATTACGTTTTGTCCATATCGAGTGGTCTGTACCAGTCGATTCATTATCTACAAAAGAAGGAGAAATGTTCGGCCATTCTCGTAATTCTTGTCAATGACGAGTGTGTTGTCAATTGCGTTTAGAAAGTGTAACCTAACGCTATGACGTCACTCTCAGTGTGCAAGTGACGTTCTATATAGTTACTGAATCTCAATATCCAGTGTTACCGTTTAAGGAAATAAAAACACACTTAACTGTACCTTGTAAGTTACCAAATTTTTTGAAAATCAAACCTAAGGTAGTCGTTATTAAGTCACTAACTCCGCAGCACATAGTACCTATCTAACCACACTATTTTGTCCCAACATATAAAACTAAATTCGAACACGCTTTCGAAAAGAGTCTGCCTAGCAATGAATTTTACAGGTCAATAAGTTCTTTCGCTCAAAACTTATAGCAAACTTTGATTAAAACAAAAAGAGGAAGAAACACTTTACGTTTTTATTTCGCTTATTTGAAAACTGGGACATGCTTACTCACAATGACGTATGATTGACGCGCACGTACAGTAGCCGTAGTCACTGTCTTATGAGCATGAACGCAACAGGTCCTTTGGACCCGATTTTGTAGCACGCATAGGCAGAGGCCGCAGCTTTTTCTTTTTAGTTAAATCAAAGGATGCAGATAAATTGTTTTTTGTTTGTGCTCAATTTACTATACTCAAAGAATAGATAAGATTTTAAAAAATGTATCTGGTACCACAAAACAAAAAGAAACACAAGAAAAACAAAAATAACTTAACCACCTTACAAAAAGGGATGTAGCAAAATGGTCTCCGCTCAGCAAGTACGATGCAGTGTCGGCAGAGCCCGTCACGATGACTGGTATTCTGTGGATGCTATACTATGCACTGAAAATTACAATGTTGAAGTCTATATTTTCAAATCTGCCAAATTCGGCTACTTTTATATTTCGTCGACCTACAATCTATGCCATTGCCGAAATGGCAGGAACTTGCACATGTTTTTTTTTTTTATTTAAAATGGGTTTGCGTTTGACCTCAGACTCACCTGATGGTAAGCGATGACGAGGCCGAAGGTTGAACACGCTTACCCAGAAAATGCCTATTCACTCTTGCCTTGAAGACACCAAGGTTGTATGTATCCGGAAACACAGACGCAGGGAGGGCGTTCCACTCCCTAGCGGTGCGGATCAGGAAGGAAGCACCAAACCGCTTAGTTCGGACCGCTGGAAAGTCGACCACATGGGGGTGAAAGCCCTCACGGCGTCTAGTGGTCCGGTGGTAGAAAGTGGAGGGTGGGATCAGGTCATGAAGTTCTTGCGCACACTCTCCGAAATACACCTTATAAAAAACCGATAGACAGGCAACTTTACGCCGATGCTCCAAACTCTGAAGTTTGGTTCCAACGAGCATATCATCACCTATCAGTCTCCTGGCCCTTCGGTCTACTGAGTCCAGTGCATCCAGCTGGTATTTGGCAGAGCCATCCCAAAGGTGGCAGCAGTACTCCATACACGACCGAACTTGTGCTTGGTACAACTGTAAGAGTTGCTCCGGTGTGAAGTACCGCCTAACCTTAAAGAGGATACCAAGTTTCTGAGCAGCGGTTTTTGCTTTGGACTCAATAGAGCTGCCGAAGTTGAGGTCAGACGAAAGATCCATACCAAGGAGCTCGAGGTGGTTGGTTATCGGTATGGGTGCATCCAGGAAAGTAGGAGTCAGATTGAAAGGACTCCGTTTGGCGGAGAATAGACACGCCTGAGTTTTCTGAGTGTGTGACTATGTCTTTTAATATCATTTCTACTTAAAAATTCGTTAGATGTGAAAAAACTATCTTTTAATTTTTAGACTCTAATCAAATAAATCTAAGGGAGGAGAAATCCGTTACACTAGTTGGCACTAGTGGTTGTAAGCTATTTCATAATCATAATGAAGTTTAATGATAATTGGAGATCAATAAGAAAATAATAATTTAGATATGATACACACTTAACTTCGCGTAAATACATGAGTCATCGATTTTTCAGCCACTACACGCCAGATGTTTGATTTCTTGTATGAAATTCAGCGTGTGGAGGATTCTACCTGAGGAGGGGGCAATTTCACTGATTGGTCAATACGCTTATTGTCCAATCAGTGACGTTGTCGCTTGACAGCTTACGGAAACGGTAGAAACTCACTGGGTGGTAGATTGGGGATTCCGACGTAATAATCTGACTTTATGACCATAGCCTCTCGCCTGTCATTAGGAGTCTATTGGCTTTAAGGTCGCTGACATGAGTACCTACATATTTTTATTTTTTTCAGAAATATCTTTTAAAACAGAGCTAGTAACACTAAAATATTCTTTAAAATCTGTGGTCTCGAACCGAATCCGAATAAAATGCCGTTGTGAATCGCGTTTTATAATATCGAAACTCAAGCTCGAGTTCGGGATTCGTTCGAATGCGCTATTTCACCGATAGATCGCGAATCGCCCTCCTGGCTCTATAATTTTTTTAAACTGTAAATATTTATATCAGTGAAGTCGACCGTATAATGCAGAGGTTAATTACGTCATCAATTCCGTCTCAAACTATCAAAATTCCACGCAGGCTCCGGCAACTTTGCCGTGCACCGCGCATACCTCGCGAGGTCGACCATTTCTTCTAGGTGATCAACTTGATCGAATAAATAGCTGCCTTCAATTTGAACGCTATTTTGTGATGAATAAAGATCCCTTTTTACTTAACGTTTGTCAACATTATTTCTCAGGAAACTCAAACGATTATATCACGTTTTTCAATGCAATAAAACTTAAAATCTCCTGTGAGAATGAGATGAAAACCTTCAAGAATTATGCACATCACTCGGAATAGAAGCTTAACCATTCCTAAATAAGGCAGAAAGTGGACTACTAAACGGTTCAGAGCTTGTATAAGCCGACTTTATTGAGACACCTTCGCGCTAAAGTTTTCATTCACGAGTCAACGACCATTTATTCCGTTTGTATTATACTACGATCTTCGTCTTTGGAGAATGCAAGACGGCGATTGGTTTGAAACAGTCGTTCTTTCGCCGCGGAAAGGCGTGAACGTACAGCGCACGCGCGACATCCGTCAAAGTGAATGTTTTTTTAAATAACTTTTTCTAAGTGAATGAGTTCGTTGACGCATAGAAACTGCTTTGTGAACAATTTGTTAATTACGATCTAACAGTTTGCACAACTTTTTGAGTGGATATTTGAAGTTGTATCTAAAAGTGTCCAGCAGGCTTGTGTGGAATTTCTTAGCACGTAAACGAGTTCTCTTCCCATCGACTGTTTATGGATTTTGTAATTCGCATAACTTAGTAATATTCCATCGTTCATTTTCTACCATTTGTAATACATACACCTGTGTTTTCAAGCAACCGGATATCAAACTATTTGTATTCTTTTCATTGGACTCCGATTAGAAAGGTAAGTTGTCTTAGTTAAGTACCTACCTACTTCCTTCACTGGTCTGTTTTGTTTGTTTACTGTTCCTAGGCTCGCTTAGAAATACAGTTGCTTCCCAAGGCCTACAAATTATTTATTTAACCACGGCGAAGGTCACTTGAAGACCTAGGAACTTAGTCATTCTTTAATTGCGTTGCGTAAATCGGAACGTGGGCCTTAATTGCTTTTGAGGCAAAACAGAACGATACTCAAATAGAAGTCAAAAGTTCAAAACTTTTTTGTTGTCTAACGATTGGAATGATGCTATTTTTGCTTTGTTTTTGTAAAAAAAAAAGTTGAGGAAGGCAAACCTAACCTTGAGCGGGGCTGGTTATGCCAGCCAGCATTGCGCGTCAGGCGTCCACCGGTTAGAGTTCTTGACCAGTGATCACTGGGACCCACTAGATACGCGCTGCAGCAGGTCACCAGGGGATTTAGAGAGTAGTGCCCCAAGTGCCTGCCGCCCCACAGCAGGTGCGCCTCACACTCTCCCGCCCTTCCCCCTGAGGGTAGGAAGTCCGTAAAGGGATTTCCCCTTAAAAAAATGGCTACTAACCTTCTTGTAAAGCAAACTTTCCGGGACTTACTTAGGAACGCCGAATTTTTTTTTTGAATAATGTACTGTAGAGAAGGGTGGGCCTTTCTATTTGTAGCAAATAACCACAGGATAGGTATAGGTAACCTAACCGTCAGCGCACTGGATCGGTAGGGCCAGCGGTTAGGCATTCTGGCTCGGTATCTAAGTGGTCCTGAGACCGAATCTAGCTGGAACTGAGTTACCTACTTCGTGTTCATTGTAGAATTTCGCGGCTAACTCTCCGCAGATAGAGAACATCGAGAACAATTCATGAAACCCGGATAACGGTGCACCTAGCTAGCTCCTCACACGTCTGGTTTAAATTCACTTGGCGAACTGTGGTCTTCTGAATATTCTGTCCACAATGACGTCAACAGTCTAGGTATGTGCCCCTGGCTACCCTACCTCGACAAGGACATACCTACCTAGGTCCTGTGAGCGTAGAATGAAAAAAAGGTATTGTTTGTTTGTTAAGAACCCTGATACAGGGGTAGGTTACACGATCTTTTTTTCGGTATTAGTCGCGATCTGTCTTAAAGACGAAAACAATGATACCTATTTGTCAATACACTGGATCTAGGTAGGTACCTACCATGAATTGTTGCATACACAGCGACCGACTGTGTTAAATAATACATTTATTTGACAATAGTTGCAAGTATGTATGAAACTACAGACCACGCGGACCAAGTCGCGCGCGGCCCCTAGTTTATCCATAAGACTGTAAAATCAAGCATTAATTAACAATTTTAATAGCTTCTCAATCTAAATCCTCAACATAGCGATAAGATGAGGCTGAGGTCAACTGAGGCCTAATAGGGCCTAGAGTGGTTTGCAGCCTTCGACATACTCGTAAAGCATTCGCTAACGTTGCACAACCTGCTAACTATACCTACTTACACGTCATATTTACTTAGTTATTTTACTTAGTTATTTTACCTAGATAACATAAAATAGCCAAACCGTTTTCTATACAATGTAAATTTATACTCATAAAGTTACGGAAATCAGAAACAACGAAGGTACCACAAACACCCAGTCCTAATATCTGTTTCATCAAGAAACATTTGTGCTGGTGGTCTTATAAGCTAAAAAAAATTGTTCAAGCGATTCATACGAATGTTTTAACTGTGCGGAGATCGAACCCGGGACCTCGGTTATTATAACTTCTTAACCATCACTCTGAATCGGTCCTCAATAATCGTTTGTATAAAATAATGGATACCTACAACAAGTTTGTTAAGAGCAATAATGTAGAAAAATGAGTTGCCTTGTCAAGATACCGCTGACAGATTAGCGCGTCCGAAGATTTACATAAAAATGGAGTTATGCAAGAGAAAGTCTACACTCCGCTCGGCAAATAATGAAGTGGGCATACTGATGCGTAATCTACACAAATATTGGACAGTTTGTGTGATTTCTCCGCATTTAGTTGGGAGCAGAAAATCGCAAGTGTTGAAATTGAAAGTGAAGACATCAACGCACGCCATCAACGGTTCTTTAGACTATTTGCGTTTTGCACTTGCAAGAAACTTGCACCAATTCTGTAAACTCCTTTTGATCTTGAATTCGAAAGATGCGGGTTCGAGTCCTGCCTGATGCCAATATGACCAAATGTCTTTTTCTGGTTTTCAGATCTTCATTTGTTTTTATTCTGCACTCAATCTGCATGAGGTCCAGATTATGAGGTTGACAAGTACAGTAAAAATTTAGTTTTCAAAGGAGCTCCGATTCAGTATTCAGCTTATTAGCCTGCCTACTTTTAGCAATATTTTCAACTTATTTACGATACGATTTAATCGTGCTGCCCTCCTTGTGAGCTGTAGTATGTTTGGGACCTGTTGCGGGTTTGTACGGTTTTAAATCACGTTATTTCAAAAGTCTTCTTACTGTGCTATCACTAATGGTAACACACCGTACGCAGGCGCGGATCCAGCCCTCAAAAAAGGTTGTGGGCACAGCCACCAAAAAAGGTTGTGGGCACAGCCACCAAAATAGGTTGTGGGCACAGCCACCAAAATATTGAATGAAAATTAATTTAACCAAAAAATTAAATTAACGGCGGGATTTTATTGGAGCAGCTGTGTTCCATATCACGCGCGATTTTTTAAATGCCCATCAGTCAGCAGTTTTCATCATCAGCCTATCGATTTTATCAATAGATCATAGACATATAGAAAACAAGCAAATTAGGGTTGTGGGCATGCCCACAGTGCCACAACGGTGGATCCGCGCCTGACCGTACGTCTCGTAGCAGATGTTGCAATTCTACGACAGAGCGATTTCTGAGGCTGCCTTGTGTCAGCAGATACAAGGCAAACTGTATTTTCCTGATATTTGACACAGCTCCACTTTATAACTTTGTCAACATTGCCAATTAGCGTTCAGAAAAACATAATTAGTTTCTATTTTAAGACAGGTCCTAATTAATCAATGAGTGGCCTAAATTTATTGTCCACCAGTTTGATCTAAATGTTTCATTTTTTAGCAAGATTCCTTGCCGCGGCCGTAACTAAGTGAGTAGTTTCAAAGCAGAAACTATTTTAATCTTACTCCAAACTCCAAAGATATGTTTGGTAATACATAACGGTGCAATCACCGTTGAATGTGTCTAAACATGTGTCTATTCTGTGATAGTGTTATGATATCATGCGACTATTTCTAAGCAATCTATGCGTACACAAACCAGTTGTAGCACTTAGCATAACATGAAGATAATAATGAACAAATCTTTTCACACGACATTCAAGATTGTTTACTTTCAACAAGATATTATGGCTGTGTAGAATATAAAATGAAAACGATACTTGCCCAGATAGCCAGAGATAATTAAGAATAAAGAATCATATTTTTTTAAAGTCGTTACAAACAGTTTAGAGTATTTTGACGTTGTTCGAACAGGACAGGAGTAACAGGACTTGAAATGTTTTATATTCACAAACTAGATAGGGAACAGGTTCAGACGGGTAACTTCCGTAGCCAAAAACTCGCCTTAGGATCCATAGAGATTTCGTCATGTAGATTTTGACAGCTTTTTTTTTTTAATTGTTTTTTCATAATGCGGCAACAATGTTAACGTTATAAATCCACAAATATATACAAAAAGGTTTAACAAAAAAAAAACCTTTTTGTATATATTTGTTGATTTATAACGGTACGGTATATTATAGGTAGGTACCTACCTAAATTCTGCTTGTTTTCTTTGGAAATATAAATTGGGTATAAATTAAACAATTTTCACTTAGTATGCCTTTTATTTCTTAATTTTGTTTAATATTTAGTAAATGCTTTACGCTGCATACAGGGCAAAATCGTCTTTTCCAATCTACAAACATCCGTACCTTGAGATTTTTGTTTATAATGTTGCACCAATTGAACACAGTTAATCGCAGAGTTAAATCAAAACAGCTTTTCGCAACTACACTTTTGTGTTGCTTACAACCCAAAGAATCATATGAATGCTGATGAATGCTTGGACTGAATTTGATGTTTCAACTCTTTTATTAAACCCTGTTGATGTGGGCTATTTTCTAAAACTTGATTGTCTTCTACAATTATGTTTCCAAACAATCTTACCGCATTTTCTGATGGGTAGGTAAGTTTATTTTCTTTTAAGCATTTATATTTTCTGAAAAAAATATAATTGTTGACACAATGAAATAAAAACCAACCTGACAATACTTGACACAAATGACAATCAACAAAAGCGTAACCTAGGTTACAAACCAAAGACAATCCTTAGACTAGAAACCTCATCATCCGCGGGAGGAGGGGAAGCTGCCATTTTCTATAAAAGCATCCATAGACAAGCTTAACCTTAATGCTATTATTTTTTAAAGGAAGAAAATCGGCCGTGTTTATATTCGATGTAGTAAACAAAGTGGCAATAACGCACGTTTTTTGTACGTCGTAGGTACTACGTTTGGATACTATTAATCCAAGTTACGTCCGATTACCATCTCCCAGTAACGCCCTAAGCCGAGGCTCGGCCCCCCCTGGGGGCACTCTTAGACACGTTACTTAAATATTAGGGGTTGTGGTGTCCCTCCGCTCGCCGCATTGCCTGGTCAAGCTGTAGTAACAGCTAAAAAAAACAATGCAAGTAAAACATTATTTATCCTGACTTTTACAATTTATGAATACTCTGCCCTCTTTCCTTGATTACAAACCGTTCTTCAATTTTTCTTTTCTATTCCATGTATTTCTTTTTTCATTTATTTAATGCCCTCACTTTGGCGTCTATTCAGGCCTTAAACATATATCCATTCTTGTAATGCTGACATCACTTGTCCACAAGCCCATAACTCACAAACCGCCCTCAACAGGTTCTCAATGTTACGTAACCTTACTTATATATAATTAGCGGTAACCGGCGAGTTTCCATACCAGGCAGAATCACTCATTTGCGGTATGTGCTAAATGACCTGTCTGGTCGCTCGCTTTCACTTGTATGAGCTTGGTAGACCCCTGGAGTGTCAGGAAGAAGGAAAAGGTCCTATTTGGTTAGAAGCCTTAAGTTTAGGACGCCCTCGAATTCTAAAACTTGTTTGTCTGCGACGCCCTCGGCTTTGCAATTCTTCTGAGCAAGATTCTGTAATTTACCCCCGAATTCCCAAACACAGATCAACATTGAGCATCCCTCAGAAGTATAGCTGTCAACTTCTGTTCCGTTGACATTTTACGCGACAGCATGAGCGTGAACGCGTGCTTAGCGTTGATTGACGTTTGTGAATTCGGGTGTTAGTCCCTCTTTACAAAAAATGTATGGAACAATGACTTGTGCTTGCCACGGCTGATATATCCACACATTTATAAAAATATCATCATAATAAGTTAATTCAACGACCCGAAACGGTCCGTAAATTCCTTGTAGTGACTTTCGTCGTATTTCTGCCAGTAGACATACAACTTTCCCTTACATAACTCTGTTTTTATGTTAATTCTTTTCTCATGTTAAATATCACAGTGTTGCCTTGTGTTGCTGGCCACAGACACCACAATTGCCACGCCCATGGAAATGTGTGAAACGCGGTAGACCCAAAAGGTTCCGTACATAAAAAAATGCAACTGTCTAAGCTTGCGAAGCTCAGAATACGCTTGTGGCGTGTCCCTTATTGAGTAATATGTGTAGGTATTTCTATTTCAAATATAAAAAAAAAATATCGGCCTCTAAAAGTCAGTCAGTGTAAATAATCAGATTCTAAGACTACGGATAAGGTACTTACTGAATCATGTCCAAATTACTGCATCATACGACATGTTTAATCTTTAATCGAGTAAAGTCAATGAATTTGATTAGTATTAATTTTTATTTCTTTCTGAAGTGCAGCAGAGTACCATCTAGGTACCTTTTATGTAGGTATTCCGATTCTTGGAGACAAAACAAAATGAACTCTTTTGTAACCTACAATGGGGGGGGGGCTAGCCATTAGAGACACGCGCCGCCTGGCGACATGTATAGCTCCTAAAATTTTTTGGGCGACCGACATGTCAAAAGTGATGTGTCATGTCATGTCAAAAGCGACATATCAAATTGTCATTTATCGTCATGAAATGATAATGATACATACAGGGTGGCCCAGCGACAGTGGTCCAAAAATTTTTTTTAGGTAGAGGGCATCATAACAAGTCATTTAAAAAAAACATTAGTTCCGCGAAAATCAATACTTTAGAAGTTATGATTTTTTCAAGTTTCTTTTGAAATTTCTCAACTCCAATCACTTAATTCACTCTTGTTTGGAAACTATCGCACTGATTCAGTTCAAATTTGGTATAGATGTACAATAGTAATGTAGCAACCATGTTATGTACGAATTTTGAGTTTATTCTTAGACAATTTGTTTTTTTTTTAAGTTTCGTCAATAATTTTTCGCCATTTCAAAAACTAATACAATTTTCAAAAAATCACCGCTGCTATGTTTGTGCACTTGTTGATTTGTTTATGATCTTAAAAACTGTCCATAAGTATGATAATAGTCTATGCAAAAACTTAAAGTGATGCTACTAATAGAACACTTTCAAAATTAACATCATGTACGGTAAGTCGTGATAACTCAGAATGGGTCATTTCTGTACTGACACTAATTTTAAAAAAAAGTAGCCAAAATATTTTTTTTCGGATAGAGGGCATCATAGCAACTCATTTAAAAAAACATTAGATACTCGAAAATCAATAGTTTAGAAGTTATCATTTTTAAAATTTTGGGCTCAAGTGGTTGAACTTCAGAGACATAGATCACTTTTGTTTGTAAACTATCCGACTAAGGAACTTCAAATTTGGGATGACTTAATAATTAATCCCATACTTTAATTGGCTTTGCTTTATTTTATGTTGACTGGTAGATAATGCCTTAACAGCATTAAGTCCGGCTTTTGTATCACTAATTGTATTGTAATTAATAAATGAGATAAATCCTTTTTCACTCTCTTTTATTCTTATTAATTTTGAAGTTCGGCAGTCGGATAGTATACAAACGCAAGTGATTTATGTCCCTGAAGTTCAACCACTTAGGTCCAAAATTTAAAAAATAATAACTTCTAAACTATTGGTTTTCGATTATCGAATGTTTTTTTAAATGATTTGCTATGTTGCCCCTTATCTGAGAAAATATATTTTGGCTACTTTTTTTTTTAATTAGGGTCAGTGCAGAATTGACCCATTCTGAGTTATACCGACTTACCGTACATGATGTTAATTTTGAAAGTGTTCTATTGCTTGCATCACTTCAAGTTTTTGCATAGACTATTATCATACTTATGGACAGTTTTTAAGATCATAAACAAATCATCAAGTGCACAAACATAGCAGCGGTGATTTTTTGAAAATTGTATTAGTTTTTGAAATGGCGAAAAATTATTGACGAAACTTAAAAAAAAAACAAATTGTCTTAGAATAAACTCAAAATTCGTACATAACATGGTTGCTACATTACTATTGTACATCTATACCAAATTTGAGCTGAATCAGTGCGATAGTTTCCGAACAAGAGTGAATTAAGTGATTGGAGTTGAGAAATTTCAAAAGAAACTTGAAAAAATCGTAACTTCTAAAGTATTGATTTTCGCGGAACTAATGTTTTTTTTAAATGACTTGATATGATGCCTTCTACCTAAAAAAAATTTTTGGACCACTGTCGCTGGGCCACCCTGTATAATGACGCTTTCTTAATGTGCCAAAGTCATAACATGAAATGAAAATAGGTTCTTTGCGTTACCAATGAACCCTAAAAATATTGCGTATTACAGTAATTTCGTTCTGACAACTCCGGCTAATTTATCGTAAACATTGTTTATTGACAATAGCGCAAATTCTACACAAGAATGTCGTTTGAATTGAATAGGTATCAGTTGTAAAATGTTGGAATAATGTTGTCTGCAACTTGATATTTGAACTAGATCCTAAATTAGCTGCGGCAGAAGTTATTTGACTGGTTTCTGGTTATGTTTTAAGAAATATATTAGTAAAAATACAGGATTACATAAAATGGTGGAAAATATTCTTACCCCTTAATATTTATTAAGGGCTTGGCATTGATGTAAACATAAAAAAAGAAGATAGGGCATCCTCGCACCAAAAGTGGCCACCCTGAAACAGGTCTAATGGACCTGTTTGCAAGAAAATATGACAGCGACTTGTTAACGTGCACGTCATTCATTGTTCATGTCATGTCATGCCAGTTTTCGAATTCGCAAAGTATGAACGTAACGTATCTTCCTCTTTTTGCTTAAATCAATGAGGTTCTCAAGGACTCGCTTCATGGAGCGAAGCTAGGTAAATGAAGGGATTCTATTAGTTCTCAAAAACACATTCCTCGCAACGCATCTCTTTTGTAAACACAGCCTAAGGCGGCCCTAATCATCTTGCATCTCTATTTCAATAGAAAGAATCCCAAGACACTGGCACCTTGTTATGAAGTTAATGACGCAATTGCATACTCTTGCGCACGGAAAGAAAAATGGCGCTTCCCATACCGCATTGCGTCCACTCGGCGCACTCAGCGCGGCGAGACGTGAGAAATTGACACTTCTCTAGCGATAGGGCTGCCTCTTTGCACGCCTCTTCACAGAGAAGGACCTTAGTCCGTTCGCGTTAAGAATGCAGTAATTTCATACTTGTCCTTTGATCTAGCACGTCCCCTAACCAATCAAATCGTTCCTTATTAGAAAGTTCACTGTGACCAGTTGAACGCATTACTTTCGAACGCAAAGGTTGTGAATTTGAGTTTTTTGTGTGCAACAGTAAATTTAAAAATCATTGCATTCTTAACGCGGGCGGACTGTAGTGAGAGCTTTACTCGATCGATAAACGTAACGTTTGTCAATTCGCGGGTTAGTATGGCATGTTTTTAACGTTCCTAGTTTTTTTAACAACGTTTGTGAACATCTAAAAGACTCACTCTGTCGTAGAACGTAGATAAAGATTGCCCAAATAGTCAGCCTCTGTTTCAACCCCTTGAATTTATGTCTCATTATCTTTACTGAAATTCAAAGTTGGATTAGGCTTTAAAACACTAACGTTGAAGTAATTTGCAATTCCTAGGCAGTTCATGTAACAGTTTCGGCTCAGTCTCTATGTGATCAGCAGCAGATGGTCAGAAAAAATTAAAAGAATACCTTTTAAAGACTGCATTTGATCCATAGATGTCAATAGGTTTATTATGTGTAGTATATTTAAGTATATGAATATGTATTATTAAGTAGTTTAGTTATAGTGTAGTTGTAGTGTATGTTTGTATTTTACGAGTAAATAATTTAATTTAACTTTCTTTAATTTGTGCACAGCTGTTTATCCACCTTAACTTAAAATCTTTTCCTGTCAACGTGGTCTGCTGGAAGAAATCTCTTTTTAGAGATAAGCTCACCTGTACTTTCAATCTCCCTATTGTCTGTTTATTGTAATTGTCTTTTTGTGTACGTACTAATAAATAAATAAATAAATAAATGGTTTAATATTGCTTGATCTGCAGTTAAAGTCCATCAAATCTTACAAAAACCTTTTACATTGCACATTTGTCAAGCTGCACTAATTTTGAACAAGCGTGCACACAGTATTCCTTTATTTTTCGTATTTCATTTCAGAATCGACAACGTCTCGCCAGTTTGTGTTGTAGTTCTGCTTCTCGCTAACCCTACCAGCGCCCATTATTTGAATACGTGATGTTGCTAACCGTTTCAAATTCTACAACACTGACGACATTCGACAATCGCCTGCAATTAGGCATTCAGGCTCGTTTGTGGGTAGTTGCGCCATTTGCACTTTGCATCTGCTGCATCTGTTTGTGGACAATAACTGTATAAATATATAAACTACTTGCTGATTGAAAATAGTAGAGTACAGTCCACACGACTAGCAACTCGCCCGGCTTCGCACGGTTGCAAGGGGATGTTATTATACATACAAACCTTCCTCTTCAATCACTCTGTCTATTAAAAAACCGAATCAAAATCCGTTGCGTAGTTTTAAAGATTTAAGCATTCATAGGGACAGAGAAAACGACTTTGTTTTAAACTATGCAGTGATAGTAAAGACGAAAATTATACTTTGGGCTTCATCCTCGAGATTAGAGAACAATTGTAGTTTCGCATAACTACTCGCTAATCTAACACTATAGTTTAAATATACATTAAATTTAATGTAAAAATAAAATAATAATATTTTGACAGTAAAATAGGAATATTTTGTCTTTTACACTGGCAACCCAAAGCCTACTAGTACGCAGTCGTTTCTGTCACGTCATTCGCGTTTTAGTGCTTCGCTAGTCTACACTGCTCTCAGCTCCGATATTTTTTTCATTCTACCCGCATTTCGGAGTTACATTACACGAAAAGAAAAAGTGACGAATATAGCGATGAATACATACATTAGACGCAAAATTAGGAGGATCGAAAAGAAGATGCGAAAACGCAAAAAGCTTTCTAGACCTACTTACTAGCTCCAGTAATATAACGCGTCGCCTGTGCTCTCGCTTCAAGGTATGTACAAATACACTTTTTTAAAATAACCGTGCGAATACTGCTATGTAACATCAAGCTATTAAATGGCGAGTAATTGATGAGCGGTATCTAAAAATCGCACGACTAAAAGTCAAATAAATTACAGTGTTTAAAATGACCGTGCGAATACTGCTATGTAACATCAAGCTATTAAATGGTGAGTAATTGATGAGCAGTATCTAAGAATCGTACGAATGAAATGAAAGTCAATTAAATTCGATTAAATAAAAGTCATGCATGACTCAATAGATGCTTCAAATATGTTATTTTTACCATAGCATTAGGGATAATGCATTATCATCTTACTAAAGAAAGGAAACCCAGTTGGTTAGTGCAGCGACGCTGAGTGCGGAAGACGCTGGTTCGAGTCCCGTCTGAGCCCAAGACCGAATGTTTTTTTTTCAGGGTTTCCTATCTTAAATTCTTTAAGTGTTTCAATTTATTCAAAGAGAAATAGTTAAGAGTAAATAGGTATTACGATTTATACAAATTCGCTTTGTAAGTGAATTTGTTTGGTTAATTATACCTACCAATCCAATCCATTTTAATGGTATTGAACTAATCAACCATGCACTCGTGGTATTACGATTTAAACAAATACTTAGCGACCATCGCTTTGTAAGTAATTTTGTTTGAGTAATTATTATACTAATCCAATCCATTTATGGTATTGATTAGTCGTGCAAAATAATAAAATATTATATTTTATGCACTACCTCCTGATAGCCAAGACCTCTCAGAACTGCCGTTGACAGGTTCCATTGCTCCGAGCGAACAACTTGGCCCACCTGCTTAAAAGGTGGATTTGGAGGTTAGGGAACCCGCCTAGGCGGCCCCCGCGCCGGTTACGGCTTCAGCCGATGAATGCCCACTACACGAGAATATCCTTGAGTAACTGGGCGACCCCATAAAAATCTAAAAAGATGGGTGATAATATTCAGAAAGATATCGCCCTTCGATGGGAGCATATCGCTATTACGAGGAGAAAAGAGCTCTACCGGCATCTCCTGTTACCTGTACCTGTCAAAGATTATCTGCGCCGATTCTGAACCCAGAGATTAAGGCTGCATTATCAGATACTATGATAGGCAAGGACAACATCGCGTCCCCAGCCTCACAATTTTTAACTTGAAACCTCGGCTGGCGAACAGCAGGCAGCCTGCCAAGAGGACACAAGATCTTGTCTCGCACACTCAAGCGCAGACCGCGGCGCGCCGCAAAGGGGTGCACGGCAGCGCAACCGCCACCGCCTCCTCTGGCCCCGCTACCACCGCAGCAGCGGTTCAGGCAACGCCCTTAGCAGCGACAGTAGACTGGGTAAGTTTTTTCTGGTCTCCTGTCTTTATTTTACAACCAATGGTGTCAAATAACAAATGACTAGGTATACCATTATGACGTGCTTAAAGCGTCACGCTATCCCATTTTTATAAGCCAGTAATACAAAAGAGTATCCCAAGACCTCCAAAGACTGTAAAAGACAGAAAATAGGTATAACTTATAATGAAGCCATTGTTGATCTAATAGCCTCTAGGGCTATTTCAGAATCTGATAGTCGTGTAGGCCAATTCTTATTAAGTTATTTTCTTGTTTAAAAGAAAGATGGTAAATCTCGTTTTATAATAAATTCAAAATCACTAAACAAATTTATAAAAACTAAAAACTTTAAGCTAAAGGACCTCAGAATAATTTTAAACCTAAAAACTAGTTTTCAGGGATTATTTTATGGCCTTTTTTAGACTTAAACAACGTTTATTTTTTGGTTTCAGTTAATAAACAATATAGAAAATACCTAAGGTTCAGTTATCGGGGAAACTCTTTGAACTTATAAGATGTTAAATTGGCTTATGTACTACAGGCAGCCCCTTAAGTGTTTACCAAATTACTCTAACCAGTTATGTCCCTGGCTGAGATCTAGGGGACATATTAGGTCATCTATATATTGAGATGACCGGGGCTGTATAGCCCCTAATTGTCAAGAATGTTTGGATGATAAGAGTCAAACTAAGACATTATTTTGAGTAATTAGGTTTTATTATTAATGCATAAAAAAGCTGTTTTTTCTTCATCAAACCAATGAACTTTATCTTGGATTCGTAATTGATACAAAAATATATATTTATATAAATATATATATGCCTTGAGGCATTAAGTCCGCCAATTGTATTTTTTTTTTCATTGCGCAATTAAGAATTAATAAATAAATAAATATAGTTACCGAATTGTATAAATTGAGCAAGCTTCAGCGTTGCTTCATTCGGTATTACGCACGTGTGGTCAGATTGCTAACCTCTTTGCTAAGACTTCGAAAGGTGTAAATATCTTGCTCTTTTACAGTCAGGAGACTATGATAGTTACGATTGCTTGCCTAATAATTTACAAGATAATATGCAATGGTGGATTAAATCCATAATAAAGGCGACTAATCCCATTAGTCAAAAAACTTACACCTTAGAAATCTTTTCCGATGCAAGCTAAAACCTGGAAGGGGGTAGTATGCGGCGAGAAGACCGCAAAGGGCCAGTTGAGCTCTGAAGAGGCTATAAAACACATGCATTTTTTTTAGAGTTATTATCTGCGTTTTTGGGTATAAAAACATTTGCGTCAAAATTTTGCCAATGCCAAATATTATTAAGGATTGACAACACGACGGCTATTTCGTATATCGATCGGTTGGTTGGCGTTCGTTTCCCTCAGTTGAACAGATTGACCAAAACCAATATTTGGAACTTTTGCAAAAAAAAAAGAAACATTTTCATATTTCACGCTTCAAATATCAGTTCGATAAAAAACCAGCGACCAGACACGGAACCCAGGTGACTCCATCCTAAGACAGAGTGGGAATTAAGCAATCAAGCTTTTGATCGCATAGTTTCAGACTTTTGGCAGTCCCGAAATAGAGCCTTTTTTGCAACCAGACGAAGTATCTTGACTTTTTGTCTTGGTTCAGAGATCCTGGGACCCGTGCAGTAAACGCTTTGCCTATAAACTGGGGTAACTAACATTTTTACGCGTTTCCCCCTGTTTCTGCTATCGCAAAGGTTCTATGAAAAATAAGAACGGATAAAGCGCAAGGGATAGTTGTAGTGCCTTATTGGTCTACACAAACGTGGTTTCCGTTGTAATATCAACTGATTGTTCCTGACTGTTCAATTTTTAAGCCGAGTGATAAACCATTGAATTCTGTTCCTAACAGCACAACGAAGCTTCCAGTGTGCAGACTTATGACCGGAAAATTATCAGGGAACCTTTCGAAAGAAGTGTGCCATCCAGTTCATTAGATAGCATTTGTACATCTTTAAGTTACAGTTACATTCAATAGTACAACACTCAGAAGTTTTTAAACGTTGGTTTATTTTTTTTCAATAAAAAAAAAGAGGATTTTTTTTAAGGAAATGCGTTCAATTCATGAGCCAAATACGGGACACTGAATTGTTACCAGTCAGCCATATCCTAAATTATAGAATCGATAGTATCGACCGATGATGGACTCAATAGACTGTTAAAAGGTTTTTATTTTATTTTTTCAAACTCCGACCCCAAGTATAAGGTTACTTGGGATACCTCCATCGTAATAGACTACTTGGAAAATGTATACTCAAATGAGGATCTGCTTTTAGATCAGTTTGCGAAAAAGACTGTGACCTTACTAGTCCTAATCACAGCCCACATAGTCCAGACATTGTCACTTATACTCACATCGTTGTTCTGATTCGATACATATCAAGATACCAGGAACTATAAAGAACCACAAGTTAGGCACCCATTAGTCCTGTCTTATCATTCCATTATAGGACATTAAACCAGATATTTGTCCTGCCAATGCATTGTTAAAATACATAACACCACCAAATTGCCTATAACCTATTTATCAGTAGCAGAAAATCATTCCATTCGGTTGGCAGTCAAACCCTCAAGCAAGTGGATAAGTCTACCCTGAATGAAAGCAGTATTGACACTTCCACATTCTCTGCCCACTCTACCCGACACGCGAGCACCTTTGCCGCCAGCAGGCTTGGTGTCAACAAAGATCTAATTAGAAATACTTACTGCTGGGTGGAGTGTGACTCTAACGTTTTTTGGTAAACTTTATAATAGTGAAGTTGTCCATAACGATCCAAGCGAATCAGCTTTATCCATTTGGGGTCTTCAGTATTTAATTTTTCTCTTTCATCCAAAAGCCAATTATATGTGTTCTTTAGTTCTTATGATAAATCTTATTTAAGAAGTAACATTTATTTTTTAAATTGTGGCAATAATATGCTGAATGATAACAATGTGAGTTGTACATTGTTTTTTCTCAAGGTGACTGTGAGAGATATTTTTATTTTGCAATAAATCGATTCTTAGCATTATGTTGGGATTATAGTTAATTAAGATTTTGCAATAATATTTCCATCTCTTTCAACATCTACAATTGTTCTCTAATCTCGAGGATGAAGCCCAAAGTATAATTGATGATTAAACGAACTTACCTTAAGTGAAGTTCTATCATAATTATACGAGGGCTTCATCCGAAGAGATTAGAACCCACCCTCCCTACAGACCCTATAAGAAATATTATTACAACATCTGAAAAGACGCTGTGTTTTGAATGGCCGTTAATAAAACAAGAGTTTGTTTTATACATAACAATTATTACTGACTGTTGTCTACCAAATACTTTTAACTAAATGACGTGACAGAAACGACTGCGTACTAGTAGGCTTTGGGTTGCCAGTGTAAAAGACAAAATATTCCTATTTTACTGTCAAAATATTATTATTTTATTTTTACATTAAATTTAATGTATATTTAAACTATAGTGTTAGATTAGCGAGTAGTTATGCGAAACTACAATTGTTCTCTAATCTCTTCGGATGAAGCCCTCGTATAATTATGATAGAACTTCACTTAAGGTAAGTTCGTTTAATCATCAAATATTGAAGGCTTTTTGTTAGTCCCTGAAGTGAGTGAAATAACAAATATAATGTTGTATTGTAAGCTTTATTAGGTGTTTTAGACGATAACCTGGACGCCCCTGGACGCACAGTCAGCGGCGCAACAGGCTACCCATTTCCGTTTTTCTCTCGCCGAATGACAATTCTTCAAAGTAGTGCAAGGGGGGGGGGGGGGGGGGTGATCGGAATTGGGTAGCCTATTATGCCGTAGACCGCCCCAAAACGAATGATCTTAAGATCGAAGTTACTAATTCCTAAACTAAAACTACTTCTATAAATGAGAAGGAATTCCACATTCGTTCCATTTGAAACTAGAATACATAATAGTAACTCGCAATAGTTAACAGTCTGTAATTTAGTACTTGTAATAACCACATTACAGTCCTAGGTCACAGTATAATCTTACAGTAAGCTATCTACAAACGTGCCACTTTCGGTTTGAATGTGTGCGTGCGCGTCGCGCGCCGTGTCACGATTTCACGCACACGCAATTTCACGCACACGCTAGCATAAAACAGGGAGGCATAGGGCGGCGGCAGTACGGACGGGCTGTGCCGCGTGTCTGTGTGCACGCTAGGCTAATAACTCGGCGGGCGGCCTTAGATAGCCTACTGTATGGTTTATACTGTGCCCAGGTTGGGAAACATAAAAACCGCGGAGCGACGCGGAAGGCTAGGTTTCTGACTCAATCTACAGACAAGATCTAAGGGACCTATTAAGTTGGCTTGTTAGGAAACTTAGCGAAAAAATGACTGAGCTAATTAGTCATTTTATCCTAAGAACTAGTCAGTCAATCTTAAAGCAAAAAGCTTTTCTAATTAATAACGTATTAATCTTAAAGTTACTAACTAGTGACCATTCCAATAAGGGAATATATCGATTTCTAGTAAGTTTTATAGTGTATTCATAGATAGATCTGACACAATCGATAGACAAGGGACCTTTTTTTTATAGTTGTCTTCACCTGATGGGAAGCAGCCGTGAGGTCCAGATATGGGGTTGACAAGCACAGTAATGGACCTCTACTTTGCTGGTCAATCAGATTTTGAAGGCCTGCATAAATGCCTTTACATGCCCTGTTTAAAAAACATTAATTAAGTTTATTAAGTTAAGCCTAAATATGAAGTTGGTTTGTTAAGAAACTTAAGCTACAAATTGTTCGGCTAATTTATTAATGTAAACCTTTTTCAAAATGTCCTAGGTGTCATAGTCAAGTACTGACCAGCAGTGACCATTTCAATATCAGAGTCTAATAGTTAATTTTGAACGGAAATTTTTTGATGCTTGTCGTCTGAATTCCTTAATTTTGTGTAAGCTGTTCGTTTGACACGTTTTCATACATGTCATTTCATAATTATTGTGTCATCTCATCACTCATTATATTTATTTATTTATTCTTTATTGCACAAAAGTAAAGTACAAATGGCGGACTTAATGCCTAGAAGCATTCTCTACCAGTCAACCACACAGTCAGACAGAGAAATTAAGGCGGTTATATCACTGTTAAGTTTGCGCTCCTATAGTCTGTTCACTTTAAAAATGCAGTGATTTTTAAATTTAATTTTGTTGCACACAAAAAAACTCAGATCCACAACCTTTGCGTTCGAAAGTATGCGTTCAGCTGGTCACTGTGAACTTGACTTTCTAATTAGGAACGATTTGATTGGTTAGGGGACGTGCTAAGTCAGAGGACAAGTATGAAATTACTGCATTCTTAAGGTAGGTAGGATTACTAGTTTGCTAGTAATATGAGTTCTTAATATTTCCGACTTAACTACGTCATCAATTCAAATACTTGCCTACTAGGATCTTATTCAGATAAACTTTTTGCTATAACATACCATGAGCAAATGATGTGTGATCTTCGCAGCAGTCACGGTTCAAGTTTTTGTCCTCAGTGAACTCATAGCTTCAAACCTGTTTGGAGTTACGTCAGTTCATTAAGTAGAGAGTTAAGTGGTAGTTTATTATAAGAGCTGAGAATACCTGAGTATTCTCCTACTTTAACTTTTATTTTATACTTGCAATATACGTTAAAACTTCAAACACTGTTTTAACTATTAATCTGATTCATTATCGGTAGCTAGAGTATATTAACTTAGAACTTAAAAGAAATAAATATCTGTGAAATATTTTGACTCCATGTTTTTATAAACGAGCGCCGGTTGAGACACAAAAGTATTACCGGTTCGATTTCCGCACCAGCATTTTAAATGTGTGGTTAATGAAACAGACTCTTCTGACTTGAAAACAAATAAACATACTGAAATACTATATTTGGGATATAAAATGATTATCCCTCGACATTATTCCACACACCACCATCTAACCCCAAAGTAATACTCGTACATACCAGACTAACACAAGCATTTCGTCATTTGGACACTGTGCTGGGGATCTATGTGTCGATCATCATGTTATTATAAATATTGTCGTTAATAAATTAAAAACCCAGCCTTAGACCAAATACAAAAATTTTAGTCACATGAGTGTTTGTCCTAGACCCATCGATCTCACGACCTGTAGGCAGGACCTCTGACTATGTCGCCATTACAGTCACTTAGACGATAAGTGCCTACATAAGTAATAGCACAGTATAAACATACAGCAGAACATCTACAAACAAACGTCACATCTAAATACAAACGTGCCACTCTCGGTTTGAATGTGTGCGTGCGCGTCGCGCGCCGTGTCGCGATTTCACGCACACGCTAGCATATACATATAGAGAGGCATAGGCCGGCGGCAGTACGGACGAGCTGTGCCGCGTGTCTGTGAGCACGCTAGGCTAATAACTCCGCGGGCGGCCTTAGATAACCTACTGTATGTTTATACTGTGGTAATACTAACCCATAAAATTACACAAGTGTGATAATAATTAGAAGCAATTTGTTTCGAGCAGTTAAATGATTTAGTGTTCAATAAACAATGATTAGAAAGGCGTTAAGTTATTAGTGGTGGTTTTCTAATGACTTTTTAAAAGCATTCTCGCTTTTAGAATTCGTGAGAGGTCTAACCTTTGAGGTCCGTAAAGCCGCCAAGTGGCGCCCTCTAAAAATCATAAACAAAGGAAAATAAAGATCATAGAATCCTATGTACAGTCAACGACAAATCAGGCTACCCATTTCCGTTTTTTATCTTCCTCTATCCAAATACATTTCTTTGCAATAGAGCAAGGAGGACTGACTGAAAATGGGTAGGGTGATGTACCGTTGAACGTACAGTTTCTTGCAAAAAGGTTAAAGTATTTTTGCATAGTTGAAAGAGTACTCAAGAGGTTTCGTATTCGATGTAGTAGTAACCAGAAGTGTCAATACCAGCCGATTTTGCTACCTTTTTGGATACTTTAATGAAAGTGAAACAATTTCAGTTCTTCTGATATAATTATGCAAAAATGCATGCACTTACACCCAGTGCCGTTCCGAATCGCATTATCGACCACAATACCAAAGTGACAACCACAAACGCCTTACTCAGCGGGTGAAGATTTTTATTATTTTCCATTAAGAACTACCAGAGAATTCCCATGGCCACCGTAATCTTAGTAATCTCCAAGTAACCGTTGCGTAAATGAAACCGTAATATCAGAGTAAAAACCGAGCAGCGTGCAGCGTGGCGGCAAAGACAAAAGATTATTGTCAGCGGTGACAGTTAAAAAAAAACAGCCGTAGGAATCGGAAATTCGGACCGTAACTTTGTTTCTTTCTTTTTAGTTAGATGGCAAGCCCTAAGCATACTTTTATTGATGAACTAGCGGTTTTCTGTCCGGTAACTACGTCCGCGTGGTGTGTTCTTCACATGTATTTGTTTCATCTTTAAAAAAAGATAGATAGATATTCTTTATTGTACAAAAACATTACATTTCAAGCAAATAACACAACAACAATGAGAACAATGTACAATTTAGGCGGTCTTATCGCTAGAGAGCGATCTCTTCCAGACAACTTTAAAAGTACGTCGCAAATGGACCAAATTACTCAATTCCACTAAAATGTCCACAACAACTATATATCTATTGCATCCCCATCGGATGGACAATACTCGGACTTCTATCAGGTGCAATAAAATGTTTTGTTTCTTGAAAAACTAGCGGCCCACGCGACTTCGTATGTGTGTAATTTTTTTTAAAGTTGTTATAATATTATATCACGATAGAACCTATTCTCAGACCTAACGAACATACTTAAAAAAAATATCAAACTTTACTTTTATTCTACTTTTTACGTATTAGATTTGTCATTTTCTGTCAATTACCAGTGTTTTTTGTGCAATTATTTGTAATTTGTATGTCTACCTTTACCCTGCAGTACAATATGGGAATTAAAAAAAAGGCTTTGACCTAAAATTATGAAAATAAAAAAAATTATTACCTTGCAATACAGAACCCTAATAAAACCCATCAATATTCTCAACTGCATTAAGCAACCTTATTGTTTTGATCGTCTCGGTCATTTCGCACAAAAGAGCTGCGGGACGTCTGCGGAACCATAACTCATAGAGTCAAAGACAATGGTGAACCTAGGGTTGCCGGCTAGTGCCCTGTGGTATGGGGCATTAGAATACTGCCAAGGTTCCCCCCCGCCTGTCGTAAAAGGCGACTAAAGGGGGGCCCCGGGGTCGCTAGGAGTGCACACGGTGGGGACTGTGTGCCTCCATTGCACAGGCGACTCCGTGGAGGGCGGCGGTGCGGGGGGGCCTCGCACTACTGTTAACACCGGTGGGTGTAAGAGGGGAGATATAACTCCTCTCGAGTAGAGCCGGGAAGCCGGCATAGCGCGCCAGGGGTCCGCCGGTAGAGTCCCTCGCGGTGGTGCTCGGGGACCTTCGGTAACGCGCGGAAGATGGCCTCCGCGGAGTTTAGTGGGTAGTCCCTTCCCCATTGGGGTGGGCGAGTACCACACTCCCCCGCTCTCCTACCCAGGGAGCGGGATAGTGCGTAAATGCATTCTCCGCGTCAAAAAAAAAAAAAAAAAAAGGGTTGCCGGCTAGACCGGATTTTAGGGTCCTTGTTTACAGACGCGTAAGGGTCTACCCACATTTATCGACGCGGAATCGGCTAACGCCGGTCAAAAAAGTCTTTATACCGACGGAATAAGGGTGACACTAATACCGGCTTGGCTCGGCCGACGCGATACAACACCAGCCGACGCCGAAACGAGCTGTTTGTCGCCGTTGCTACAGCTAATCGGCGATAAGTCGAGTAGTGTGGTGATACGCACTCGGCTTAAGCCGATTCCGCGTCGATAAATGTGGGTAGACCCTAAAGCTCGTAGCTCACTGGGCAAGCTCCGCAACTGCACGGTTCCGACCACGGAATAGAAAAAACAGTGGAAGTGCAATGCAACCATATTAGTGAAGGAACCGCTGTCGCCAAACTCACACAAATATATTGAAATTCATATAATGCACTACAAAGAAAAAAGCCGTTTGATTGGTCGTTTCAATTCTAGTCCAAATTAGCTTAATTCACAGACACGAAATAAACCTTCACACTCTACAGATAATATTTGTTGTGTTTTACTGCTGACAGTATTTATGACTTTTTCTAATCTAATGTCAATTTAGTTTCGATTGACGAGTTAATTCCGTTGATCGACCATAGATGGCGGTATTCTCTATTGGGAGCAAGTATACATTTAATTGTTTAAGCATTAAGAGTGAAATTTGCGTTATAGGTCGATATCTATCTGTCTATTGAATGAAATTAATAAGATTTTATTAGAAAACAAATAAAATAATACTTAGCGATGGTAGGAAAGACCTACATTTTCAAGTTTTTTTATAATTTTCACTATCATTTTTGCACTCCAAAATGGAGCATTACGGCATAACTACGGAAATATGAAGTTGTCGCGAGACGAGCAACTCGATGCGATGTTAATTGTTTAAGCATTAAGAGTGAAATTTGCGTTATACGTCGATATCTATCTGTCTATTGAAATTAATAAGATTTTATTAGAAAACAAATAAAATAATACTTAGCGATGGTAGGAAAGACCTACATTTTCAAGTTTTTTTATAATTTTCACTATCATTTTTGCACTCCAAAATGGAGCATTACGGCATAACTACGGAAATATGAAGTTGTCGCGAGACGAGCAACTCGATGCGATGTTAGAACACGACTGGGACCAAGTATGCGTAGCTACGCTTAATTGTGGCACGCGTGCCACGCCTACTTCGCACTTCCACTCTTTTTTTCTGTTCCGCGGTTCCGACCCAGCAGTTATCTTACCATTCATTGTAAGGAAGCGAGTGGCACTGTATTCGCATCAGTACTGACCTAACCTGTTTCCCTTTTTTACTATAATATCATTGATGCCGGCCCGTAAAATCTGTAAAACTGAAAGTGACAGAGCTGCTGAGCTGTTAGAGCTGTTAAACTTTGATTTTCGTGGGGGTCACTTAAGTGGCAACCCTATGTGAACTTGATCGGAGATGGGCGATGCGATTGACCGCATTGTTGGAAGCACAGATACGAAATAACGTATTAGCAGGTGGCCACTTAAATACGACCTCCGACATGGCGTACTGCTTTTTAGTACCACACGATGAGCGGGCATTAGGTGTACTGTGTGGTCCTCCAAGAGTAGGTCCTGATAATTTGCAGTTTTAACTTGTGCCTCAGCCTGAATGTATTAATATGTGGAAATCCACAGCATCTCAATTGAAAGGATTATTTACTTCGACTTTGAGTGGGCGTTTCAAAATAAGGTTTAAGAACGCCGGATTTAAGTTTTCCGTTCAAAATTTTATCAAATTATGCGAAGGTTGTACAAATTGTCTCCCACTAACCGATGGTTGGTGTGGATACCAACTGCAACAAATGTCTTTTAATGTGTTTTTAAGGCACTTAAATCAATACTCGAGTTGAAAGCCAGGTTACCAGTCAATTATGTGGATGGTATACTCACACCCAGGCGCTTACAGGCGCACGATGTTTTGCCAATAAAATCGGCTACATCAGCTATCCAGTGAACAGGATAGCGCGAATTTTGGGATCAGATTTTGTTTTGTTTTTATTTATGGAAACATGTCCCTACATGTTTCCAGAAGCCTTCAGATTTACGTGAACCATCTAAGTAGCGACATCATTGCAAATTCGGTTGAGGGCAAAAAGAAACGAAGACGACGTCGTCCTAGACACGTCACTTCACTATCGAGCCCGAAGATGCCATCACCTCCGTCAAACAGCTCGCGTCAAGTCAACACCCTACAAAGCCTTGTTTTTTAGCCATGCTTCGCGCTACTGGCAAGTGCTAGGCCGCTTCTCTCCTCGAACTTACGTCCGATTGCCATCTTCCAGTAACGCCCTAAGCCGAGGCTCGCACCCTGGGGGCACCCTTAAGCACGTTAATTTTTTAAGGGTTGTGAGCCTTCCGCTCACCCTATTGCCGGGTAGACCTGTGAAAGTCACACTTTGGACTAACAGCTCGTCAATTAAAAAAAAACGAATTGGGTCACTTAAACCTGAAGCCAGGCGCTGCTGAAATCTGCAATCGTATAAAAATCAGTTTGCGTCCAAAAACACCCATATCTAATCTGTTACCTTTTTGTTGTAAAGTTGGACGACTAATTGGTACATTGAGGAATGTGGACCCTTGCAAGGTTCAGGTTTTTTCCAAAAAGAACCTTGAACGACCTTTGCTGATAGGTTTTTGTTTTCTTGTTAAAACCGCACATAACATCACGATGAATCACCCAAGACCCCAATCATGCCCAATTTAAATTCCTTACCTTTGGTAATTCTTCACACGAAATGCTTTGGGATTCTCAAATACCTAACTAACATAAGTTGTGTGTATGAATACACGTGCCATACCATTTTGCGATAGTTGGCGATATTTTTCCATATTTTTACAAATTCTAGCGTAAAACGCACAGTGGTCTTAGTACATTATAGTACATACAAACATTCGTCTGCATGTATGTCTGTTTGTATTGTTCCTCTTGTTTCCTATACATTATTGCAATGTATTAAGTAACAAAAAAGTAATTAATTTCAGTATGTTTAACCGTTGTCTAGTATTCAATAGTACAACTCAGTTCGAGATCCCAACAAACGGCACGTGAGATGTCCAAAAACTGATATTCATTGATTTATTTTTTTATCATTTAAATGTGCTACCAGCACTTCAACATCAATCAACTCCAAACGTAAATCGATTTTTAATAATTCGATACTTACTACACATATTTCGCAACGACACGGCGAGTCTGTTAAGTCCGTTCGCCACTACCGAGCAGGTGGACTTACGACAATATTTACTACATTCCATTAAGACGTTACAACATGACAACATTTATGGTTACGCGCTTTTGACTCTGAGTATTTCATTCGGTCGATATTGAAGATCCATAGGAAGTGGTGAAACCCTTTATTATTACCAACTAGATCTTCCGAGAGACTTTTTTTCGCTGATTTAACATTTTTTTTTGTTATCCAACAATGTCCGGCGGTCCTGTTTGACAGATACAAAGCCTTCTAGGCTTTTGAAACATTTTGGGAAATTGTATCTGAATTTTGTTTGAGGATGGCGTTTTGGCGATGGCGTTGGCTTTATAAATCAAACATCAAAACATGCACAAAAGCCGTGAATGGTCAGCTAAGCTAAGTTCGTTCTATGAAGATGCTTGTCAATAAATCAATTCACGTTTAAAACATCGCATTATAGCTATTTTAACCAGTCTTGCTTTCGTTTTCTTTTCTTAAAGTAAATACTCACATACAAAATACATAAAAAAAAGTTTCTTATTTTTTTACTGCTACGGAGGGTGTTCATATCAGCCATTCTTTAGTCATTTCACAGCACAGTATAATAAACCATACAGTAGAACATCTACATACAAACGTGCCACTCTCGGTTTGAATGTGTGCGTGCGCGTCGCGCGCCGTGTCGCGATATCACGTGATTTCACGCACACGCTAGCATAAAATAGGGAGGCGGCAGTACGGACGGGCTGTGCCGCGTGTCTGTGTGCACGCTAGGCTAATAACTCGGCGGGCGGCCTTAGATAGCCTACTGTATGGTTTATACTGTGACAGTGGTCGACGAAATAGATTAAATCTACGGTACGGAACACTCGGCTCTCGCCTGTTGTCGGTATTTCGTTATGACGCAACAGTATGCGTTCGGAAACGGGTTGTATGTCCGAGTGGTAGGCCGTGCAAAGGTTGCCTTTTCCAACTACTCTGGGAGGCAATTTCTCATGTTTAGTCATTTTATGACATTCAAACAGCTCGACCGATGTATGTTTCGCATCTCCGTCTTTGAGTGCCCGCACACGACCGAGTTTTTGTAGAACCGATAATGCTTACGATTTAAAATCGTCCTTGTTTTTTATTTCTGACCGACTTTTTGCCGAGCGTGTGCGTTGCACTAATGGCAATCAGTTTGTTCTATTTTTATTTTAAAAAATCGCCCACCCATTGTCGATCGTATATGGGACGAAAGTTGGTCCAGTCAGTCGATTCTTAATGTCAGATGTTATTAAGTCTCGTCGGAGGCTTAAGGGCAACTTGGTATACATCTGACATCTGGGACTAACTTGCCAAGTCCATCACTGCAATGAAAATCAATGAAATCAATGACCACTGGCTATGTTCCGAAGTATGTAATACAACAACACATACAAATGACTAGTAGTATTGTAATAACTGTACGGTTGGCGGGTTAACTGGCAGTAAAGATAACTCGCAAGTCGGCCAGTTGCAAAATGGAAAAACAAATTAAAACGCCATAACAATAGGATAGTTATTATTCTGTCTGAGTGTTGTTATAGCAATAAACCGAAAGACTGGGGCTCGGAACAATCATGGGTTCCGTGACTTAAAAGGGTAATTATTATTAGCATAAAAAATACATTTCACTATGCCAAAACTTCGATGTAAGTACCTAGGTACTTTATTGAAAAAAATACTTATTGACCTACAGGTACATTTTGTACACAGGTGATTTTACAAGGAGCGTTAGACAATATAGAAATGCTCTTATTCGCAATATCAATCGCTAATATCGCATTTCGGAATGATTACAGAACCCTAAAAAAATGTTATGTCAGCTTTCGTACTTAAGTGTAATTCTAAATGTACAAAATATACTATGCACATTTTGTGTTCATTCTTTTAATATTTCATTCATAAGGTTTGAACATCTCAAGCAAGTAATTTGCAATAGGTAGATGCCATATTACAGTATCTTCATGATAAGTACTTAAATTATTATTTAGAAAACCAAACCTTTTCCTAGATGTAAATTAATTTGCATGAAATACCTTTTGACGTAGTACTTAGTTACTAAAACAATACGATGCAACGACCCACTTTCCTCGCCATTATCATAAAAACTATTTCAATTTATAAAAAGAAAAAGTTGTCCATTCACAATTAAAATAAATAATAATAATAAATATCCTTGGACATTATTCCACACAGCGCCATCTAGTCCCAAGTAGGCTAATTATAGTCCGTTATTATGGATACTAGACAACGGATAAACATACTTAAATACTTTTTCTTTTGTAAATACATACTTAATATACATAGGAAACACCAAGACCAATACAAACAGACATGTTCATGCACACAAATGTTTGTACTGTGCGGGGATCGAACCCGCGACCCTTGGTGTAGTAGCCGACTTCTCAACCAATTACACCAAGACGGTCGTCAAAAGGAATTAAAACAAACTTGTAATGATTATTATAATTGATAATTTAATATTTAAATAAATAGGCAATTAAAGAATGCGCGCGCAATATTTCTTGTAGGTATAATCAGCATCAAATGTTTTTGTACCTGAGTGCTCAAAAAATATGTCTATGGTATTTGTGAAAAGCAACCTTGTCACTAAGGAATTGAAACAGTTTATCACTTGTTTTCGATTTTGGTGATGAAGCAAGTAAAACAACTAATTTTGTGAAACCGTCAAAACTTTTTGACCACTCTGTTAGCTAGCACACATCATTTTAATGCTGACTGTACAAAAACCATGAAACGATTTGTTTTAGTCTACAAAATGTCTTTCAATTTTTAAAGATTTGTGACCCTACAAAGAACATACCACTTTGTCACTAAAGTATTAGAATTGCTTTTCCCAATTTTGTATCAACTCCGAAGGGTCACATAATTCTGAAGCTGTCTGTACAAGTGTGTGCAATGCGCAGAAAAACTGGTCTCATTATACCGGGTGGCACAATTCTTAGAGACCATTCACGGTGTTTCTGAACCACATACGGAATAGAAAAAATGTCGCCCTAGATGCGTTCACTTTTATTGCGATAGACTCAAGTAAAACCGTTTCTATTTCTAAGGTATTTAGTAATTAGCAGAGATAATTATTTACGCAAGAGTAATCTTATTCTTAAGTAATGTCACCGTAGTTATATGAGTAAATGTCAATTATACAGTTAACATACTTTTTTTTTAAATGTGGCCAATATTGACATTTCGTCTCAAAAGGCCAAAGTCGCAAAATTACGTAGCATACGGTTGGAAAATATCAAAATCCCAAAATATCTTTTACCTCAAATGAACAAAATGAAAAGTTAAGGGCACGGTAGTATATTATATCACCGTGTTATAAGTTTATTATTAAGATTTTAAGAATTTTCCGAATTTTAATTCCGAAAGTTTAGAGTCGTAGTCACAAATAAAAGATGGAAAAAATATGCAACTGCTCTAGTCCAATATGGATAAAACTATTTTTTCACCTTTAGTTAAGTGAACAAACCCACAGTCTACCTAGATAAGTTAAATGTTACATAGCAATAAATGGTAATAATGTAGGTACACGATTGACCAAGACGACTCGGCTTCTAAGGTCTTCGGGTCAGAATCCTTGTGTTACTTGCATGCAGTATTTTATTTATGCCCTTAGATAAGTCAAAGTAAGGGCATAGCTAACTAGTATTCTAAAGGCAAAGTTACTTTATGAAATACAAATAATAAAAATAGTTTTTACGAAATCTACAAGCGAGAATCGCTACAAGCATTAGTAAAATTATTTTAGAAATAGCATGCTACCTGAAATTGCCATAAGTTATATCTAGGATGCAGCTAGATGGCGTTAATAAATCTAGACACCGACCGGTTTCTGGCCGACGGTATTAAGATTTTTCTCCATTGAATGACCCTCGCGGCCTAACTCAAAATAATCATACTTACCTGGCATAGGGGACACCGTGATCAAGAAGGCGGTTCCCCCAGGGCGAGGCTGCTCCATTGCACTGCGGAGTGGTTGACCCTTGCGATTATTCCTAATGTGAATAACTCGGATGCGTTATTTTTGGTAGTGGGGACTGCGTACGCGCTGTCCCCCCGGAATTTTATGGTCATAAATTATTAACAGTCCCAGTCCCAGGGATGTTAGTCGTTCCGTTGGAAAATAACATGGACGTGAGTTATTTGAGTTGCGGCCTTCATGTTTTGTTATCCTTCCTCTGCTCTTTCTCTTTTTTAACTTCATTTTTTAATCATACAATTACAATCACCAAATAATGTAAGTGCATCGTTACTACACAATCAGTGTATTTTTTAACTAAACTAAGTGACTAACCTCTAACCTCATAGTTCAGAAATTATGAGGCGTTATTAAAAAAAGCTCGAAGCAGTCTCGAGGCCGATTATCCAACTACACTACGGTATCAGCCGTTCAAGGGGATAAAGGGGTATTCCTAAAAGTGTTCCTTGATCCTGTCTAGGGAAAACGTTGTCTTAAAATTTAAGTAGCATGCAGCAGTTTCATTCAAACGCGCCCTCGAGAATCTTCGTAACATTTTTCCGTTTTTTACCTCATTTATAGTTTGATTGAGCCCACTTTGCCTAGTCAAAAAATTCACCCTGTATGTATCATTCATCTTCGGCGCTTTATCATGCACGTACATACGTGTACATACATAACTTAACGTACATACATCGCATGGTGTGGGCACAGTATAATCATACAGTAGGCTATCTAAGGCCGCCCGCCGAGTTATTAGCCTAGCGTGCCGTGCACACAGACACGCGGCACAGCCCGTCCGTACTGCCGCCTCCCTATGCCTCCCTATTTTATGCTAGCGTGTATGTGAAATTGCGTGTGCGTGATATCGCGACGCGCACGCACACATTCAAACCGAGAGTGGCGCGTTTGTATGTAGATAGCTTACTGCTAGATTATACTGTGGTGTGGGTAGGTAGATAGCTTACTGCTAGATTATACTGTGGTGTGGGTAGGTAGATAGCTTACTGCTAGATTATACTGTGGTGTGGGTACGTAGATAGCTTACTGCTAGATTATACTGTGGTGTGGGTAGGTAGATAGCTTACTGCTAGATTATACTGTGGTGTGGGTAGGTAGATAGCACATAACGAAGTTCCCTTGGCCTTGAGGCCATGTCGGTAGTGCAACTAGTCACGATTCGTATCTTCAGCTATTAATCACTTTGCTTATTAATTGAGCAGTACCTACTTGATGAGCGTAAGATATTTTTTGCGTAAGAATAGTTTTTTAAACGTTGGAATCGCTTTTTAAGACGTGGGAACATTTTGTGATTATTGATAAACAATCGTTGCTATAGCTTCCCAAAATAAGAAAAATCAATGACGAAAACAGCCTTGTGAGGAAAATAATACTGATAAACTTGAAAATTTATTTGCTTTTGCATGTAAGTTTTAACAATTCCGCTATGCTTCCACTGAACTACCGATTTACTATAATGAAATGCAAAATTCGTCATGATACTTACCTACATATTGAAATCAACATTATCTTTTCATTATAAGCATGTCATTATTTTTTCATCAAATGTAAGAGCTTCCAAACCATTTGTGTACGTAGTCCATTCCACTCCTTTGCAGTTCGCATTATGATGGCATTAGCGAAACGGCTCGTGCGTACTTCATTGACAAAAAATATGTTTATTACAACATGTCATTTGAAGGCAAACAAAGGAACGTTGTGCAAGTTACATAATAACATCTCATTGTAGCTCAAACTATTTACATGAAACATCATTCACTTACATACATATTATATAATTCATACATACATCTAATCGTCTGCTTACTGGTTAAAACCGGCTAAACGCAACTTATAAGATTTCGAGCACATCGCGTAATCATGTTTGAATAATAAATTATTAATCTATTCTTAAAAGTATGTAGAATACATCAAATTCAAATACATGATAATGTATTATGCCAATCTTTGACAGCTATTGTGAAATCTCTTCTTAGTTTAAAGTTAGATGATATTGTAATGAACCTATCACCTAATATGTACAGTTAAACTATGCCGTTTTAGTCAATGCTACTTATGCTATGTTTTAAAACATTAAAATTGACTGCTTCAGTTTTAAATCTTCTGAAACTAGTTACTGTAAATACCTGGGACATCTTACACCAAGATAATCTGAACCCGTGCTTATAGTATTGTATCAATCATACTTCAATAATTTTAAAAATGAACACAAATGTTCGTCACAAGTGTATCCTACATTGGCAATAGAACCTACAACTCGCGTTACTGTATATAGAATAGAATAGAGGACGTTTATTTGGCACATACAAAACAACAACACAATACACACTGTAGGCACATCAGCATCCCCGTTAGGTCAACAGCCGAATATCCCTCGATTATTATTTAATTAATATCTAAAACCAACTTATTCGGTTTTACCAGCAAGACGTATATGAGTGAGCTGTCATTAGAGCGTACAGCGTGACCTTGTTCGGAGGTGATGACATGCTACAAAAACACCTCATGAGATGAGATGGGCCAGGCTCCGGCTCAAGTTATGTGATATATTGATTCAATGTGTACTTGCTATAAGCTTACAAATTGGTTAATCAATCTCACCATAGATCATTGATATTTATACGCACAGTCTCTTGTACAACGTATCATGGTTATTCAATACATAATATCTAATAATTCAGTCTTAAACTATTTCCTTGATTCCCATTGCATAGAGACGTCAAATTGTCACTTGGCGATCACACAAAAGCTAAGAATCTGTAGGTCTGCAGATTATTGAATGTAATTCATTTCATTGATGTTTAAATAATCATTCGTCAATGTTGTCAGTTTGACAAGTGTATTCGAAATTAAATTCGGAATGAGTCTCGTGAATTAGTCTTTAGTGATTTTATATTTGACTAGCCGTTTTATATCAGACAGACTTCGTTCTATTAATCATTGACAGGTAGAAAAGGTTGATAAGTAAAACTAAATTGTGGTTACACTATATTCCTAGCATTTTCTCATGTTTACTCACCTTTTAAACCTTCCCTGAACTTCAACAATTATTTCAAGACCAAAATTAGCCAAATCGGTCCAGTGGTTCTCGAGTTTTAGCGAGACTAACGAACAGCGATCGATTTTTATATACGAGTGTATAAGAGATTTATTGAAACAATTTCACCAATGCTGGCGTCATCACTACATAGTATAAAACAAATTCGCTTTCTCTGTCCCTATGTTCGCTTAAATCTTTAAAACCACGCAACGGATTTGATGCGGTTTTTTTTAACAGATAGGGTGATTGAAGAGGAAGGTTTATATGTATAATCACATCTTATTGCACCTGTGCAAAGTCGGGGCGGGTCGCTAGTTATTATTATTTCTCTCTTTCTTACTGGCCATTCAATATTTCCCTTCATCACTATTAATTCTGCAATAAATATTCCAACCCATACACAGACATACATAAATAGCGATATCAAAGTCACGCAATAATATCCATTACAAGTCGCAAAAACTAACATCCCATCTTGGATATAATAATTTGTGTTCAATGCGATGCCATTATAATGGTTCGTGTCAGAATACTTAGCGAGTGGGCGTTCAAAAGCTGCGTTATTATACGCACAAAATCGACGATTCTATAGTTAAGGGGAAGTGATTTATCACTTTATAGTTTATTTACAAAAGAGTATGGTTTGATTTGCTTGTCACAAAGCAAAAAAGTTCTTCTTACTATCTCGAATAAATGTCAATGTAAAGTAATTATTTATTTCAAAGAATATTGTTGCCAGGATCTTAACAACATAAAAATAAAACAAAATTAAGCAGAATCGTGAAATTGAAAAGAAAAACGTTATTTTTCACAAAAATAATCTTACCACCACATCTGGTTTCTTTACTTGTTTCTCTGCCTGAATGTTGTTCGGAAGAATGAATGTACTTTTAGCGTTAGCGAATGTAGCGATAATGCCGCCTAAATTGTACGACCCAGACCTTAGACATCGTTGTGTAAATGTTGACATTTATCAACATGTAGTGTAGTGTATTGTCAGATCACAATATTTATTTACCTACATTTTAAAGATACATCAGTAAATAATAATAAATAATAAATAAATAATAAATAAATAAATATAATCAGTAAATATCAGGATGATTATCAAGATATTTATTGAAGGTATAGCGTTCGTATTAGAGTATTTAATTTTAAATATTGTGGTAACCTCTAACTTTTAGGCAAACTTGATCATAGAATAAAAAAAGTTAACGTTTTTTTTACTTCTTTCACATCAATACTGGCTGAATTGCTGTCTTGTCATAAAAAAACAAGTTTGAGTAGGTATTCGGTCGTCAATGAAGGCGAACACCTGATAATGTTACGTGTCTACTTTCACTTGATTATACTACCGTTACTGGGTAGCAGTATGAATGATGAGTAGGTATTTGTTTGAAGGTTGTTTATTAGGTATACGATAGTGCGTGAAAATAAACAGTGCTGTAACGAAAATTTGAAGCTTACATACTATTTTGAGGATTAAATAAATAAACATAACATTGTTAAATATTTGTTAAAAAAATGTTTCTAGATTTAGATGTTCAGTTCAGTTTCGTGTTCAGGTTCGTAGTTATGCTGACCTATTTCAGCTGACACGTCACCCGCCTCGGTAGCGCAGTAGGCAGCGCGTAAGTCTCATAATCTTAAGGTCGTGAGTTCGATCCTCACCCGGGGCATCCCTTTTTGATCAAATCTTTAAAAAACCAAAAGTTTTTAAATCTCAAGATTGACAAGTTGCTTTTTGTTACTCTCGCAAGTAATTCACCTTTTCACAATGCCGAAACCTGTTTCGCGATGTTGAAAGAACCGATCTATGGGTGTAGGTTACGACATCGCACGCATATGCTAATCTCGCTGTACACAATGAAATACCTGATAAACAAGCGAGCCCAGCCCACATTTCTCTGTGGTAGGTATTTTTCGATAGAATTTCTCTGTTGTAGTGGATGAGAAAAGATTTGTTTATTGTTTACGTAATCATTGAATAGAATGTCTGATTTGCCCTGAGAATTTGTTGGCATGAAAGCGCCATCTGTTGAGGAGTATTACAACCATTTGGTCCTTATTCCGTAAGGAATCCAAGGAAAATTATCTTCACGAAAATACCTACAACGATCGCACTTAGCATTAATTATAAAAACTCCAGAAGTAAATGCTTCGAATTTTAGTGTTCTGTTTACTTTCAATTCAATAATATTGTTTACCTATTGTTTCAGATCTTCAGCAAGCAAATATTTGCAATAGACAGCTGGAAACATTATAGGATGTAAGTACAAAATTTGAATTTTTGCTTGTTCAATTTTAGCAACATTAATTGAATTACGTTTTGTTGTTCGTTGATGCTATCACGATTATTTAACACATTTCGAAATAAACATAGAAAACTGTTACCTTATCACTAGGTCATCTTCAGCGAATTTATAAGCGGATGTATTTTACCTCTTTGGTAATTCATTCTTGACCAACTTTTTACAATTACCACAAGACTTGATTCTTATTCTGTTGATATAAGTTCGCGATTGCTCGCTTGGTTGTTGGGATGCCTGTGTGATGCGGCTGTTTGACCAAACAATGAGTGGTTATGTAAACGTTCTAAGGTCGGATTGAGGCCGTTTGAGATCGTGTTTCGGATAGTTTAACGCTTTTTTTCAGTATTTGACTTTGAGAACTGTTTACTAAATAGTGTGTCCGTAGCCGAAGTTACGTGTGATTATGACCTTATTTAGTGTTTTATTATTTTATTAGCAGTATTTATTGCTTTGCGTTGTATGGTTACTACAAATGTGTTACTCACAAGCAATTCTAATTCAATATTGAATTATACGTCATAACGCACATATCTCTTCTTTAGTACCTAGTTCAAAAACTTAAATAAACAAATTAAAACAACATAATGACTCACTCTGCCACGATGTCGAAAATAAAATGGATCTGATTTAGCTGTTAAGTGACACTATAAGTAATATCTCACTATGATAGAGCTTACGGTATTAATGAGGGGAGTACCAACAGGTCATAGACATATTGGTGAAACACCCTTCAGACCGACTGACTAAGCCATTATGTTTTTTTTTGCTTCATCACGTACGTGGACTTGTGTGCGTCTCGGTGTTGCAGAACAGTCATGTGGCCCCGACCTAAGAACTAAGGTCACGACTTTAAAATATGCACTGGCACTGATAATGTAATATTGTCAGTGCCGGTGCAAAAGTTATATTATCCTCATTCATTAAAATCAGCAGAGCGTAAAAGGAAAAATAAACGGGTAGAAAGCTCGAATTACTTGGTTCAAGTTGTATCAAACTGACGGGAATTGGCATTTTCGACTGCATCAAAACAAGTGTTTTTTCTTTTTCTAGTTTCCACAAGTCGTATTGTTTTTAATTAATATAAATCACTAGCTTATCAGTAGCTTAAAGCTAATTTAGAAATAAACTCCCAAAGTGATGCAAGCAGGCAATAAACATTAACTAGTTCTCGGTTAGTAAATATTATAAACTCAAGCTGTATTTTCAGTCAGAATGAATGCTCAAAATAACATAATTTTGGAAAAAAATATAAACATAATATGACAAAAAGCCAACGACACGCGGTGTTCCCAGGCGGTCACCCATCCAAGTACTGACCGCGCCCGATGTTGCTTAACTTCGGTGATCGGACGAGAACCGGTGTTTTCAACATGGTATGGACGTTGGCGAATGCGTGTATAAATGAATCACGTTTCATCCTATTATAATTATTCGAAGCATGAAATTTCGATTGACTTGCTCATTATTTTAAAATAATCATCCTATTACACTTAATTAACTAGTTGTTAATAAAATACTGTATTTTTAGTCATTTTTGTAAAGTTCACATAATATACTTTTTTTTCAATTAAAAACCAAAGATGTTTCAAACGGAGAAAAATGATCACCTTTTAAAACTTAAAAACAATCATCAAATTATAAAAAGCGGTTAATCCGCTTTAGAAGTTAAGGGCTCAACTTTGATTTCATTAAAACTGATCCGAATAAAACGGGGATAGTCCCACCCAAGCGAACAATTTTTTGATTGATTAATGTGCGTGAGGGCTCATCATGAAGATTCCCACGTTCCTCCATACGTTAGCTTTCTATGGTGTGGTAACCAGATAACCCACGCGGCTGAGTGAGGCGAATACGGCTCAAACATGCGTGACATAAAACTCTAAACAATCAATCGGTGACAAGAATTGCGCCACTGACGTGTCACCTACAAACTAAATAGGCATTACGCATATTTGTCACGACCTTCGGGGAGTAGGTTATGTGCCTAGCGTAGGATGGCATCTCATTGTTAGTAATTAGGCGGCCTAAGACTGGTTTCACATTCGCAGAAGCTCAAGCCTGACAATGGCGATATGCTACAAGCTACTGGGATATTTACTATACGCTTTGTTGCAAAAAAAGTCATATAATTGTTGAGAACTTAATCGTGTTAATCACAAGGTTTATTATTATCATAATTACTTTATTTCCAGACGGTTAATTAATGGTAACATGAATTTATTACTCGGTTATACACCCTTGCTGCAATTTTTGACACTGATTTTGCAACTTTTTGGCTTAGCATAATTAATGCTTAAAAAAAACATTAATTTAGATAAAAATATAAACATAATATAACAAAAAGCCAACGACACGCGGTGTTCCCAGGCGGTCACCCATCCAAGTACTGACCGCGCCCGATGTTGCTTAACTTCGGTGATCGGACGAGAACCGGTGTTTTCAACATGGTATGGACGTTGGCGAATGCAATGCTGAATTTAGTGTACAAATAAATCACGTTTCATCCTATTATTATTATTCAAAGCGTGAAATTTCGATTGACTTGCTCATTATTTTATAATAATCATCCTATTACACTTGATTAACTAGTTGTTATTACAATACCACGGGCCAACACGTTCATTGACGTTAATTAACATGAAATTGGTGGAACTTAACCTTCTTTGTCGGATGAAACTACCTAGTTTAGTAGGTATTCATTTTGTAAATTAAAATATTGATGTAAAAAGTGCACAAAAATTATAATCTAATGGGAAATCGAGTTTTGTTACATTATATTGGCATGACAAGTCAACATTTACAGACAATGTAGACATTTTTCAATGACAAGATCGAAAATTACCACCACAACTCCATAAATTTTATCTAATCCATCAAAATGATAAATAGTAATTAAAGGCAGTAATTATTTCTGTTGTACACCAGCACTAATATTTGAATGTTAGGAATGCATAATAGCTGATTTATTCACCAGCAATGACCACCATGCTCAGAAAGTGGAAAAAATAAAACTTTAAATTCTAAGGTTATGCGTTTATACATAGGGACCATTGAAGGCGCGCGCCGGTGGTGAAGTAGGTCTGAACTTAATTGTAATGGGTGGTCGGTAAATTATTTTGAAGTATGTGCTTTGGAATGAAGAATGTATTTCTCAAAGTGCATTTTTTATTACCTTTTCTGCTATATCTATGGTAAGCAGGGAAATAACTATGGCTATAATGTACAATGATAATACTATGAAAGGTTAATATAAATATAATATAAGAACGTGAAGCTTTAATAATCGCCTAATTTATTGAATGTATTGTGTAGTATATATAAAAGAAAGTCGTGTTAGTTACTCCGTTTTTTTTTGAGCGAGCAATGTTAGCGGCTAAGAATAAAGATGTAGATGACCTAAACTACATACCTAATTCAAATAATATACAGAAATAATTATGAATGATTAATGTAGGTATTTTTTATTTTTATTTTTTCCAATTAAAAAAAACTGCTTATTTATTGTCATTAAGGCGGAACAAAGTTTGCCGGGTTAGCTAAAATAAATGATTTAATAATAATAAATATAATTAGATAAATAATAGATCTTGAATTAAAAAAAAACTCCAAAAAGTCAACGACACGCGGTGTTCCCAGGCGGTCACCCATCCAAGTACTGACCGCGCCCGATGTTGCTTAACTTCGGTGATCGGACGAGAACCGGTGTTTTCAACATGGTATGGACGTTGACGAAGTCAAGTTCAGAAATAGGCTACTAGATCCGCGCCAAGGGCAAGGCCTAAAAATAGTGTCTGATTGAATATTAAACATATTTTATCCCTCGTATTTAATACTATGATAAAAGCTCCTTTTAACGTGGCTCTGATAGACAATTTAATTGTGATAATATACGAGTATGATGCGTTATTTGATTATATTTATTAAAAAATCTGTTGATATTTAAAAAATCTGTTAATATCACTTCCCACTTCTTGAAGCTTAGTGCATCGATATTCACTTTAAAAAAAATGTGTATTTTAATTAAATGAATAATGATGCACTAAGCTGCAAAGAATACATTAGAAGCTATGGTGTCAAAATATTCAAATAAGATGTTGCTGATGAATGTTTATGTAATGGCGAAAACCCGTATTATTTCTCACCTTACAGTCTTACACTAATTTTGTACCTAAAAGACTAAATACGCAATAAAAATAATCATTATGGTATCACTTCTTTGCCTTCACTTTACTAGAGTACATGACATTCCCTTTCGGTACCTACTCCACATCACCACCGCTCCACCGCACACCTGCTGTCATTACACAACGGAACCGCCGCGATTACGCACCACGTGACCACGTCATTACATCGCAGTCTATAATTATTTGCGGCCAGTACTTGAGGTAAAAAAATGCTGGCGGCAAGAAATGCAAAAAAAAAGAATAAGTGAAGCGAAGCCAGCCAAGACAAAGCTGACATCTTACTGTTTTCTAATGTTATTTTGAGTAATGTTCATTTTCTTCCTCTATAGATATTGTAATCAAATAAATATTAGGCTATTGTTTATAACTCTATATTATGAAGTGTAAAATCGCCAGGCCAACATCAAAATAAAAAAAATGCAAAACAGAAACTATAGCAAATTAATATGAATTTTAAATACGTTTTACTTACATATTAGTTTTAACCTGCCATGCAACTAGAGGCGTGATTTCATATATCGAGATTCTTACTACAAATTTTGGCTACTCAGGGCTCCCTTTGAAATTGACTTAACGAGTTTTGCTATACTTAGTACTAGTAACTCCCCTAAAATTTTTAAAAAAGAAACATTGACAAAAATTAAGTTTTAAAAAAAACATTAATCGTTTGTCAATCACGTCTGCGACAACGTGCAATCACTTGACAAATCAAAAATAAGAAGAAGTTGTACCAAAATGTGCAAAAAAATAGGATACTCCGTTATTCGTCGTGCCCGCCGTTTTAGTTTTTGTTTGTAATTTAATTTTGGCTTTTTTACTACTTTTTTGTCAGGTTTAAAACTCTAACAAGAGAATATCAATTTAAGAGTGTTTTATTTTCAAAATTATTAACTGAAATTGGTTTCGAAGTACTTGCGAACTTTCGAGGAGTTTCTTGTTTATTCGTTCTCAATCGTCGTTTTGTTTTGACCTTTTACCAATTGTAAAAAGATTTCAAAATACTTAACCTTTAGTTTATCATTGATTGATGATAGCGAATTAAAAAAAGAAATGCTGACGCTATACATGTGTCTACTATATTTCTAGCTCGTCTCTAGCTATTATTTACTTTTAGAAAGTAAAAGTAGCTCATAACATAGCTAATATACTTCAGTAATTTTACATTGTCTAATTAATGTATGTTTACCTAAGTCTTTGTTAGCTTAAATGACTTCACTTTCTTTTGGCCTCGTAGTATTATAATTTATCTTCTTAGTCTTGTTGTGTCAAATTAAAGTAATACAATAGGAACATCGGAGCACACATGCTGTGTCTTTTAATTTTTTAAGTGTTTCATGGGTTTAAAAAATACCATAAAGCATAGCAAGCTACGTATTGCCGAACTCGGGGTTACCATAAATTGTTGATATGGTTCCCCTAGATGGGGCTGATAATTCCAGACCGGCCAGTTTCTAGCCGACGGTATTAAGATTTTTCTCTGTAGAATCACCCTCCCTGCCCGAATAAAGCAATTCATACTTACCTGGCATAGGGGACTCCGTGATCAAGAAGGCGGTTCCCCCAGGGCGAGGTTGCTCCATTGCACTGCGGAGTGGTTGACCCTTGCGATTATTCCTAATGTGAATAACTCGGATGCGTTATTTTTGGTAGTGGGGACTGCGTACGCGCGCCGTCCCCCCAGAAACGGGAACCCGTCACTTGTCCGAAATTTACTACTCCGAATTTCATTTGACTGAAAACTATTGACCAACATTTCATTTGCCAGATGTATTGCTTGACATATTTTTAACTCGTCGAAGTATCTTTTGACATAAGTATCGCTATACCGAACTACGTTAAACCGAATTTCAGAATAAACTTTTTACTATTGCCCGAAGTCTTTTTCCAACTTTTTTCATTTACCAGATGACTTATTTGGCATATGATCACTTTGCCTAAATCACATTTTACCGAATATTGCTAGGCCACAACTACTGTATGATAACGTTCAACGTCTCGTTAATGTTGATTTTCAGTAATTTCAACATCAGGGCGAATCCGACTCAGTCAACCCCGACACCACGTGGTACTTGTTTTGCCCTACCCCAAGAGTGTTATTTAAAAGCGCGTAGGCATGAAGGGGCGAGGCGGCCCGCGGGCTGAGGAGCAGGTGGCTATGAGCGAGGTGCCGCGGCTGAGGCTGGCCGGCGAAGCCGGCCAACAAGCCGAAGCTGTGGTGCTGAGCGAAAGCCATCTGCGACGATTAGCACGCGAGGAACCGCCGGAGCCCCGTAATGCCGGAGCCGTGACAGAATTATTTTGTTTTCCTTAAACTTGCATGTTGAAGACTTGCATGCCGTTTGCCTTTTTTATTTTAAATTCAAAAAATCCTTGACATCTTTTATGCTGCTTGCATTGAACCCGTAACTTTTTTATGATCGTTTGGTAAACTAAAAAATGGCAATCAAAACAGTGGTCTAATGAATGTTCTGGAAAACAATACTTCGGACAATTGTTATTTCGGCCAATCATCACTTCGGTAAAACGTTTTGTGGCCTAATGAAACGTCTGGCAAACGAAAAAAATCCAGTTGATAATTGGTCAACTGATACAGTGGCAAACGTCATTTCGGGAAAATGAAAAAATGCCGAACGAAAAAAAACGAAACGTTTTCGGGAAAATGAAATTCGGGAAAAGAAAATTCGGTCTTATGATAGGTAACCCCCAGAAACATATTGTAAACCTCCGATATTAAGACTGGCCCGGCAGTCGGCAGTACTTACGAGAGCATGTCTCTCGTCATGACCAAGTCTCAAACGGGGTGGTCAAAAAAAATTTTAGCTAGAAAAAGCAGATAAGTGCTTGAAATGGAGTACTGACTGGTACTGCTGAGTAAACAGCATTTTGTAAATGTTGAGTTGTAAATTCAAAAAAAATGACACAGTTTCTGAGGTGTTCATTTAATAATGATTTTCATTAGAGTTAGAGAAAACGAGTGCAATTGTGATTATACGCTTTTGCCGTAAAAAAGGAAATAACTAACTAGTTGAAGAAGTTTTTTTTTCATATTTTTGCACTTATTATATTTTAGCCGAATACCTTCGATATGTACCGAGAGGCGGCAAATCATTTATATTGCAAAAATTGTGTTCTGCAAATGCTGCAATTTCCTTTGTTTGTCAGTTCATAATTTTTCAACTTGACTAGTAAAAAAATTAATAAAAAAAAATATAAAAACAAAGTTAGGGCACTTTACTTTCTCCGTTTGTAAAATTAATGTTCTCGATGTCACCGCCGCAGTTGAGCGGCGAGAAAAAATAAAATTAATGTCGTTTCGCCCCCGGCCGCTAGATGTCGCTTTCACATCACCTCCGATGTTATCAAACACAATAGGGTGCTGTGATACCGATCGTGCTCTATTTAACGTAATTAGTCTTTTCTGTGCTATTGTCTTGTCTCGCTCATAACACTGCTGAGTGAAGGGGAACAAGTTTAAAGTTTTAGACGGACACGTGAAATCATTAAGCCTTATTATGAAAAAAAAAGGGATTGATATTCCGGCTGACATCACTTCACATCTCAGTATTTCACGCTTATTTCAATCGTCAATATGCTTCACTTTGAATTAGTATTTTCTCTCATTTTGTATGTGAATAATCAAAAAATGTTATTTGGCTTAGTTATTTTCCCTCGAACGACCACAGTCGCAAAGAAATTGAATTTTCAAGATAACTCACCACGAGCGAAGTGAGTCTTGGCGCCACTGGAATACCATAGCAGGTTGGCGCTCAAGACACCACGAAAAGCCGTGGTTGTAGGTGGATGATGCATAGTAGGTAGGTAGGTAGAGGTAGGTAGGTATTATGAAACACCACGTGGGTCGCTAAAAGCCTTGGCACCGCTCTTAACTCCATTGTAATCTTCAAATAACCCTTCACGCTTAGCTCTTCTGTAATCTACTGGCTTATTAAATAATTATATATCCATTAAAGTTATTCAGTCATTAGTACGAAGTTGGCAAAACGGAACTCAGCGATTATGTAGTCTTTTCGGTCGTATTATGTGTCAAAATTATAGATTTAGTAGGGTTAGTTCGCCTGTTTGCGTCCACCACCCAGTTCGCGTCCACTTTACCGATCTGCCTTTGAAAATACTCTAAAATAAGTAAACTAACACACGGATTGAAAAAAAAGACATTAGGGCTAATACCTCAATGTTCAAGAGACACGCTAATAAGGTTATAAGGTCCGTGCGCCAAACCCATCCCGTTTAAAAAAATAATTTGTCTCGGATGTTCAGCAAGAGAGCGGATTCTTAGCGAAAAAATAGTGTGCAGTGGCGCGTTCGAAGGTAAGTTTTTTGTTGTTATATGTGAATTTTAGGATACATAGCTGTTTCTAGACTTTTATAATGAAAAAAGGAATAATATTAACTATGAATTTGCTTAAGTTTTTTGTATTTGACGAATAAAATGGGGTGGACGCGACTTACTACATCGAATTTATAAAACTCCCAGTTTGCGTCCGCTATGGACGCGAAGTATACCTATAGGGGATAATGATAGACCAGATTGCGTCCACTACTTTTTTAAATACAATAAAATTTACTTACTTGTAAAAATAATTTTAAATGTATTGTTTGTTATTATAATACATTTTTTATTCAGACTACGTGCTTATAAATATATTTTTAAATGAAATTAGGTGCTTTCTTTCATTCTTCTTATATTTTTTTTGTCTAATTAATGTAATTGGGTAATCCGTATTAATAAATAATAAATAAATTTAAGATGCGGTCGGTTCGGAACCAAGAAAGAATGAAGAAAAGAGAACATAAACAGAAGACGATTTAAAGGAAGCGTTAAATGAAATTCGAGTGAAGAATAAAACGATAAGACAAAACTTAACAGAACTGATTACTTACTGTTTATTCATTCATAGACAGACGACTGGAGAACAGAACCAGGTGCAGTAGTATGCTACACCGACCGCTTCAGAAAAAAATCAACAAAGCTCTTGGTTGCAAGCGTGCGCAATATGTACTATTTGATGATAGCAGGGGAGATGACAAGATAAAGACGCCGGGCAGGCTGGCAGGCGAGCGTTTGCCAAACCAAAATCTCCGCAATTCTGGATTTCGCTGACACGCCTGCTAGGCAAGCGTCAAAACGATGACACAAAAGTAATGATCTACAGTGACAGCCAGTCGCACTGAAAGCACTCAACAAGCAGAGACAACATCAGCGATTGTCAAAGGATGCAAATCAGCACTAGAGAGACTAGCTGGCACAGCTGAAGTTGGATGTGCGAGGGTCTCCTGCTACGACAGAAAGGCAGACAACGATGAAGCTGATCAATGGCCCAAAGCAGGGGTCGAGAAGAACCCAGGAGGGGTTAACATCATCGAGGGATAATCAAGCGCAGAACTATCGCAGCAACCAAAGAAGGATCAAAGACCACGACAGGATTGCGACAGTTGAGCTAGTTTACCAACGGACTAGACACGAAAGGGGAGGGGCTACTGATTAAGCTTTCTAGAAGCAACGTTCGACTAGTAATCAAGATAGAAACGGGACACTCGCAACCAAATAGACATCTAACCCTGATAAGCGTGAAAGTCGACCCCATGTGTCCGCAGTGCGAGGAGTGCGAAGAAACAAGTCTCCACCTGATTGCAGAATGCCCAACGTACCCACTGACCAGATTGGAGCTCACAGGTCGGAGAAACTAGGCATAGCCCAAGTACGAGCGCTGACGGTGGAGCAGATTATCAGACTCTTTAAGCAACGCGAAGATTCGACGGGAAGCTGTGACAACTCGAAGACACAGAGCCTGGGTGAAATGGCACACAACAGGCGGACCGAACACCCGGCATATTCCCAGTGTTTTATTTTATATAGGGGCAATGATTATCTACGTACAACTTACCTAATTTGAGTACTAATTTTTTTCAAGCGTTTTTTTAATGTAAATAAAGTTGATTTGAAATGCTTTTATCCTTTATATAAAGGATTTGATATAATACAACTTTTTCTGTACAGATTCATAAAAATATCACCCCTATTATCCATTATAAACCCGGTGGACGCGAATTGGTCCAGGGTGGACGCGAACTGGCTTTTTTGGACGCAAACTGGGTAAAACGCCTAATTCGGATAATTATCTATTTAAAAAAAAAACGCAAGCTTTTTCGGACAAAACTGCAAGTTAATCATAAAATAGACTATATAATGAACACAATATATCATTTTTTCATACAAATGAGTGCTAGAACATTTTTAGTTTCACCTTCAAACTTAGCAACTGCACTAAGTGGACGCAAACCGGCGAAATGACCCTATATCCGCCTTTTTAATAAAATTATCTTAGATAACTTCAATTCTAGCCTGACTATTTTACTTGCTTTCATTTAGATTTATTAAACCTTTCTTGTCTATTTTCTTTTCTATGGTACCTACTTTCTTATATCTTTCTGATTTTCTCTACACAGCGAAATAACTTAGAATAAATAAAAATACATTCAATTTTGTCTGTTGTATATTTTAAATATTTTTCTACTTATAGTGAATGGAAAACAAACATAGGTACTTACTTGCTCATGACAATACGCGAAAATCCGCGACAAGCCGACTGTTATTAGTCATAGTAAACGGAACAATCAGAAGCCCACATTTCACCAAGCTAAGTTTACGTTGTAATGGAAAACAAACTATTTAAGCAGGTATGGAAATGACAAAAAGGGTCATTAAGAAAGATTTTCCATTAGTGTCAGGGCTATGTTCAAGACACGAACATTATTATGTTGTCTAGTATTCCTTCAGCTCAACAAATTATTCAAACCAAAAGAACATATTTCAATGTCACAACGTACAAAACCTTCTTGTAAAAAATAAGAATATAGACTTCATCGGCCTAGCCAAAACCGCAAGGTAAGTTAGTTTCATTAAAAAAAGAAATTGCATACATTGCGACGCGAAACGTTATGTAGGCGAAAGTATCCGTCCGTACGTGTCCTGTGTGTTAACCGCAGTTGTATATATATATTTAACTGGAGTTTAGCACGTAAACAAGCAAAGGAATTTTCATATTCGTGCCCTACGAGCTATGAGGCGAGATCGTGATGAATGCGTGAAACGGAACGTGTTTCAGAAAACTGTGTGTGATCTTACCTACGTTGGTGATCCCTTTTTTCATTAAAAATTAAACAGCTCTTTTTATTTTAACTTTTGTATCGCATTGTCACTGTCATACTTGTTGCTGCCACCATTTGCGAGTAAGTGACACAACAGGTCAATTGCTTGAACAATGCTTTCGTTTTTATGAATAAGGGGGTAAGTCTTTGAAGGTTAAATTAATGAACCGCAGGGGCATAAAGGCAACTCGATCAATTTCTGTTCGCGCTACAAATATTTAATATTCGTAACTCATTTTAAAATAAAATATCACTCAACAGTCGGCCCACTAGATCCCTAAAGGAACCCTTTGGCCTAGTGCAAAGAGAAAGCTGGCTGAAAATAAATCATAGTTTTCTCCTAATAGGATAAGCACGGTGGGCGGCACATCACTCTATTAGTTTCCGGTTAGTTCTCCTTGCTCTATAATAGCAAAGAAAAGACATTTGGCAAGAGCGAGAGAAAAACCGGAAATGTCAACAGCACATAACCTGTAAATCTTAATCACCAACCTAAATGTTATTTTTTATGTCGCACTGCCTACTGTACTTTTCTGCTTAGCCTTATCGTTGACTGGTAGAGAATGCCTCTTTGGCATTAAGTCCGCCTTTTGTGCCATTCAATGTTGTGCAATGAAGAATAAATAAATAACCTGATGTGCTGTTGACTGTACGTAATAATTGTAAGATTGAAAGGGAGGCGATACTTAAATAAAAAGTCAATTTACTGTAGTTCTAGAAATAAAACTTAAAAAAGTACTCATTATGTAACGAATCGAGCTATTGACCATTCGTCTATTTACCCTTTCTTTTTGCGATTAGATTTATTAATTTATGGAGGCATGAAGCATCGATCAATCGTTCAATGACCAATGATAAATGATTACGAGAATTATCACTTCACAAATTATATGGAGCGGCGATGCGTGAAACGAAACGCAATGGATTATGTCAAGATGACAGATAGTGTACAAAAAGTACAAGGCAGTATGGCTTTACTTTACTTTTAGCGCACTTTAAGTATGGAAAATGCTTTAAAATATATGATATACCTATGCATAAAACCACATGAAATTGGCTGAATACCCTCGATAAAAAAGGCTGTTGGAAAAAAAAACAAAAACTAATTCTTGTAGAAAACGAAAGGCCCCTCGAGTTTTAGGGACCCTTATCCCGGAATTCATAAACGCCAATCAACGTTGAGCATCCCTCAGAAGTATAGCTGTCCCTTAGCATGCTCGTGTTTACCGTTGATTGACGTTTGTGAATTCGGGGGTTATAATTTGGATATTTTTCTTAGCTTAAAACTAGATTTTGAACAAATACAAACTCTAAAAAGGTCTTTTTATTTTATATTTTTGGTTCGTTCATCACGTTGGACTATTTAAACTGAGATTTTCTAACTGAGTATCATTGATTGTGGTTATAATGCTGAGTTTAATTTACTTACAAACTATGACTCAATTATCTACATACATTTAATTCGTTTTCTTTACCATAAATTATAAAAAAGCTGTACAAGGAACATGCAATTTAGACTGAAGTTTGTCATTGTTACAAAACCATTTTTATCGATAGCAACTTAAGCATACAAAAATAAATATTAATTGAAATAAAATCATTACCACTAACCTTGACGGCCACCCAATCGATCTTAACCTCTACAGCTTGGCAATAAGAATTTAATTGCCGTAGCAAACTATACTTTTCTCACGGTATATTTAGTTTAGTTAGATTGTGCAAGCTCACATATTATTTCTCACCACCTAAAGTGGGTTAAAAAAGCGCAATTAAGTCGGTTAGCCAACTCGATTCAACTCGATTAGTCGAATATTCGATTACGCGTCATGCAAATTGTAAATCGATAGATGTCTTAATCGATGACCAAATTGGTGGGACTGTGTCAGCCATTTTGTTTACGAAACTAACCTTTTTCCGATTATGTTAGAAAAGAGATTGCTATTGTTATGGCTTCAATAAGGATGTGGTTGAAGATGTTTGCTTGATGGTTGTTAAACAATTATCTATTGATTTAGTGGTTTGTTATTATGTTTGAGAGGTAAACTTATTTTTAAATATCAAGTGCTTTGTGTTGTTATTGAATGACCTAACTAACATCTGAACCTAACAATATACCGTTGTGTAAAAATAAAGTAAATATGAAGGCTCCCAAACAACAAGCATTTTTTTCTTCGATGGTGGTACGGAACCCTTCGTGAGCGAGTCTGACTCGCACTTGACTATTTTTTTGTGTATTTTAAGTAGGTAGGTAGGTATATTCTGTTTGGTTACTTAGATTTGACGTTTTGAAAGAACTCTACATAATATAAGTATCTAAGTAGTACCTAGGTCCATTTGAATAAAGTGTATGTTCATTTTGCCAGTTCCAAATGATTATTTATAAGAATCAAAAACTAGAAGTCAAAAGTCGCAAATTAATTATAACTCAAGGATCTTGTCGTGAAAACTTTCTTTTTGAGTCCGGAGATTAATTAATTAATCAGAATAAATTTAAAAATAGCGGAAATGTTGTCTAACTATGCAAATCAATGTTTTATGTATTTTTGTTATTTTATTCAACATTCCAAAACTAGAAAGTTTCTTTTTCAAAAAAAATTACACGGGTCCAGTGTTGAAAATACCGATTTTTAGTACCGTACTTATAAAGTATTTTATAGCCGTGTCTTGGTGAAACCGGCCATGAAGTTTTAGCTCACACAGTTGCTAGCGTTAGGCAGTTGATCTCGGTTGATGTCGTTAAGCTTGGTCGGAGGCCTCAGGCTGGCCTAGTAACATCTGATGTTAAGGTTACTCACAAACCTTACTCCCCTCCAACGATCCGTACTAAGTATAGTCCGTTCACGTTAAGTATGCAGAGATTTTTAAATTTAATTCTGTTGCACACAAAAAAACTCAGATCACAACCTTTGCGTTCGAAAGTATGCGTATTCAACTGGTCACTGTGGACTTGACTTTCTAACTAGGAACGATATGATTGGTTAGGGGACGTGCTAGGTCAAAGGACAAGTATGAACTTACTGCATTCTTAACGCGAACGGACTATAAGCCCGCGTGTTGGAGTATGGCCTGCGTCACGGTAAAGAAATATAACAGTATCGTGACTTCGAACAAGCGGACGGAACGCAAGTTCTACCTACGCGGCCCGGCGATGTCGTTCATAGATCGGCTCTCAGTCGCGAATGCGCCGCGCGCCGTGCAATGTCGGACGGACAGTTTTGTGTGTTTTGTACCATTTTGTGAACATAATATTATAAATGTACTATGGCAGGGCAAGGTATTTTTTTTTTATTGTGCTGTGTTTGGTTGTTTAAATTCATCAAGAACGCACCCAGAGTTATCATTCTTTACATTACCTACAAACTCCGAAACGTAAGTTTAAAATATTTTGTTACGTACCTACGTAGCACGTAATTTGTTACAATATTTTTAAAGACAGGTATTTCGCTTTATCCTCCGAGTAATAATCCTAGATTATTGAATAAATGAGTTGACAGGGTGAAGGATAGTGACAGACAAGTGAAATAGGTGGTTCATCGGTAGATTGAATAGGTAGGTTGGATAAGTAAGTAATTCGTGAAGTACCGGTAAAACGGGGTGAATCACAACTGCGGGGTGTATCACAACACTTTTTTGGATGAAAAATATACAACGTGGTGAGAAGAAAACATCACCAACCTTGAAAAATTTGAGTTCATTTGAAAAAACAACGCCAGGTTTTATTATTAAACATGTTAAAAAAGGTTGTTTTTATTTTTTATTTTTTTTCCTTCAAAGTGTTGTGATTTACCCCGCTGTTGTGATTCACCCCGTTTTACGGTACGTTTGCATTAGAATTTGCGGGTTTACGGTTTAATTTCACCACACTGGGTGAATGACCTTAGGTCGGAAATCCTTTGCGCGCACAACACCTACTTCTCAAGTAAGGGATTTGTTAACGCAATAGTTTTATAGCTAGTCCGCCGCAAAATTTGGTTCATTGTAGGTATTAAGAAAGGAGGTCTTTCAAAAAATTTACGCTCTAAGTAATCTACACAAACTTTCGCATTTACAATATTAGTAGGAAGTACCTACTAATATTGTAAATGCGAAAGTTTGTGAGGATGGATGTATGATCTTTTTTTCTCATCAACACATCCTTTTTCATTACATACGAATTTACATGCATGCATACATTTACAATATTTACTATCACAAAAAACAATTTCAAAACAAGAAAGAAACAAGTATCCGGATGTTTTAAAATACTACAGGCGGCAGCCCTATCGCGTGGCGACGAACCGCGCGGCTGTAGGCACCTAACTCAAGGACGGGGCCGAGTCATATTACTGTTATATTTCTTTACCGTGCCTGCGTTGAGGCCCAAAATATTGGAGGTGAGCCCTGTGCCCAGTACTGAGACGTATCTAGGTAGTTTTTGTATAATGGTCTCTCTGCTGGCTGTGCAACAATTTTTATTGTTTTACATCATGCCACTGCTGCCCTTTTCCAATGATTCCATTTTTCCATGTCAATGCGCACCATTAAGCCAAAGGGCTGTTAGAATAGAGCCATTGCGCAAGACACTGCGCAATCGGTCAGTTTTTTATCTCGATATCGACGTTTTTAGATAAATTCGCGCAAAAACGATAATTTCAATGGTGTTTTGTTGTATTGAAGTAACTTTCTAGCGTGAAATTGGTAGACGTGCAGTAGAATGACAAGATTATTATCACCCCGGATAAATTTTTGTCGTTATCAATGATATGACAGTAAAAAAAGACGTCATGTCAGTACTGACGCGAAGTCAAAAATTGTCCAAGGGGCCGGGGTAGGTATGACGTAGTTAATTTGACCGTGTCATAACGTGTGAACAAGACAGTACCTACGATTATTTACTAGAGCGTAAAGGAGACAGATACATGTTGCGCAGTATCGTCTCAAACTGTCAACACTGTTTACACTGAAAAATAATAAAAATATCAGCTAGACTAGAGATTACTGACATCGCACTATTGCAGCAGTCTTACAAGCCAGCTTGCAAATGAAATTGGTCACAGTTATGATGATCTAGGGTTCATTCTTGGTGACCTGTTATGTGAGCCATCACCACGGTAAATAACTGTTGGCAGCATCGCAACGGCTTGATGTTGGAATCTGACAGCCTTTTTGACGTGATAACGTCTTTAAAATCGTTTTAGTCGGGTGACATGTTAAGAAACTTGTGTCACACCAAAACCTCACGAGCGCGATTGCAGGTATAACGAGAGAGAGACGGACCGATCTCCCGTCTCATCTCGAGCGCTGCCAGTCATTCCGTGAAATGCCGTTATCACGTAAACATCTCGATCGTAAACCTACTTTACAAACAACCAATTTTTTTTTTCTGAATGACTAGCGGCCAAGCAAACAACGGCTACGCTACTTAGCTGTTTGCTTTGACAGCCCTCCTAACCTATCAGGCTGTTAGGTCAGTGCAGAGGGGTCTCAACCCCAACCTGACGTTCTATTTGATACCATTCGAATGGTATTGCGTACAGGTGGTCTCCACGACTGGTTAGTAATATAGTTTAAATGGGGAAAAATGCAATAAATGGCATCTGATGTAATTTGTAGTGAACTTTAATTTGAGAAATAAGTTATGTAATCTAATCTAAAAAAGCACCATGTTAAATATCCAATATAACGGAACTTCCAATGGCAAGTAGGTACAACTCCTTGCCTGCTTTTTTAATACTTGCGTAAACATTGTTGTCTGTCTGTGCTCGCCACTCATTCGCTGAAAAAATCAGGAACATATCAAATTCTCAGACAATGTAATAATGTACAAATAGTGAAAATAGCATGAAAACAGCAACAAACAGCTTGAAATGCACGCGGCCACGGTCCAACCGATTACTTACCTCAGCAACTTCACGGCTATTGGCACCGCGCCACGCTTTGTTTCAATCCAACCTTTAACCCAACACGATAAGATTGATTTTATTTAACCCGTAAAATCAGTTGTTTTTCGCAATATCTGAACTTTATTGTTATTAATTTAAGGGTGATTTTAGATTGATTTGCGGTGCAATAAGGAAGTGCAGTTCTTCCGTCCTGCCGGTGTGGGAAAGATGCTAACAAAACAATGATTGTATGCGACCTTCTGCCTTTCGCCTGTGTACTGTTTAGTGTTTGAGTGCCTTGAACCTGGCAGGTCCCATGTTTACAGTTCAGAGGTCTTATTACAATGGGCATCACATATTCCCAGCTTTGCTACCTTTGATTGAGCTCTGTTGCACTCTTGCAATTGCTATCTTTTCAACCTGGCTTATCACCAGCGGTAATCCACGTATCATCTGCCCATCTTCTCACTTCAAAATTGTATGACAGTGAAATGTTTTTCCAGGCACATAAAATTACAGGTTTGTGAAGGAGAGATTACTACAATAGTAACTATAATATATACGTGATGTTCATACCTCAAGCGGTTCGGACCGCGGTTCAACCGCCCTGCCGTGCTATTCCGGCGGTGCACATCGCGCGTGCGAGCATCGATGTCGAAATGAGATTACCTCTATCATCAATACGCTTTAGGGCCGACGCCCACTATCGGCATCGGCACGCTTCAGGCTTTTAAGGTGGCCAATAGTAATATACTCTAACATAATGGCAATAAAGTAGAAAATGCCGAAACAGAAACAGAACAAATGCATTTTGTTTTTACGAGAACACATCACGGAAATTTCTACTTTATTGCCATAATGTTAAAGTATATTGCTATTTGCCACCTTAAAATCCTGAAGCGTGCCGATGCCGATAGTGGGCGCCGGCCCTTACTTTGCAATAGTATTTTCTCTCATTTTGTATGTAAATAATTTAAAAATGTTATTTGGCTTAGTCCTTTTTATTCAAACGACCACAATGGCAAAGAAATTGAATTTCAAAGTTGACTCGCACGAGCGAAGGGAGTTTCGGCGTCCGCCGGAATAGCATAGCAGGGGCTAATTTTGAAGGTGTCCTTTCGGACTACAGTGGTAACAGCAGCTGGTGGGAATAGCCCAATGTTTGTTTTTGAATGTATCGATTCGGAGTTCGGACCACGCGGCCATGTTTCAAAAACCCGTCCAAAGAAATACTAAACCACGGTAAAGAAATTACTTTACCGTGACTAAACTGTTTTGTAACTCACTGCGGTTCGTATCGACCCATTAAAAAAAGTTGGGAGATTTATAGGACCGCGGTCCGAATCTACTCCTTCAAAAATAGCTTTTGAGCTATTCACCCCAGTGTGAAAAGCCCCAAGGCTTGCGGCAAGCATGTTTGATCTGTTTTTTAAACCAAATTGTTTTATAAAATTTAAAAACACCTAATCTTCATTTCATTCTTCAATTTAACTACAAGTTGCAATCAAAACTTGCGTGTAATTATCGCTAACGTATGATCTAATAAGGTTAATTTCATTGCAAAAACAAATTCTAAGTAAGGTACATACCATACTATGATGATTCACAATCAACGTAAATAATTGCACGTGATTCTCATGCGTTGCGAAAGCACGCTGTACGCCTCGATAGCAAGCAACCCGACCCCTTTCGATAAGAACCTGCAATTAAGTGCCGCTACTCGCAGACAGATGGCATTGCATAACCGTAAACATAAATACTGCTTTACAATTTACAGCCCTATGACGTTAGCATCTAACTGCTTATTCATTTTTTGAAACTAATAAGGGCCGGCGCCCACTATCGGCATCGGCACGCTTCAGGCTTTTAAGGTGGCAAATAGTAATATACTCTAACATAATGGCAATAAAGTAGAAAATGCCGAAACAGAAACAGAACAAATGCATTTTGTTTTGACGAGAACACATCACGCAAATTTCTACTTTATTGCCATAATGTTAAAGTATATTGCTATTTGCAACCTTAAAATCCTGAAGCATGCCGATGCCGATAGTGGGCGCCGGCCCTAAATTGCTAGCTGTAGTAATTATCTTGCGCCATCAAATCATTAACGCCAGGGGGCACCACTTCTTGTCATTCTTAAAAATAAATGAGTGACTAGCATTGTAAGATTTGTAAGGTAATTGAAAGCTACAAATAAATAATTAATACAAATAATAACTATCTATTAACACACCGGTTGGGCTATTAGCATCAGCGTTGCCTTGCTTGTCTGGTTGAAAGATATATTGGTGTAATAACCAAATTAAGAACAAGTTATTAAGGTTACATACAGATGATACAGATATTTAAGTAGGTATGTTAATCCGTTGTCTAGTATCCATAATAAGGGACTATAATTAGCCCACTTGGGACTAGATGGCGCTGTGTGGAATAATGTCCAAGGATATTTATTTATGATACTTATTATAACTCATACATTTTAAAAAATAAATAAATATAATAATAAGTGTTATTTTTAGAAAAACTCAAAAAAGTATTCCGATACCGGGAATCGAACCCGAGCCTCCTGGGTGAGAGCCAGGTATCCTAGCCACTAGACCATATCGGATATGAGTGGTCGTCCGAAATAGTGTATTACAAACGGGGTTAATTAATTTTAATATGTTTGATACAACAGGGTAATATTTTACAAAATAATCCTGATTCATCTTTATCTTTATGTAAGCTTGTGCTATATTCAGCAATATAAACTTAGTTTTGAAACAATGGCGGCTCTTATTTAGCAACTATCAGATAACGTACACAGTTGGCTAAATAATAAAAACGCCATGGGAGAACCTTTCATAGCGGTTTCCCGTCATATTGAAATCGTATTACAATTCATGGGAAACTATTTGCCAATAGCGCTGCCTCTAATATTTATTTGAACTTTATTGGTAAGACGTTGAGGTTGATAATGGGATTTCGGGATTTCTGTGGTTTGTGGTTAAGATAGCGGAAGAATATTGATAAAACGGAAGCAATCGGTTTCGTTGAGTTGAGGTTAAGACCGTTAAGTATACTTCAAAACAATCACAGTGCATCCATTATTTGAAAACTAAAGATGATCGTGCTTGTACAGTCAACGCCAAAGGTGCTTCACTTTGGTACTTTGTCATACTGGCTGATCAGACAGCTTCTCCATTTAGGTTCTAGGTATGACAACTAAAGTAAAGTGAATGTGACCTGGACTGACGTACTTATACTGTTTTGTCTTGAATTGTTTAAAAACTAACTACAGCATTATTTAGAATTTTGAATTGGTACCTAGGTAGGCCAATGAAGTGGTTTTATTGTTATTGCACTATCATGTCAGTCGCTGACTCCCAAAGTAGATTTTTGCAACTACATACTTAGAAAAAGAAGAAAAAACGTTTACTTTTCCATTACCAAAACATTAGCGTTTCGTGCTAGGCTTACCTACTGTTGTATTATTTAGCTAAGTGAAGTCTATTGGCATGCATGAGTTTGAAAATTTCGGGTAAATGCTTGCCAACGTCCATACCATGTTGAAAACACCGGTTCTCGTCCGAAGACCGAAGTTAAGCAACATCGGGCGCGGTCAGTACTTGGATGGGTGACCGCCTGGGAACACCGCGTGTCGTTGGCTTTTTGCCGTTTTTTGAATTATTTTTTAATCAGACAGTATTTTTGTAAACCGCAAGTTGATAAAAAACACAATAAAAGTAAATAAACATTTTGTCGTTGACGGCCGGTTTGGTGTAATGGTTCAGAAGTGGGCTATTACACCAGTGGTCGCAGGTCGCAGGTTCGATCCCCGCACAGTACAAACATTTGTGTGCATGAACATGACTGTAGTCTGCGTGTTTCATTTTATTTATGTGTTTTTTCAAAAAGTTTTTAAGTATGTTTACCCATTGCTTAGTTTAAGGCTAGATGGCGCTGTGTTATGTCCAATTGTCCAGTGTCCAGTGATCTTAATACATAAAATAAACGGTATTTTTCTCATTAGAGTTTTCTAGGTTGCTTAAGTCCTTCAGTTGAATATAAGGCTATTTCTACCATTGTTTATTATTTTTGGGCCTTTTAAATAAGGTCTCAAGTTGAATGACAATTTTACTTACTGTATTTACAAACATTCTTGCAACATAAAGAATTGGGCAGGCCTAAAATGTCACCAGTACCTGTTATACAAGCAAGTATTTTCATTGGACCTGTTCACATTGTGATAAAATCTAATCTACCTACTTACGCTACTGACTTCAAGGGTATAGTGTAATGTTGATATAAATAATTCTTGTTCCCTGTCATATTAAATTTGGTAATCTTGAATCTTGAATAATGACTACGTTCTTAGTTTAAAGGATGTAACTTTTAAAAATAAATATCTACCTTGGCCTTGGCATGACCACTCTTTATCAAATAATTTTTCATAGTACACGTCATCAAAAAAACAAATCTCAAATTGGATTCATAAATCTATGTTGTACCTACAGAACATATTGAAAAGAGTATCTGCTGAGTTTCTTGCCGGTTCTTCAGAAACAACTTTCTGACACCGGTGGTTGAGTCACATTATGTTTGTATACTTTGTATTTGTTTATTATTTTTATTATAGTATTTAAGTATATTATAAAGTTTTTTTATTTGTTTGATCAAGTTCTTGACGATTTGAAAGCACACAACACCTAATAGGTAAATGATAGTCGAATAATGTTAAACTTTATAACTATTATTTCCTCATTTTTCACCATCTCTTAACTTTATCATCATGACAAGTAAATGTATAAATCAATATCGGTTTTATACATTACTAGCGGTCGCCCGCGACTTCGACCGCGTGGACTTAAGTTAAAAAAAAGTGATATATCTTTATAAATTGTAGCCAATGTGCTATTCAGATGCATAAGCTGTATTATTATTGTAAAGTTTCATTAAAATCCATCCAGTAGTTTTTACTTTAAAGAGCAACACGGCACATCCACCCATACAAACTTTCGCATTTATAATATTAATAAAATATAGAATTAGAATAATTAAATGAATATGAGGAGGGTGTCCGGGTATGGAAGGGGTCCGACGTCCAGTGAAAGATCTTGTTTGGGCGGACTGTACTTTTATTGTGATCTTGTACACACACACACAGTTCGAATTTCGTAGAAAGAGGACCATGCTAAGTGCGTCACAACACGACGACTACAGAGGCGGTTCCTTCCAAAAAGATATGATTAGCTGCTATTGAAATCGTACCCCAAATCGGACCTAAAATCGCTTGCGTACTTTTCAATTAAACTTAGAATTTATTTCATAGTTTATTTTATATTCTTTGTGCTAGTATAGTCGTACCTACGAGTATATTTTTATGTAAACATAAATAACTGCCGCACTCAGAGACGTTTAATGGTTACTTAAGCCCTTCCTTAGTATAGATTTAAGTAAGCTCACTCTCAGAGTCACTTAACGGCTCATTAGCATTGCTTAATGACAATTAAAGTTAAGGGATGAAAAATCTTTACTTAACTTTTAATGGGTGATTTTGACGTATATTTTGACGTATATTTTTGAGGTTATGTTTTCAACTTTCCTTATTTTATCAGTAAATTTTGTTAATCATTTCTAGAGCAAAATGTCAAGCCTGCTGGACTGGACTTTACCGATTTCGTAAACAATGCTAGAAGATTTAGGGAAGTGGGACTAGGAAGATATCTCCGTGATTATTCAGACCCTTTTAGAGAACACTCTGTTTAAGAATTTTACGCTCGGTATAGGTTTACACCGGATGTTGTTAGAAATTTTATAGTAACTCTGATAGAGCCAGATCTAAAAAAACGTACGTTGGTCGAACGATTCTTTACCTAAGTATGAGAAAATATATAGTAGTTAAAATGTAGAGAAAATAAAATATAGTATTTGAAACATTTATTTTATTTGCTTCTATTTTTTACCTCATCTAATTCTAATTTGGCTTTTTCTAAATCTAATTTTTCCTTTTCTACTAAGTATCGTGCTGCCTCTTGTTTTAGGTCCATCCGTCTCTTCTTGCATTTTTTGTTTCTTCCTCTCCGTTTCTATTTTCATCTGTTCTTCTATCTGGAAAATGAAAACCAAATTAATATCATATCATGAAGTACCTACTTGTTATAGTTAATGAAGGCAGTAATACCAACTAATAGAAGATTACAGCCATCTAAGTTTTTCAAAATGCAGTAAGTACCTACCTGTGTTTTCAAAATTCTCATCTCAATTTTTTTCTATTTTCTAATAATTTGAGGCGCATGATTGCTTCCCTACGAATGTAGTCGACAGGTTTTCGACAGGTTGCGGCATTTGTATCATCAGTAACTGTCGAATTCCCATCTGAAATTAAAATGGATTATTCATTTTGAATGTTTTGTTTGTTATCTGTTATGAATTCATCCATGCAATGAGGTGGAGGGTTGATTACCTGAGATACAGGAGTTCTCCTTGTTGAGTATAACAAGAACAATAAGTTCGAATGATTAAGTTGTTTCTTAACCAACTGAGCTAGTAGGGCCTTTTCATCAGCAGTAAAGTTGGCATCTCTTTTGCGTGGTATTTTCTCTTGAAGATCCTACACTAAATAAACTACTACTAAGTAAGAAATTTTTAAAGTATTTCACTAAACTCAAATATTTTCTGAATTTGTCACCAACTTACAATTTCAAATAAAACGATCACAATTTAATAACACAACAAAAGACTTTTCGCGCACTTGACTGACACCAAACTTCAAATGTTACTTGACACAAGTGACACAAGTTTTTTCTTTTATAATGTATGAGTTGCCGTAGTACAAAATCTCAATTCTTTTTTTTTTTAATATTTTAACATTATATTTTCGCCAATCCATGAGTCAAAATTCAATACAAACTTACTTTTCTTATTCATATTACTTCAGCTTATGGTTTCCAATGCAGAAAACTCAATTTCTTGATGGTTTTCTATAAATTGATTTTAAATATGGCTACACAACACAACATCGATAAACAATCGACACATTATTTTTCATCTAGCACCGCCATATGCATCCTTAAATCTGTCATTAACTAACGGACGATTAAATTTCGACTCTGGGAGACACTGTTCATTAAAGGATTTAATGATAATTAGTTAAGTGATCATTAGGACTAAATTAATGAACGTCTCTGAGTGCGGCGGTTAGTCTGGTACCATCTGGGATTTGTGGGACATAACAAGAGAAAGATTGCAGCAATCAATTACTGATTATTCTGCTCTAACGACACTTATTATTGATGCGACCACAAGTTTGAATTTTATAGGACAGTCCCGATTTAAGCCTGAAATTGTTTTTGTTTTGTAGCTTCCCAGTGCAAGTAGCAACTTTCGTCAAACGTGTTTGGAAATAACAACACAATGTTGTGGTTAAGTAGATTCAATAAAAAAAAGGTGAGACTTAAAGTACATAATTGTCAATCATTTATTAAGTGATATAAAGACAATTTTCAATAAAGACTTAAATGCATAAGTGTGTTCATGATAAAAGGTGTCAAACCCTATCTTTGCTTAAAAAGCGGTTTGAAATAAAAAAAAACAAAAACTCGCATTTTTAACACTTCTCTTTTTAGTGACTAATAATTGCCAATTCAAATTCAAAATATCTTTATTTAAACAGACCTGTTACAAGCCCTTTTAAATCGTCAACAAAACAAACAAAAATACACTTAATATAATAATAGACTCTAATCATATAATAAAAATAATAAAAAATACACAGTACCAAACATAATGTGACTCAACTGCCGGTGACGGAAAGTTGATTCTGTACTTGCTTCTCATAATATGCTGGTGTGATGATAACTGAGAAATTATAACGATTCGTGTGTGACGTTTGTGTGTGTACTTAGTTTATTCAAATTACACTTATCTTATCGTCATTTGCATCGATAATTTAATAAATAACAATCTTCTATAACGTTGAAGTCTATGTTTTCCTATTTCAACGTAGCATTCGCCAACGTCCATACCATGTTGAAAACACCGGTTCTCGTCCGATCACCGAAGTTAAGCAACATCGGGCGCGGTCAGTACTTGGATGGGTGACCGCCTGGGAACACCGCGTGTCGTTGGCTTTTTGTTTTGTTTTTTTTTTTATAAACTTTGAAAAGATACTTAAAGAGAGTTTTTCGACAAAATATTTTCTATTGGCGATCTTTTTATAGGAAAGGAAATGGGTGTAATTCGAGCACACATTGCAAAATACAAAATAACTTTAAACGAACTAAATAAAAAAACTTTTCATAATGTGAAATATTGCTAAGCAATAACCACTAACTTCAATGGATAACTCTGAATGCGGCAGCTAGGAAACATTCACGGATGAAATTCACACAATAAATAAAACCAATGTGCTTGAGCTGCTAAAATAAAATATATTTTTTCGTTCAAATTCTTTCGGTTCGGTCATTCGTTCGGTACTTAGTGGATGGTGGTGTTATGATGGTTTTCATTGATTCATGACATAATAGCATACTTCGCCCGTCGCCGGGCGAATTTAATACCAAGCAACGTGGGAAGGGGGCGCCCGCCACCTTACCCGCCGTTATACCGGTTGTTTAGTCGATGTTGAATCACTTAAAGGTGAGATAGACTAAAGCATTTACTTGTATCAGAACATCGAGCATTCGCCATTCTTTAATTTACTCGAACCGCTCTTCAACTCTCAATGTTTTGATGATGATTTCAATCGGAAATGCTTAGGCTTACGGGAGCTTTTGCCTGTATTGTACAATTGGTAAGACCGGTACATCGCACCGAAACGCTCAAAAAAATGCTCATGTTGATATTCACCTGAAGACAGGGGGGGTATTCATTAAAACGAACGCAACGCTAAGGCATAGTTTAAACAATTTACGTGTTGTGTCACTTACTCGCAAATGGCGGCAGCAACAAGCATGGCAGTGACAAGTTGTTGAAGAGCTATTTACACCACTTGACATTGGCAGAATTTGTGTGTGAAATAACGCACGAAAAGGCCAATTAAAAAGAAAAGAGCTATTAAAGTTTTTATGAATAAGGGGGTTTGTTGTTTACAAATCTTGTGGTTACCACATGTTTTCGCTCAACAAGACAGCCCAGCAAAATGGACACCTGACAATGATAGGTATCTGTTAGAAAGTGCAACTATCATCCACTCATTCTACTCGCTCCACGCTATTACCTGCCTTATTTATTCTTATGCTTTTGTTGCGGTACATAATACACGATGCAAATTATGTCATTTGCGGTAATTGTATTTTGCTGTTGGAGAAAACCTTCGTAGGCAGTTAAGTTGATATTTTTATTTGATATTTGCGGCGGAAAGGTAAACGAAGATAAAATCACTTGTGGGATAATTAGAAAGCTGTTTCACGTTTTTGTTCATCAAATGAGGTGGAAAAGTTATTTAAAATACATGCAGATTGGGCCACACGTCAAGCGTAATATTAGCATTGGTTGGTATAATGTAATATGAACTTAGTGTATAAAACCTAGTATGTTATTATTTTATAGGCTCTTGCAATTTGCAGCGATATTTATTTTTCTATATCTTAATTAATTCTAATATACACTTACGACTATAGCCCAGATGGGGTAGGTAGTCTAGTCACATACATAGGTATTGATTTTTGCTGTCAAGTCATAAATGATGAACAAATGCCGAGCGAATTTCGAACCCAACGTGGGACGCAGTTAGGGTTGCCAACTTATTTTTACCAGAAATAAAGTATATTCATGTACAGTCAGGTTGTTAAACAATATTTTAGTAAAATTAATAGTATTTTATGTATATATTGTTTAAAACAATAAATAAATATAATGACAGACATTTTTTTTACTGCTTATTGCACTTATACTCTTATACTTTAATTTTACGGGCTTCTTCGATGTTGTAAAAACTGTATTTTTTTTGTAATTTATTGATAATCAATCACAAACACTCATAAGCAATCACCAGATTTTAATGTGAACATTTTTGTTTGTTACAGATTTGAGGAGGTGCCAATAATGCTAAACCATTACCAAAGCGTACACTACATGTAATTGTTTAAAGCCATGAAAAGAACGCTACAGTGACCATGAGGATCTAGGAAAAAAGTACAAAGTAAAACAAAATGGCGTCGCGAGTGACATCAGTGTGTGCGGTGTTGAGTGCGGTGTTTGTGTGTGTGAGCGCCCATGTGGCGTTGACGTATCCGCCTGCGAGGAAGTTTGATTTGGACTTTCTGGACAATTCGAGGACGAAACCGCCATGTGGAATGCCAAGAGGTAAGACAATGCTGTTTTCTGCTTATTATAATTAGTAATAATTATGTTTTTCCTAAGCCTGACTACCGGACAGGGAAAATCTTAAAGCAGCTTGGCACATTAACGTAAATTTATAACCTAGGACACAACCTGTCACACAGTGAACTGTCAAAGGCCCAAATTTTAGTAGTACCATGAAGTTTTCTAAAACACTGTAGTTTTCTCCAAAACATCCTACTTTTTTGAAGAATTTTTTTTTACAAAAAATGTTCTGACAATATCAAACACAGCAAAATAACTATCCAATTTGGCGCAGTCATTCAATAACTTGCGAACATACATTTCATACTAACATATTTCATACATTTCGATGATTTATTTATTCAAATTGATTGAACGTTTGAGATATGCCTCTGGTTTTATTCGGTTAGTTGCGGTAACCTATCAACTTAAAACTTCTGCATGTTTATTTACCTTTGACGTGGTATCGAAATGCTGCCTTGCTTGTACATTAAAAAAGTTGATTAATAAGGAACCTAGTACAAAAGTGAAAGATACTTCAAATACAAAACAAGTCTTCTAATTTTACATCAAGTTGAAGCTAATTACTTGTAATTTGAATGTTTAGTTATTACCAGTTGGAATGTTTAGTTATTACCCAAACCGGTAATGTCTGCCTATTTTTGTCTGCTTCTATCCGAAATGGCTTGAAATTAGTATCACTTACATAATCAAGACGATAATAAGCTAACCTTGAACAGAATACTAAAAACGGAATGTTATTTGTTGATTTATCTCAGCAGATAATCACAAAACAACTTCGTTTTGGTGTTCGTACCAAATGTGGCCGATATATTGAACAATTTTATCGCCAACGTCCATACCATGTTGAAAACACCGGTTCTCGTCCGATCACCGAAGTTAAGCAACATCGGGCGCGGTCAGTACTTGGATGGGTGACCGCCTGGGAACACCGCGTGTCGTTGGCTTTTTGCTGTTTCCTTCTTCTAGTTTCATTTTTTTGACCTAAAAAGTTTTCTACATCTGAAAACCTAGTGGTGAGATCCTAAACTTATTACGTTATCATCTTTCCAGACAGTTTCAATTACTTGCTCATAAAGGTAATTTAAGTTTTGTTTCTGGTAATTGCTTACAAATAAATAAAAACAAGATGGAAAAGTCATGTTTTCGTGGTAATAGAGAAATGTTTATATTCCTCTTAGCTGTTGTATTTTTTCTTGCATTGTGTATATTCTTTTCAGCTGTTGTTGATGATTTTGCTTTGTTTGATTGTGTTTTACATTTAAAACCTTAAGTCAGCTACAAACAGATGATAATATGGTGATTCGTCGTACAAATTGTATTACGTCCATTCAGCCTCCACAGTTTTTACAGCACTTGAAAATCTTCATTAAAAATCAATTGCGGCATACCTAAGTCTCGGGTTACGCGGTGTACATAGAGCCACACGGTTAGCGTAACAAAGCAGTTATAAAATAACCTCTAGTGCATTTGTATAAGATGCAATAAACTGTCATAATGTAAACGCTTCCCCTATTCACAACGTTCAAGATGATAAGAGCCTCAGGTTATGAGTAAAGAATGTGAAAGAACCGGCGTGTTGTGTTTATAAATAGAGCTAGTTCTAGCGTCTGTTTACATCCTAGATCGGCCTCGACCTAGGTCGACGACCTCTGACTCAGTGTTATCTCTCTCTTTACAACATCTCGATTCACGCAGACACACCACAATACAACCTTACTAGAGTAGTTAGGTAAGTACACCTTTAGTGAGTGTAATTGTCAGCTTTTTAGATGAAATAATTATTATAAGATATTGCGATTGTAAAGATCGCATCTTCACTGTTTTTTTACACACATACATAAAGTATAATAAGTTCTGTATGAAAAAAAAAGGATTCCTTATTGATAGTCACATAGAATTGTTTTTAATATTACAAATATTACTGTTATTTTATTTAGTTCTGTGGAAGTGTCTGTTGGGAACAAATACAATGAATAAATAAATTACCAGCTAACGTCGCTTGATGTTAGTCTTCAATCCTAGTCGGAGGCCTCAGGGTGGTTTGACAACATCTGATAGCAAGGTTCATCTTCTCACTAAATCAGCACTGAGCCAAGATGTGTGGCACCTAATAGTTGCAGTAAGGCCTGTGCCAAGCAGTAGAAGTAGTGAGGTAGTTGCTTTGTGTTTTATCAATAAATTGCTTACTTACATGAAATTATAACTTAACTATCCCATGCGTCACATATAAATCGTAACAATGGATTTTCTATTGTGATATTTCCTGGACAGTGAAGTTGTTAAAGTTATTTTCAAATTATAAAACAAATTTTAGTATTGTCAATTTTTGGTTTGATTAGCCGTATCAGGTTATTATGTTTCGCACTCATTGTAGGGTATCTTTTGTTAACTGCAGTGTGGTCACCCTACTAATTTGCTTTAAATCAGGCATGTTTTCTACTGGATAATTTCGCAATCTCTGACGTAGCAGTCGTGGCCGAGTGGTTAAGGCGTCTGACTCGAAATCAGATTCCCTCTGGGAGCGTAGGTTCGAATCCTACCGGCTGCGAAACTTTTTATTTGTTAAAAATTATGAACAATATTATCAAGTTTATATTGTGAGCTTTTTCAAAATATAACCCCCCTTAAATATTTTTGTCTGTTTTCACATCAGTACATTTTAGGTCAAATTAATTTAGGCAAACTGCTAAAACTACCTCTGCTTATTTGAAACTCTCTTAATTTAGCTGGTTTTTAAAACATTCAAAGTCAAAGTTCCGTTTTTCATGACGGCAAACAGGGAGTGTGCCCCTCACTGCCCCGTTCGGGATAAAGTCGGCAGCAAGAAATAGATTTTATTTAATGTTGCATCCTAGCCGTTTGCCACTGTAGATGTATAAAAAATCATTTAAAAAATTGTTAAGGCTACAAAGAACTTGCATTCAAATAATAACTCTAACAATGACATTTTATTGCCTTTTTAGGGGCTTCGTCGTCAACTAAGAACCATGAACAGTCAGCGTCAAAATGATATAAGCACTTCAGTACTTTGTCATAGTACAGTAGTACAGTACCTACCTAGCTTCGCTCAATGAGGCGATTCTATTGGTTCTTAAAAAACACATTCCTCGCAACGCATCTCTGGTAGAAACGCAGTCTTAATGTTACATAGTTAGTAACTGCTGACATTTTGATCCTTCTGTATGCAATTCCGTCGTCTTAAGGTCTACCTGCCTGGAGGGCGCCCTATGTTTGCCGACTCCTGGTCTTCACTCAAGGACTAGCCTGCAATGTCTAGCGGTCCTTCTACAGACCTGACCAGCCCACTACCACTTCAGCTTGCTGATGCTGTGAGCTATACCATACCGGCAATACAGTACTCTGCCGGATAACCTCATTTCATCTGTTAAGGAACCCCGAGTATAACTCGCTCCATAGCACGCTGAGCTTAAACTTGTGGACTATATATGTATGTTCGCGTTAAGAATGCAGCAACATTTAATTCAATTCCATTACACGGAGAAAAACTCAGGTAAAGAATGCGTTCAACTGGGCACTATGAACTTGGCTTTGAAATTAGGAATGATTTGATTGGTTGGACAAGAATGAAATCACTGCATTCTTAACGAGAACGGACTATAGTCTTTTAGTGTCCAATTAAGGAAAACTCATAATGCACAAACACACTGATATTATGCACATTGTAGGGTCTTTGGATGATGGTGATTACAAACAAGTCTTAAGTTAAACAATGACAGTGTAAAACAACCGCAAAATATATTGTGTCAGGACTCAGGATCGTAGCAACTTGACAACAGTCTGTGTCCAAGTGTCCACCTGATGTTATGTAAGTAATCACATCACATTGTATGTACATACCTACCTTTTGTGCACTTATACCCATGCGACATGACATGCAATATAGTTACTACCTATATTGAGGTACAACAATTCGAATACGGACCGCAGATCACAAACTGCAAGCGGCACACTTTTGTTGCCAAGCGCGGCGCTGCCGTGCGGCCACGCTTGGTATCACTTTCATAGACATTCATAGAAACCAGTAGTGCCGCTTGAAAAGTACCTTTTTAAAATAACCGAAACTTCAAAAGGTTTTCTAAAGCGTAGACCCCTTTCATTCCAAACGGTTTGTTCGCTCTTGGCAGTGACCTACGTCACTCACCTGCGAGGTCCAATCAATATAACCCTCCCTTTGCGCGCGCAAGCCTTCTAGCAAGGGATGCCTTCTATCGCCCCCCACGTCATAGACCGTGTGGCCTAATGGATAAGGCGTCGGACTTCGGATCCGAAGATTGCAGGTTCGAGTCCTGTCACGGTCGTGAACTTTTTCTTTCTAACCCTTTATTTTTAGGGTTCCGTACCTAAAAGTTAAAAATGGTTCCCTATTACTAGGTCTGTCTATCTAGCATCAGGCTGTAGCTCGTAAATCGTGATGGCTAGAAAGCACAATTTTAAGATTTTCATGGATTTCATTTTAACCTTTTCCCTACGGGGTGCTAGAAACCGATGTCACCACCCAATACGGGGCCTTTTTCGCATGGTCAAATTTTTTTCTGAACTTTACTTGATGATATCTTAGAAACTATATGACTTACCATTTTGAAATTTTGAGGGTATATGGAACAACTAATGAAGATTAATATTCACACGCATTTTTCACAAAATATTTGCAGAAAATAAAGGAAAAAAAAGATTTGTCACACAAACAAGATAGTGCTGTAACTTTCAACCAAAACAGTTTTTCAACCTAAGACTTAATAAATCAACTATTTTATCAAACTATTCATATTTCTAAAGTAATATATGATAAAAAATCATATACAATTCGGAATAAAACACACATTAAAAAACACAATATTTTCTGCTACATTTTAGTGATGCCCCTTTAATCGATATTTTATCGATATTGTGATAACCTGGTTTTGGTAATATTGAAAATCGCCTATCAATTATGTATTTTTATTTTTAAAAAGCTATATCTTATGTTTTTGTTTCGGTGTGTACTATCACGGTAAAGTAATATAACAGTAACATGACTACATACAAGCGGGCGGAACGCCAGTTATACCTACGCTCCCCGGCGCTAGGCTGATCTTAGGCTGATTCAGTCGCGAATGCGCCGCGCGCCGTGCAGTATCGGACGGACAGTTTTGTGTGTTTTGTGCAATTTGGAAACATAATATTGTAAATGTACTATGTCAGAGCAAGGTAAAACAGTTTATTGTGCTGTGTTTGGTTGTTTAAATTCATCAAGAACGCACCCAGAGATATCATTCTTTAAATTACCTGGAAACTCCGAAAGGTAAGTTTAAAATGTTTCGTTACGTACCTACATAATAGCACGTAATTTGTTTATTTTTTTTAAAGAAAGGTATTTCGTTTTTTCCTCCAAGTAATACCTACACCTGGATTATTGAATAAATGAGTAGACAGGCTGAAGGATAGTGACAGACAAGTGAAATAGATGGTTCCGCGGAAGATTAAATAGGCAGGTTAGATAAGTAAGTAGGTAATTCGTGATAGTTTAAGTCAACACCGGGTGAATGAATGTCCTTAAGTCGGAGTTTCATTGTGCGCACGATACGTATCAATTGGTAGTGAGAATATCTACTCTTCGAGTACTTAAAGGATAGTTTTAGCTCACGCAATAGTTTACTTTGTATAGCTAGTCCGCCGCAAAATTTGGTTGATTGCAGGTAGGTATTAAGATAAAATGGTCAATATTTAATGTGTCAAAGTTATAACTTCGCGTTTTGAATACAAAATTTTAAACCAACTTAGCGTGCTTTATGGAATATATCCTGTTTCCATTCACATACGAATTTCATTTCTTTAAATACTAATACAATATCTACCATCACAAAAAACAATCTCAAAACAAGAAAGAAACAAGTATCCGGATGTTTTAAAATACTACAGGCGGCAGCCCTATCGCGTGGCGACGGACCGCGCGGCTGTAGGCACTTAACTCAAGGACGGGGCCGAGTCATATTACTGTTATATTACTTTACCGTGGTACTATTTTTTAATATAAAAATAATAGTTTATGATGTAATAAAGTGTTAAACTAATCAAAAAAATGATGTACACAACGACTAACACTACATTTGTAACATATAAATATGATCATTTTTATTTTTCTTGGATCGCGCTTAAGTAGATGCACATGAATCTACAGAAACTTTAATTTTGTGAAAATACTTTCAAGAAATCTATAATACAATATTTCGATAGACCCACTTCTATCATCATACCTCACTAGCAGTACGCCATGTTGGTTACTAAAAATGATGCCTCTGCAATACGGGTGTCAACTATTGTTGACACTAGAATCAATGGTATTTTCGCGCTGTTTTTTCAATCCAAAGACACGTAGAAATGTTTTTAAAAAAAATCTCTCATAGAGTTTAACTCCTCTAGTTTTTTAATCTGCAAGTAAAACAGTATTACCATAGACACAGAAATTGAAAAAAATAAATGAAAAATGTCTTTGCGAAATCAACAGTAGTTGTCACCCGTATTGCAGTGGGCCTTTCTCAAATCAACCATGGTTGACTCCCGTAGGTAAAGGGTTAATGCACTCTATTCGTGAGACAATGTACAAACGACAGACGACTCGTTTAGCGCGTTGAAATACGGAGGGGTCGCTTGTTCTATGCCAGCACAGCACATTTTTTTCAAACAGATAGGTTTTCGTTTGAGTCTGGGTGTTTATAGTACGCCTACTAAAAAAAGTAACATAGTTTCGACTTATCCATTCGAATCAATTATTTACAATCTCTTTATTCTAATATACAGTGCTATAAATCGTCAAAAAATTACACCCCCGAATTCACAAACGCAAATCAACGTTGAGCATCTCTCTGAAGTATCCAATGGCCGTCCCTTTCAGTTCAACTGACATTTTACGGGACAACATGAGCGTGAGCGCGTTCTTAGCGTTGATTAACGTTTGTGAATTTGGGGGTAAGTGTGTGACCCTACCCGAGTTACCTTCGCAGCTATGTCGAGTCGAGTTGTACAGCACGCTATCACGCATCTGGCACGCGGTGACGCGAGCCAAACATAAAAATTCCCTTCACAAAAACAGGCCATATCGACAACAAAGTGCGAGCGAGACACGCGCCGACAACCCACGCGAACGAGCGAGATAGACAGCCCGCATGCGTATCACCCCGCAAACTACACCGCCAGATTTTCTTGACACTTTGATGCGTATGTTTAGTAAGCACCTGTAAGTCTTGTTAATTTGGACGCTTGAGCTCGTGACTGCGGCAGCCATCTTGAATGACGCCGGCCAGTGCTATTCACTCGACTGTTTCGTTAGCCCGCGTGCTGTTTTATTTATAAAACGCAAGCAAAACTTACATTTATCATGTGATTTATTTATCAGAAATACGTAAAAGCGACTATTTCGAAAGGTTTCATTCCAATTTGGAGTTAAGTTGCGCAAAGGCATCAAAGATATGAAAAACATGGCGGATCGATTTACAGAATGTCAAATGCATGCGTTGGTGAATATTTACAAAGATTACGAGTGTTTATGGAATACGAAGCACGAATTATACAAAAAAAGAGATGTGAGGGAGGCTGCTTATAAAGAAATCGTCGACAGACTGAACTTGCCAGGTCTGACAGTCGCTCTTCTGACTAAGAAGATAAAGAACTTCAGAACTTCGTACCACCAGGAAGTGAAGAAGATACGGTACAGCAAGCGAGCAGGGTCGGAGCCTCTCTACCGGCCTACAGTGGTTTGGTTCAAAGTAGCGGATGGATTCTTAAGGGCTTTTAGGAAGAAAGACGAGGAGAATGATGGTGTGAGTATTCAGTCATTTTGTTAATCATTAGTAAGTAACCCCCTTATTAACTCAAGTACTCAAAAAGCCCTACTTTAAAGTTGCAATTTTTTTATGAATGAGGGTTTGGTACCTTTATCACTCGTATTCTGTTTTAAAAAAGCACACATGACATAAGTAGGTAAGTAATAGTTTGACGCTCGAGTCTCGTCCAGTCACAAGCTAGAACATTCTAGAATTACGGGTAAGAAAATATGCTTTAGTCTGCGTTTCCACCAGAGATGCGTTGCGAAGAATGTGTTTTGAAGAACCAATAGAATCGCTTCATTGAACCAAGCTAGATAAATGGATGGATTCAATTTTTTCTTAAAAACACATTCCTCGCAACGCATCCCTGGTGGAAACGCAGCTTTAACGTCAAACTCAACTTTTCCTAGTACAGTCGACGACAATATTATAGTGCCTATAAACTTTGACATTGACACATTGACTTTGTCATAAAACTTATGACTGAGCTGTCAGATAGCCCACAAAATGAGTTCCTATCATTTCAGTGAGCTGTCAAGCGACAACGTTACTAATTGCGTATTGGCCAATCATTGATAGGTTTAACAGATAGATACATTATGCCAGTACTGATGCGAAGTTGAAAATTGTCCCCTGGCGTACGTACTTATAATTTGACCGTGTGTACTAGACAGTATCTCAAACTGGTCAATGCTTTGCTCAGGTGTGGTGGCCCGACTGCCACTTTTTTAGTACAAGTAACCCCATCTACGTCTTTTTAATTATAATATCATTGATAATGATTACTAATGTTTTTTATTATTACAGCTGGGAGTAACTGACGATAGTTCGTCTGAAAATGAGTCCGGTGCGACCAGTTCGAATGCGAATAAATATCTACAAGTATCCATCCAGTACGATCCAGAATATGGAACCTTCGGGGATCAAACGACCCCAAAACTTGAGCACATCGAAGATCATTCAGACAACACAGGAGACACTCCTAATTCCCTTCAAAACTTTCAAATGAGAGCCCAAATGTCAGGTGAAACATGGAAGCCCAAGAAATACAAGTCAAAAAGTGACAACTCACTCCGAGAAACTGTCACTGAGTTGGAGAAAATAGCTGAAAAATTATCAACACCCAAAAACTCGAAAGACGACGAGTTTGACGTCTTCGGGAAGTATATAGCAGCTACTCTGCGATCTATGAGTCCCGAAGTTTCGATTATGGCGAAGGCTGAGCTGCACAAAACGATTTGCGAAGTTCAACTGCGAGTTATCAAACAAAGTCAAACGGAGATAGAAGTTAATGTTAAGGTGGAGAATGGATCGGGAGATGAAGATAGTTAACAATGTGTCACTTGAGACGGAGTATGTTTGCATCTCCCTCTATCGCGACCAATAGTGACCAAATTTTAATGACGATAGTTTGTTTTTGGTATAGTCAACGCCTAAAGTGCCTCTTCACTTCATTTGTCATAGTGGGTAATCTGATAGTTCCTTCATAAGTTAAATGACAACGAAAGGGAACTTTATGTGACTTTGTGTGAAAAGTGAATTAGCACTACTGTCGATGACTGTACCAGTAGACAGACATTTCACCGCCATATCAATTAGTGTCTAGTGCGAGTTAACTCGATCGAACGCATAGAGTAACTTTACGCGGAGTTACATGAAAAAACTCTTATCACGTGCCACCCAGCAGGGCGCCCACCACGAATGCCATACAAATCAGCATGAACTTCCTCGATGCGTTTCATCGAAACAACTGGCACTGCCCTCTTTCGTATTGTTCACACATTAAATTCGTTTTCTTTTATGTGCCGTCATAAGTAAATGCTTTATTATTGTTATACACGTTGTACTTAAGTGAAACAAATGACAATTGGAGCCTTTAGTGGCCACCTACTTAAAAAATTGCTGAACATTTTGTACATAATAAAACACATTTTGATAGTTTGTATCTTAAACTGAAACTTTTTCCTTGAATTTTCTGTTTGTATCCTTGGAGTAAAATCGATACGAGCTTCTAACTTGGTGGCTATATTTTGTGTCTGAATAAGGCTACGTTTCCACCAGAGATGCGTTCCGTTTACCTAGCTTCGCTAAATGAAGCGATTCTATTGGTGCCTAAAAACACATTCGTCGCAACGCATCTCTGGTGGAAACGCAGCCTAACTGTAATGACGGATATAATATGAACTGTGCCTATAGGTAGGTACAGTCGGGGAATGTAAGGGTTGACCACCCTAAGATCGGTTTTTGCTTGCTCAATGAGGACATTGACAAAATCAATTGGTTCAACTGTAAATCGTGAAGGAACATACGTCTAATCGAATTTTAGTTTTATTTCGAATTTTAGTTGTGTTTAAAAAGGTAACATGTGCTTGCAATGCGTAAATGAATGTGTTTGAAAACTGTTCAACCTTTTCATTCCGCGACTTTACATCTGCTTTGCGTGTGGACATATTTAACAAATTGGAGGCGCGTTTTAGATCAGACAATCTCTTTGGTCAAAATTTAGGTAATCAATCAGATGTATATTTAGAACCGGTAATCTTTAATCATGATTACAAATTACAAAAAACAATCAAGAAAGAAATCATGTTTGGTGATCAATAATAAACATTTGTACTTAAGAGAATTCACAAGAAAGACAAATACACAAGAAACTCAATAAGGGTGATCAATAGGCAGGTATCTACTTGTAAGCAAATCTTTAACTAGTTTTTATTAAAAATATTAAATAAATCACTGTTTTTTATTTAATGGAATAATGCCCTGCCTTATGGACTTTTAACCTCAAGCCTCAAATTTCATCCAATCTTTTGCCATGACTTATTGCCATGCGTGAAGGAAAATATTGTATGAAAAGATGGGACCCCTGTGACACACATGCGGGTCACATACGGTCATACTGCGGTAAAACCTTTTTAAAACCATACAGTATGATAATATCTAGGTTTCTGTGTATCTACTTACAATGTACGGTGGCCGGCACATCACGCTACCCATTTCCGGTCAGTCGTCCTTGCTCTATTGCAAAGAAATGTCATTTGGCAGGAGCGAGAGAAAAAACGGAAATTGCGTAACCTGATGTGCTGTTGACTGTACAATCAACGACACATCAGGTTACCTACCTATTTTCGTTTTTAGATAGAGAAAGAGAGAGAGAGATTCGATAGAATAGAGCCAGGTAGACCGCCCAGAAATGGGTAGCCTATCATGCCGTTGACCGTACATAGGCTATGAACTGTGCTAGTCATTTAGTGCAGTGGTTATGGCTCTTATCCATGAATTCACAAACAACAATCAACGCTGTCCCTTCAGTTCTATTGTCATTTTACGGGACAGCATGTGCGTGAGCGCGTGCTTAGCGTTGATTGTAGTTTGTGAATTCGTGGGTTAGCAAGTTGAACGTATACGTAAACAAAGTTCGTAGTCGTCGTTTTTAAATTACGATAAACGTTGCTTTAACGCTCATTAGATAAATATTAACACCCAGGCCAGGCACAGACTGTTTATGGGAATTGAACTCACGATCTTTCGCTATGCAAACACACCTCTACCAACCCATCGCGCTGCACGGGCCAATGCCACAGTACATAGAGAATACCTACTGTGCCAATGCACTCTTTTTCACTTTTGTTTTCAACAGATAGCTTGCCTAAGGTATTATTTATTTATTTATTTACACTTTAATGCACAAACAAGTACAAAAGGCGGACTTAATGCTAAAAGCATATACCTACTTCGCTGAATGAAAGCGTTAATTTAGTGTCAAGTTATCTAATTTAATTACGAAAAGGGGTAAATGGGCTATTAACCATGAGAACTGTGTTCAGTTTTGTAATAAAAGTGTTTTTGTTAGCTGAATTAAATGTGCGAGAATAAAAATGCTGTTATCAAGTAATTTTATCATTAGAACAATGGGTAACATTTGGACCGCTTGCGCCATCTATGTTTTCTTACGTAACTTATTTAGTAGTAACATATTTCAGTTAGTTTGGCTACCCAACGTTAGATGACGGGAATTGGAAATTTACATTAAGCAATTTAGCAAGTAATTTGTTACAAGTAAAACGATTGTTATTTATTGATATTTCTTTGTTGCAGGAACAATAAAAACATCGTTTCTAGCAGGTTCAACTTTTACGGTCCACTGGCATTTAGCTTATGCACACCGGGTAAGCTTTTTCATGTATATATTTAAATTAGTAACTAGAAAGAAACTCATTGAAAAGAACAAAATATGGATGGTCTCCAGTTTATTAGAAACCAGAAACAATGAAGGCACTAACAGTTACAGGTTTCCAGAAGGAAATAAAAAACTACAGGTAAGCATATCTCTAACAAGATATTGCTTCTACCTAGCAGACTATAGTGACAAGAAACACTTAATGAAATAAAAGAGACAAACTTCATTGGATTAGAATTTCCACTGGTTAGTTTACAAGTAATCAGTGCCAAATACTTAACCATCGGTGTCCGTCTTAAGTATGTAAATATAAGACTTCGTATAATCGTTTCAGGGTGGCTTCAGTTTGAGGATATTGGATGAGCTAGAGCGGCCTGTGCTGGACCTGACGCCGAGGGCAGCCGGCTCCGAGTTTATACGAGATGATGTCACGTAAGGATACATTATTTACTCAGATCAAGTGCCTAGTAGTGCGAGTGTCTGAACCGTTACGTCTACTCGCCGCCAGAGGCGCCACCATGAATGCCATACAAAGTCGTGTTCACGTAGTCTGAGTCACTTAGCGTGTTGGAGTATGGCTCGTTTCACCTCATAGTTGAGGTGAAGCCTGTGCCCAGCAGTGGGACGTTATGTATAGGCTGTTTGTTTATTTGTATTATTTCATCTGTAAAAGAGTAACCACTGAATTCGCTGACGTAGCCCAGTGGGCTAGGTTGAAGTGGCAGTAGGCGGAGCACAAACTATGACCGTTGGATGTGAAAACCATTGTAATGAAGACCATTTACTATGCATATACTCAATTTCTAATTCCGCTAACTGTTCCAGGGCCCAAAAGTACGAGGTCCGCCTGCCAGGTGACTTCACCTGCGAGAACTGCACACTCCAGCTGCAGCGGGAGGCCGGCGAGTGGGGCTCCAACTACCGGTTCTGGTCTTGCGCAGACATCGATATTGTTACTCGTAAGTATATTATAATTACATGGCATGGCCTATTCCACGGCAGGGCATTTGGGGCGTAGGAATTTAGCCAGAGCGTCGTGGCCCAGTGGTTAAACAATCTGGCTCGGAACCCGATGGTCCCGAGATCAAATTTGGCCTGAACACATCTACTTTGTGTTCATTGGACAATTGGTTGGAAAACACCGATATAAAACCCAAGCAACCCGGATAACGGCGGTAAGCTCGCCCCTTACCACGTTGGGTTCTTATCCCTTGCGAAATGTGAGCTTCTGGATGTTCCGTTTACCAAGACGGCAACAATCAGTGTGCCTCTAACTAACCCGTTCGGGATATGGTCGTGAGGGGTATGTTATCAAGAATTTAGCCAAAGTGCCCACCTGTCGTTAGAGGCCATTAAAGGGGGCCTCGGGGTCTTCCAAAGTGAACACGGCGGGCACTATGTTGCCTTTATTGCGCAAGTGACCCCGAAAAAGATGGCAGTGTGGGGTGGCCTCACTCTGCCGTAAACACTGGACAGGTTTAGGAGAGGAGGCACAACTCCTCGAGCAGAGCCGGGATGCCGGCACAGCGTGTCAGGGCTCAACCCAGGCAGAGTTCTCGGTAAACCCTGAACACGCGCTGAAGAGAGCCACCCCAAGGTTTAAGTGGGTGTTCCCACCGCCTTTCTGAGGTGGGTGGGGGATGCGTAAAGGCTTTTCCTCGGGCAAACAAGAACGCAAGGAACGCAACGGTGACGCCGGTTGGGTTGCAATCATGGGGGGAGGTGATCACTGTCCATCAGGTGACCCTCAAGCTCGTTTGCTACCTACACCATAAAAAAAAGATACCAACATGTAAAGGTGCAGAGGACGGGGCACGTAATTCAAACACGGGAGTTGAGCTATGACTGCTTTATTGTAGGTAACACAGACATTAATATCTGACATGCATTCCAATATACCCACATCCTACAAACACCCAGGCTCTGAAGAAACACAAAATCTTAACACAATGAATGTTTGTCTTGTACTAAATCTACTGAGCCGACAGACCGTCAATGATAATCACCTGTTAAAATAATGAGTTTAAGAAGATTATTCAACTTGATATCATAACCGGTAAGCTCTTGAGTGACACAAATTTGAGCAGTATGCATCTCAATGAATTAGATATGAATAATGCAATGTCTTAATTCAAACGATTGGAAGGTATGAGGAAAGATGATTGACAAGGGCGATTCTTGTCTGGAAACAGGTTTTCTTGAATGTGACAAAGATTTTATGCTAAATGGTTTTTGGCTCTTTATGACCTTGATCTTTTTTTTATTATTCTCACTAACATCATTTCGAATCCTAATCTCTCATAACATAATTCTCTATTCGCTTCGTAATTAGTACTGCCCTTGCATTAAAATATTGTTAAAATACTATGCGGCCAACTTCTTTTCACTCAAGCGATCACATTCGAAGTTTTACAGAAGGCTTAAATCGGAATAAAGGGAAGCGTACATAATATCGATGTATATGATTTTCTATATCATTTTACAAACTAGTCTTTGAAAATGCTGTCTGCATTTTAATGTAACTCATGCTGCGATATCCTATAATTGGCTTTGTATTTTCAATAATGTAATGTTTTAATCTGTACTCATGGATTTGCTGTTGGATATCCGAATAAATAAAATAAAATAAATAAAATTTTGCGGCATATTTCACATCTTTTTTATTTATGAGCTTCGTTCTTATCTTACCTTGGAAATATTTTAGCATCAAATCAGATGCAATGAAATCATTATCTACGAGTATGTCAATGTAAGGAAAAAACCGCATTTAAATTCAATTCCAAGTAATTAAAAAATATACTTAATGAGGAAAATATCTGTATGGTAAACTCAAATCGTTAAAAATAATTAAAATATGAAAATTAATAAGCTTACCGAATTATAATTAAAATACAGTTCCGTAAACGCGTGTGGTCATATCTGATTGAATCTGTAGTTTAAATGATATCTCTACAAATAAAATATATTTCATGGTCACTTGACAATTCCATGTTGTGACATAACATAATACGTTTTGTCAGGTGTCTCGTTATGGACAATTACTATTTCAAATCGATGCTGACAACTATTTAATTTGAATTTATGGATGAAAACGCAATAATATGTTCAGGTTATGTGATGTTGAGAATACCTTGTATGAGTGGATTTCCCCTAATGCGCAATAATAATTTGTGTTGTCATAGACTCGCGTGACGTCCAAGTCCATGACAACGGAGCGCGCCATAATGGCGGCGTTTGAAACGCTTGAAAAAGTTTGAAATTCGTAACAGTTTATAAATATTAATTGTGACGATGAATGCTGTGTGTAAGTCCAAATAGATATTCTAAGATTTATTACTTACTAAAAATGCGGTTAATTGCGCCCTCTTACTTAAAGTCCTATCGATTTTAACTTACAAAAATATTTTTTCTCTTCTTACGATCCAACATCACGATTCTGAAGGTTGTCTAGAAAAGATCGCTCCCTAGCGATAATACCGCCTCTATTATACATTGGTCTCTGTCTCTGTAACTAACGGGGCGGATTTAAATATAAAAATGTTACATCTACCCGCCGCTGGAGGCGCCACCACGATTGCCATACAAATCCCGCGCTAACTTTCACGATGCGTGTGGTCGAGGAATCACTTACTAGATACTCTGGTGTAATAACCAACTTCTTGAACATAACACCAAATCGGTATTTTTGCTTCCCAGGGAAAGAATACCATGAGACCTGTTCTGGGCGCGGCTTCCACATCCTGGGCCGATGCAAGTGTAACAAGATGTACTCTGGGGGTCGCTGTCAGTTCGCCGATGAGTGTGCCGATGACAACGACTGCGGGCTTCGCGGGAAGTGTGTGGATGTGAACGGGACTGAGGCGCCATCTCGCGTCTGCTACTGTCCGTTTGGTTTTCACGGAAAGGGGTGCAACAAAAGTAAGTTCATTACAACTTTTCGACAAAAATATTCACCTATAAATAAAGCAGTAATAATAAAATCCTTTCTTATTATTTGAGGTACATAACTACAGTACAACAGTATTTCTTTTAGCAACCAATAACTCAGTGCTTTTGAAGCAAACTTGCTTGCTATGCCATCCAGTGTAAGGCGGCGCAAATATTTAATTAGTCAATCATGTCAATAGATGGCAGCCAAATTTTGGACCGCCACCTCGTATTATGAATAATCTGATGTTGCTGTAAACTTCACAATCAGTATTTAATGAATAATGAACCATTGACTATGAGGTGATCACTCGGCAAATTGATGAATAGATATAATAAGTTTTACCTTGCGTTTCAGAGGCCCCATGGAAGGACAAGAAGGTCAACCTAGGCTTGTATACCAAAAAAGAGTTATCCAAAGAATTCAACCTTTACTGGAGGGTTATAAAGGAAGATGATGAGCTTGAGGTCATCATGAAGGTCAACGGCACGTCGTATGCGGGTACGTACCTACTTATCCGTTCCGAGTACGACAGAAGTCTTCAACAAAAAATAGAAAAAACAACTAAATGCTTCTAATTTAGAAGTGGCTATGTTTAAAATTATAATATTATTTAACAAGACTCGATCTTCTTCAATCTAGATTTAGGGGTAGCATTCCGGCTGACATTACTTCACACCTCGGTGCTTCACGCTCACTTCAATCATCGATAGAGTTTTGGCGCCAAAAGTAATACTATTATAAGAACTGCTTGTGTAATTTCTTCCAGGTGTTGGTTGGCGACCCAGTGGCATCACGAAGCAGTGCAAAAACTTCCCGGTGCTGGGACCCACTATTGACGACAAATGTAAGTAATTTTGAAAATTATATCGGATGATGAAAAAAAGGTGATTTAGCAGTTAAGCCGGAAAGGCCTTTTATATGTTGGTCGGCCTATTTGTGACTGAAAAGGCTGTGCCACTACCAAACGTGCTTCAAAACTAAAAATCAAGGAACCTTATTACTTTAATTCCTAATCGAATAATTAGAATTCGAATCGAAGAATTACTTGAAGAAAATGTTTTTTGTCGCACCACTCCTGCACTGTAGGCAGAAAACTGCCTAGGCTGGTTGACGGGGAGAGATTGCCTTATTGGCATTAAGTTTGCCTTCCGTACTACTTATTGTTGTGCCATAAAATATAAATAAATAGGTTAATTAACTCAGAAAACGATAAAAGAACCTAAACCTATGTTATAGTGAGCACACCAAAACCCGAGCCACTACCGGAACCGGAGCCGAAAGCTGAGCCAGAACCCAGCCCAGAGCCCAACGCCGAGCCTGAGCCCAGCCCAGAACCCAACGCCGAGCCAGAACCCACCGCAGAACCGAAGGCAGAACCGGAACCGCATGCAGAACCTGAACCTACTGCAGGTTGGTAATCCTGTTTTGTTAGTTAAATATGTCGTAGGCTTTTTCACAAAAAGTTAGAAAGCTAACGCTCAAATGTTAAACTAGCTAAACCTAGTTTTATTAATTAAATAAATAATTATTGGAAATAAACTAGGTACACGTCTAGCCCCAAACTAAATGATTGGAGAAAAGGTGATTGGGCACATATTTTTACTACGTTTCACTACAGTTAATAACATTAATCAATCAATAAGTTTCCTATTTTTTTAAATCGAAATATGTATTAAACCCATAACATGAATTATAGAAGAAAATGGCTAAGAGCGAGTTGCAACACGGTATTTGTTGTTGTAGAATGCTCAAGTATAGTGTTCTTTAAAGTTCTTAACTTCGCAATAGTACGACATTTTCTCGATACGTGTAACAGCATCAAATGATACATTGTTCAATATGTCTTTTTCCTGCTTCCCGACCTTTCCCGCCTTTGTCTAGTAGTCTCTCCTACTTATTCAATTCTACAACTTTAATTCGCTACAGAACCAAAAGCAGAACCGGAACCCACAGCCGAACCCAAACCGGAACCGGAGCCGTCCGCCGAGCCCAAACCGGAAGAGACGCGAGTACCGGAGAGCGACAACCGGAACAAGCGCGTAGCGATGCACTCCCTCGAAGGATTCGACTTCAAGAACCTCGGTGATGACGTCACTGTCAAAACTAGCATCTCTTATAAAGTGTCCAGTTCGAAAGGTAAATAAACATGCAACAATAACACACACATTATAAACACTAAATAACCGGGTTTAATGCAACATATAAACTACGGTTAAAACTACTATTTTACCTGTATTTGCCCGACGTTTAGGCGACAATTGCATGTGCCGTGGTCACGAGCGGTTTTGTTGCAGAAAACCCGGTTATTTAGCACACTAAATAAACGGGTTTATACCATAAAGACTTGCTGTGTGCAACAAGAAAGTTTAAAAACCTCTTTAACACACACATTGCTTCAATCACAAGCTAAAGTTTGCTTTTGTGATTTATTTTTATCAAGAGCTTCGTGGCCCTGTGTTGAACATTCTGGCTCAGAACCTATGAAGGTCTTGAGTTCAAATCTGACCATAAAATCTAAGTACTTTGTTTTCATTGTACAAAATTATTATTTTTATTAATTATTATTCATTTAGCCGCAAGTTGTACAATGAACACTAAAAGGTTCCGGTCAGATTTCCGGACATATTTGGCGATAGCTTGAAATAAATATCAAAATATTTATACAGGTGAGAGCATGTATTTGCTTGTTTGTGCAATAGATATTATCTTTAAAAAATGATATTATTACAGGACGACGAAAACGAGAGATAGCCGGCAACAGTAGTGAGTACATGCTTCGTTCGCTTATACATACATATTACAGCCAATACAGCCAATACAGCCATATTACAGCCAATGTGATAAAATATAATAGCTAGTCACTATACACACACATACAAACTATTGGCTACATAGTAGGTACTTTGGTAAATTGCTAGTTTAGCTAATATCTACACTACTTGAGAATGTAAATGTAATAATTGCCAAACATACCTACTGAACTGGACTTTTCGCCACTTCTGAAGTATTATTTTATTCGAATCTCACTTGATATTATTTCAAATGAACATTTAAATAACTCTGTTCACTTGTCTGCATATATAAATACACAATTCCTGGACTAGTTAATGTAATATCTAGACTAATTACATTGGCTGTAACATACATACAATTTATAATACAGTGCACAAACTAAAAATATAACACACAAACTCTCAAACTAAAGTCACTCGTACGCCCGAAGCACTATAGCTTATATAGTCACTAACGGCGTGTATGTATAAACACTAATAATAGTTTATTGTATAAAAGTAACTAGTACTTATCAGGTCTTACAAATTAGTGTGAAATATTTTTCATGTTTGTCAGTTTGGTAAATTGTTATAACCATTAAAGCCAGAAAACATAAAAGTATAGTTTAATTGTAGTGTTTTTTAAATCTAAAGGAGATAAGAAATTGTTCAATCAACAAGAGTATAGAAGGTATTATCCAAATAACAGAGATGAGAAATCTCTCTCACAATTCAGTAAGGAAATGCGTTCTATTTTGGACACTTAAAAATAAGCTCTATGTAACTTATAGTTGTTGCCATTTTTATGACCTAGTCTCATTCAGAAAAAGTCAGAAATAAAATGAAGTTTATTGATATTTTGTGGATAATCACTAGATGTTTTTTTCACCTGAAAATTCGATAATTGACCAACTGGCTATAATATCCCACCAGATCTTGTGGTGATGATGTGGTCGAAGGACCATAAGACGGGTTTTACCTCGGCCGGTTTCCAAACCCTTACTTATCGTAGAATTACCATCAACATTATTGAATCATTCAACTTGTTGTACTGACTGACGAATGTGTCAAAATAGAAAAAAAACAATCACTAATTTTGTGACCATGTATTTTGTATTGCTGCATGGTTCCGTTATTTTTGCAGATGTGGAAACAACGACCCCTAACACCCAAAGTACCCCTCTCCCCGAACCAGAACCCACGTCCCAACCGGAACCGGAACCTACGTCAGTTCCGGAAAAGCCAAAAACCAGACCAAAGTTTATACCAAAGTCCAAACAGTTATTATTAAATCGCTCGACCTCCACTCCCATCCCAAAGTCTGAGCCCGAACCGACTGCTGAGCCCAAAGCGGAACCGGAACCTACTCCGGAACCCAAAGCAGAACCCGAACCCACACCTGAACCCAAGGCAGAACCTGAACCAACTCCTGAACCTAAATCAGAACCCGAACCAACCTCTGAACCTTCATCAGAACCCGAACCGACCGCAGAACCTAAATCTGAGCCTGAGCCTTCTCCAGAACCCAAATCAGAGCCGGAACCCTCTCCAGAACCTAAATCCGAACCAGAACCGTCCCCAGAACCAAAATCCGAACCTGAACCAACTTCAGAGCCTAAATCTGAGCCAGAACCTACACCAGAACCTAAATCTGAGCTAGAACCTTCTCCAGAACCTAAATCCAAACCAGAACCAACCTCAGAGCCTAAATCTGAGCCGGAACCCTCTCCAGAACCCAAATCCGTGCCAGAACCGTCCCCAGAACCTAAATCCGAACCAGAACCATCTCCAGAACCGAAATCCGAACCGGAACCAACCTCAGAGCCTAAATCTGAGCCTGAGCCTTCTCCAGAACCCAAATCTGAACCAGAACCGTCTCCAGAACCTAAATCCGAACCAGAACCATCTCCAGAACCGAAATCCGAGCCGGAACCCACTGCAGAACCCAAACCTACCCCAGAACCTAAATCCGAACCAGAACCCTCCCCCGAACCCAAAGCTGAGGAAACCGAGACATTGCTAGTCAAGGGACTTAGAGAAGAAGAAGGTAACGCACCAGCTTCGCACATATTTTTTACAATTCTATTGGTAATTTAATAAATAAATAAAAAATAAATTATTCATTGATCTCATATTTACAATAGCATGAAACCTTTAACATCTGTAGTATGTAGTTTATTTGCCATCTCATTTTGAACCTCAATTAGTTGTGATAGAGTTTAAAAACAATAAAATATTTGATAAACCATTGAAACTATAGTTTAAAAGGCTGAATTATTGGTTTTGTGAAGACGAAAATGAAGAAATGCCAGAAAAAAATAAAATTACCATTACTACCATTTAAAATATGTTATAGTGAATTTTCCAATTCTCTAGTCACAATTATTATCCCATTTTACCAATAGAATTGTAATGTATTGTATAGCATATATTATATTGCAGCACAGTAGTCGTGACTAAATATTTAATCTTATTAATAAAATATTGTTTATAATTTGCATGACAGGTAATTTAACTATAATTATTTATTTTAATGAAATTTATTTCAATTTGATATCATCTCCAAAATGTAAATAATATTAGTTTCAAAAATACTGAACACATTATTATTGTCAATTCTACCCAAACTTTTTTACTAAGTTACTACATTCTATGTGATCTGTCTTTTTCCTCTATTTCATTTCAAAACTTAGGCTTCAAGGTATTTGGTTGTTAAATTTTGGAAACCCGTGCTAGCATGTAGCTGGTTTATCTCTTTTTTCCCTCTCTTATGCGCAATAATATGTTGTGTCACATCCCACCTACGAAGTGACAGCACTTATAAATAGAAAAAAACTTTGACAGTACAGGGTGTTTTTTAAAAATATTTTTGTAAAATAATGAAAAAACAAGGTAAAGATAGGGAACTCAGAAAAAAACATTCAAAACAAAACAAACACATTTCTTTGCGGCTGTTCGAGCCCCTCCTAAGCCCAAGACCGAATACCTATTTTTTTCTGGGTTTAAGATAGGAATGCAATATCCCTCATGCGTAAAAAAACCTTAAAAAACCAATCAAATACCTTGTTTGCCGATACTTTATCTTTGTTTTCTATTATGTATACTATCTATTTATCTGGCTGTCTGCTTGTTCTGTATATAACGCTTTTGCCTTGCTTCTGTCTCTTGTTCTATCCCCGATTTCCCTTCACCTGTATTCCTTTTCCTTTATTTTTTCTTCACTTTTCTTTCTTCTGTCTTCTTCTTAATAAACTTCAACCTCCTAGTTACAAAAAGAACGTTTTTATCGAAATTATTCGAGTAATAAAATTAATAAATCGAGGAATTATTTCAGAAAGCCTGGCTGGGCTTAAATCAAGGCTGGCTTGTTTTAACGACCTCTTGGCAGTATTTATTTAAAAAAAAAAAATATTAAAAAATAGAATGGCATTGGCGACTGGGCCGTACAACAGATTTTGAAAATTAGATGTCGTACCTAATTTATTGTTTTTTTTCACATTGCTTCAAAATGTTTTGTGGGCTCATGTGTTTTTTTGTAATACGGTCGGACTCAATATTCCTAATAAAATTGTTATAAATACTACCTGATTTCAGTAATGCTCCTTCTGCAATTTATAAAAAGAAATGTTCGGTATTTGGGTGTAGGATTCTAACTTTTCCTCTGATAAATAACATCTTTTTCTTATTCCGTTTACAGCATCTTAAATAACTGTATCTTGTTTTTTATTATTAACACTTACACTAAACTTGTAAGGTTATTGTTGAATACTTGGTGTTAGTTTGTAGATGATGTAATATAAATTATTACTTTAGTTCTTGACCTGTCTTTACCACGTTTCGAAGTATACTCTTAATGAAGCAGTGTGGCTGTCATTCGACTACAATACAACATACCAACCCCATCATTGGTTTGATACAGGAATAAGAACTGTAATTACTAACAGCTAAGGGTGGTTTCAGGCTATTTCCCAGCGCACGAGTACGCCCCTAAGTTTGACTTCAACCCCATGGACTGCACTGACATCGTCATCGGGACTGCTAAAGGGAACTTCCATCGGATTCTTGACTATTATACCAGAGATAGGTATGATTTAATCATTAACATTTTTTTTGCGTGGTCGACCGGAAGATAATTCTTCTAGGCATTGAGTCCGCCATTTGTGCTTTACTAATGTGCGATATAGAATATTGTACAACAATGGGTTCTCTACCAGTCTGTCGTTATTTTCTAGTTTTTTCTGTGTTTTTCATCATCTGGGGGGCTAGCCAGGAGCAACATGCTACCCGGCAACAGAAGCGCTAAAGTATCGTATAAGCAGGGCTTCAAAATGAGATTGACCAGCAAAATAGTTGTCTATTACTGTGCTTGTCAAGCCCATATCTGGACCTCACGGCTGCTTCTCATCAGAAGGAGTGAGGTCATCTTGAAGAGCACTATATAAAAAAAAACTTTCTACAAATGGATTTTCCAGTATTCAGTCAGAAACTAGGATAGGAGAAAGAGTCAGTGGGAAAAGAAATGCAGTAGTTTTATTCGGGATAATTTTGTTTTTACTGGTTAAAAACGTATCAAATTTCCTTCAGGTCTACTCCACGCGTGGACACGTTCTGGGGGGGCCACGACGACATCACGGCGTCTTCCGGCTTCGAGGAGAATGGAGTCACTACCATCATGTTCAGGAAGAAAATTAAGGTAAACTGTTGTTCTTAATTGTGCAAAACAGTTACAAGTAACACAAGGATTCAAAAAAATACAAAGCTGTGGCTCACATCTATAGTCCGTTTGCGTTAAGAATGCAGTAATTTCATACTTGTCCTTTGACCTAGCACGTCCCCTAACCAATCAAATCGTTCCTAATTAGAAAGTGAAGTCCACAGTGACCAGTTGAACGCATACTATAGAACGCAAAGGTTGTGGATCTGAGATTATTTGTGTGCAACAGAATTAAATTTAAAAATCACTGCATTCTTAAGGCAAGCGGACTATAGTAAGTTATGATGACTTGTGCTATTGGTGATTACTTATTCTCCCCTTACCACGTCTTTCCAACCTTGTAACTGGCGCGCATGCCGCCGTTATACGGTATACTTTTTTTTATTGGTGTTTTTAATCACTAGAGGGTTGTACACAAACTGTGCAATGAAAACAAAGTATGTGTTCCGGCCAGTCTTGAACTCGTGACTTGGGTTTCGAGCCATAGTGTATAAATTTGGTCATTCATGACACTCTCTGTTGAGTAGAGACTCCTACAGTTTTTTTATATGTCACTGGACATTATTTCACACAGCACCAGCTATGGGATACTAGACAGCGGATTAACATACTCCATTATTTTTTGTAAAAACATACTTAAATACATAGCAAACACCCAGACCTGTACAAACCTACATGTTTATGCACACGTTCTACTGTGCAGGGATCGAAGTCACAACCTTTGGTGTAGTAGCCAACTTCATTACCCTCACACCAAACGTCATTCTGGTAAATTTAAGTGACCTACCTCAGTAGCGACATCTTCTCAACATAGGTCACTTAACTCTGAAGGCGTCTGTACGTAACCTTTTTTGAATGAGTGAATGAATGCATTTTTATTCGTTATAAATCGTAGGTTTAGGTAGTACATTTTGTTTATTGTTGTACAGCGATTAACTTTAAAGCTATTGGTACCAATTTTATTATGATTACAATTTTATTATTGATGCCAACCTAGCAGAGGTCACCGTTCAGATATTCATCAACCTTGTAGTAACATTTAGCTTTAAGAAGACCACTGAGGATGGTTTTGAATTTGTGATTGTGGAGATCTTGTATTGATTAAAGAAGTTTATTAAACAGTCTCGAAGCCATACCAATCAAACAAACAATAATAACTATATTTAAATAGACCAATAATAACTTTATTAAAAGTTACAAGTACTTTCAAATCGTCAAATGTAATTAACAAACAAAATAAATATACTGAACTTAAATAAATGTGACGCTACCACCGGAAAGTTGTTTCAGTACTGAGAAAAACCGGCAAGAAACTCAGCAGTTACTCTTTTCAACTGCTTCTCCATATTGAACCTTCTGAACCTTCTTGAACCTGTGATCTTCCAGGCCAAAGAACCAACCGACCACTCCATAGTAGACGACCTGATGCACGTGATCTGGGCGCGCGGCCAGGAGCCCGGCAAGTACGTGCACTCCCCCCCCTCGGGGCTAGAGAAGGGGAGTGCGGCCGTGGGAGACTTCTATAGACAGGACGAGCTGAAGTACCACGGGCATGGGGGGCAGAGGGGGGTTACTAGGGTTAACTTCTTTGGTGAGTAAAAAATATTCAAATAGGTACAGTCAACAGCACATCAGGTTACCCCATTTCCGCTTTTTCTCCCGCTCTTGCCCAATGTCATTTCTTTGCAATAGAGCAAGGAGGACTGACCGGAAATGGGTAGACTGATGTACCACCCACCGTACATTCGGGGAATAAAAACTGGTCAACCTTTACCTGTTTTCAAATAAATTCATTCATGCGTTGTTGCAAACACATGTTACCTTTTCAAACTGTGTAACAGGCTAGAGTATGTTGAAAAGTATGCTTTATTCTCTGACAATAAAACTAAAATTCGATTAGACGTACGTTCCTTCACAATTGACAGTTGAACCAATTGATCTTGTCAATATCATCATTTAGCAAGCAAAAACAAAACTTAGGGTGGTCAACCCTTTCATTCCCCGACTTTACATATTTACAAGAAACATCGCTAAGCATTCATTCATTTAGGAAATGATACATAGAAGGAAATACTGCCAAATTTTAAAAGATAGTTGTGTTCAGCTTCACTTCTGTTGCATTCACTGTATCACTGGAAGTTGACACAAAATAACGTACCCTCACGACTATATCCCTGATGGGTCAGTCAGAGGCACACTGATTGTTGCCGTCATGGTGAACGGTTCATCCAAAAGCCCACATTTCACCGAGGGATTTTGAACCCAACGTGGTAAGGGGCGAGCCTACCGCCGTTATCCGGGTTGCTTGGGTTTCATATCGGTGTTTTCCATCACCGGAGAGTTAGCCGCAAATTGTGCAATGAGCACAAAGGAGGTGTGTTCTGGCCAGATTTGATCTCGGGACCATCGGGTTCCGAGCCAGAGTGTTTATCCACTGGGCCATGACGCTCTCTCAGATATTTACAAGCGACATTAAAATACTATGCTGTAAGCTATTATGAGCTGAAGTTTTCAAGTGTGAGTGGTAGGCGAAAGTCTAACCGAGGATGCTAGAGAGTGATTCAGGACTCTTGAGACCCATTTTCTGGAAAACTGAAACTGCATACGTAAGAGGAGGTCCTAAAAGACTAGTTCCAACCAGAAGTTCAGAGTTAGAACAGCCTTATATTACCAGAGATTAACCCATTGTATTTTTTGCGATTTTCTAACTTACCTTTCATCGTCTCCAACATACACATAAATCGTATGTTCTACCCCCCAACAGAAGAAGCAAAGTCCTCAGTAGCCGGGGGAGTCCTGGCCCTCCCGGACAAATGCGGGGGCTACTGGGAGCACCCAACTAACTGCAGCTCCAACAATACTTGCGAGTACCACGCCTCCTGGGAGTACCTCGGCCTGAAGAGGGGAAAGGACTCTATCAAGTTCACGATCAAGACGAAACATACCAACTTGTGGACTGGTATCGGATTTAGCAATGACAAGAAGATGGTGAGTTTTTATTTTTACGACGATAGAACGACATCTGTTATAACAGTTAGTAAAATCCACGGACGTAAAAGAAAGACGGACGTCACCTCGTCGTATCATGGGTGAAGCATACTATCAGCTGTGCGTGTGTGTGTGTCATTGGCGCTGTCACACGCAGTAAAATGGCGTAGTTTGTCGCACCTAGTGTGTTTTAGTGAGTGTAGCAGGTCGTGTACAACAAACGAAATTGTAGCACCTTGCATGCTTCCCATTTTTTTAGTGTGATGTTCCGTCCGTCTTTCTTTTACGTCCTTGGTTTCAAAATAAAATCACCGTAAGCATTTTGTCAGCGACGAAATAAGGGACTTTTATAGTCAGCACCAAAATTATGTGGGCGCATTAATGCTTCTATATTCTAAGTTCCTACATTTGCAAAATTACAGCACTGTTGTTCGTAGGGTAACTTCAGTTGTTATTGAAATCTCCTTGTGTTTGATGAAGTAGCCCTAACTTAATGGTCTCGGTAGCATAGTTGGTTAGTGCAGTCGCCCGGTTTGCGGAAGATGCGGGTTCGAGTCCTGCCTGATGCCAACATGACCAAATGTCTTTTTCTGGTTTTCAGATCATTAGTAAAGATACTCCATGGAAAATGCTAAAATAATAATAAAACATAGTAATAGCTTTTTCATCATAATCGGAAGTTAAATATTTGAAATAATATGTCTTCCGAGTGTTAGAGGTATATAACTTAACTATAACTTTGATGAAATCACCCTGGCTCATAGGGTAAATATACCAGAAAGATTCGGCCGGTCTGTTAATGGTCTCGGTAGCATAGTTAGTTAGTGCAGTCGCCCGGTTTGCTTCGAGTCCTGCCTGATGCCAACATGACCAAATGTCTTTTTTTGGTTTTCAGATCTTTAGTAAAGATACTGCATGGAAAATGCTAAAACAATAATAAAACATAGCCCTAACTTGTTTGTAACACATTTTATTTACCCCTAGTCGCAATCCGACGCAATAATCGGCTGGGTAGAGTCCCGTTCAGGCCGGCCGTTCCTGATGGACACCTGGGTCAGTGGGTATTCAGCTCCACGCGTGGACCCTCGCCAGGATCTGAGCAAGGAAGGCGGCAGTCAGCAGGATGGAGTGTCCACTTTGACCTTTGTGAGGAAGAGGGATACTGGGGATTCTAAGGTTAGTTTTAATGTCGGTCTACTGGTCTACTATTCGGTATACTGGTTAACTAAGGGTCTTTTATCGGCCTACTATTCGGTATACTGGTCTACTATTGGTCTTCTGTGAGTCTACTGGTTTATTATATGTAACCAAAATCGCTAGTTCTTGACACTTTTGGTTACTAAGTATAGTCGCGGAATAAAAAGGTTGACCACCTTAAGATCTGTTTTTGCTTGCTTAATGATGAAATTTACAGGAGTTGTTAGTCAAATTATTAGTTTTAATCTAATGATTGCAAAGAGGATGTAATTGTTTGACTTATCAACTCACCTACTTTATTCGCCTTAATATAGGTGAACATTGCCGAACCGCTATCGCCACTTAGCCGCACAGAATTGTCCTTAAACGATTAAAAATTCATGAAACACTAAACACGTACCAGTTTTCTGCAACATAAACATACAATTTACCGGTTTTTAGTGTCCAATTCGTGAAAAAATGTATCAAGAAGTTTGAAAGCAATTAAAAATTAATAGTTTTTACAAACAAAACTGAACTCTTCCAGGACCTGGCATTCACAGACACCCAATGCCTATACATGATGTTCATAACTCAAGGCGGTAATTTCGACCCGGTGAACAAGAGGACCAGCAAGCATCTGCAGACGCCCGTTATCTCCGAACATCGGGTCTGCATCAAGCCTTGTGGACCTGGTAAGTAAAACCTCAGTCAAAACTCATATTTAAAAATAACTTATCTATATTCATAATTTTTAGGTCTTTCCATAATCTTTAGGTGTTTGATTTATTTTGCACGCAGCTGTTTTTCAGAATTGAATTTAGAAACGCAAATTAAAGTTGGGCAGTTCTTACGAGCATAGCTGTCAGCTTTAGTTGTGTAGACCATTATTATTTACGGGATGGGTTGAGTTCGAAGGCGTGCTCAACTTTGATTGATGTTTGTGAATTCGTGGTTTGTCACAGTGGTCTGCTGGAAGAAATGTACTTTTGGGAATTGGGTCACTTTTATTTTGTTGCTTTAAAAATCGATTTAAGTCATTATCTCGTTTGTACGAACTAGTAATAAAATAAATATTACTACTACTTTTTTACCACTAAGTGTTTGACTATTCAATTTTATTTATTCATTACACCGGTTTTAATATTTAAAAGTACTTCGGTAAAGCTATCAAGATTGCTACATCTTGGTGTAACCAACCAATGTGTATGTCATTGTATTTGTTTCAATTGTATTTTTTTTCATTTCTGTGTTATTTCGTGCATTTCTGTGTCTAAAGGGTCAAAGTTGTGTTTCTTTCCCATTCTAACCTGATACTAACTCATCTAATCTCCACAGAGCCAGCCGAAGACGAGATAACAACCGAACCCCCTATCCCCGGCCTCACAGCCTACAACCTGCTGATCCGCATCACCGGCCTGGCGGAGAGCTTCAAGCCCCCCGCGGCTGGGAGCAAGGAGTATGAGGACTTGAGCAAACAGGTCCAGGATAGCCTGGTCAAGGGGATTGGGAAGAATAAGGGATATCAGAAGCTGGAGGTCAATGGGTTTATGCAGTAAGTTTAGATTTTAGCAATGAGACGTTAAAATAAACAGAAATGAAATATCGAAAAAAAACAAACTTTACGGATTCTACTCGCGGTCTTATATTTCCTTTCATTTTTTAACCCGACGTTTCGATGTATAGTGTTCGCGTAAATATTAGAAAACATTAAAAATTATTCAATTAAATGAATGAAATAATTACGACGACCGATTTGGTGTAATAGGGTAGATGACTATGAGTGATTTTGCATGTTTTTTTATGTTCCCCAAAAATAATAATTGATTACAAATGTTATTGTAAAACCACAATCGAAATTCGTTTCAAAATGAGGCTACAATAGGCCTGCAAACTTGGGTGGGCAAGTCCATTTCATATGTGTTAAATTTTTGTAAAACAATATCACTTTTTTGTAACCCAAACTATTATGAAGGAATTATGTTAGGAGACCATTATCATAAACGCAATATTGAATATAGCTGTCGAACAAAGTTATTACGCGCTCCTTACAAAAACAGCGACAGTGACGTCACTGTCGCTGTCACTTTTGTATGGAGCGTTTTTGGGCAAGTCCAAAAATGTGCATTTCAAATTGTGATATCTCTGGTGGTATTGATCCAGATGAAGTGATTCTTTGAGGATTGTTTACATAAATGTAAGGTCTTTCGATAATAAACAAAAAAAAAATACAGTCATCATGCCTATTGTTGAGAAGTCGGCTACTGCAGCAAAGGTCGCGGGTTCGATCCCCGCACAGTACAAACATTTTTGTGTATGAACATGTCTGTTTGTTTTGTTCTTTTGTAAATAAGTACGTATTTACAAAAGAAAAAAGTATATATGTTGTCTAGAATCCCATAAACGGGCTATAATTAGCTCATCTTGGGGCTAGATGGCGCTGTGTGGAATAATGTCCAGGGATATTGAGTATATTTATTTATGTAATTATTATAAATTAGTTTCGTTTGATTTTACGGTTAAACCATATTTCGGTTCTGATAATCAAAGTTTTAAAAAAATGTCTAAAAGTTTAGATTTTTCTTATTGAAAACTTGCCAAGTTTTGAAAACCACTCCCTGTAAAATGGACATTTATACATGTGGCAGTAAAGATTAACTAATTAAATAACAAGACAATACCCGATTTTAAAACCATAATAATTCCTTTCCAGAAACGAAACCAAATCAATAATAGCCGAAATAACCCTAAAAGCGATAGAATCCAACCTCATAGAGGGCTCTAGCGCGCGTTCGCTTGACTCTGTCTCGCTCGCCGCCAACGAGACGGACAAGGACGGCGATAGGCAGCGATGGGAGCGCGCGGTTAGGGATGTACTTGCGCAGGGGAAAGTCGGCAATTTGAACGTCGATCCGAATTTCTTGGTGTTTGAGCCGCAGAGCCGTAAGTAATCACTTTAAAACAAGGATACATACCATACATAATACATACCATAATAATATCCAAAACGGGAGGTAGGTATAGGCAGTTTTAGTTGTTGTCGAAATTGGCCTTGAGACTCCTATCAGCATTTTTCTATACTCCTCATAGTTTAAGATTTAGCCCACCTTAATATTGGGTGTACTAACGCCATATCGAATGCCAATTGATCTATAGTCAAATGATCGACCACTATAAACCGGAAAGTTGAATCATCTAACGTTCAAAATGTGGAATTCACAAATGATCTAACGTATTTTTACTTTTTCACTAAATAGATTTTCGATAAATGTAACATTTGATTTTGAACGTTCGATGACTTAACTTTTCGACTTATAGTGGTCGATAATTTGACTAATCAATTGGCATACGTTAAGGCGTGGGTATTACCATTATCATACATACATAGCATTATCCCTATTTTCTATACGGGATAGACAGAGACCACATCTTGGCACTTGCTATGTTCTTGAAACACATTTTGCACCGACTGTCTTTCATCTTTTCATACATGCTCGGATAACAACAAAAGTTAGTTGAGTAATGTAAGTAAAATAAAAAGAAACTTATAATGACACGTTTCCTTAAGTTTGCCATATGAAGTTACTTCTCAGAATTTAATTCATAAAAGCGAAACTACGAGTTTGCGCAATAATACGAACTTACTTTAATTTTTCAAAACTAACAGGTTCCACTCCTCCCTAGGGGAAAGTTTAAAAAAAAAAGTATTCAGTGCTAGTTTCTGACAAAGTCGGCCTCTAGACTCCTTTCAGCATTTTTCTATACTAACCATAGTTAAGGATTAAGTCTACTCTAAAAAATCACCCTGTCCTCCCTTTATTGGTAAAACCGATTAACTTTCATTCAGACTCATTACATTACCTCAAAAATACCTCATATTGGAAAAAAAAAAATTTTTTAGTATTTTTGTGTCTATGTTAGTCTATAAGGTATTCATAATATGTGCCGATTTTATTAGTTAGAAATATAATTTGTTGCCTGAAATAAATGAATTATTATTATTATTTATTAAAAAAAAGCTGTCGAACATTTGGTTTTACCTCTGAGAGAGCGCTGTATACCATGTGGTATGCAATAAATTATTATTATTTTCATTTGGTTTTACTTATGAGGGGGCGCTGTATACTATCTGGTGTGCAATAATTATAAATTTCCTCTCCACAGTTGTATCAGAGCGTCCAGTAGAAGAAGAGTCGAGTTCAGCCCGTTCGTTCTTCGGTCTGGCCGAGACCAAACTATACGTGGTAGTGGGGTGTGTGGCGGCGCTGGTGTTAGTGGCAGTTCTGCAAGCTGGATGCACACTTTATAGGGGACGGGCTGGCGGCAAAGGGAAGGTAAGATAAATTATTTTATTATACATTATCATTACATTCATCTTCAGTCTTTTAAACAGCGAATATTATGAAAAAAATAAAAAAGGTAAGTAGGATGTTACAACACCCACACACACACCCACTCACGCACACACACACACACACACACACACACACACACACACACACACACCTTGAGCTACATTTACCTGCCTCTAATTCCTAAAAAATCTGTTTTCGCCCCACGTGCAATTTAACTCTACATTCGCGTCACTTATTCGCCCCGAACTCTTAGATAAACTTTTCACGCCACGTGTAGTATTCGCCCCACATTAAAAATATAGATGTATTGAGGCATAAAACTACTAGAGTACTAGCTGAGACCAAGTTGTACGTGGTGGTGGGGTGTGTGGCGGCGCTGGTGCTGGTAGCGGTGCTGCAGGCTGGATGCACGCTTTATAGGGGACGGGCTGGCGGCAAGGGGAAGGTAAGATAAGATAAGATTAGATAAGATAAGATAAGATTAGATTAGATAAGATTAGATACGATTAGATAAGATTAGATAAGATTAGATAAGATTAGATCAAAGCTCTCCAACTATGCCTGTTATGAGCCAATATTTTCCATTCACTGGAGTAATGGCTCAAGTCGTCACACCATCCCTAGTCTTTTAAAGTTTTAAATAGCTAATATTTTGAAAATTTTAAAAACGTGTGTAGGATGTAACAGCACACAGATTCAGCACAAAAACCTAAAAAGTGATAGTAATAAGTAGTAGTATAGTAATAGTAGTTAAGTTCAGCCCGTTCGTTCTTCGGTCTGGCCGAGAGCAAGTTGTACGTGGTGGTGGGGTGTGTGGCGGCGCTGGTGTTAGTAGCGGTGCTGCAGGCTGGGTGCACGCTTTATAGGGGACGGGCCGGCGGCAAGGGGAAGGTAAGATTAGATTAGATAAGATAAGATAAGATTAGATAAGATTGGATAAGATTAGATAAGATTAGATAAGATTAGATAAGATTAGATAAGATTAGATAAGATTAGATAAGATTAGATAAGATTAGATAAGATTAGATAAGATTAGATAAGATTAGATAAGATTAGATAAGATTAGATAAGATTAGATAAGATTAGATACACTGTTATTCACCACGAATTCCAGGAGTTTCTGTTTTCGCCCCACGTGCAATTTAACTACACATTTGCCCCACTTATTCGCCCCGAATTCTTAAGTAAGTAAGTGGGTGAATATTCTTTATTGCACACTAAAAACAACAATGATAACAGGTAAGAACAAGTAAATGTACAATTTGGGCGGTTTTATCGCTAAAAAGCGATCTAAAATACCTATTCGCCCCACATTAAAAATGTGGATGAAACGATGAATAAAACTACTAAAGTACTAGCAAATCCGCGTCCAGTAGAAGAAGAGTCGAGTTCAGCCCGTTCGTTCTTCGGTCTGGCCGAGAGCAAGTTGTACGTGGTGGTGGGGTGTGTGGCGGCGCTGGTGTTAGTAGCGGTGCTGCAGGCTGGGTGCACGCTTTATAGGGGACGGGCCGGCGGCAAGGGGAAGGTAAGATAAGATTAGATCTATTCTTTACTAGCTGTCCCAACAGACTTCGTTCTGCTGTCAAACATTCAGTGTCACGTGACTGGTAGGAACTGTTACTAAGAGAAAACTAAATTGTAGCTTTTTGCTATATTCCTAGCATTTTCTCATGTTTACTCACCTTTTAATCCTTCCCTGGACCTTCACAAATATTTCAAAACCAAAATTAGCGAAATCGGTCCAGCCGTTCTCGAGTTTTAGCGAGACTAACGAACAGCAATCCATTTTTATACATATAGAGATTATCATTACATTTATCCTCAGTCTTTTAAATAGCCAATATATTGAAAAAAAAAAGTATCTAGGATGTAACAGTACACACATTCACACACAAACACTACTTGAGCTACATTTATTTGCCTCTAATTCCTAAAAATTCTGTTTTGTTTGTTGAGAAGTCGGCTACTACACCAAAGGTCGCGGGTTCGATCCCCGCTCGGTACAAACATTTGTGTGCATGAACATGTCTGTTTGTATTGGTCTGGGTGTTTCCTATGTATTAAGTATGTATTTACAAAAGAAAAAGTTTTTAAGTATGTTAATCCGTTGTCAAGTATCCCATAAAAACGGGCTTCAATTAGCTCACTTGGGGCTAGATGGCGCTGTGTGGAATAATGTCCAGGGTCCAGGGATATTTATCTTTATAACTATAGCAAGTTGCACAGCCCAAACTTCCTAAATTCTCTGTTATGCCTTGCGGGTTGACTGGTAGAGGATGCCTCCAGGCATTAAGTCCGCCAATTGTATTTTTTATTAAATAAATATTTCGTTATACGGCCTGTATACGTCCCACTGCTGGGCACAGGTGGAACAAGCCATACTCCAACACGCGGGCTCAGTGCGGATTGTTGGAGGGGTGTAAGGTTAGTGAGCAACCTTAATGTCAGGTGTTATCAAGCCGCCCTAAGGCCTCTGACTAGGCTTAACGACTGACATCTGGCGACGTCAACCGGGACCAACTGCTTAACGTACCTTCCGAAGCACGGAGATGCCCGAAATACACATCACTAAATTTCGGTCGGGGTGGTCACCCATCCCATTTCCGACCCGGCGTGCGTTGCTTTACAACAGCGATCGTCGCCGATCACTGTCACAACTGCGTCACGGGCACCTCAATAATTAATAATTTACCTCAATAATCATTTATAAATTAATAATTCAATTAGTTATTTCTTCCCCAGGACCAACTAATCCCCCCCTCAGCCTGGAAGGACTATTCCTCCTCCAACACAAACTACGCGTTCGAGCCGTTCGAGAACGACGACAAGTACACGAATGCGTCCACGGCCCCCCGCCGGGCCCCCTCGGCCAGGCCCCCGGGGCCCCCGCCGCCGAGGCCCGCGTCGGGGCACGGGCAGCAGGGGCATGGACAACATCCGACACATAGGGTTAGTGGGCATATTTGAAAAACATCGATGTTGACATCAATGTCATAATCGAAAGCTCAACATCGATGTTCGATATTTTCGACAAACTAAACATCGATGTTGGGTAACATGATAATTTTAGCACTGATAATTAATAACACCATAAGTACAGAGGCGCACACATCAACCTTTACATAGGGGCACCTTATGCGGCTGACATTAAACCCATTTTGCAATGGTTTTGTAAAGGTTGATGTGTGCGCCTCTGAACATCGAGAAAAAAAAATTGTCAATCCTACAAGAATACAACACACAATTAGTAACGTGATAATTTTTAGGATTTTGATTGTGTAACCTTTAATGTTTGTATAGTAGTTTTTGTTTGAAGGAGTAAAATACTCTGCTTACTTATACTAACTTCTCATTCTTCAAGAATTTTCGCTTTATTAACATTATTTCGACTTATATAGAACCTACATACGGATTAATAAAGTACTTATTTAAAAAGGAGAAATTATTTAGCAATTTAAAACTTTCATGCTGATACGATCCTGCGCCATCTTCTGGTAGGAAGTAACATTACGTGCGTTTTCTATTCATTCATAGATGGCGCTGTTAAAGTTTGATTTATCAAAGTGGTTGCTGATGTTACGCAGACTACCACTGCTGTTTTTTTTAACAAAATTTTAGCTCACGCTATGCTATTTATTATTGTACTATGCACGTGTTTCACAAACTTACAACAGTTAGTGAGAATCGCAAGACAGGACAAAGTGCCTGATTAATTGGTAAAACTGCCAATGATCAAAACTACACGTCTGTTAAGACCAAACGTTTACGAAGATGTTATGAGTTGGATGTAAAAATCAGCATAGATTGTTTCTGATAGTGATAACAATGCTAATTTGTATGACTTTATCGAGATGTCAACGACAAACAATTTTCGCGGGCTTTTGATCGAAAAACATGTGTAATCAAACTTTTCAGGTCATTTCCCATATTTAAATATAAATATTCCATTCCAGACCCCAACAAACGGCCACAAGATGTCCGCCAACGGCGCGAACGGCCACAACGGCCACGGCCACAAGGCGGCCAACGGCGCTAATAACGCCAACGGACGTAGTACCCCGCGCCACCACAACAACAGCGCCGCGCAGTATTACCACGATACTCGCTCGCTGCAGAGGCCTAGAGGACAGTATGGGTGAGTTAGCAGGTTCATAACATAGCCTACGGGCGTAAGTAAGTAAATATTCTTTATTGCACACTAAAACAACAACAATATTACAGGACACTAGCTGAAGTAAACACGTAAATGTACAACTTGGACGGTTTTATCGCTAAAAAGCGATCTCTTCCAAACAACCCAAAGGTAGAGGAAAGTTGATGAGAAGGGTAGGCAAGTGCACAAAAAAGTAATCAGAGTGGAAATGATAATTAAATACAATAACATAACATTAAATAAATAAAATAAACTATTATGATTATCTATGGGGGAGGCCTATGTTCAGCAGTGGACATCATGTGGCTGCTGATGATGATGATGATGATGATTATGATAATATGATTCATATACAAATAGATATACTTAAACCTACAGAAAATACTATAACAATTAAGAAGTGCCTTAAGAGAGATGAGCGTAATGAATAAATAATAATATTAATAAACCAAAGGAGATAAGCACATATAGAACAAAGAGAAAAACGGACGGAACATCATACGTAAAAAAATGTGAAGCATGCAAGATGAAACAATTTCGTTTGTTGTACACGACCCGCTACACTCACACAAACACACCAGGTGCTACAAACTACGCCATTTTGCTCCGTGTGACAGCGCCAATGACACGCGCTAGTCACGCAACACCTAAACTGGCAGCTGATAATATGCTTCACTCATGATTAGACGAGGTGACGTCCGTCTTTCTTTTGCATGCGTGGCATACAGTTCCACTATTATAAAAAATACACTTTGAAAGCTACCAGTGTCATTGGAAATTGTACTTTAATTCAATTTAAATAAGATTCATTAGCAGTAGCTTGACTTTTGAAGAAATACACTTTGACGGCTGCCAGTGTCATTGAAAATTAAATAAAATAAATAAATATCCCTGGAAATTGTACTTTAATTCGATAGAAATACGATTCATGGTGACTTGACTTTTTAGCCTGACAGAACACTTGAACTCTTTTAGCATTGCATGAAGTTTAATTTCCGATGACTGACTGCTGTCAGACTGTATTTAGAGAGTGTTTCATGAATGTATTAGTTGGACTTTAGAGATATATCCCCGGCGGGATAGTCAGTGACACACTGGTTGTTGCCGTCATTATTATTATTACGAGCCTGTAATGTCCCACTGCTGGGCAAAGGCCGGCCCCTACCATTCATGTGAAAGAAAAATTCAGAAGCAAACTTTTAAATTGCGGAAAAAAAATTACATGGGAGCATTCTTGCTCCCATGTAATTTTTTTTGAGGACCACCCCCTCCGATTGGTAAAAAAAAACAAAAACTTTTATTAGTAGTTGTGTAAATATGGTTCGGCTTCTATGAGGAAATTTCGCCGTTAGTTGACATGACCGTGTGGCCTAATGGATAAGGCGTCGGACTTCGGATCCGAAGATTGCAGGTTCGAGTCCTGTCACGGTCGAATATCTTTTTGTGTTTTTCTTTATGTAATTCGGCCTTCGTGATTATTTTAACGTTAGAATTGTTAAAATGTTTTGTTCATTATGATACAAAATTAAAAAATCGAATTTTTAAAAATAAAATTCAGAAACAACACTGAAGGCTCATGCAAATGATTTCTACATATACCTAAGTTTCATTTTTTAGTTGTAAATTATATTTTTAAAACATACATAAAACATTTTTTTAAATGATTTTGTTTTTTTTTTTCAAATTTAGTGGTCGATATAATTAATGTCTACTAAAATAAATAGTCGCACATTCATACAAAATATAAACCATAATTTGACTACCAATGGTTAGGACTTTAATTTCTATCGAGGAAATTCCAGCAAGAAACTTTACAGTAGCCGAGGGCCCAGTTTGGGTTTCGTTACTGTATTTTCTATGTAACACCGCCATTACGCGCTCGATGCGTTTCGCGTTTGCGACGAAGCTCGTACTATGGCTAAAACGCTACAGGTCAAATATTTTTTACATTCACAGTTCAATCTGGTTCAATCCATATGAAAAAATATAAAAAAAATAGAAACAAGGTATTATGTGCGGTCAGTGTCAGTGTCATTGGAAAATGTACTTCAATCGAATAGAAATACGATTCATGAGCTGTGGTTTGACTTTTGAGCCTGACTCGGAACACTTGCGGCCTTTTAGCATTGCATAAAGTTTAATTTCTAACGACCCTGGCAGCGATCAAAATGATTTCTAGATCCCCCGAATTCACAAACGACAATGAACGCTAAGCATGCGATCACGCTTATACTGTCCTTTTCAGTTCTATTGACATTTTACGGGACATGACTGTGAGCGCGTGCTCAGCGTTGATTGGCGTTTGTGAATTCGGGGTTATAAGATACTTACTTTTAGGCACTCTGTACCTAATTAAACACTAAAAACCAGGTTTTCTGCAACATTTTATCTATACCTATTACTGTCCGACGTTTCAGCGACAATTGCATGTGCACTGTCTTGCGTGTTGCAATTGCACTCTGTATCTAATTGCTCATGTGATAAAGTTGTCTTTCGACCACAGCTACGTAGGCCGCGGCGGCGACCGAGCTAGTATAAAGTACTTCTAGGCACAATGTACCTAATTGCTCATATAATAAAGTTGTCTTTCGTCCACAGCTACGTAGGCCGCGGCGCCGACCGAGCTAGTAAAAAGTACTTCTAGGTATTCTGTACCTAATTGCTCATAAAATAAAGTTGTCTTTCCTCCACAGCTACGTAGGCCGCGGAGGCGACCGAGCTACCTACTCCTTACCAAGGGGGGGCGGCGGTGGAGGGAGGGAGCCCCAAGCCCAGCCAGACTTCTACTTCATGCCGTCGCAACGCAAATACGAAGGTGAAGTGGTCAGGGTCTATGTGGACTACAGGGACAAAGACTAGAAAGTAACACACCAGTAGCGAACTAGTGATTTTAGGTTGTACTGTCGGGGAATGAAAGGGTAACCCTAAGATCTGTTTTTGCTTGCTCAATGATGACATTGACAAGATCAATTGGTTCAACTGTCAATCGTGAAGGAACACACGTCTAATAGAATTTCAGTTTTATTGTCAGACAATAAAGCATACTTTTCGACATACTCTAGCCTGTTACACAGTTTAAAAAGGTAACATGTGCTTGCAACGCGTAAATGAATGTGTTTGAAAACTGGTCAACCTTTTCATTCCGCGACTTTACCTAGTCAGCGGCAATAGTCTGCAATCACTTTAGTTCTTGGTCTTATTGGCAGCATATTCATTTTCTATGACAACTTTAACAAAGATTATGTGAAATAGTTAAAAACTAAAAAGTGTGTAGTTACTATGGCCTCTGACTGTACAAGTAGTTAACATTTTTCATTTTAATTATGACTGCTGAACTAGCAGTGAGTAGTTAAACTGGGGATTTTAGCTTAAACTAGTATTTTATTCTTGAATTGACTCCAGTTGAACTAGTGGCAGTAGGCAGTTGAAGGTGCAGTTATACTAGTGGTGGTAGGCAGTTAACCCTATAACAGACATAACCACTCGGATTATTTCATTGGTTTTAAACCTTATTTCATCAGCTTAAGGTTTATATTATGGTGGGAACTATTTACCCTGGGCCTGCTAAAGGGACAGTGAAGCAGCACAGTGTTAGGCAGTAAGACTAGTGCAATGTGACAGGTTTTGGGCGAATAAAGCCAAAACTAAAACAAAGATTTTATGTAGATGTCTATGGTACCCATGTGATTTAGGAAAACGACAAATTACTTTAAGGTTCTTTTAAACGATTAGGTAAAAAATACTTTAAGTTTTTTTATTGCATTCTTAAGTTATTAAATATCACAAAATATATACACTTATGATCACAAAATAAGCTTCGTATAGCAAGCACATTTCGGTTATATTTTGGTTAAAATATTAGTTGCTATTAATTAATTTTATAAGATTTAACTTGTGACAGCTTTAAGCGTAAATTAGTGCAATATGAATTAAAATTATAGCATAGCAAAATGTGCCAGTAGCATTGAAGAAAGAAGAACAATTCATTATACATTGTAAATATACAAGTAGGAAGTAAAAATAGTTGTGTTAATATACCTATTGTATGATTAAGTGGTGCAAAAATTGCAAAATGAACACTTATAGTACTTAAATAATTTTAAACAGGAGATAAAACATGGATCAGTCAAACAATAATTTAGGTAGACATTAGGTTATCTCTCCAAATACATATTTAAGCCAATACAACGCTCTTAGCGGCAAGAAAATAGAAGTTAGTTGTGTCTGACAACACTACGAAACATTAAATAAACACTTATAAAAATTGTGGTCTTTTTCTATGTGTAACTATTGGGTTTGAGAAGGAATAATTTACTGATATTATGAAATAAATTTATCGGTTGGCATGTATTGATAAAGGCACTTAGGTGCTGTTTTTTTGTACTTAGAACAAAGTTTGTTTGTCAAACAAAATAATAATATTTTAATGTGTGTAACATTCAAGTACGATTTAAAGCTAATTGCGAACATCGGAAAGCAATTTTTACTGTTATAAAAATTGTTTATTGCCAGTAGTTCCATTATTATCTTACCATAAGTTCTTTTATAATTTTGGAAAAAAGTTATATGTTAATGGAACAAGTGGAAATAATCCTTTTAAACACTTATTCGACAGATAAGCTACTAAACAAGGCAACTTTAGAAATTGTAACGAGTTTCAACGTACGCTGTTAGTTTTAAATGGTACTCAATGGCGAACTCAAAATAGCTACGGCTAGTTTGAATGTTTATGGTAGTAGTTAGTTATTAACTTAGTTTAGAAAAATGCATGCATTTTGGCCACTGTCGAATTTAACTTCGAACATTGTCAAAAAGGATGGGTTTACTATACTTTCTATCAAAATGCCTGAATTTTTCGTTATAGCCCAATAATGTACGGGACGCTCATAGTGAATGCTTTTGCTTTTAAATTATTTTTGCACTGGGCTTGATAACCACACCTTTAAAAATGCTAAATAATAATACTTTATAACGACTTTGTTATTACTGAACCTGCTTTATTTGTGATTGACTATTTTCATGTAATAGTGAAGATAGCTCCAACTAATCTAGGATACATTTTGACAGCTGTAGCTGCATTTGGACAAGAAATTGAACTTCATTTATTTATAACAACACTGTCATGCAAAATCATTACAGCTTTCTAGAATGCAATAATGTTGACATAAACTTCTAACATTAAATACAAAAAACCCAACTTAAAAAAAAACAAACTACTGGCAACACAAAACAAACAATGAAGCATTTGTGAATTCAGTGAAGGAACAAAAGAACATGTCCACGGTATTAGCGGCTTTGTTGAGTGTGATCAAGGTACGTGTAAAGGAGGATAAGCAATGCTAAAAGAGTTCAAGTGTCCTGTCAGGCTCTAAAGTCAAGCCACTGCTCATGAATAGTATTTCAATTGTATTGAAGTACGATTTCCAATGACACTGACATCTGTCAAAATGTATTTCTCAGATTAGTTAGAAATTTCATTATTTTGTACATAATAGAACTAGTGGCATATCGGTTTTGGAATTGGTGAGCCCTAACCTGAGTATATTTTTTTCGTATATCTCTGTGCTTCGGAAGGCATAATACACAGTTGATCTTGACGTTGACAATGGACCTCAAATAACAAAGTCATTAAGTATATTTTTTTATCAATGTATTTAAAGTTGTGGTGTGGTAGTTAGAAAATTGGCATGCTGTTTGAAAAACTTAACTTATTGAATGCGCTTTGAACGTCCTAATTTTGCTTTATTTAATCAAATTTATAGTTTTGCAACTCCATTCAATCTCTTTAGCTTTTGAAAAGAGTTGTAACATTATTATTAAAATTTAAAATAGTCCTGTGCCAAGAATATAACAAATATAAATATATCATTTAAACTTAATTAATATTAACTCAAATACTTAACTGTTATCAATAACTATTATAATTTTTGTATTAAAGTGTAATGCTTAACGATTTATGTAATTTATTCAAAATAAAAAATAACTTTTAACAATTTTGTCTTATTTTATTGCTTTAAGTAAAAGGACTTCTGTGGGATTGCATGCATTGAAGTAGGTATATTTGAATTATTTCTTGTGTTCAATTATTTTTCATTAAGAATAAGTAATTCAACGTCAATGTTTTGTTTTTTACAGATTTTTGAAGGAGACTCCGGGAAAATTTAATTGTAATCAATAAGTTACCAACTACAACAGAATTTATATAACTTGTGCACCGATTTATCTATAGTTAGGTTATCTGTACGGTCAACGGCATGACAGGCTAGCCAGTTCCTGACAGTCGTTGCTCTATTGGCATTACATGATGAAAAACAAAAATGGGTAGCTTGATGTGCCGTTCACTGTACGGGGGACGGCACATCACTCTACCGGTCAGTTCTCCTTGCTCTAATGCAAAGAAAAGACATTTGGCAAGAGCGAGAGAAAAAACGGAAATAAGGTAACCTGATGTGGTGTTGACTGTACATCTCCCTGCATATATTTATTAGTTTTACTTCCAAACAGATCTAGTCTCGTTTCACAGTTTTAAAATAAGTTATTACTGTCATCTTTAATTAAACATTTTATTGTAAATATTTACTTAATCCTTCGCTGTATATTGCACAAAAATAACTTATATTATAAGCCTTATTAACAATTAAGCGTTATGATAAGTATAATTATAATTAGAGACAGAAAATGATAATCGTTTTGAACATTTCTATAAGAGTTAAGGTAGGGGTAAGGATAATTTTTGTATAGCTTTTGAAGTGTATATTATACAGGGTGACTTTTTCAAGTGAGTATCAAAACCTAATTCTTACGGAATATCGAAAGGAGGTCAAAAAATTAAATTAAATGATTAATTAATTATTGATTCAATTTATCTTTCTTTCTTTCAAAGTAGTCTCCAGACTGATTTTAATAAAAACTAAAACTCCACAGCTGGGAAATGCGCATGTTGTGATCGAATTCCTTATTGTGTAGGGTTCGGCCCGTGGCCGTTTGAAAAATTCATCCAGTATACCTTTTTTATTCAAAGAGAGTTTCTTTTACGTAAATGTTTTAATTTTAAATAAACTGTATCCTCTGTATATTTATACATATTATGACAACTTTGCCAAGACGCAAGAAATGTAAAATGAAAGAGTGTTACACTCTTAGCATTTGTTCGCTCTTCAAATGTACTTAACAAATGGGATTGTAATATAATAATAGTTTAAGAAAGAGGCGCGATCTTCGATAATGCTTAAAAATACTTTCGAAAAGTTCCGATAAATTCAAAGTTTAGAAAGCTACCCTAATGTTACTTAATTTTCAGTGGAAACCACCCTTGAAAATTGAGCTAGTAAGGCAAAAACTCCGTAACTTATTCAATTTCGAATGAATTACATGTAAACTGTGGCTTTCTGATTAGGAACGATTCGATTGGTTAGGAGGCGTGCTAGATCGAAGGGCAAGAATGAAATCACGCCATTCTTATCGCGAACGGACTATAGTTTATTGCGACTGACGATGTTTGGATCTTTATTTTAAAGTGATTAGAAAATAAGGGTAATGATAAACTTGTCGTACCTTATAGGGTAAATATTTGGTTAGTTTAAAAACGGGATGCTGTTATGCAAGATTGTAGCAAATGATACTTTTTACACCAATAATTTTAAAATTAAAATAATTTCGGGTGCTACTACACAAGTAACCTATCTACGGTTACTTGTGTAGTAGCACCCGAAATTCTAACGATTCGTACACCTGAGAGCATTGACCGTGTTGACAGTCTGAGACGACACTTCGCAAAATGTATCTGTCTCGTTTACGCTCTAGTAAATAATCGTACTGTCTTGTTCACGTTATCAAATTATCTACGTTGTACCCCGTGGACATTTTTTGACTTCGCGTCAGTACTGACATAACCACTCTACGTCTTTTTTGTTGTAATATCATTGTGCACACCTAATTTTGGTTAGAGAATAGCGCCCTTGTATCGACAGCTATAAAAATGAAAGAGACAACACGTTACAGAAATTAAAGTGATGCCATCTTAAGCTTCATTTTATGTGTTAGTTTGGTAATGGATTTAGTATGAGAATGCATCGTTATGTTAGTTTACGTTAATGTTTGCATAACAACATCCAAGTTTTTTTATATGGAAAATTATTGCCATTTAATAAGATTTTTGTAAGATTATTTTAACTTGTACAATTAATTAACATAAACAAACAATTATCTTTAATATATTTTTCACAATAAATCTTTTGTACAGTAAAATAAAGTTTTATGTAAAATATAACATACCAAATGTAGATACTTATGTATAATATCATGTGTTACATTGAAAACTTAATTAATAATATGTCCGTCCAATAGAGTATTTAATACAAAATGATAATAATAATTAATAGATATCTATAATATAAATAGTGATTGATATCGAAAAAACTTAATAATACGACTAAAATATTATACTATGGATATAAATATATTTTTCTCTTGTCCTAAGATTTAATAAAAGACTTTCAGTTAAAAAGTGTTTTTTACTATGACCTTGAAATCTTAGAAAGATAGATAGATATTACTCTTTATTGCACACTAAAATAACAGAAATCAATAGCAAAGAAACACAGATTATTAATGTACAGTCGACGAATAAAAGGGTTGACCACCCTAAGACCTATTTTTGATTGCTCAATGATGACATTGACAGGAACTGTTAATCACTCTTGTTGTTTTAATCATTAAAAGTAATGAGGATGTAATAATTCGATTTATCAAAAATGTCACTTGTTTTTTTTCATAAAAGAAAAAAACGGTCAGGTTGCCTAAAACAACGGCCAAAATGTTCATGTAACACTTTATTTATGTAAGTTTATTTGTTAAGTAAACAATAATGGAATGTTTTATATCAAAATAATAGTGTACTTATAATTAAAAAAAGGCCTAGTTAAAATATTTTCCCCTAAGTATTTCCTGTGTTGGAAGTTTTTTAACGGTTTTTTAAAAAGCAAGGTCAATCAAGTAACGCCGAATGATTATTTAAGAAATGTCCTAAAAATTCTGTGTGAGGTCTATCTCCTTTTCGACATCGCGAATCGTCACGACTGTAGTCTGATGTAGCGATGTCTAAAAATAAATAAATATTTTTCTTCATCTTCTATTGAGCATATTATAAATTCGACCTAACTCCTCTAACGACTTTGCTTCGGTATCTCCAAATATCCTGAAAACAATGAAAGAAAATGTAAAATAAGCAATTTATAGTCATTGATCGCACAACCACTAGATAACAAGCCAGTAGAGTCTGTTAAAGGATCAGACTTATACGTCTGAGTGCCTAGTGTAAGGTTTCTTGACCAAACTCATCGAGAAACTGAATGCGGATTTACATAGAAAAAAACCGTTACGCCTATTCGCCACCAGAGGCGTTGGTTTGATCGAGGAAACTCACACTAGGCGCTTTATTCAACTCATTTTTAACATTTCCGAGAGCTGTCAAGTCACAACCATAGATCAACTTTTGCTTTTGGTTGGTCATTAATATCATCTTACAATGGTTTTTTATGCCATGGGTGCAAATATCAACATTTTAAAAATTTTTTCGTCTTAATTTAGCCTGATAAATTGCCTATCAATTAATTTTTCATTTTTGCATAATGACGTTGATTTTCTTTCAAAAAAATTGAAGTAATGTACGTATTTTTGTGTCTGGCCGGCACTTTAATTTTTGGGTACAATTTGTTCGAGACCTGAATGTTATCCTTTCTTTGTAATAGACCAAGGACGGAAATGGTTATCCTGAGTGCCAAGTACGGCAGGCACACCGCTTTTGCTCACTAAATTGTCCCGAGTCGGTTAACGCGAATTTGTATGGCGTTGAAGCACCGCCATCTAGTGGCGATTTGGCGAAATTTCTCCTAATCGCCGAATTTGAAAGTCGTCTACATCGAGTAATCTACCAGTAAATAATGACCTTCTTTATTTGGTCGGCTAACTGCACTTATGCCAACTTAACCCATTCAGTGCCTTAGACGCGTATTCGCGTCCTAGCTAACTTTTTTCTGGTGCCATGGACGCGCATTCGCGTCCTTATGTGACTTGGCTTGTTTTTCCCCGTTTCAAGACTAAATAATCTGAAATTTAAAGAGAACATGTATCTAAATTCAAAGTTAACAGTCTCAAAGCGGCTCCTGGATATATTAACATGAAATTAAAAATTATTTAAATCATTGATTTTCACGCACCATGCCTTGGACGCATAATCGCGTCCAGTACGATAAAATAAAACAAGAGTGACCAAGTGACAATGACACTGTAATTATACCTAATAATAAATAATAAAGGTTGTGAAAAGTTATGTTCGCCCAAACAGATAAAAAATCTTTCGTTCCCCAAACTAACTGATTCTTAACTAACTAATTACTTAACTTATAATATTTTCAGAGCAAATAACTGGTAATGAATATTTATAGCAGTGCACTTCGAATGTTACTGAAGCAATTTGAGAAGAAAATAGCAATTTTCGATAGAATTTAATTTGAAGTTGCCGAAAACGCGAATCCGCGTCCAAGTAATTTTATTGGAGGTGCCGTGGACGCGATATTGCGTCCAAGTATCGTATCGTTACCGCGTTTAGTACAAGGCATTTGGTACAAGTTCATAGTATTGGCTAAGGCAATGAATGGGTTAAGAAAAACAAAGTTTAGTGAATGCTCGATAAACTTGACGGTGAAGTAACTCGAAACTGTTTGCGCCTGTCGTACTTGGCACTCTGTAATGCCGACTAACCTCGTAAGTAGGTTCGTAGCCAATCCTCCGTTTAGCCTCCGCGACCACTTCGTCCGCGATCCTCTGTTGGACTGAACCGGCGACGTCGATGTACGAGCAGTGGCTGTTGGCGTAGTGACACGATATCGACTTGCGGAAGTTCTACAATTTGAGGAAGGAAACTGCTGAATGAAAGCATTTTAATGTAAAAATTAAAAACCGCACCGCCTACTGTGCTTCTCTGCTCAGCCTTATGGTTGACTGGTAGAGAATGCCTCATTGGCATTAAGTCCGCCTTTTGTACCATTCATTGTTGTGCAATAAAGAATAAATAAAAAAAAATGAAAAATGCTTTATAATCTCTGAATTCTCTCAGACCAAACATAAACATGGCATTTTAAGATCTTCGTCTAGTTCGTCAATTCCAGGCATACTTGAAGAATGAACAGGGGATCCCAAACTAGGCACAGCCTGAATCTTGGGCAACCAATAGACGAATTGTAACAACAGAATTACAGTTTCTATTACTATGTAAGTTTATTAGCTTAGCAAAGAAACAACAATGAAATATTTTTTGCGTAATTGTGAGGAATTATAATGTTTTGTTTTGCTTTCAATGTAAGAGCCTGTGATGTGCGTTTTAAGGAATGTCATATTCACAGGACAAACTTAAAATGGCTTAGGGTAAGTTGCACCATAGTAGAAGTTGAAGTTTTTGTCAAATTTGACAATTTTTGGGCCTAACCGGTACTTTAACTGAAATTTGGATGTTTGTTATTGTTAAAGTCAGATGGTGCAACCCAACCTTAATATCTGAAAGGGGGTTGTGACAGTGATCGACGACGATCTTGATCTTTTTTTTATTTTTTGAGGTCACGTGGTGTTCAGTTTGACAAGGTTCCAGCGCATTAGCTATGATTTTAACGGTTTTACCTTAGAGACGTTGTTTCTCGAGCCGTGTACGAGTAGTGGATGGAAGAACACGGTGTCTCCCGGGTTCATCTCCAGGTCCACTCGCTGGGCTTCAGGGGCCACAGAATCCTCTTCTACTATGCCGTGGTACATTTTGTTGAATTTCTGCAAAACAAACAAACAACCATTTGTTGACTTATGAAATCTAAAAGCCTGGTTTAAGCAATAAACATAACTGTTTATTTTGAAAGAACACTCTTTTGCTTAAAATTAGACTTGGTAGATTTATATTATTTACAAAACATTAAGATTGATTGCCACATTTACATAACCCACTGTCTACTGGCATTCAAAACATTCAACATTCAAAACAAAATGTCTACATTCAAAAGTTAAAGATTTTCACACACATAAAATGTAACGTTGCATTAAATGCGAAAACCAGATTTATTTCATCATCACCCTCTATGAATCCACAGCTGGTTAAAGGCAATTAATCGTTTGTTTACAATACAACTTGTACTGTACAAGTTCAACCACTTAGCTTCCTGACCGTACATTTTGGTCCTTTGAGCCGGATACTACTATTGATACTATTTATCTATGTATTTATAGGGCTTTAGCGACTCGGCGCAAGGGGCTCTAGGCTTTCTAGGGAGTTAGTTTCTAACTTTCTAACTTTATATTTCCACTCTGTGCTACTAGGATGCGGTGCCTTACAAAAACCTAGCTTCTTGACCGTACAGGGTTTAATAGTATTGACACGTTTCAAGCTATCTTTATATTAAAGACTAGCTGTCCCAACAGACTTCGTTCTGTTGTCAAACATTCAGTGTCACGTGACTGGTAGGAACAGTTGCTAAGAGGAAACTAAAATTGTTGTTTCCACAATATTCCCAGCATTTTCTCATGTTCACTCACCTTTTAAACTTTCCCTCGACCAATAAAAATAATTCAAAACCAAAATTAACCAAATCGGTCTAGCCATTCCCGAGTTTTAGCGAGACTAACGAACAGCAATCCATTTTTATATGTAGAGATAGTCCCCTATTGACCGGCAACACTAATTCAGATTTATTTGCAACCCTACCTACGGAGTAGCTAAAGAGTACTAACCTCAGGATATCCATGTGCATACAGTTGTTCCTTCTTGTGACTCCCCGGGATGACATACAGACATCCATTGTCTACCGTCACTTCATCTACGGCGGTCCAAGACGCGATGATCTTGTCCGCTGGCCGGAACGGAAAGTAATATAGGTCCTTGAACAGAATATACAGGCTGGTATTATTGTGAATTTACTTTTGAGAGTGCTTGAATACGAGCGATAATCACTAAGCGAGACTTGGTCGCTGAATGATGGAAAATTTTGAATTTTATACTGCATAGTCTACAGGCTTTAGAAAGCCGTTGCGTGATTTAGGAAATAAATGAAAATTCATTAATTCCCTTGTACAGTCAACAGCACATCAGGTGCTCTCCATTTCCGTTTTTTCTCCCGCTCTTGCCAAATGACATTTGTTCGCGATAGAGCAAGGAGGACTGACCGGAAATGGGTAGCGTGATGTGCCGGCCACCGTACATTTCATTGAGCTATGTTTACAGCAAAATTACAAAAAAAAAGTTTCAAACTACAGTAGGTCAAAAAAAAGTGTTGGAGAACCCATTTAGTCAATTTAGCAAAAAATTTGATGAAACATACCTGATGCGGCGGATGTCTCCCAGTGCCCGGTGGTTTGTTGATAAACATACTGTGCATCGCCGTGATGTCCTCTCCGATGAACTGTGAGACCACATGCAGCAGTCGAGGGTCTTCGAAGTACGATGAGAACACGTCATCATAGAGAATGTCTTGGACCTTGGTTAAGGAAACACCGCTGTAGTCCGTTCGCGTTAAGAATGCAGTGATTTTGCAATTTAACTCTGTTGCACACATAAAAACTCATGCTGTGCAAGCGATTTACTAAAATTCAATTAAAGTTACCAAATCGTACGATAACTCGGTTGTGAATAGCTAGCCAGTTTGTCCCGCCATCGCATTTTTAACTGGCTAGTTAATGTCTGTGGGGACACAGGGGACCCAAGTCTAGTCTGCTAGTGTTTTGAGTTTTTTTTGACCGGTGATGGAAAATATTTACAACTAGCTAAACTGATATTCCTCTCTTTTTCTCCAAAGCGATTGAAAAGAGGCAGACTACCTTTAGAACTTACCTTATTTACATAATCTTCAGCTTTGGTCGCATTTTCTTTAAGTTTCTTCTCTGAAACAACGGTCATGTTACCACGAGGCACAACTCCATTACATATTTGGATGAACCTCCTCCTACAATTTCAAGATTTGAGTGTAAAATCATTTGGAAATTAAGCTTAAGCAAACAATTTAAGACACAATAATTACCTTCAGAATAAAATGCGCTTCACAAAATGTTTTATGAAAATTGACACATTTTTTAAAATATATTTTTGCCTTCAGAATGATGATGATGATGATTAAATCAATTCAAAGTCATTGACAGATGGGAAACCAGACAAAATGATTGTGGGTATCTAACTGTGTAAGATGAAAGTAAAGAAATTCAGGGGTACATACTTGTATGTGTACAATGGTGCAAAGTCAATCAGCTTCTTGACAACTAAGAATCCGTGTTTATTGTAGTATTTAAATTGTTCCTCAGATACATCATAAGTTTGCGGTAACTCAGCAAACACACTGGAAAAAAGGGGGTTTGAATATAGTAAAATAAATTGTTAGAGAAGTTTTCTGAATGGCACTATGGAATAAAAATATTATATAATTAAAACTATGAAATAAAATTGTTACCTTTTAGGTATAACTTTAAAGTTATTGGAGTTTTCAAAATACATTTTTACTGTTGTAGCTTCACTCGTTTATTTTGATGTATTGTACTAAAGACCTGAAACATTTAAAAAAACATTTACTTATCAACATGCAATGTTTTTCTTTAAACTGAGATTATGCCCCTATCTTAAATTTAGGATTACTAAAGCCCTGATAGTGGTAATAATTACATTATTCTCTCTTTGACGTCATAAGAAGATAGATGGCTTAATTTCTTGTGTAAATCAAACATATATTGCACTTCATGGGTCACACTTTAGGTGCAATATGGCAGTTCAAAGTATTTATAGTAATTATAGTCACAAACTAAGTGTTACATAGCTGGCAGATTCATAATATTTGGAAACTTATATTGTAACTTAGTCGCCCTTTTCAAGCAATTCGAGCAAAGCTAATGTTATTACTTAGAAAGTAAAAGTACATACAAACTTTTACTGAGCAATTCCAAGTATTATCTAATCTAAGTATTAAGTATTTAAGCTGGACCTTGACCGCTACAACATTTTTCCTAACAAGATAATTGCTTTAAGACTTATTTAATGAACTTTGGACTTGTTTTTACGTATTGCATTGTTCAGTAAATCGTTATATTACTTAGCATATTCACATGATGTTAAAATTAAAACGGCCAGTCTTCTTACTATCAAATTCAATACTTACATACGAATTTGTACCGTGTTTTGTTTCGTTGTTTATTGTTTTGATTTGCTACTTGCGCAAGCGCTTCCACTTCAGCTGATCAGCAAAATGACACTGACAGTGACAGATGTTTTTTTTAAATGAGATGTGTTATTTACGGCTTTGAACTCACCAAAGATAGTAGGGACCAAAATAAATGTTCGCTGCGTCTACGCTCAAGTTTGTTCCAAAAGATAATATCCACTCAAAGCACAGTGTTAATCACTTCGAGCTATCGATTTCACAGTAGTTAGACGCTTGATGATTTCTTGTATGAAAATAACCCCCGAATTCACAAATGTCAATCAACGCTAAGCACGCGCTCACGCTCATGCTGTCCCTTTCAGTTCTATTGACATTTTATGGGACAGCATGAGCGTGAGCGCGTGCTCAGCGTTGATTGATGTTTGTGAATTCGTGGGTAAGTCTATCAACAGCCGGAGGCCGGGGAGACGTTATTGATCACTGACTGACTTACTTGAAAATCTGTAGATTTTCAAATGATTTTGATTTAGATGCTTCAATTTTATCAGTAACTTTTACTATAGGTACTCCTTTTAAGAAAACTCAAAGAGGCCGGGTGAGGAGGAGGATACCTTAATCGCTAAACCGAATGCTTCAGCCTGCATTAACAATGTAGAGGCATATATACAGGGTGAGTTTTTCAAGTGGGCGTGGTAGGCCAAATCCTAAACTATGAGGAATACCGAAATAACATTTGAGGATGTAAATGTGTGATAAAGACGTTTTATATTAATTAATTAGTTTAGAGCTTAGATTAAGGCAACACATTTCTAAAGTTTCAAAGTCACCCTTCAGTTTATACTCATCAACCATCCGATATAATATACTGGGTTTTTTGTTGTAGGTATTTGTGATTTTGGGTTAAATAATTATGAATAGGTAGGTATATTCTTTAAATAAAACGCATAGGAACCGTGAGTAAGTTGTTTATTTGTATTAATTAAGTTTAAAATTACATTGAAACAGGCGATTTCCCAAATAAATAAATAAATAAGTCCCACTTCCTTCAGTTACTCACAGGGGTCACAGTTGATGAACTTTGTTCTGAATTTCCAATAATTCTGGAACAAAAAGATTCCGGATATGAGGAAGTTTAATGACATTGCTTTTTTATATCAAATGTAATATCTATTAATGAAATATAGTTAAGGGGCGGTCCATCAATCACGTGATATTTTTTTTCGGCATATTTGGACCCCCCTACCCCTTGGTGATACTTTCCTCACTGTATCACGTGTATTTTTTAGAACTATAAAGAATCATCGCGGCATGATCGCGGCGTGCTCGCGGTGAGATCGCCTCTTAACTTGTGAAACTAAGCTAATACTTACGACAAAGCCTAACGCCCCGAATCCCCGTTTCTCCAAGTCCTTCGAAACGTGGACTGCGAAGGGTTCCTGCACGGTGCCTGTGACGTCACCAAACACGGTGCTGCCTGCTCCGTAAACGCAGGTGATGGCTTTGCGGTATTTCTGAAAGTATAACCGGTCAATGCTTAAGGGTGTTACCAGGCCGATCGATTGTCGGGTATTGGGGCGTTTCACACCACAAGTGTCACGGAGAGCGGGATGAATCGCCCCAATGCTCTTTATGAAAGTCTTTTCGGAGCGGGGTGTGAATCGCCCAATAACTAAATGACTGTTTAGCCGCTGATGGCGCTAAACAGTCACGCATTTTCCCACTTCCCGCCCTCAGGGTGAAGAGTGGAGGAGTATGGGACTCGCCCTCCTCAGAAGGTGTGTGAATACTAACTAAAACCCCTTGGCCCTCTTACCTCTCGTGTCCAGGCCTAGAAGGCACTTTACCGGATCCCCGCCTCGCTGTGCCTGCATTTCAGCTTTGCTCCACCGGTGTTTACGGCAGTGCAAGGCCACCCCACACTGCCGTTTTCCTCGGGGTCACTCATGTAATGGAGGCACACAGTCCTCGCGCTTTAAACCCTTAGCAACCTTGGGGCCCCCTTTAGTCGCCCCTTACGACAGGGGGAGGGAGAACTTGCTTTAGTAGCCGCTTAAGTAAGGGGACCTAGATTTATTTATTTATTTATTCTTTATTGCACATTAAAAAAATAAAGTACAAATGGCGGACTTAATGCCAAGAGGCATTCTCTACCAGTCAACCACATGGTCAAACAGAGAAATTAAGGCGGAAGAGGAATTAGATTCTTGCCAGACCCAGACCACAGAGCGTAGAGCCCTCTCCCCACCCCAGCCCTCGGTACCTAGCCCTCGGTATTGTATTGAACGATTACCTTCGAGGTGTTAGCGTAGGACCCATGGACGCAGAGGCTGTTGATGATGACGGTGTCCCCGGCCTCCACCGGAACTGCCACCCGCTTTTCCTCTGGAGCTACTTTGTCTACATCTGCTGTCCTGTAGTAATAATTTTTGATGAAATTCTGAAACAAAGGAGGTATACATGTCTATATAAATATTATAAAGAGGAAAGGTTTGATTTTTTGTTTGTTTGTTTGTTTGTATGAATTGAATAGGCTCCGAAACTACTTGGCAGATTTGAAAAATTCTTTCACTGTTGGAAAGCTACATCATGCCTGAGTGACATAGGCTATATTTCATTTTCAAAAAAAATAGGCATCCTTACTAAAATTACGAAAAAGCGGGAAAATATTTTTTCACATACAGCTAAGTCCACGCGGACGAAGTCGCGGGCGGCTGCTAGTATTAAATAAACAAACAATGGCATTTAAAACGTTTCGTCTGCTGGTCGCAGTGATAATTTTAAATATGAGGCCGCCCAGGAGGTGGCACGAGCCATACAACACGAGGGCTCAGTGCGAATTGTTGGAGGGGGAGTAAGGTTAGTGATAAAGCTACAACTAGCGACGACAGCCAGGACCGACTGCTTAACGAAGATGTCCGAAAGCTGCATTACTAAATTTTGGTAGGGGTGGTCACCCAACCCATTACCGTCCCAGCGTGGGTTGCTGCACAGCGGCGATTGTTGCCGATCCACTTTCAGCAGAATTTTAAATTGTAATGCGTTTTTCAAAGCATTTCTGTTTCCAGCATTATGGCACAAGAAAATGAACATATGCTCACGACTCAGGCACACTAATTGTTGCTGCCATGGTGAACGGAACATCCAGATGCCCACATTTCGCCGAGCCAGTTCGAACTCAACGTAAGGCGCTAGCCTACGGTCGCTTATGCGGGTAGCTTGGTATTTTCATGGGTGGTTTTCAACACTGGAGAGATAGCAGTAAATTGTACAATGAACACAAAGTAGATCACCAGGTTCCGAGACAGAGTGTTTAACCACTGTACAACAATATCTGTAGTACCTAACTGCTTAGTATCTTGCCGTGTCTTCTCAGTAGAAACAACCTTCCGACGTAGGTGTTTGAGTTACATTGTGTACAAGTGGGTATTGTTTTTAAATTGTATTATTAAGTGTATGTTTATTAAGTGGTTAAAATTAAGATTTTTGACGATTAGAAAGAACTGTGTGTGAACTGTGGTCTACTTGAATGAATATAATTATTGAACTTTGAATTCTGTAATCCAATGAATAAATAAATATTGCTAGGTATGCTCCGTAAAAACTTACTTCTATTGGAACTTGTGGATGTAGTGTTTCGTGCTTATGCGAGCCTGGTATCACGAAGAGGCAGCCATTGTCGACGGTGGCGTCATCTATCGCCGTCCATGTAGTCAGCACTTTGTCGAACGGTTTCAATGGAATATGGTACATGTCCTGAAAAGGTACGATGTTTGTTAAGGCACTCGGGGAACATTATTATTATTTCCTCGTATTTTTAATTTCTTTTACTCTACTAGAACTTCACTCAGAGTTCACTTTGTTCATTAAAATGTTTTTCATTTTTTGTCTTGACGTGATAGACATGCTTGTAATAAGCTTAAATGAATAAATGTTTTTTTTTATTTACGTTACTTCATCAATCAAAAAAAGGGAATTTGAGCCAAATCGGTTCCGTTCTCGAGCTGTAGTCGAATTTTTAGGTGAGCAAAATGTCAAAAGTTAAAAAAAACCTTTTGAACCCATTATATTTCTAACTGACTACGGCGAAGCAAGCAGGAGGGTTATGATTTTGACCTGGGCCCAAGTCTGCTAATTTCAGAATGCTTCGAATGAATCGTAATTGCGTCACAGTCGTCTAATTTGACACTTGGCACGCTTTTGGTATGATAAATATGTCAAACTAGCTGTCCAAATAGACTTCGTTCTGTTGTCAAACATTCAGTGTCACGTGACTGGTAGGAACAGTTGCTAAGAGGAAACTAAAATTGTTGTTTCCACAATATTCCCAGTATTTTCTCATGCTCACTCACCTTTTAAACCTTCCCTCGACCATTACAAATAATTCTAAACCAAAATTAACCAAATCGGTCTAGCCATTCCCGAGTTTTAGCGAGACTAACGAACAGCAATCCATTTTTATATATAGAGATTAGGTTTAGGTTTGGATGTCCATCTGTTACTTATAATTTTTACGCGGATGTCGGTTTGAATTGACTACAGAGGCCCTACTCTTATAACCGGGTGCGTATTGGTTCTTATAACTTCCTTTAGTATATTTTCATTTCAAAAACGTTCATGAAATATAATAAATATTTGATATAACGACTTTTTAAATAATTTTCTTCAACATAATGTTCATTTCATATTACATCATATGATCTAACGTCATTTAAGATAACGATCAGTACGTCTAACGACATTTAATATAAACCTTGCGGTCTAGAGCTCATTTGATATAATTTTGTTTAATCTAAAAAGTATTTCATATAACCACCATATCAAGTAAATAATATGTGTTATGACAACTAATTGGTATACTTGTCCGTGGTATACCTATCCAAGAGTCAGGGCGGAACCCATAAAACGACTTGTCTGATTTGCTTGCCGCTTGCGTTAAACCCAGCACATTGTATACTATTTTACAATATGTATTTATTAACAATCTTAATATAACAATCGTGTTTTATGAAATTATTGCTTAAGGCCATAAGATTTATAAAAAACGAAGTTTATTTTATTTGATGGTTAGACATTTTATTTTTCTACGATATAAGTGGTAGCTGTTTTGAATAGTAGTATACCATGTAAACTTTACAGCAAACGTTTGTTATATCAAACGATTTTATATTAGTTGTCCGTTATGCGTTTTAAAATTATTTAATTTGAAATTATATGATTCGTTTATTATACGAAAAGAATCATTATATCAAACAATGTTATCTCATTCGACTGTATATGTTCTGAGTGATATACGATTTGTAGTTTATATCATACATTACACACCCCTTATAACCTGACAGTTTTGTCACAAGTTTTGACCTGCATATTTGCCGTGTTCACACATCACACACGTGTGGTAAATAGTGTCAAAAAAAACTTAATTTTTCTTCATTGCAAAATATGCAAAATATATAAAGTAACTTATTATGCATGTTTTAGTCAAATTTCAATGAATGAAAAAACGTAAACTGAAGAACGAGGATCTATAAATAATATTTACAGTGTTGTTGGGGTCGAAGGAAAGACCTATGTCAGCACATTTTTACCTGATGCGGTGGATGCCAGGGACTGCCAGGTGGCTTGTTGATCAGCATGCTGTTCAGCACCTTCACCCCCTGCTCGCCGAAGATCTGCGCCAGTACATCCAAGAGGACGGGGTGCTCCGAGTAAGTCATGCACACCTCATCGAAGTTCAGCAAGTTGATCTGGAGAGATGATTCAATTCGTGTCAAAACGTTTATTTCAGACAGGTGCATAAATCTATACTTATAATAAATCTGCAGAGAGTCCAATTCTGTACATGAAATATATTTAAAAAATAACTATCAAGGTGTGATTAGGGATCGCTACTGATGCCAAAAATGCAATCAGTATTTTTTTTGTCTGTCTGTCTGTCTGCTGTATATTCGTTATAGAAACAAAAACTACTCAACGGACTTTAACGAAATTTGGCACAATATTTTTTTATACTTTTGGGCAGGTATATTTTTCATTATGCTGCGATCAATAGGAGCAGAGCAGTGAAGGGTAATATTGGGAAAACGGGAAAAGTTACTCCATTTTTTACAAGTAAAAACTACTAGATGGATTCAAATGAAACTCTACAGTAATATAGCTTAATAGCTTAAGCATCTGAATAAGACATAGGCTACAATTTATAAAGATAGATCACATTTTTTTAAATTCAAGTCCACGCGGACGAAGTCGCGTGCGGCCGCTATTACAGTAATAATGCATTATCTTCTTACTAAATATAGGAAACCCAGTAGAAAACATTTGGTCTTAGGCTCAGGCAGGAATTGAACCAGCGTCTTCCGCATTCCAGGCGGCTACACTAACCACTGTGCTACCGAGACCATTAACAGACCAGCCGATTTTTTCTGGTATATTTTACCTGGCACCTAGGTTTGTTCTACCAATGTTTAGGCATATTCCTTAGGACTGGTTCGAGTCCCGCCTGAGGCCAATACCATTTTTTGCCTTTTTCCTAAACTTAATACAGTCAGCCCCTTCATAACAAAACATGAAAAACAAAACAAAATCTTGTAATGTGCAGCCAAACCTTCATGCTTCATGAACGGACAGTCCATTCGCGCAGCTATAATTTGCAGAATGCTGTTAGACCCCCCACTGTCCCCCAAGGGGTACAAAAAACCTACCTTATTAACATAATCTTCAGGATTTTCACAGGTCTTCATCAAATTTAGATCCTCAATGACAGATGTCATACCCTTAGGGATTTCCTTCCTGGCGTATTGTAGAAATCTATTTCTGAAATGGAGTAGGCAAAGAAAACTAGAGTGAGAATTTCTTTCTAAAGGAGTTGTGATGATATACTTATTTTATTTATATTATTTCCTTGGAATAAAGACAGTTATCATTACGGATCGTATGATTATCGAGGTGCCCGTGGCGCAGTTGTGACAGTGATCGGTGACGATCGCTGTTGTAAAGCAACACCCGCCGGGGCGGAAATGGACTGGGTGAACACCCCGACCGAAATTGAGTGAAGGCACGTTAAGCAGTTGGTCCCGTTTGACGTCGCTAGTTATCAGTCGTTAAGCCTAGTCCGAGGCCTTACCGCGGCTTGATAACATCTGACATTTTGGTTGCTCACTAACCTTACACCCCTCCATCAATCCGCACTGGGCCCGCGTGTTGGAGTAAGGCTCTCTCCTCCTCTTAGTTGAGGTGAAGCTTTTGCCCAGCTGTGGGACGTATTTAGGCCGTTTATGTGTAAAGTTATTGCAAAACAAACTTCACACTTAAACAAACCAGATAGAGCGTCGTGACCCAGAGGTTAAGCATGCTGGATCGGGACCCGGTTGGTCCCAGCTTCAAGCCTGCTCAAAATACCTACTTGAAAGAAAGAAAGAAACTTGCCATGAAAGAGGCTTGCCACTTAACACTTTGGTTTAATAGTGTGGGCTTTCGAATATTCCGTTCACCATAATAGCAACAGGGTAAGCACTTACTTTACACCCCTCCAACTATTTATACTAAGTTCGCGTGTTGGACTATGGCTCGAGTGTGTCCAAAAGTGGGACGTATAAAGGTATTTTTTTGTCTCTAGACAGTAACTTTATTGGTAGCATAATTGGTAGTGCAATCGCCCGGTTAGCGAAAGTTGCGGGTTCGAGTCCTGCCTGATGCCAACATGACCAAATGTCTTTTTCTGGTTTTCAGATCTATAGTAAAAGATACTGCATGGAAAATGCTAAAACAATAATAAAACATAGTAACTTTATTGGTCAATTGAAGACAATTACCTCATATTGCCAAGGACTGCCGGCTCTATAAGCCCTTTGATGACCACATATCCGTTGTCTTCATAAAACTGCTTGTCTTCAGCTGTCAAAATATACTTTTTGGCTGAAAGTCTGCAAAAAAAGCAAAAATCCTTCAAGATGATAGTTTTTTTTGGTTTGCAATAAACCAGCATTATACCATGGTCCCGGCTAATGAAGTTAGATGTTTAAGCGTAGTCGGAGGCTTAAGGCGGCTTGATAACATCTGACAAGAAGGTTTGTCACTGACTTCACACCACTCCAGAAACGCGCACGCCCATTGGGGTGTGCGCGTTTCATCATTGGATATTACAATAAAAAAGACGTAGATAAGTTATGTCAGTACTGGCGCGAAGTCAAAAATTGATCCCTGGCGTACGTACCTATCTATAACTTGACCGTGTGTACAAGATAGCATGATTATTTACTAGAGCATAAACGAGAAAGATACATGTTGCTCAGTGTCATCTCAAACTGCCAATGCTTTGCTCAGGTGGTCGAAGTCCTGATTTCGGGTGCCACTTTTTTAGCACAAGGAACCTATCTACGTCTTTTTAATTTAATATCATTAACATGCCCAGTGCGCACTGGACGTGCGCGTTGTTAGAGGATTGGAGGCCTGCAATGTGCCTTTGCCCAGCACTGGGACTTATGCAGGCTGTTGTTCATTTTCAGTCACAAAAAATTGAATTATTAAGTTGTATGACAAACTAGCTCACCCGGCGAACTTTGTTCCGCCTTAAGGGCAATAAATAAAAAAAAGTAAAAAAAAAAGAAAAAATGGAAAATAAATAAAAGTATCCTATGTCCATCTCCTGGATCTTAACTACCTCCATGCCAATTTTCAGCTTAATCGGTGCAGCCGTTCTTGAGTTATAAGTGAAGTAACTAACACGACTTTCTTTTATATATGTATATAGATATAGATATAGATATATAGACTTACACTTTAGGATCCATGGTGTATGGTAATTCAACGTCACACTGAGGTACAAAACAACTAAATGATGTGCGGTAACAAATACGACGGTATTTAAAAGCTAGGTGCTTTTCAGGTCAGTCAAAACAGAATGTCAATCAAAATTGCATGAGTAATTGTTGGTTTTTCTACTCAATATTATCAATGGTTTTTTGACTACGTGGCAGAGGTTAAAGTGTATCTTATTGTTTGCAAGACGTTTAATAGAATGAAAACAATATTTATTGACTCTACCATCTTACCCATCTTGGTTGTAAAAAACGCAGTCGCACATTGGAGCATAATGATTACATACATACATACCATCACGCCTCTTTCCCAATGGGGTAGACAGAGACCACTTCTTTCCATTTGCTACGATCCTGACACACACCTTGCGCCTCCTCTACTTTCATGTGCCCTTTCTTACATGCTCGTCTCGGCAAACCTGATTATCGAGTGCATTGATGGGTACCAGTGATAACAAGGTATTCATTTATTTAGTACCATCCATTTAGTATTTATGTTAAAACTTCTTGAATCTGTTGGATTATTTAAAACGAATATCACTGGACATTCTAGCCAGACCCAAATTAGGCAGAGCTTTTATTCCTACTTGCTTATACAATTCTGAATCTAAATGAGCTCGTTCCGTCCCACTGCAGGGCAAAGGCTTATACAATGACTAACTTAATATACATAGCACCCTTTGATTTTTAAAGATTTGGCATCCTGAAAATATCGTAGAAAGAAAAAGAGAAACTGCTGAGTTTCTAGCCGGGCCTTTTCAGTAAAAATAAACTTCAAACTCCAACTTCAAAACTTTTATTGCATTTCGTTAGCCACATTTTATCGGGGTTAAAAAAAAGTTTTTTCATGAAACACATTAAAATCTAGCAAACAAGTTCTTATTGACACTTTCACTCTGACTCCAGTAACACAATGACGAATGATTATAAAGTCTCTATTACACTCTAAGAGATTGCGGTTAGGCCCTTGGTCAGTCACATTTAAAACAATGATGGCTTAGAGTACGCTCCACTGAACACAGGTATTTCGCTCTGTCTGTCCACCACCATGAAGAAGAACGGCTTGTTGACCAAAAACTCTTCAGGACCAACGAAACTTCTATACGAGAAGGTGATCTCGGTAGCACTTGCAGCAACAGTCCCCTCTTCAGTGACCTCAATATCCGCCTTCTGGATGAAGCTGGAGACGTGGAGCTCGTAGTCGGAAAGATCAAAGAATTGCGCACGGGAACTGTCAAACATATCTCTAATACCCATATCTATCAGGAGCTCTTTCAAATTGTCCAAATCCGACGTTATTTTGAACTTTGGCAGTTGCACCAACACTGTCTCAGCAATTCCTCTTTCGAAAGAACTGAATATGGACCTCAGAGTCACACTCTTCAGCGATTTAATCACATCCAATAACGGCACCCCTCGTTGAGGAAGGAAAATCAACATCGAAAAACGGCTATGTTCTCCGTAAGGCAACTCTAAAATCTTGGCTTGAATTTGATTTATGGATGTCATGTTGAATTTCCCCTTTGTGAACATCAAATTGACTTCTCCAAGTTCATTAAAATTATCGTCGTAGAATTTGCTCACTTCTGTGTCTTCAGGAGAGAATGCGTGTCGCCAAACGCCCTTGAAGTACAAAGCGTCAACCATGATAAGGTACGCGCCTTCCAAGTCACCTGGAGTAATGATCTCTTCGATAATTCCATGAGTGGAGTTATTGACATAGCTGTTAATCTGAGAGGCAGCTGCCGTGAAATCAGCAAATGACAATGGTCTGATCTGACAAATGCCTGTATTGATCAGTTTTATTCTAAAAGCCTCTTTAAGTCCCATTGTATTGTCGATGAATAACGCTGAGCTCCTCTCCAACGTTGCACTTTGGTCTCCTGAGCTGATTTGCTTTGCCAGCTCCAGATATTTCGTGTTGAAACATTTGTGAGGATGATGTTTGAGGACTTGTTTGATTTGTTGCAGCGTTTCGCCGGTTGCTCCCAAAGACGCAGCTGATAGAAGAGTCCATGGTGACAGAGTAGACGAGATGAAGTGTCCTTCAGTGTCTTCGGCGATTCTTGTGAGCAGTTCCACCGTAAATGAATACACTGACCTACGGAACTTTATCTCAGCAGTTTGCTTCGTGCATTGTGAGATAACGAGAGGGACTATGGCCCAAAGGGTAATAACCAACTTTAGAATGCGAGCCATTTTGACTGTTCTAGGCAAAAAGACCTCGGCTACTGGCAGTTAAATAAAATTATGGAGCTGTTATCATCTTCAGTGATAACCTCGAGGGTTAGAAGTCCAGGGTTTATTACTGTGTAAAAGCCCAATTGTAATGCGAGTTTATTTGTGTAGTGATACAAAAAGTGATATTGAGTGGGTCTGACTAAAAAATTGGTTTTTTTAACTGTTTAAGTATAATTTTAGTATTTCTGTTCGTTCTGTGATTCAGGTGCCCGTGAAACGGTGGCAACAAAAGTTCGGCAACTATGGCCTTTTTTTAAAGCAATGTTCGCCGGTTCGGAAATGGAAATTTAGTTTTGTTTGGTCCCGGGGCTTGTTGAAATAGGGCTCGCGACACCTCGTAGGCCGTAACACAGGCCTCACCTCAAGGCCTGTGTTCAGCAATTCGATGTATACGGACGGCCTTCCTGTTGTTTAAATAAAATGTGTGCTTCACAACTTTCCCTCCGACATGCGCTACATGGTAACACCAGTGAAGTTTAAAAAATCGTTCTATTGGCCACACTGTGTTTAGTGAAGTGTAAGGATAATAATATCAGACGTGCATTAAAAACGACATCCGTTGGCCAATTCGACTTAGCTTGGTTATCTTGAATTCTGAGAATTGTTTTTTTAAATACATTATCTGCTTAGTACACGATTTTTTGCGAGTATTTTGCTGAATTAAGCACTATGGACTAGTCAGTCAGTTCAGTTTTATTTTCACTAGCTCACGAACTCACCGTTGTAAGATCGATTTATCATAAGTTTTTTGATGAACAACACAGTGTTGGGTCTGGGTGTTGGTGCTGCTAGTAGTTTCCATAGCACAAGGGAAATCTTTGAAAAAAATATAAAAAATAAATATAATATGACTTTACTACTGGTTCAGACTTTACTTCTATCGAGAAGACTCCAGTAGGCCTAACACGAAACAATGCTTTAACTTTTTTTACTTTATCCTGTCTTAAAAAAAAGTTTCGTTTACTTTTTGATTACCAAAACGTTAGCGGTTCGTGCTAGGCCTACAGAACATAAAACTTGTCAGTAGCTAAAACATTCCCCAAATAAAATCGTGAGATGTTTACCTGAAATCTCTTGAGTTCTTGATCAAAGTCACTTCTGTCCGTGACAATTGTCAATTTCGATACTGCTGTCACGGTAGATTGACTTTGTTGAACAATGTGTCCTCGTCTGATGACTCCTCACATAAAATCATTGTACCGTGTAATAATTACATACCTAAGTCGAGAGGTACAATTAACGGTATGTGCCGCTACCACATACCCATTTCCGTTTTATGTCTTGCTATGACCAAATGACATTTCTTTCCTTAGATCAAGGAGGACTGACCGGAAATGGGTAGCCTGTCATGCCCTCGACCGAACAGTTAGCATATAAATTGTTCGAACCAAGTGTTCAAAAAGGCATTGACAATTTGACAAAGGCAATTGTAGGACAAATACGTATCTTGCTCCCGAATTCAGGAACGTCCATCAACGCTAAGCACAACCTCACGCTTACGCTGTCTCGTAAAATGTCAGTAGAACTGAAAGGGACAGCATGAGCGTGAGCGCGTGCTTAGCGTTGATTGTCGTTTGTGAATTCGGGGGTTAGCGTCACTAAAATTTAAAACTAGTGAAGCAATAATTTAATTCTTTAGTGATAAGATAGCTTTTCTTGAGTACTTCAGACATGTTTAACCACACGTTACGTCATTTGAATGCTGACTGTATCTGATACTAATGCCATACCCAGCAATGTCCTATATAATTAGGTTTAGATTATCATCAACCTATTTCAGTCCACGGCTGGACCTGAGGCTCCTACTGTAAGTTTCTTTCTTTTTTTCCCTTCTTTCTATCCTCTGCCTAACGCATCAAATTCCTGCCAATACCTATTGTAAGTTGTATATCCACCGGTCACTCATTGACGCTCCTTTTTTAGCATCAACTGTTAAGCAGTTGATGCAAAAAAAGTAGCGTCAATAGACTAGCATACATACATACAAACATAAACGGCCTATACATATACGTCCCACGGCTGGGCACAGGCCTCACCTCAACTATGAGGGGGAACGAGTGGTGCTCCAACACGTGGGCTCAGTACGGATTGTTGGAGGGGTGTAAGGTTAGTGAGCAACCTTAATGTCAGATGTTATCAAGCTGCCCTAAGGCCCAGAGGCCCAGTGGCCAGAGGGGTCAGAACTAAACTTAACGACTGACATATAGCGACGTCAACCTGGACCAACTGCTTAACGTGCCTTCCGAAGCACGGAGATGCCCGAAAAATACATCACCAAATTTCAGTCGGTGGAGCAACTTTTGACTGTGATCGACGACTTACATACAATAGTAGGTAAAAGCCTTGAAGTTTTCTAACTTTGGCCTAGCTTTTCTAATCCATGAATTGCTACCGATGTTATATTGTTTCCCTATATACCGATCAGTTAGTATGCAAACATTATTTAGCAACTTAGAATGTGCTGCAAAAATGTTTTATATCTAACCTTCAAAATTAAGCAAACACTACCCAGAAACCCAAACATGTAGCCAATGTTTACTATGTTCAAGATTCTGTATCAATAAAATCGTATAATGTTGGTATAACGATATAAGTGTGACCTATGTCGTCATAGTTTGCCGTTTTAACGGGTCGGTTACAATACCGCACTCAAGAGTTCCATAGTTAAGGCTCATATATCCGCCAGGTGGCGCCCTCATTGAATAAATATTAACATATTTTACCTTAAATTATTCGAAATTTATTTAGAAACGGAAAAAAATATTCTACCTATATTCCAATACTTTTTGTCGACTGACTGAAGGAAAAGTAATTTCTCTGTTTTTAAAGAGTAGAGCCAGCTTTTGAAAAGTCTTTCGATTATCGATTCCGTTAACATCGATGTTAAAATATTTTACGTATATCGACATCGATGTTTTAATTTCAACATCGATGATCATCGAGCATCCCTAATTTAGTCCAGGAAACTCGCAGTAAGCAGCTTGGACTCAAATGATTAAAATTCGATGTAAAAAAAAAAATGTCAATTTTGGCTAATCTTGGTACTTTTGAATACTTAAACTCGATTAGTTCGTTATCCTTTGTATATTGGTTTCGTTGCTATTCCATCAGCATAATTTTTATACCAGGTGGTTGGGAAATATCGGTTTGAATCGGACGGCAGGGCATAAAATCTAAAAGCCCAAGTTGAATTGATATCCAAAATCACTCTGCATTCAATTTGTTATCAGCCGTGCTATTCCGGCGGACGCCAAAACTCCCTTCGCTCGTGTAAGTGAACTTTAAAATTCAATTTCTTTGCAACTTTGGTCGTTACAGAGAAAAAAACTAAGCCAAATAACATTTTTTAATTATTTACATACAAAATGAGAGAAAATACTAATTCAAAGTAAAGCGTATTGATGATTGAGGTAAGCGTGAAGCACCGAGATGTGAAGTGATGTCTGATGTGCACAGCCGGAATAGCACGCCTGATGATATTTATAATATATGAGATGTCCCAGATGTATGTCTTAAACGCAAACAGGCGAATTTAAAATGTAAAACAAGTTATTTTCCAGGCGTGTGCCTGATGGTTAACCGACCGTTCACAAATGGCCGTCAGGTACTGGCAGTTAGTTTTTTGCTAGAACATTTTTTGTTGTATCAAATTATTGAGATAGTCCCGTTAGTATTGCTGTTAAATATCGGTAATATGCTAAGACCTGCTAAGTACAGTTAAGTGGTTACCATGCCTTCTAAAAATAAATATGTCTAGTTTAGAAGGTTATTTTTCTTCATCTTATCTAGAGTCGTTCAAAAACTATCTTTCACCACCGAATCTACTTTTCTTATTCAGTTTCTCTTCCTGATGGTTGCCTGGAAGAGATTGCTTTTAGAGATAAGACAACTTATATTTTACGTCCTAAATATCTGCAAACATTGATGTGTAATATTGCACAAAGAAAACAGTTACGGCCGTAGGTAGGTATACACCTACGACCGATTTGGTGTAATGGTTCAGAAGTGGGCTATTACACCAGTGTGCAGTGGTCGCGGGTTCGATCCCCGCGCAGTACAAACATTTATGTGCATGAACATGTCTGTTTGTACTGGTCTGGGTGTTTCTGACCAGATTGGTCGTACGTTTTCGCTATTTATCTCAATGAAAAACTGCTTCAAAGAAAAATGCTGTGTATTTTGAAAAAGTCAATGGCGAACAGATCGATCAAACAAAATTTATAAAAAGAAGGAAAAACGTCACGTCACTTGCACTCGCGAATGAGGCCGTTCGGTGTCGTCCTCTTCAGCAGCACCATAGATGGCGCTACGGGTTCCCGAACATGCCCCCGGCCTTGAAAGCACCAGCTTTCGAAAGGGTTGAGGAGTTATGGTCAGCTAGTCTAGAACAGGGGACAGATCCTGGTCACGGCACGTCTGACGACTCCGGAGGCTGTGCGTATGTCTGCCACCCTTACGATGCCGTCTTCACCTGGTAGCGTCTTCTCGACGCGTCCTATCTGCCATTTCAAGGGCGGTAAGTTATCATCTTTGATAACGACGAGAGTATCTGGCTTCAGGTCGGCCGTGTTCTCCTTCCACTTGGTTCTCGTCTGCATCTCTGAGATGTACTCTTTATTCCAGCGTGACCAGAAGTGTTGACGTAGTTGCTCAACTCGTTGGTATCGGGTAAGTCGGTGCATTGGCGAGTCTCGTACATCAGCACTTGCAGGCGCGGTGAGTGACCTCCCAACCAGGAAATGAGCCGGAGTAAGAGGTAGCATATCTTGCGGATCCGAGGATAAAGGGCTCAATGGACGAGAATTCAAGACCGCTTCCACTTGTGTTAACAGTGTGGTGAGTTCCTCGAAGGTCAGGTGTGCGTTGCCCACCACACGGAGCAAGTGGTATTTGCAAGATTTTACTCCTGCTTCCCACAGGCCACCAAAATGAGGAGAATACGGAGGTATGAATTTGAATTTGATACTTTGACTACTTGCCTACTCGATAATATCTGATGAACAATTTGATATAAATTTCTTAAACTCATTTGCTAGTCCTACAAAGTTTCTGCCGTTGTCTGAGAAGATTACTTCCGGTTTGCCTCGTCTTGAAATAAACCGTTTCAAAGCAAGGAGATATGCGTCGGATGTCAGATTGCTAACAAGTTCCAAGTGTATGGCGCGTGTAACAAAACATATGAATAAACAAATATACGCCTTTACAGTCTTAGCACCTCTCCCCGAACGATTCAGTACGAGCATGGGACCCGCATAGTCGACTCCACAGCGCATAAACGGTACAAATGATACATTGCTGTAATACCTTCTTAGCGAGATCACGCCCCCTTACCGGCCACCAGCGCTCGCGCAGCGCGAACAGCAGCGCCTGCGGAGCCGCATGCAGCAGCCGCGTGTGCTCATGTCGGAAGAGTAAAACTGAAAAGTGATGTTTACTAGATATTAGCACAGGATGTTTTTTGTCATAATCAAAGTTAGCTGAATATTCGATGCGACCGCCTACTCGAATTAATTTATTTTTGTCAATAAACAAATTCAACTTACTCAAGTTATGATTTACTTTTATATTTCCGCTCTCCGATAATGATTTGAACTCTGTTGGAAATGATTCTAACTGTGAGAGTCTAGCTAAGGCCCTTACAGAGTCTCTCAATTCATCAACACTTAGCATGCCGGTCTTCCTCTCGTTTTTATTACGCGCGTTATGTATAAAACGAAGTACATAGGCAGCTGCGCGGCTCATGCGGTTGAATTGGGAGAATCTGTGAAACGGGAAGAATGACGTAGCGGTCTGGTGATCTGCTACGAGGGAGTGTACTGCACTAGGTTTGACTTCCGGGAGCCCTTGCGTAGTGATATTAATCCCAGAAGCCGAGCAAGGTGTATAATCTGGGTTGTGAAGAAATGTAGGCCCCTCCCACCATAATGATGATAATGATGACATCGAAAGGTCAGCCAACCTGACGCCACGTGACACGAGGTCGGCAGGGTTGTCCTTCCCACTTACATGGTGCCATGGGAGGTCTTTAGTAATTTCGTGAATTTCAGTCGTACGATTTTGAACGAACGTTTTTAATAGGTTGGGAGCCATACGTAACCATCCCAACACTACCGTTGAGTCTGTCCAGAACACCACTTGGTCAAAACTACGATGTAATGACCCATTCACTTTTACATAAAGCCGAGCACCTAATAGCGCCCCGCATAGCTCTAACCTAGGTATACTTACTGGTTTTAGCCTTTTTTCTAAAGCTAGAAACTGTCGCTCAGCTTGTGGATAAGTCTCACCTAAGGAGTCAGCTGATTCTTTGAGCGGAATTCGAACGCAAAACCTTCCTTCAACGTTGCGTGTTGTGTTGTTCATGAAAGATTGCTCGCTATCCAACTTATTATCATCAAGCGTATTCTGGGCCCTAGGTTCAAGTTCCCAGAATTGGCGTAATTGCGTATCTATAGACTCACTGAAGTTACAGTGAATTGCTTTCGTAACGAATTTATTTATTTCTAACGAGCTCGACACTATCCACCCTAACTGCGTGTTTTGGAGGAATGGCCCGCTAGGTAATCGCATATTTCCTTCGATCATCAAGTCCCAAGATCGATCTGCGCCTATTAATATGTCGATATCTTGGGACTTGAGAAAGTGTGGATTTGCGAGCTGAACATTGTCAGGAATCCTGACTTGCGCGCTTTGTATGTTGACAGCTGGCAATGTTGACGTTATTTGTACTGCCTATATACTAGTTATATTATTTGTTTATCCTTATTCTCGTTTGCTCATCTTTTTTGCACATCCCAACTCCCTGGTTCCTGCAGAAAGTCCTCTACCGAAGGTTGTCTGGAAGAGATCGCTTTGTAGCGATAATATAAGACCGCCTGAATTGTACAAAGGCATGTCCTTCTACGAAAACCCTGCAAAATGTATTTTTGTGCAATAAAGATTATTTACATTTACTATATGTACCATACCATGGACAGGACGTCCATTGCACAATACGCAAAATTGGAATTACCATACATATAGTGTATTTACTATACATGTAGTGTATGTACTATACATATAGTGAATGTACCATACAATTTGGCAATTCCAATTTTGCGTATTATGCAATGGACAGGACAGGGTGAGGTCCGGCTCTGGGACGTATGAAGTTTGTTGTTTGTTTTAGTTTTAAGTTAAGTTCAAGTTGAAAAGTTTGTAAAACTTAACGATTGAGTGAGAGCCCCAGACGTAAAAGAAAACTGTTTTAGGTTAAATCTGACAATATACTCTACACGTGTTAGTAATTTTTATAAACATTTAGAAGATACTTTTGCAAAAGTTTGTTCTTGCTGATATTCTGCGTTGCAGATTCCTGGCTCGTATTTTTTAAGTATTTCAATATTTAGATAAAGATAGCATTGTGTATGCTGAACAATAGGAATGTTTGACGTATTAGTTTTTTTGCTAAGGAATGCATAAAAACTAGCCTAGCGCGTATTGGCAATGGGAAAGGCAGAGATCCGTATGCAAGTAACGAATACTTTTCTTGTTACCAACCCCCGAATTCACAAACTACAATCAACGCTAAGCACCCGCTTACTCTCATGCTGTCCCGTAAAACGTCAATAGAACTGAAAGTGACAGCTATACGTCTGAGTGATGCTTAACCTTGATTTGCGTTTTTGAATTCGGGAGTAAGACAATCAATCTTTATTAGAGATCGTCTAAGCTAAAATGACGCGCCCCTCCACTGATCTACACATCTAAGCAACCGCTCTATCCGCGTATCGTTACTTTTCCTGTTACATTTAATAATATTTATGTTTTTGTTAATATTATTTCAGCATTTTCCATGCAGTATCTTTACTTATTATATTTGTTTCTTCTTTGACAGTTTTACTGGACTGTAGGGTAAACGGAGAGGGTTCTCAACTCTGATATAATCAAAGTAACTTGCATGCCCAAACCCTTAGCCCTTAGAGGCACCCCCTTTAAATGGGGTTAGGGACCTAAGAAGTAACTTTATTTGACATAGGTGAGAAAAGCGACCTGGTACCTGCTGGTAGAAAATATCGAGACGAAAAAGTGGTCACCAATGATGTGTAACACAGACTTCATGCTCTATGGTTGTTACCTAACGTTTTTATTGAACTGTCACAGAACAATAAAGCATACAATACAAGTGAAGTCAGGTTAGTTAGGTTATGACAGTTCGCCAGGGGTCCGCCGGTAGAGTCCCTCGCGGTGGTACTTGGACACCTCTGGTAACGCGCAGAAGATGGCCTCCGCGGAGTTTAGTGGGTATTCCCTTCCTTTTGGGGTGGATGAGTCCAATACTCCCCCGCTTTCCTACCCTTTTTTTTTTTTTTTTCGTGGGGAAATCCTCATGGATACCTCGCTGCCCGGGGGGACGACGAGGTTATGTCGGACTCCTACCGACTAAAACCCCACGGCACTCGACCGTGGCACTTTGGCGGCGAAGCTGGATCCTACCGTAAGTAATGCCGCACTGCTCCGCCGCCAGTGCTAGCCCCTAATGGGGCCCCCTCCAACCGACCCCCCAACGAAGGGGGGAGGCCACGAAAGCGCCTGGAGTACGCAGGCACTTTCGCTGTCTCGGTGGACGCCGTGCAATGCAAGCCCCCGCACTCCGGCCCGCTGGCACCCACTGTTCGCAGACCCTACTGGGCCCGCAACCACGAGCCACCCAAAGGGCGGCTCCGCTGCCTTATCCGGCGGTACGGCCCCGCCGGGCCGCGATGCACAGGGGGGATCAGCCTCGAATTACTGGCCCCCACCAACCGGTTGTGCGCCGCGGCCCCAACCACGCGCCTCAAGGCGCCTGCAGGCCCCACTGGCCCCGCAGCCCCACGTCGCCCTTGCGGGCCGCAGCGGGTGGGTACCCAGTCCACCACACTGCCACGCCTGGGTTCTCTTCGCTTCCCGGTGGTTCCCCATCACTAGGCCCCCTCGCCACGCCTAGGCGAGAACCCATGAGGGGGCCGCTTTCCTACCCTGGGAACGGGATAGTTCGCAAATGCATGCTCCGCGTCAAAAAAAATAGGTTATGACAGTTGTCTTTTGAAAGCACGGCGACTTTCTGAGTTACATGTCATAAATGTGGGTTCCTCAAGCACGAAACCCTAAAACAGTGTTTATATATGAAAAGCACGCAAAAACATACCATCTCTTCGCGGTATTTCTCCAAAACAATAACATCCCGTCATTTTATTTGTTTAAGTGCTAGCAAATGTTTCTATTTCTAATTAGTTGTTGAAAACGGAAAGTGCCTAGGATTTAATAATAAATAATCTAGTTTTTCTTAGCATTTCGCAGATATGTTTATGGTATAGTTCGTTCGCCCAGACGTCAATGATAGTTTAAAATAGATCGGGTTGATGTTCACCGACGTGAATTTGACAAGCGTGGTGTTTACACCAATATCTTAATAAATTGATGTATGCGTAAGTAACTTTATTAATATACTCGTAGTATTGTATGTATGTCTATTTTTACAATTAAAAATCAAGTTTTTGATAGTTCTTGCACCACCTACTTCTTTTCTTTCCTTGTATCTCTACCCGAAGGTTGCTTGGAAGAGATCGCTTCTAGCGATAAGGCCGCCTAAATTGTACATCCTAAATCTCTGTAAACTTGTGATTTAATTGTTTTCTTTGTGAAATAAAGTATATCTTAGCTTATCTTATCTAACAATTCTTAACATTTCAACATCAATATTTGAAGTAACAGAGTCTCTGCGCTTACAACATCTGCAAGTACGTATCTAACCCCCTTATTCACAAACGTCAATCAACGCTTATGCTGTCCTGTAAAATGTCAATAGAACTGAGGGGACAGCTTTCCTTCTAAAGGATCCTCAATGTTAATTTGCGTTTGTGAATTCGGGGGTAAGGGAAAGAGTTTGGTGTCGTATTTTTGTATCCCGTTTACTTAAGTGCTTCACGAATTTGACCCCAGTCTCGCCTGACGGTAGGCGACGACAAGGTAGAACACAGTTACCCAGAAAATGTCTATTCACTCTTGCCTTGAAGACTCCAAGGTTGTATGTTTAATGAAACACAGACGCAGGGAGAGCGTTCCACTCCTTAGCGGTGCTTAAATTAGTAAGTACCTACTAGCTGCCGCCCGCGACTTCGTCCGCGAGGGCTTAGGTTATAAAAAAAGTAATAAAGGTATCTTTGAAAAATAATGTATTACTTTTTTTAAAACAAATACAATCACCGGAAACATACAACCTTGAAGTCTACAAGGCAAGAGTGAATAGACATTTTCTGGGATAGTGTGTTCTACCTCGTCGTCGCTTACCGTCAGGCGAGACTGGGGTCAAATTAGTAGGTATGCTACATAGACATAGCCTATGTCTTATACGATGCATAAGCTATATTATTGTAAAGTTTGATTAAAATCCATCCAGTAGCTTTTACGTGAAAGAGCAACCCAGCACAAACATCCATACACATACAAACTTTCGCATTTATAATATTAGTAGGATGTTCGCATTTACATTTTATTCAACTAAATGACGGTCACCAAGACTATGAGATAAGATTTATTTACAGCCAGGTGTCTAGGACGATGTCTAAGGTTTTATAGCACCTCATTCGTCATACAAGTCACAGTAAACAGAGAACAGTAAAATATCTACATACAAACGTGCCGCTGTCCGTTTGAATGTGTGCGAGAGCCGCGTCGCACGCGATTTCACACACACGCTAGCATAAAATATGGGGGAATAAGGTGCCGGCAGTACGTACGGGCTGTGCCGCGTGTCTGTGAGCACGCTAGGGTAATAACTCGGCGGGTGGCCTTAGATAACCTACTGTTATGTTTACTGTGACGATGTCTAAGGTTGTATAGCACCTCATTCTTCATACAAGTCGCGCAGTAGTGCTAATTGTTCAAACATTTATTCTACGAGCATCTTACGCATTTCTTGTTTGTTGTCCCATCGGGTTTTATAATAATTTTATGTGTGGTTTTATTATATGCTGTAAATTTAAGTATGTTTATCAAGTGGATTTTGTTAGTGTTTGCAAGACTCTGTATTGAATGAGCCCTAGTTAATAATAAGTCCTTTTTTGGAGCCCTTACGTCAGAACATGGTAGTGAGACTTAACTGATTGATCTTAGTTTTACAGAAAATGAACTGGGAAGGAAAAAGGAAGGAGAGTGTCGTGGTCCAGTGGTTAAACGTTGGTAGATGTCAGTCGGTAAGCTTAGTCAGAGGCCTTAGGGCGGCTGGATAACATCTGTCATTAAAGTTCCTCACTAACCTTACACCCCTCCATTAATCCGCACTAAGCCCGCGTGTTGTAGTATATTATTCCACCTCATAGTTGAGGTGAGGCTTGTGCCCAGCTCACCAAATAAAATTGATCAGACCGCCAAGCAATTTAAACATTTCTGCACCATATTTACTATAAACTATTTTACATAGTTAACTAATGGCTAGTTGAGGCAATCTAACCCAAATGTCGATCATAAAATTATATAGGTGACCGACTGAGCCCAGTAATTCTGAGATTTAACGCAACACGGATCAAATAGTAATTGAAGTACGGACTGGCAAATAGTCGGTGATTAAGTTAAATGCAAATTACCTTGAGAGAGCTTTAAAATTTTTGCCGTTTCATAGATTTTGTCACTAGATATGTACGAAGGGCATTGCTACAACAGAAATGATATTATAATGAAAAATAGGTAGGTTATGTCGGTACCGATGCGAAGTCAAAAATTGTCACCTATCGTACGCAACTAAAATTTGACCGTGAGAACAAGATAGTATGATTACTTGCTGGAGCGTAAACTAGACAGATACATGTTGCACAGTGTCGTCTCAAACTATCAACACTGTCAATGCTCAAAAGTGTTCAAAAGTTTTGATTTAAACCTTAGGGTGCCACTTTTTTAGCACAAGTAACCTATATACCTCTTTTTATTTTAAGATCATTGTACAACAGAGCTTTTTCTTTGTTCTTAAAGTCGATTAAGTTACAAAAATTAATGATTTTAATACTTTTCTGCTATTACTCTGTCAGGCCAGCTGTCTGAGGCCACACAGCAGTAGTCATTTAGGAAAAAAAAACCGCCGTTATACTGGTTTGGGTTTTTTATCAATGTTTTCCATCACCGGAGAGTTAGTCACTTACAAAGAACACAAAGCTGGTGTACCGGCCAGTCTTGAACTCGGGCACGCCAGGTTCCTAGCCAAAGTGTTTAACCACTGGGTCACGACGCTCTCTTGAACATATTGAAAAGAGTAACTGCTGAGTTTCTTGCCGGTTCTTCTCAGTACAGAAACAACTTTCCGACACCGGTGGTTGAGTCACATTATGTTTGTGTACTGTGTATTTATTTATTATTTCTATTATAGTATTTAAGTGTATTTTTGTTTGTTTGATTAAGTTCTTGACGATTTGAAAGCACTTGTAACAGGTCCATTTAAAATAAAGATATTTCTGATTCTGATTCTTTTTTAGCATTTATTCAGTTGATTAGTCAAAGTACGTCGAACTGCATAGTATTTATAAAAACAGCTGAATTCGGCAAGTTTATGTCCAGATGCTGAAATTGAAACTAAAGCGTAAAACGGACGACTGTCCAAACGATTTAAAAGTTGGGAACGCGCCAGCATACCGTTGCAAAAATTCGCCAACGCATTAAAGATTGAATGACATGGTCACGGTCGACGTAAATGATTGTGACTGGTTTTTTATAATACCAGGCAATGATATTACACTAAAAAAGACTTAGATATGGTATGTGAGTACTGACGCGAAGACAAAAATTGTCCCCTGGCGTGCGTACCGCGCTCTAGTAAATAATTGATAATTAAACGAACTTACCTTAAGTGAAGTTCTATTATAATTACACGAAGGCTTTGTCCGAAGAAATTAAGAATAACAAAAATGTAGTAAAGCGTGTCGCGCTGGCCATCTACCACTAAAGTTGAAACCATAATCAAGAGAAAAAAAAAATGGTTTCAACGTCATATTCAGCTGTCACAGATTGTCAAATGTCATTTAGTTGAGAGCTTCTTCACCTGGAACATAAATTAGGGAGCCTCCGAGAGGCTAGATAACTGCACATAATACTGTAGGGGTCCTAGGGTAGGGAGGGTCTTAATTTCTTCGGACAAAGCCTTCGTGTAATTATAATAGAACTTCACTTAAGGTAAGTTCGTTTAATTATCAATTACACTTCGCTTTGTCCTCGAAATTAAGAATAACAAAAATGTAGACTTTGAAAGCAGTACAGTATTATGTGCATAATGAAGGGATATAAAGAAGCATAGGTATCATATGAAACAAAAAAACAAAACCTAAAAAAAAAAAAACAGTAGGTTGCTTACAGTAGTTAAGTAAGCATTCTGAGAAAAATATTAATACAAATAAATAACTGTAACATTATTGTAAATATTACAACATAATATTGCAACCATGTTATGAGTTTCAGTAATACCGTAGTTGTTGTTGACTTATTTATTCATTAAAGAATGTGCATAACATTCCTAGGAGCTTCCTAAACTGTTCTTTGATAGAATTTAGCAAACAGAGGAAGCTTCACTCCAACCAGTTGTGACTCTAATAAAGTTAATTAACACCGGAGTACAACAGAGGTACTTGCATGTCTGGTCGAATGAACAATGAATAAAGATGTATGTATCTCACTTTCGGTTAGGATCCTGTTAGGATTCCTATAATCCACCGACTAATAGTTTGAGACCCTACGAGATTGTACAGTTATTGAAAACTGACGAAAACAATATTTTCGTTGTTTATATAATCGTCCATGATTTATCCAAATAAAATTTAAAAGCCTCAGCAGGGCGGAGGTCGACTAGTTAAGGAAGTCAAATTTAAAAAACAGGGTTGAAGTAAACCTTGATGTCAAGTTAATCTAGTATTTTGATGAATATATTTTGAAATAACTACATTCACTCCATTAAATTTAAAAAAAATTAAATCACTTTTATGATACAGAGTTACTGCCAGTTCTAAAAGTAAGGCTGGATCACATGTCTAATTATACTTTGGCATAGGAAGGGTTTTATAAAACCCCCTTGATAAGTTATTTTTGTACTCGAACTTAAGTCTATTTTTGAACTTACTAACAATGATAACAATGGTACCATAATTCGCTCCATAATTCAATAGAATATTTAATAAATATCAATTCAGCTTCCAAGAAGTTAATATGATTTGACTGTCTTATGATAAGTTAAACCATTTTTTAAACGCAGTATCGCAATGTTGCTTGATGATGAAGCTAAGATTACGTCGGGAGACAAATTTATCAGAGGCAGTTTCACATAATTTCTATTCAATGTCAGGAGGCAAACGTGTAGTATTCGACGTTTGCGCCACTGCCAGAATTTTCTAGTTATTTAGAAAGTTGTGAGGGAACCTGACGCCACCTCACCTTTTTTATATATAATCTCCGTTGTATTGTCAATTTGCATGATAATTTTAAATTACTTACAGCTATTTTTGGCATTACATGCACCAAGCATTTATAGTTAGTTGATGTAAAATCTTTTTTGGAAAAACTCCACTGCCCACTTGCCGTCTATCCTTGTATGCAGCCCCCCCCCCCCTTTTTACTTGCAAAAAGTGTTTTACTGAATTTTTCCACTTAACTAAAGTCTCCTTGAAGGTGGTCAGGTAAATTCGTATCTTCATCATAATCATTTGTATGTTGAAATACAAGATATTTACACATCTCAAATACTTCAATAGAGAACCAGCCAAATTGAATGGCTGGGCGGGCATGCAAGGTAAAAGACCCACTAGGTAGTTGGTTTTTGATTTTGCATTGCTGCAGTCCTGTAATTTTTGTGATTTCATTTAAAATGTTATATCTTTTCTGGTCGATGAGTTCAACATGACAATGTTTGGTGACAATTAAGAATCTTAAATGGGTTTTATTGTCATATATGACTAACTCTTAACCTGATACACTGATTATATGAGGTCCCAATGCAACATAATATCATTCAAGCTAATAGTAGATACATAGACCATGGATTTGTTGCTGGTTTGATTAGTTTGGTAAAAAACCAAAGGAGCAGTGCTCAAACCAAAAGGCCCACAATAAACTCAAAAAAAAAAGATTCATATTTTGAGTTAGATAAACAAAGAATAAAAATGGTCTTTTAATTCAATGGATGCTATAGTAATCCGTTGAAACAAATTGTTAAGTGGTTCTTAAATCATCAATTTAAAGTGGTTGGTTTTTATAAACTTTTTATCTAAGTTCAATTTAAGTAAATCTACTTTTCCACCTGGGTAAGTACTACTTAGATACAAACTGATTATTTCAATGAATCATCATCAGACTTCTCATGTTTAAATAATTCTGCGGAACTTAATTCTGCTGAAGGTGGTACATTGGTTTGGTAAACAGGTTATTTATAAACCTCAATCCATGACAGAACAACTGGCTCCACCAATGATCAATGAGAGACTGTCTGAATGACTCACCAGTATTATTATTTGCGGTGTTGCAAATCCGAGAGCGCTGCGGCGGCGCTGCAGGCGGTGCATGACGGCGCTGGTGATACCAAGAGCCCGTCGGCAATGTCAAAGGTGTCGCCTTGGCAGGCAGACGCCTTAAAATTATTCCCGTACGGGAATAATTATAAGCCACTTTCACCACCTGCCTGGTGGTGAAAGTGGAAGCATTCAGTTTATTAAAAAATTGCTTGAAAGGTTGTCTAGAAGATATCGCTTTTAGCGATAAGGCCGCCTACATTGTAGAACTAAATCTTTGTAAGCTTTGCAATGTGATTGTTTTCTTAGTGCAATAAAGTTTATCTCATGCTATTTTATCTCATCTTGATATTTGTTTTTAATATCAGCCACAGACCTGTTAATGGCCTCAGCCGCCTGAAGTATCTGCCTAAGTGTCACCAATTATATTTTCATATATTTTTGTTGTGTATTATTGATCCTTGATATCTTTTTAATGAAAGAGCACACATATTTTCTCCTTAGCATTGTTTCTGTTTGTACAACAAGCAGTCATTAATGAGCTTTCCAGTGTCTATTCCTGATTTTTATAAAGTATTACATAAGAAAGAGCCATTTCAGCATAATGGAGACAGGGCACCAATCCTTTGGCATCTTCTGGTATGCAGTGTCTGTCTATGACCTCCTCCTTGTATATTCCCAGTGTAAGGAAATGGTTTAGATCTTTTTACCTTAATATGTTTGGGCAAATCTTAAGGCAAATCCTGCTCCTCCGGGTAAGATGAGACATAAGTGGGTTCTGACTGTATTATTATTGGCTCTTCAATTCTATGTGGTGTCATGAATAGGATGAAATCCTGTTCTGTCCTCGACGGAGACAGGGTAGTTTCCCACACCGGGACCAGATAGGGTAGTAACACAGTTGTTATTATCTGACGGATAATCACTAAGTTTTCTTTCTGAAAATCACTAATATATGAAACTTTTAATTAACTGAGCACTCATTAAGGTTATACCTTAATGTTATGTATATAAATACATTATCATGTTAAAAAGTTTGGAATAATCTCTGTAATCCATTCACAAACTCAGAGTATTAACTTTATTTAAAAAAATAATTAAATGAAGACTTATGCATAAGCACATACTCATAATACATGTATAACTGCTTTTGGTAGGTAACAATCACTTCAAATTGTACACAAGCATGAGCAAAATTGTGCACAAGCACATACTCATAATACATGTTTAACTGCTTTTGGTAGGTAACAATCACTTCAAATTGTACACAAGCATGAGCAAAATTGTGCACAAGCACATACTCATAATACATGTTTAACTGCTTTTGGTAGGTAACAATCACTTCAAATTGTACACAAGCATGAGCAAAATTGTGCACAAGCACATACTCATAATACATGTTTAACTGCATTTGGTAGGTAACAATCACTTCAAATTGTACACAAGCATGAGCAAAATTATAGGGTAATAAAGGTTTGTCATTAGAAAGGTTATAGCCGCTTAGAACTATACACATTCTTTATTCCTCCTTGGAAAAAACCTATTGGGGCATACACCAAACTTGGGGACTATCAATTCAAATGCATTGCATTCTCTACCAGTCAACCTGATAAATGAATGAGAAAAAGGTAAGTTATTACCTTATGAGCTATACACATTCCTTATTCTACTCTGGAAACACACAATTGAGGAGAACACTAGACTTCTAGAAAACTTCAATGCAAATGCATTGTTTTTCAAGTATGTACTTATCAGTACTTGGTCGTTTTTAACTGATGAATTAGAAAGGTCATAGCCACATAAGCTATACTCAATCCTTATTCGTCTTCGGATACACCCAATTAAGGTGAACACTAGACTTTTAGCAACCGTCAATGCAAATGCATGGTTTTTCAAGTTACTATGTACTTACCAGTACTTGATCGTTTTTAACTGATGAATTAGAAAGGTGATAGCCCCATAAGCTATACTTAATCTTTATTAGTCGTCGGAAACACAAAATTGAGGGGAACACTAGACATTTAGAAACTTTCAGAGCAATTGCATGGTTTTTCAAGTAGGTACTTACCAGAACTTGATAGTTTTTAACTCATGATAAGAAAGGTGATAACCACTCGAGCTATACTCATTCTTCATTCGTCTTCGGAAATTGAGAAGACACATATTGAGAAACTTTCAATGCAAATGCAGTTTTTCACGTAGGCAGGTATCCGCCAGAAACTCGATCGTTCTTGTAGTTTCCACTTGAAACTTTCTTTAATTTTTCTAATCTTTCGTTCCTTATGCATTCCCAAATCCTGGACTTTGTGTTTTTGATGCTTAATATCCTGAAATTTTTAAAACTTGGGAAAGAAAAAAATATCGTGCAGAATGGCGCGAGCACTAAAACGCTAATGACATTTGACAATCTGTGACAGCTGAATATGACGTTGAAACCATTTTTTTTTTTCTCTTGATTATGGTTTCAACTTTAGTGGTAGATGGCCAGCGCGACACGCTTTACTACATTTTTGTTATTCTTAATTTCGAGGACAAAGCGAAGTGTAATCATGCAATCTTGTACACACGGTCAAATTATAGGTACGTACGCCAGGGGACAATTTTTGACTTCGCGTCAGTACTGACAAAACCTATCTACGTCTTTTTTAGTGTAATATCATTGCCTGGGGAAACGAGACAGATACATGTTGTGCAGTGTCGTCTCAAACTGTCAATGCTTTGCTCAGGTGGTCGAAGTCCTGATTTCAGGTGCAACTTTTTAGCCCTCGGACCTCGGCTTAGGGTTAGGCTTGTTTGGGGACGCTTACCTCCTGCGATGATGAGACGATGGGATTCTTCATCATCAGTCTATTTTGGTCTGCTGCTGGACTTTAGAATCAAGAACAATTGCCAGAGTACACGAAATACCATTTATTAAAAAAACAGGGTAGGGTTCGAATCCCGGCTGATAAAATGATTGGAACGAGATGTCGTGGCAACGGCCGGAGGTAGCCGTAGTTTTTCACCGTAAGTAAGTACATCTCAGATGCTGTACATTATTATATCAGCCTAATATTAATAATATTTTAATTATTAGGCATACTATTTTCCCCGAATTACCGTATACGATTTTGCGGCCAAACAATTGTCATTCGTTAGTTTCTATGCTGAATGTTAATTCAAGCAATACCTCACGTAACACGTAACAAATGTGCGAGCGAATGTTATAATCAAATTCGCAATGCGAAAGCTTTCTTAGACGTCACTCAAAGTGATTGAGTGTGACCTTTTTTTAAATGGCATTTTGTCTACCTCACTATTATGCAATCAGTTTAATTGTTTATAGGAGTTGAATATAAGTTTGAATTAAAGCTTCCCTAATGTGCATACAATTCGTTGCTAACGTTCCCAATCTTGAAACGATGAAACAAACATTTATTGTGATGGGTCGTATGGAAGTTACTGCATTAAGTAGGTACCTAATTTTTATTTACTAGCATTGTTTAGTAAATAGGTATTCTTTTTAAAAAGATGTTATTAGTTTTGAAATGAGATATTATCAAGAATAAAGTAAAGCTTTTTTTTCCACCCTACATCTATTTTTTAAATAATTTTTTGTTCATCTTATACATTGTTATTTCAATAAGAAAGACTAACCAAGAATGCTTATTGAATCATATTGGGTAAAAGAAAACTTTTATAACTTATTTATCAATTTGGACCAGTTCCACAAAGTCCCTAAAGATCTAGGAACTTCCATTCAGGAATAATAAGATCAACTGTTCCTAATATCGAATAAAATCTACACGACCTCGCCGCCTGAACGCATTCTGGCGCCTCAGTACACTCGAGACCGCTGCTCCGGCAGGCCGGTCGCACACTCGCCAGGTTGGATAGTACGAGACGCATCATGATAAAGTTTATAGTGCTATTGCTCTTCGGAGCTACCACACTAGCCGCGAAATATAACTGCAACGCCAGGTCAGCTCTGCTCATCCTAAAACGACCCACTTACGAGTTCTCCGTCAAGCTACTCGATAGAGTCGCCCAGGAAACTGATGGGCATTTTGTGTTTTCGCCCATTTCTACATACATGCAACTATTAACCCTGGCTGAGGGTGCTCACGGGGAAACCTTGAGGGAAATACAGAACGTCACAAGACATCACCGCTTAAAATGCTTTCGAAGGAAATGGAAAGCGATCTTGAACAGAATGGACGCGGAGTTAGTTGTGAATTCAAAAAGAAAATCTCTTATTGTTATGGACAGATTACTGAAAATTAAAAAGAGGTTTATAAGTGAAGTTAAAAGACTGAAATCTATGGATGTGCTGTTATTAAGTTTCAACTTCCCGGAAAAATCTGCTGATATAGCGAACAAACTTATCAGTAGTGCTACGAGCGGAGTTTTTAAAGAAGCTTTTATTCCTGACGACTTCAACTCCACAGATCTTCTTATGGTTGATACATTGTACTACAGCAGTGATTGGCAAGTTCCTTTCAACGACGTTTACACTTCAACTGAACCGTTTTATTCAGAGAAAAATGTAGAAATTGGTGAAGTGAATATGATGAGCCGTGTAGACTACTTCTTCACGGCTCATATCCCTCACATTGGCGCTAAAGTGCTAGAACTACCCTGTGGAAGTGATAACAAAATGACCATGCTTGTGTTCTTACCTGTAAACAGTAGTGTTACAAATGTGTTCTATTCTTTGCAAAGAATAAGGTTGATGTCGATTTTCCATGCTTTTAAATCGGAAAAGAAAAAACTGGTAAATGTGAAAATACCTAGAATCAACATTCGAACAGATATGGACAATATTCCCGAGTTAGTTTATGATATGGGTGTTAAAAGGATATTTAGTCCTAATTTGGCTAATTTGAAAGGAATTAGTGATTTCAAAATGTACGCATCTTTATTATCTCAAATATCGGATATAGAGATGACAGAAAAAGGGGTGAGAGCTACCTCAGTGGCGGATTTCTTAGTTAAGGACCAAAACTATAGTGAATTTATAGCAAACAAACCTTTTGCATTTATGCTAGTCGACAGAAAAACTGAGATAATATTATTCGCTGGTATGTACTCTCTTCCCTCTAAGTATTAATTAGGTTGCTTTATAAAACTAACAGTCAGTTAAAAGTGTTTTTATTTAAAATATTTGTGTTACCTCGGTAATTTACATTCTCAGTATGCTTATTTTAAGGTTCGTTATTAAGTGACAGTAAATAAAACAATAAGTATTTATTTTCATAATTGTTTTTATTTATAACAATACATATTCAACACTATTAATAAGATGGTTTATAACTAGTATCACATTAACAGCCTCGTATTTTAGAATTATGGCAATAATATAACAATATTCATATTGGTTGTTACAAAGTACTTAATAATAGGTTCTGTACAATATTCGATATGTTTGATGATAAATTCGAAGTTACTTAAATAATAGGTATACTAATACATTTGAAACGAAATTATGATATTAACGCCACTTGTTTAAATATAGCGTCATTTGTTTTGCTATAACATATTTTGTTATTACGACGTTTTAGAATAGGCATGTGGTTATTGAAATTTTAAAGGTGACTTTTGATGTCTGCGACTAAGCTAGCATGCATACAGTGGCAAAATTTTGTCGCGTGTTTTCTCGTGTCTAAATCGAGAAAACGCGTGGAATTTTGTCGCGGTGCGAATCTCAGGCCGGCAGAAGCAACATCATGGCACAAACTTTCACAGCCTCATTAACGTCTGGTAAGTGCCATACTCGATATATCCAAAGGCCTTATTTACAATACTTACTTTTAAAAACAACAGCCTGTATCATAAAACAGGGTGATAACAACACCCTGTATCATAATATAGGATGATGTTTTTGAAAGTAAGTATTCAGAATCAAGATTAACAGTTTTTTTTGAAAGTATGTTGTTTATTTTGTATAGACATCAGAAATTCAATACCTTAAAAGCTCGTCTTCTGGTCCACATATTTACTGTTTTTGACACCATTTATCACATGTCATGTGTCATGACGTGGTAAATGGTGTCAAATTAAGCCTTTTACATTTAAGTATCGCTAATTTATCTTGCATTGTTAAGGTATTTTTGATACGTTTGAAGACCTAAAGTGAGCTGTGAAAAGATAGGAATAAGGCCCCCATTGTTAGACATTGGAAGTTTGACCTAAGAAGAGTTGGACTTATATGTTGTTCAAAATATGGTTCAAAGTCGTGGTTCAAAGTTCATATATTGTAAGAAAAAAAATGAAATGTCATATACAAAGTTCATTTTCTAAATTATGTAGGTATTAAATACTACCACGATGGAAAACTTACAACTACAATAAATTTTAATTACAAAGCCATAATATACATTGTTTTATTTTAATTAAAACCGCTAGTATTGTCTCTTATAATTAGACGGCAAAATTTACGATCATTACCAAATAACTAATCATAATTCCTAAGATTTTTAAGCCACAAACGAAGAATAAAAATATCTGGGAATCAAAACTTAGCAGAGCTTACACGATTTATGTCAGAATCTAACAAATTGATTATGTCAATGATATTATAATAAAAAAGAGGTAGGTTATGTCAGTACTGATGCGAAGTCGAAAATTGTCCCCTGCCGTACGTACCTATAATTTGACCGTGTGAACAAGATAGTATAATTATTGACTAGAGCGTAAACAAGACACATGTTTCGCAGTGTCGTCTCAAACTGTCAACGCTGTCAATGCTTTGCTCAGGTGCACGATCGTTCTGATTTTGGTTCTATTTTTTATTTTAATATCATTGAGCCTGATAGATATTTTCAAGTCTAATGCAAGAAGAGCAGTGTTTTAAGTTTATTGTGCAGCATCCTTGGAATCGAATCTATCGAGCCATCCGCGAATGCCGAAATGTTTATTTTGCTTTTAAATTTTAGTTTCTTGCAAAATGTTTGTCCACTACAATAACCTACACAGTAGTTGCACCATACCCGTCAAAAGCAAGCCCTATAAAGTATTAAACAAACAATGATAAGTCCTGCTTATCTCTCAAGGTTTTGGTGAAGAAAGGATGCGGGCGGAATTTAAAAATTCAAATAAATGTCGCAAGACCGATCTACTTTTGCGTCTGGAATTTGGTTTATTTATTCATTTACAATACGAAAACATATCTTTAGATCTTTTTAGCTTTCCATAATTTTAAATAATTTCGTATGTGTCCGTCTGGTTAGCTGCTAACTCGTTCTACATTCAATCGAATTGATTTTAATGCGAATTTTCATTATTATGCATACAATTTCTTCAGGATGGTTTATACAAATTAGTAAAATCATTCAGAAATTATGTGTACCTACTACACGCCCTTAACGGATCTAGGTCGACTTTTCCTGTAACCCTGTATATATCAGTTTTTATAATATCAGCCCTGGCCATTATTCCCCACAGCGCCATCTAGTCCCAAAGTAAAGTGAGCTAATTAAAGCTCGTATTATGGGCTACTAGACAACAAATAAACATACTTTATACTTTTGTAAAGTTGTATCTTCTGTAAATAGCATAACAAACAAAAGGTCTACAGAAGTAATCGATTCCCATCATTTGAAGATTTTATAAAAACGTGGACTTCAGATCCGAGTGAAGTAGTCATTTAAAAACTCTAATTAACTAAATCGGCCTCAAAATTAACATGACTAATCAAAATAATTAAGTTTTCTATCGGATTTTTAATGTCATTTTAATGTAATATATGGAATTGATCGACCCTGGGAATCTTAATTAAAATAATACCAATTATTCAGTTTTCGCTAAATAATGAATGAAATTCAGATAATTTAAATTTGATAACTTAATTATAATTAATGTCGAAGCCACCACACCTCGCGGCATCATTGGAGAATCAATTGACTGAACGACTGCATTTTATTAACTCTAATGAACTTTGAGCTACTCTGTTCTTTCCAGAAATTAATGTATTTAAGAAAAAATCGTTCGTATAAAGTTCGCGTATAAGCACTTCAGGACTTCGATGTACCGATAGTCAATGTGACATCCCTGGAGAGAGCCCAAATCTTGATCAAATCGAAGGCTTTCTCATAGTCCACGAACACTAGGCAGAGTGGAAGATTGTATCCCTTTTTTTTTGACCCAGGGGAAATGACATTACGCATACCCGTCTACCGGGGGGCGGACAGATTATGTGGGACTCACCACTGGGAAGGTGGCACACAGTGGCATACCCACTAAAAACTCCGGGACTCCCTATCATCGTCCATGTTGGGGGAACTGAGATGACTGGCACGAAGCCTTCTACACGATAATATTCTATCCATCGCTCTTCCGTATAATCTGCCGCAGCGTATGGATGTGGTCTATGGTACTTATAGCCTTTTTGGAATAAACAACAAATCCGGAGTTTTCAAGCGAATTGTGGATTAGTTTTTTAGTCGACCGCATCCTAGCTTTACACCAGGTGAGATCTCGGTCAAATCGAATTAACAAAAAGAAGAATCGAACTGACAAACTGCAAATAAGGAGTAACGCTACGTATTCGTGTCATAAAACAGTCAAATGGCTCTTGGCTCTTATATGATAGGTGTTATGGTTACAGGAAAATGTGCCTGATCCCCACATTGGCTCTATAACAATCTCGTCTTATAACTTACTAACATAACCCATAACCAGGAAACGCATTCAAACGACGATAAAATGAACAGCCTATAAATCTAAGCTTCATTAAATCAACTTAATTTATGAACTGTCAAAAGCATTGCAGTAAACAAAAACAAGGCGACATCTGATATTCCAATAGCATTAGCAAATTAATCAAATGGTCAGTCACAGCCTGGTCACAGTATAAACAAACAGTAGGTTATCTAAGGCCGCCCGCCGAGTTATTAGCCTAGCATGCAGACAGACACGCGGCACAGCCCGTCCGTACTGCCGCCGCCCCATGCCTCCCTATTTTATGCTAGCGTGTGCGTGAAATCGCGACACGGCGCGTGACACGCACTACACATTCGAACCTAGAGCGACGCGTTTGTATTTAGATGTTCTACTGTATGTTTATACTGTGGCCTGGTTGAATGCTATTCGCTAAATATACATCAAACGTGACCGCCGAATTATTTGCGGTCTAGGTCAAAGGCTTGTAGTACAGTCACGTACAGTTTTAAATTATAGTTGGATAGGACATTATTGCACACAGCGCCGTCTAGCCACAAATTAAGCAAGGCTTATACTAGGCTTGTATAAGGATACTAGATGCATAAACATTCGCAAATACTTTATTTCTGTAAACAGTAGTCAATTTGAGTAGCCAGCACACCTCACGTCACGCTTCACTTGACTTTGATTTTGGCCTTCTGTTAAAGTCAATAGTTTCGCGACTGTTGAAATTTTTTTTTTAAGCCGTAAAAGTTTTTTTATACAGTTTAGGTAAAGCGAATAGGAGAATAAAGTGAGCGTACTAGGGTGGAATTCTGCATTTGCACATGGAACGGATATGAAGTGAGATTGTATTTTGGTGTTATGTAAAACTCAACTACGCGAATGTGCTCGTTCGAGTGAAAATAACTAAGGCAAATAACATTTGAAAATTGAGGAAGCCCACCACGGTGAAGGCCGTAGACTATAAAGTTGACGTTTTTTCCTGACAATGATTGGTATGAGATTATACAGAATAGCATAGCTGCATCGAAATGTGAAATTATGGGAGTGGCTTGGCAGTTTTGTATACAAAAGCTGATGGTAGGCCAACACTACTCGTCCATAAATATCGTGATAAATGTCATGATATTTACTGATGTATCTTGGGCCGGATCAGAGCACACCCTATACCATCAATACAGATCGCGTCCGTACCTCGTACTGACGCATAAATATTGACAAGCGACACCACACGTAAGATAAATATCACGAAACAGGATCTGGGATCAGATCATGGATTTCCGAAAATCCAGCAATAAATATTGTGATCCGTCAATACACTACCGTACACGTCGATAAATATCTTGATCCGTCAATATTGACAGATCACAATATGGATCTTTCGTGTAACGTTCGCCGATCGTTCGTGAAGATTATGACAAAAGATTATTGTAGGTAGTTTTTCGTCGAGATTTGCACACCGCGACACTCCCACAAATTCACTACCTATGCGACCCTCCCAGGAAACCGATACCTCTAAACTCATTTGAGATAATTAACTACAAGATTTTAAAATGCAAGCGTAATTAAATCTTTTTTGCTGCCGTAATTGGATTACTACGGTAGCTTTTAGATTTTGACTCACTCCGGAATTCTTTTGAAAATTAGGTAATTTATATTCATTTTAGACCTGTATGACTCAGTTCTAATGTGTACAAAATAACAAACTACTTCTTATAACGGATTCATTACACCCACTCTCTAATTAGGACAAAAATAAATATGTAGTACTGGTCATTTTATATTTATCTATAGATCTCCACAAAAAATGTAATTCCATGTAAGAAAACTGTGTTGTTTTCAAAGACAAATAGAGATGTATTATTTTATTTCTGAAGCTCAATTCGTAAATTAGATTAATTTCAGTAACATAGTTATTAACATACACAATTATGTAACTGAAACATAGTTATTAACATACACAATTATGTAACTGAAACATAGTTATTAACATACACAATTATGTTACTGAAACATAATTGACAACATAATTGTGTAGTTATTAAACTACACAATTATGTCACTGGGTTAAGCCCGTTTAATTTGTGTTAAATAAATAAATTAAAATGCGTGTTTGTAAAAGCTCTGCCGTTTCAGTATTCAGTATTTCAACTATTCGTGAATTTGGACTGAATAATTTTGTATGAGACTGGACTTTTTTATTTAAATTATTATTGTGTTTTCCTTCATCACAAAAGGCTTTAATAATGCTGGTAGGTCATAGGTAGATAAGTATTTTATTAAACATACAGAGGTCCTATATTCAGCCACCTATAACCAGTCTCTCTTGGAATCAACGCTAGAGCTAAGTTCAGCAGTGGACGTCGTACCTATTTCGTTGGCAATACTTACTACTTCAAACTTTAAAGTTAATGAACCTTCCGAGTGGGAGCCTGTTTGACACATTTAATTTTTTTGTATGATTGAATTTTTTGTACTTATATTTATTTTATGTGTCAAATATTTTTTTCTTTCTTTCTTTTCTTTCTTCACTTTAATTATTGTGACGTTTTGTCTCTTTCACTGCTCTTGATATCAATATTTGAGTGAGCAAGAGAAAACTTCAATTGTCTAATAAAAGCTTACAGCGTTGCTTAGTGTTTCTGATTATAATGAAAATGTTCACATAGTCTTGGAAAGTGACAACACTTTCAAACTTAGTTACCCTTTCCGGGTAGGTTACACTACAATGCACTTAACAACTTTTAGTAGTTTTTAACTGATGATCTAATTCAATTGAAAATATTTTTTGACACAATTTAGCAAGTGGTGATAAGTTTTAACTCTTTGTGATATATACTATACCTATGTGTGTATTTAATCAACTATCAAAATAGGGTTTCTGTTCTCAATAGGTACCTACTGTATTTCTACGGTATTTTCTTATCAATAAAAATGATGACAGCATACATTTTATCTGTTTTTCCGGTTCAAATGGATTGAAAAAAATATTATTTAGGATTAAATACCTATAAGAGTAATATTACTTAAAACTAAAACTTTCTAACTAAAATGGGTTAAATGTCTCTTTTAACATATTAATATAATTTGAAGTCACTAGCTGTACTAAAAGCGGTATATTTTATGCATTTATAACAACATTTCATGTTAACAGTAACATTTTAAATAGAACTTACTAAAAAGTATATATAAATAGTACCTATGTATATTATAGTGTAAACATTACATAATGAACTCAATAGCATCGCCAAGTGTTTCATACGATATTTTGAATACCAAACAAAAGTCTACTTTAGGCGAATCTCAATTTTCACCCTGTATGCTTAAGTACTAAAATCACTTTGAAATCACAACACTATTTAATGTAGGGATATTTGGTTAAATCTATTGGTTCGGGCTTAAAGGGGAATAAAATAACCTTTACTTCTATTCTATCTAAACTACAATAGCCGTGTCAGCAAATATCTTATTTTAAATACCTACCTAATTTTACAGGAAGAACTTTTGTCCCAAGTTTGACTTAATTGCAGTAAAAAGGCCTCAAAGTATGTGCACCTTAGTTTGAAAGCAGTTACGGCCTATTTCCAGCAATGGGACATTGAATTCTAATTAAGAAGATGAAATAATTAATGTCTTTACAATAACCGCCTTATAACACTACACGATATAAAAAAAGGTTTTTACAAATTATATTATTGATTTGAAATATCTTGGTTTTCGATGAATTTAAGTGCTATTATAACAAGTGGTACCCTGTTATTTTACTTAAAATATATCCGTTTCCGCAATGATAAAACAATAAAAAAGACGTAGATCGGTTTTGTCTGATAAACAGTACAGGGGTACCACGTAGTTAATTTGACCGTGTCATATGTGAACAAGACAGTACGATATATGTTGCGTAGTGACAACACTGTCACTGCTTTGCTTGTATACGAAAAGTTCTGATTTCGGGTGCCCCTTTTTGGCATAAGTAACCTATCCCCCTTTTTTATTATAATATCATTGCGTTTTCGTGAACAAACTTACCCCAAGGAGTTACCCAGTATACCCTTTGGTACTAATGTACCAGTGGTGATCATTGAAAGGCAAACATCATGATCAGTATTGGCACGGCGATTACGCACATCAGGTAGAGCGAGGTCCTGGGTTCGCACTCGGAGATGATCACGAACTGCTCGTTCCAGAGAGAGTCGTTGTTGCTTAGAGGTACTTCTAGAACGACCTGTGAAAGAAGAGAGTTTAGGTTAAACCATCTCTAACATTGTTTTTATTGATTTACACTTCATACTGACTTTCTTTATAAATAAAAGAAAAATCATTTATATGCTTTATCATAGTGATATGCCAGTTTGACGTCGCCAGATGTCAGTCGTTAAGCCTGGTCAGAGGCCTTAGGGTGGCTTGATAACATCTGACATTATGGTTGCTCACTTACAACCCTCCAACAATCCACACTAAGCCCTCGTGTTGGAGTATGGCTCGTTCCACCTCTTAGTTGAGGTGAGGCCTGTGCCCAGCAGTGGGACGTTGTATAGGCCGTATATCTTATGTGTATGTCTAACATTGTTTACATTGATTTTGCACTTTATACGGACTTTTTTTTTAAGAAAGTCCCAATATTGATTTTATTGTCATGCAATTCCTAAAAATAAGATATGACTTGTCCAAAGTGCTTTTTATTAAGCTTATATGAATAAAGTTTGTTTTTACTTTACTTTGCTTTAAGACATACCAATCTAGGACCATACGTTCGTTAGGCCATACGTGACAATGCCGCTAAGTACCTACCTCTTTTTAGTTTCTCTTTCGTATTGCTATTTAATTAAATACTTTTGTTTTTTATTAACTTTTTCAACAGCAATCGTCTGTTTGCAATCTAGGTTACTGTGTGCATCAGACAATGAACACTAGAGGGCTCTTCTCAGAATGATATGTACACCGCTTGTGTGTCGGCCTACGAAAATAATGTGTGGGTCCTAATCCCAGGCAGGTCATTTCGAGTATGCTATTGCTATACAGGGTGAGTTTTTCAAGTTGACGTGGTAACCTAAATCCTAAACTGTGAGGAATATCAAAAAATGCTGAAGGGACTCTCGAGGCCGATTTTGGCAAAAACTAAAACTGCATACCTACTCAGATTTTACAAAAAAACACCTAGTCGGGATTCGAACCTATTGTTTTTGAAAAAAAAGTATTATCCGGAGGATTAGCCGCAAATTGTACACAAAAAAACACAAAAAATGAGTTGTAAATAAACACAATATAAGTGTTCCACGACTTGAACTCGGGACCACACGGTTCCGAGCCAGAGTGTTAACCACTGGGCCACGACGTTCTCATCATGATAAAAAGTTAAAACCGAAATAACTTAACATTGTTAAGTTCAAGGTTATCTATGCTTGATGTAGTATATCTAGTGACAAATGTATTCAAACGGATGCCTCATCCCATAAAAATACCACAATGACATAAACTGACTGACATCACAGGTCATACATTATGAAGTAGTTTTTGTCATGATCCAATTTGTTGTCTATGAATAAAAGAAGACGTGGTCCTAATATGGTATACATGTAATGTACAGCCAGCGTCAAAATAATGCAAGTCCTGTTTGAATACTTTAGCTTATTTGTAACTAACTGTACATAGGATTCTTTAATTTCTAATCTATTCTATGTTTTTTTATTCAATGAGGACACTACTTGAGACTTGAGGTCTAGACAAGAGCGTCGAGAGAGCGTCGTGGCCCAGTGGTTCAACACTCTGGCTCGGAACCCGATGGTCCCGAGATCAAATCTGGCCGGAACACATTACTTTGTGTTCATTGTACAATTTGCGGCTAACTGGGGTTTTAAATCGGTGTTTTCCATCAAGCAACCCGGATAACGGCGGTAGACTCGCCCCTTACCATGTTAGGTTCAAATACCCTCAGTGAAATGTGGGCTTCTGAAAGTTCCGTTCACCACGACATCAACGATCAGTGCACCTCTGGCTAACCCATTAGGGATATGGTATGGTATGGAGGGTATGTTATATTATTATATTATATAATAGGTCTATTTTAATAAAGATATTCAAATTGATGTTGTGCCCCATATCATCACTCGAAGTTTATAGAATCTCAGTTGAGCTTCACTGCATCTTTCGTGATAATTATCTGCTCACGGCTAACCAGAGCTTAAAATCAGATTGAAGTGAGCAAAAAAGGACAAATACCTAACACCGAGCGCCGCTATCTGACACAAAAACACATCATTAGTGTTTTTGTGTCAGATAGCTTCGGCGACACTTCAGCTAGTTATTATTTAAAGCTTGTAATAACATAACATAACATACCCTCACGACCATATCCCTGATGGGTCAGTCAGAGGCACACTGAACATTCAGAAGCCCACATTTCGCCTAGGGAATTTGAACCCAACGTGGTAAGGGGCGAGCCTACGGCCGTTATCCGGGTTGCTTGGGTTTTTATATCGGTGTTTTCCATCACCGGAGAGTTAGCCGCAAATTGTACAATGAACACAAAGTAGGTGTGTTCCGGCCAGATTTGATCTCGGGACCATCGGGTTCCGAGGCAGAGTGTTCTACAATGGGTCACGACGCTCTCTTATTGCTTATAATATTCTACAAAATATACCATCACTTCAGTTCTATAAATAGCTAGGCCCCGTGGACTTAGCGTGATGTTATAATGCCTATAGCCTTCCTCAATAAATTAACTATTGAACACAAAAATATTTTTTAATTCGAACGAGTAGTTCCTGTGATTAGCGCATTCAAACAAACAAACAAACTCTTCAGATTTATTCACTAGTATAGATTTACGGAATGACATGAGTTCAAAGGCGTGCTTAACCTTACCGATTCCCTCGGCGTAATGTGGGCTTCTGAATGTTCCTTTCACCATGACGGCAACAATTAGTGTGTCTCTGACTGACCCATTTGGGATATGGTCGTGAGGGTGTGTAAACCTTGATTGACGTTTGGGAAATGGAGGGTACAAATATCACTCACCTTTTGACTGGAGAAGATATCCAAAGACAAGTCGCATCTAGTGGTGCTGTTCCGACACTCCCTCAGGGCTGTTCTCGCGACGTCGTATCTGGTCTTCTGAAGGTCGAAGCGAGCTTTGATGAAGTTGGTCTGGACTTCGTTCTCGGAGTTGAACACGAAGAAGTAGTAGCCGTTGGAAGGGACCCTGTTGAACATTTTGGAGGTGAGCCGCAAAAAATTAAGATATGGAAACCTACTAAAGATTCATTCTCTAGAGACATTCGGCCCTTTGCTTGAAGATGAAATATCGAATAGGTACCTTTTCTCGAAGAATCATGCAGCCAATGATCGACGAATCAAAATCTTGAATGATATAAGATCGACAGGTATTTTGAAAAATTATGCTTCAAGTCGTCGCCTTCTGTGTGTTTAGGTGTTTGATTATTTCATATTTGAGCAAAGGGCATTCGATTTCAATCCAATGAAGAGAGGTAAAAACACATGTGATCGGTGTTGAAAAACCCCGATTTTTAATTGTAAAACCGGAAAACGCGATAACTAAGTAAGTACCTTTTAAAAATAATTATCATCAAATTCTGATCATGCTTGGTTAATTTGGTTGGTCTTCGTTGGCAGTTCCTTGCTCTTCAAACGCCATACACGGACACTTACCTATATGTAAGAGCATTGGCCCTCGCAGCAGAAAAGGTCTCATCATCAGCAGCGTCTGCGGTGCAAGTGCTGTGCGGAGTCAGCGGCAGGTTGAGGATCAGACCCTCGCACTCCAGAAGCGCTTCCTCGCTGCTGGAGAAGGAAGACCAGAACTCGGAGTTACTCATGTCGAAGGCTGCTGTTTCGTTTAGTTGTTCATGGTGTTCTGCGTAGCCGTCTGGTGTCAGGCCCTGAAAGTGATCAAGCTAGTAAGGAGCCGCCATTTTGGATAGATTTTGGTTTGACTTTGTGAATGTTAGAACAGTTTTTAAGTATTTCTGGGGCGTTGGTTTTCGTTTTTTTAATACAATGTCTCTCATGTCAAAACCCTTTTTGAATTAAGCATGATGTGGGTGACCCTACTAGCGAACATACGTAATAATCCGTATAAACTTCAAAAACAAAACAAAAATCAAAATTAACCATTCTAGCGAGCATGCAATTTTATATCTATACTCTCTATCTACTTAGTTGGCTTGTTTGCTTAATAAGTAAATATCATTTAAAAATAGCGTGACGTTCTAAAAAAACTGACAAGAACATGACTTAACGACAGGAAGAACGAATGAAAATCAAAAAGCTAAAAGCTCACTTCTTCAGCGGCATAGTTTCTAGCTTCATCATCATCGTTTAGTGATTTCTTCAGCTCGATCTGACCCAACAACAACTCTCTCTTAGCTCTTGCTTCTTCTCTTGCATCTCGGCGTCTTTCTGTAACAACAAGAACCTATTTAAAAATACCGCACAGTTATAAACCATACTGAGAAAACATATTGGCTATATAGTTTTTGACGACTCGTATAGCGCAGTGGCACGAACACTGATTAAGAATCAAAGGGTTCGATTCTGTGCGAGCACAAATGTTTCCTTCCTTCCACCTTTTTTCCCGGATTCATGGCGGGACTAAAACCAGCCTCTTCAGCATCACGACTGGTCTGTTAGGGTCTCGGGAGCTTAGAGGTTAGATGAGCCGCCTGGTATGTGGAAGACGCTGGTTCGGGTCCCGTTCGAACCTAGATCGAATGTTTTTTTGGTATCTTTAATAATGGTACAGTGACTTACGTTGCCGTTGCGATCTAGTTTTCTCTTCATCTATGGCTTCCACCAGCACCTTCCTCAGTCTATCCAGCTCTTCTCCACTGCCAGTCACCACAGACATTATGTCTGTTTGCTCCTCTGAAGATACCTGTACAAAACAAAAAAGATGAGTGTTAGTTCCTACATCCACTTTCAGAGGTTTTGTCGAAGAACCGATGGTCGAAGGAGTAGGCAGGACCTCGAATGGAAGCCAAGGCTAGCCAAACGTACGATTTAATTGGAATGGACACACTCCGGCTAGATTGACCATGATTAAGAGGCTGGTTGTTTCTGCAAGGCGAAGTGGGGAGCTGGCCTTGTGGCGTAACCTGGGGGAGAGCTACGTCCAGCAGTGGAAAGCAATAGGCTTATGATGAAGAAGATGATGAGTTTCAGGTCTCTAATTGAAATTCTTAAACAAAGGTGGTCTTAAACAAAGCCAGGACCACAGCGAGTATTAAGTATTTTTTTGTTCACGGGGGCAATCCCCTTATGGATTTCCCGCTCTCCGGGGGAAGGGCGGGCGTGTGTGAGCCTCGCCTGCCGTGAGGCGGCAGGCACTACTAACTGGTGCCCTGTGGTATGGGGCATTAGAATACTGCCAAGGTTCCCCCCCGCCTGTCGTAAAAGGCGACTAAAGGGGGGCCCCGGGGTCGCTAGGAGTGCACACGGTGGGGACTGTGTGCCTCCATTGCACAGGCGACTCCGTGGAGGGCGGCGGTGCGGGGGGGCCTCGCACTGCCGTTAACACCGGTGGGTGTAAGAGGGGAGATATAACTCCTCTCGAGTAGAGCCGGGCTGCATAGCGCGCCAGGGGTCCGCCGGTAGAGTCCCTCGCGGTGGTGCTCGGGGACCTTTGGTAACGCGCGGAAGATGGCCTCCGCAGAGTTTAGTGAGTAGTCCCTTCCCCATTGGGGTGGGCGAGTCCCACACTCCCCCGCTCTCCTACCCAGGGAGCGGGATAGTGCGTAAATGCATTCTCCGCGTCAAAAAAAAAAAAAAAAGGCACTACTACCTGAACCCCCTGGCGACGCGTAATATTACCTGGGGTATCATTGGCACTGCCGCCATTGTAAGAACCTTTTTAAACCCATAAAAAACCTTAGCAGGGAATTCATTTCATAATTCGTTCCAATTTTCTTGGTGCGAACACAACAAGACATAAATACAAGTATTTATCGTCAAATAACATACAGCCTGGCAAAAAAGTCGTGAAATTAATGAGGGCGCCACTTCCGTTAATGTGGTCACCCCGTATACTACGACACGAACGGTTTTGATAGTTTACTAATTCAACTTATTTTTTTAGAGAGAATGGCTATCTCGCTGTCCCTATACAATCTCCCCACTACCTATACGAATGACGCAATCATCGCGCGAACCACAGTAAGGACACTCCTTTATCATCAATAGGTTTGATCTCGCGTTCGCAGGCAATAAGTTCGCGCGAATGCATCACGTGTCGACCACCTAATAGGACACCAAATTCTAGTTCTGAACTTTCTCATTCCTATAAGTTTCGCGTTATATTATTAAAACGCGTTAAATTTCTTTAATCCCACATTATCCAGTAGAATAATGGAATTAGTCATACAGGTAGCCAGGTCAATCGGGTGAACCGCTAGGTGGCAGAAATGCAAAGGCAGCATGAACCAACACAGTTGATTCCCACCACATACAAACACATTGTCTGGACGGTTTGCTACTACCAAGTAAAAAAATGAAAGAAGAAACTAGCAATATCATAAAAAATTTAAAATTAGAAATAACAAAGCAACAAAAGATTTGCTTATTCAAAGTTTGTCCCTGTTGGTAATAACCATTTTTTATTTTAATGACGTGTTATCATGATTTTCTCCTTTCTTCGGTATATTCTCAAAAGCTGGCTCAGACGCTGCTTTGAAAATTAAATTAAAATTAAAACCTAAAATCAATAAAAAAGTATCAATTAGCTAAAATGTGCTAACTTCCCAATTTGCTTTTTTTAAACACAGTATTGCCAGTGATAATATTTTTTAGTTCCCTTTCAGGACTTTTTTGCCAAGCTGTACATTGTTATATTAAAGGCAGCGAAGTTTTATGATTATTGATTTCTAACTTGTAAGAAAGAAAGGTTTTTTAATTCGTCATATTGTTTTAATAAATAACGTTGATGAGAAATACCAAATAATGATGAAGTAATCAATATTGCAGTTAACAGTTATATGTTGTACATTTCTCAACTACTCTTCCAACTCAAAGTCTATAAAATCTCTAACATTGCTTACACAACATTCTTAGATATTATTGACTAGCGATCAAGCCTTAATTAACTGAAGTTAATTACATTTTCCAATACTATCAAACTATCGTAAACATCGCGTATTTGAAACCTAAGATCTGATGATGCACACATTGATATAAACAAAAAGAGGAAGACAGGGCATCCCGGTACCAAAAGTTGCAACCCTAAAACAGGTCCAATGGACAAGTTTGCAAGCCAATATGACAGCGACTTGTTTGCGTGCTCGTCTTTCATACGTCAATATCATGTGCCAGTTTTCGAAATCGCGAAGTTTGAACGTAACATTCCTTCCACTTTTTTATATCAATGGATGCACACGACGATTTGTACGGCTTAGTCACGAGAAAAGACACGACATAATTTTGTCACGGTGCGAATGTTCCTTATGTACAACATAACATAAACGGCCTATTTGCGTCCCACTGCTGAGCACAGGCCTCAGCTCAATTATGAGGTGGTGCGACTTCAACACGCGGGCTCAGAAGGGTCTAAGGTTAGTGAGCAACCTTAATGTCAGATGTTTGTGTATGTTACGTTATCGAGCCACCCTAAGGACTCCGGCTAGGCTAGGCTTAACGACTGACATCTAGCGACGTCAAGCGGGACCAACTGCCTAATCTGCCTTCCGAAGCTCGGAGATGCCCGAAAAATACATAACTAAATTGCGGCCGGAATGGTCACCCATCCGATTTCCACAGCGATCGTTGCCGATCCACTGTCAGAACTGCGTCACAGGCACCTCATGTAAAGTCGTGGAATGAACACATTCATTTACGCGTTGCAAGCACATGCTACCTTTTCAAACTGTGTAACAGGCTAGAGTATGTCGAAAAGTATGCTTTATTGTCTGACGTATTCGGTTTCGGTTAGACGTATGTTCCTTCACGATTGACAGTTGAACCATTTGATCTTGTCAATGTCATCATTGAGCAAGCAAAAACAGATCTTAGGGTGGTCAACCCTTTCATTCCCCGACTGTACCGATTATGATTTTATGAGCTATAATGTATTTTTTAGCTGCGCACGCGTCAGTTAGACTCAGACGGAGTCCGCCATGATTCTATTTATATTCGGCTGCCACATGTGTCTAGATAAATAGTAATGTTGTTTTACTGATGGAGGCCTTGTAATGCTCCATTTACGCAAGATCCAAGATATGATTCCCAATATTTTGTATGTTTTATTAAAGGCGGATACGTCTATTTTTGAGACATCGTCCCAGTTCTTGATGAATTAAAATCAACCATCATAAAGTCATAATAATTATGTTTTAAAGACATGTTGCCAACCGATTTATTTAATTTTTTGTATTAATAGCTCACAAATTCAACATGGTGATACAGCTTTCAAGACAGTTGGCAGGCCTAACTAGGCCATAATTACAGACATTAAGGATGATCTTAGTCTTGTGCACCGCCTTAATTTCTCTGTTTGACCATGTGGTTGACTGGTAGAGAAATGCCTCTTGGCATTAAGTCCGCCATTTGTATTTTTTTAAAATGTGAAATTAAGAATAAATAAATGATATATCTAACTATCACTAGGACTGTTAAGTGGCGACTAATAATTATTTATTTAGGGGCGGTAGGCTCGCTCGCCTCTTACTTACCACGTTGGGTTCAAATTCCCTCGGCGAATTGTGGGTTTCTGAATGTTCCGTTCACCATGACGGCAACAATCAGTGTGCCTCTGACTTACCCATTAGGGAAATGGTCGTGAGGGTATGTATGTTTATAAATCATTGTTTGTTTGTGTTGTGGAGAGAACGTCGTGGCCCAGTGGTTAAACACTCTGGCTTGGCTTGAAACCCGATGGTCCCGAGTGCCTGTCTGACAACACATCTTACAGAACGAGTTAGTACGTCAACAGCAGGTAACGTATTTCGAAGCCCTAAGTAATTCTGTTCTTTGATCTTAAAATAACCGCTTCAATCAATGGGCCTTTGAACAGGAACGTCTGGTGATCGCAAAATCTGGCTACGTATAAATCAGTTTGATCGTATTTTGCCCGAATTGGTGGATAAATCGCTTCGCTCTGGCGTAAAGGTTATTTTAGTTAACGTTTTGTACAGGGTGACTTTCCAAGTGAATGAATTAGGGGATAAATCGCTTCGCACTTAAAGGTTATTTTTGTTTACGTTTTGTACAGGGTGACTTTCCAAGTGAATACTTGCCAAATTTTTAAATTGAGCTTTTTAGAACATTAGAAACTATGCCTTCATCGTATTTTATTGGACGTAGTGGTTTTCCTTTAAAACATGTCCTAAATTATCCTAAAAAGCAAGTCAATAACGGATTGCTGGTTTATTTTACCATAAATTAAGTAAATTAACAAAAATGAAAATACCAAAATACTAAAATCCACTAATTTAAAGAAAAACACGGAAATCCATACAGTTCAAGAACTGTATGGATTTCCGTATGTATGGACTTTGCATCAAGATGCAAAGTCACTCCTAAAAATTTGCACAATCACCCCGTTCAAGGGGGGATCAAAAAATAAGCAAAGTCTAGGTTGGTCTGTGTTTGGTTGCAAAGTCTGTGCTTACGTAATACATGAATGACCTATAGCGAATCCGAAAGAAAGATACAAAATGAGTTTGATTGATTCTGAAACGGTTCACCAACAGTCAATTGCTCCATGAACGTTTGGCCAACAGAATCATTGAACCTTTAACTTTTAGCCCAAATTACATTCGACCCATGAACTACTCGCCAACAGAACGGTTCGTCAGTGAACGTTTGACCAACAGAATCTTTGGCCCATTAACTTTTCGCCCAAAAGACATTTGACCCATGAACTGTTCGCCAATAGAACGGTACGTCAGTGAACGTTTGACCAACAGAATCTTGTGACTTCAACTTTAAGCAAAAAATCGTTTCGACCACTAACTGTTGACTAAAGTAACTTATTTACTTTACTTGTAGAATTTATAAAAATAATATAGGGACCACTTACTCCAAAAGTTTTGGTACCTAATTGAAGGTAGTAGCTTAAGTGAAGGTAAGTATTGAAGATAGATAGAAAGTGTAGTGTAATCTACCAATATTGCTTTGTAATCAAAAAATTTCTTTTGAAAAATGAATTAATTATATATTTCAGTTTCTCATTTTTTATACAGAATGTTCCGTATTGTAGATAGGTCACATGATTACCTAAAACTTTTTTAAACAGCTTTCGGAAATTCCTCAGGGTTGCCATAAAAAAATAAAGACTACTTTTTTCAAATTTTCTGTCTTACAATGTTTTTTTATGAGGGTGCAAATATCAATATTTTTGTATTATTTTTTTGTCGAAATGTAGCCTAATCAATTGCCTATCAATTCGTTACTCGTTTTTGCATAATTACGTAAATTTTCTTCCAAGAATACTGAAGAAATGTACGATTTTAACTAATTTTGATTTATGACTCAAATTTTAAAAAAACCTCCTGTAAAAAAAAGTTTGACTCTAAATTGAACCCTTAGTTTAAAACATGTGCATAATTTGAGGTTTTTAGATTATTTACATTTAAAGGTTACCTACTTGTTGAATTTGCAAAGTTAATGCGATAAATTTGAAACAAGAGTAAAAGTAAAAAATAATAAGAGGGCATTTTCTCGAGGAATTCCGTGTTAAAATGTTTTTTCTCACTAGGTACTATGAATATTTTTACACTCATAAATGTGTTTTCATGCTATTGAGTAGTAGCTTTAGTGACTCATTACAAAAAACAAAAAAAATACGATGCTCAAATTATGCACCCTCTGGTTTTTCTTATCGTTAGATTTGAGGATTTGTTGTTTAATTCTAAAAAAAATACTCCTAACTTTTTATTTAACTTTTTTTTAATGAGTCATAAAAGTTATTAATCCTTAAAAAGAAAAGCAGAGTGCTTAACATCAGTAAGATGACAATTAGGACATCATTTGTCGTATTTTTTTGTTTTTTTGTAATGAGTCATCAAAACTACTAGTATCATGAAAGAAAACATATTTATGGACGTAAAAATATTCATAGTAGTGAAAAAAAAAACATTTAAAACCAAAACTTATATAACTTAATTCCTCGAAGAAATGCCACCCTTGTTTCAGATTTATTGCATTATCTTTGCAATTCCAACAGGTAATCTCAATTTCTGCACATGTTTTTAAAGTAATAGGGATAGATTTTTTACAAAAAGCCGAACATTATGTTGGTCAAACGTTCACTGACGTACCGTTCTATTGGCGAACAGTTCATGGGTCAAATGTCTTTTGGGCGAAAAGTTAATGGGCCAAAGATTCTGTTGGTCAAACGTTCACTGACGAACCGTTCTGTTGGCGAGTAGTTCATGGGTCGAATGTAATTTGGGCCAAAAGTTAAAGGTTCAATGATTCTGTTGGCCAAACGTTCATGGAGCAATTGACTGTTGGTGAACCGTTTCAGAATCAGTTTGGGATTATTAGATTAGCCACACCAAGGCAACCTTGCCAGGAGTGCCTGTCCACATTGTATGTTTATGACTAGCTCTTGACCCACCTAGGCTGGTACTAGCCCGAGACATAACCGTTTAGATGAATGAGGACATCAGATATGCATGGCTTCGGCACATTGACTGATTGGTGCATAAATTGTAACAAAAAAAAACAGAGGTGCCCGTGGCGCAGTTGTGACAGTGATCGGCGACGATCGTTGTTGTAAAGCAACACACGCCGAGTCGGAAAAGGGATGGGTGACCATCCGACCGAAATTTAGTGATGTATATTTCGGGCATCTCCGTGCTTCGGAAGGCACGTTAAGCAGTTGGTCCCGGTTGACGTCGCTAGATGTCAGTCGTTCAGCTTAGTCAGAGGCCTTAGGGCGGCTTGATAACATCTGACAGTAAGGTTGCTCACTAACCTTACACCCCTCCAACAATCCGCACTGAGCCCGCGTGTTGGAGTATGGCTCAATCCACCTCATAGTTGAGGTGAGGCCTGTGCCCAGCAGTGGGACGTAAATAGGCCGTTTATGTTATGTTATAGAAAATGAGTTTGATTAGCCACACCAAGGCAACCTTGCCAGGAGTGCCTGTCCACATTGTATGTTTATGACTAGATCTTGACCCACCTAGCCTGGTACTAGCCCGAGACATAACCGTTTAGATGAATGAGGACATCAGATATGCATGGCTTCGGCACACTGACTGATTGGTGCATAAATTGTAAGCAATGCACCTACAGTCATAAAGAGAAGGACTTGGGGACATTTACTTAAATTTAAAGCTACTTACTAACATCGACTGTTGCGTCATGGTGATTGGAACAATCAGAAGCCCACTTTTCTCCAAGCGAATTTAAACCGTGGTACCCGAGTGGCGAAACTGCCTCCGATATCCGGGTTGTTTGGGTTTTTTATCAGTGTTTTCCATCACCGAAGAGTTAGCCGCAACAATTAACACAAAGTAGGTGTTCTGGCCAAATATGATCTCAGGACCACAGGGTCATGAGCCAAAGTGTTCAACCACTCGGCCACGATACTCTCTCCATATTTCATAAATGCTGTACCTAATAGTCTACTACCTATACTTTTCTCCTTAGCCTAATATGGTTGACTTATACAGAATGCCTCATTAGTATTGAGTCCGCCATTTGTACCTATACATTTTTGTGCAATTAAGGAAAAAAAAATAAACAGCAACGTTTTCCTTTGCAATCTTTTCGAAGCGTAGGTATGTACTTTATTCATTCTTATTTTGACTTCATCAATTTCTAGTAGGTCATTCTAAGCAATAAAAAAGATGTTAGTCTATAAACCACATTATACTTGAATGGTAGAAAGGGACAAAGGCCAGAGCATTTAAATAGGCTCATTTGTCACTACTGAATAGGTCACGCTGTTCGAGTTCGCAGTGGGAGTGAGTTTCTTCCGGGCTTTCATTGAAATCATCATGGGAATTAGATTTAAACGTGTTTTTTGGGTTCTGGGTAACTCGGAACCCGTGTGATTCCCATTTCAAATCTGGCAGGGTGGGTTTGACGGAAACAATCAGTGTGCCTCTTACTAACCCGTCTGGGACATAGTCGTGTCGTGAGCGCATGTATGTAACTTTTGTTCATTATCATCATCATCAGCCTGTCATAGACCACTACTGGACCTATGTCCACTGTATTGAGGCCTATGCCTCTCCCAAAGTGCGCCACAACTCCCGGTTCTGAGGCTTCCGCATCCAGTCCGTTCCCGCCACCGTTGTCAGGTCATCGTCCATCTCGCTGGAGGGCGCCCTACACTGCGTTTGCCGATCCACGGTCTCTGATCTGATGTACCAGCCAGATATGATTACAGGACCATTGGGTTTCGAGCCAGAGTGTTAAGCCATTGGGCCACAACGCTCACAAAATGGGACATGGGACATCTTGTGCCCCAATAAACTAAACACCCAGTTAAATAATAAACGCAAACATTAGCCATGCGAACTTTTGTTATGGGCAGCGATCAATTAACGTATGGGTCATTCGATATTTGGCTAAAAAGATGGTGGTGAGACCAACAGTCCAGCTGCTTACGTCAACGGGAATTCATTCAGTAAAAATGAGCTAAAAATAGCACATTGCATTAAATTGCCATTAGCAGCCAACTGATCGCAAACGTGAGGGTTATTCCCAAACGGGAGATGCAAATGTCAGGGTTTTTCCTCGGGAACGAAACGGGAGGCGAGGGCGTCATTAGATCTTATTGGGTATAACCAACGATATTACAATAAAAAAGACGTAGATAGGTTATGTCAAAAACGCGAAGTTAAAAATTGTCCACGAGATACGACGTAGTTATTTGACCGCGTTATACCGTGTAAACAAGGCAAGGATTATTTAGATACTGTCCCGGTTGACAGATGTCAGTCGTTAAACCTAGTCAGAGGCCTTAGGACGGCTTGATAACATCTGACATTAAGGTTGCTCACTAACCTTACACCCCTCCGACCGAGGGGACCGAGGACCTAACAATCTGCACCGAGCCCGAGTGTTGGAGTATAGCTTGTTCCACCTCATAGTTGAGGTGAGACCTGTGCCCTGCAGTGGGACGTATATAGGCCGTTTATTTGTATTTTATTATGTTCACTTCTGCTCGTGACAGTACTCAGTTTGCGATCAATCTCAGCACAAACTAACCTACAAAATTGCAGGCCATATTTGTACAGATAAAACGCTGTATCTCCCTCGTAACTGGTTTTTAAATTAACAACGTCTTATTTGATAGATGTCTTTAGCGTGAGATTCTCGGATACTTGGATATAGCGATTCGAGCAAATCTTCCGACTTGTGAAGGCCGAATTGAGTGTTTGTTTCCTAAATAAGCAAATTTAAATAAATAAAGCATTTTATAGAGAAATATGGACATTCAAACATTCAAGCTATTTTTCATTTTGTTATATTACGAAAGTCAGAAATATCGAAGGTAATACAAACTCCTGCATGCGGAAATGCGGGAAATAATGGCCTTATGCGTTTTTTTATTAGTTTGTTCGTTTTATGTTAAATTGATTTAATTTTATTCGTATTTTCATTACAAGTAACTCTGTTAGCACATGTGTCTATTACTCTACCGAAGTCAATATATACATTTAGAAGTAGAGTTTAGCATTTAGTAGTATTTAGGTAAAGACGAACGGAGGCCTTTTTCTTGATAACAAATATGCTATAATAGTCGCTCTTAGCCCAGCAGAAGAATGGTGATAAGACTGACGTTTGTTTGTTTATTTTGTCATCTTAAGTCCTTGACTTACCTCGTTATACTTCACTCCCATGGTGTCATGCAGTTTGGCCAGCACTCTCTTCCCTCTCCCTCCCAAGGCCTGGAGCCTCTTGAGGACATCTTCGAACACTTCCTTAGAGTTCACTTCTGTTGGTGGCTGTTCAGGTGTTGGTATCTGTGGAAGAACACTAAGATAAGTTTCAGAACAGATTGGGCCGTGAGATAGATATACTCATAATAATCAAAAAGATATTGCCCACCAATGAACGCAAATAATATCAACTTCCACCTCTGTGAATTTGGACAAACGTTAATTTACGCTAAGCACGCGCTCACGCTCTTGCTGTCCCTTTCAGTTCTATTGAAATTATAAGGAACAGTAACACGAACGTGAACGCGTGCTTAGCGTTGATTGCAGTTTGTGAATTCGGGGTTAATTTATTTATTTCTGAAGGTGGAGAGCTTTTTGTTATGATGATCGGATGGTCGTCCGAATACCTATTTTAAACAGGGGATAAAAAATAGCTATTAACTTAAGCATAAATCGGATAAATGGAACTAGACATTCACATAAGGAACACAATATTATTGTCATGATAGTTGGAGGTAAATTCATACATCTCACAACGATTTCTTATAAATAATATCTACATGAATGACATTGCTGACCTATTGATGTAGGTACGGCGTTTTGGCGTAAAGAGGGACCCAGACAAAACACTTTGGGCTCTCTGTCCCACGGCTGGGCCTGTGCCCAGCAGTACGTAAAGGATGTTTAGTGCCAACACGGGCAGATCAATTGAAAATTATAAGAAGGCCGTCGAAATTGCACCTACATTATTAAGAAATATTTTTCAATAATGTGTATTCATCTCATTTTAATAAAAAAATAGTGTTTCTAACCATGATTGTAAAGTAAAAATAGGTAGAAAAGTGTGCTTGTGGTAAAAAGTTACCGAAATTAGAACGATACTACACTTCTACGACATTTCGCAACATATATCTGTCTCGTTTATGCTGAAGTCAATAAACGTACTGTCTTGTTCACACGTTATAACACAGTCAAATTAACTATGTCCTACTGGACAATTTTTGACTTCGCGTCATTACTGACATAACCTATCCACCTCTATTTTACTATAATGTCATTGGTTTCTAAGCAGTTAGATGTAATCTAAGAATCAACATCAAAGTCTCTCAAGCTATTACCGCGAACCGATCTATAAAGGAATCCAATTTGTTTTCGTGAGCGCATTTGCTAGTAAAACACTAATTAATGAATCAGGTCATGACATCATGGGCGTGCGCCAGTAATTCGCGCACTGTACCTAAATAAGGCTGTGCACTCACAGAGCGCTTTTCACCTGCGCAAGAGACGATTTCCGGACACTACCTTCGTGAGAGAACATATAAACGGCCTATATACGTCCCACTGCTGGGCACAGGCCTCACCTCAATTTAGAAGGTGGAAGGAGCCATACTCCAACACGCGGGTTCAGTGCGGATACAGGGGTGTAAGGTTAGTGAGCAACCTTAATGTCAGATGTTATCAAGCCGCCCTAAGACCTCTGACTAGGCTTAACGACTGACATCTAGCGACGTCAACTGGGATCAACTGCTTAACGTGCCTACTTTCCGAAGGATGGAGATGCCCGAAATACACATCACTAAAAAGGACAACTCTAATAATGTTTATCTTCTTGTTTAGTTCCACAGCGCGAAGAACTGCTATGGTATTCCAGTTGGCTCAAACCGGAAACTCACTTCACTCGTGGTTAGTTTTCTTTAAAATTCTATTTCTTTGCGACTGTGGTCGTTTGAGAGAAAAGAAATAAGCCAAATAACATTTTTTCATTGTTCACATACAAAATGAGAGAAAATACTATATCAAAGTGAAGCGTATTGATGATTGAAGAAAGTATAAAGCACCGAGATGTGAAGTGATGTTAACCGGAATGCCACCTGGTGGCCGTTGGGCCCAAAGGTTCTAGATTGGAAGTTTGAGGCCAAACGCAGCGTGGGAAACCCACTAGCAAGGTGGAGGGACGACCTGATGAAGATCGCAGGATTTCGTGCAACCGGCGGCTTCGGAAATCAATGTTGGTGGCCTATGCTCATGACTTCTTGCGGCTGCTAATGATGATGATGATAATTAGTTAGTGGTTGGTGTCGCAGAAACACGAGCATGGCTAGACCGATTTTTCTTATTTTGAGTTTTTTGATATTTATAAAAGTCCAAGCTAATGGCTGTCTGCATTATTTCGATGTTAACTTATGGTGTAGAAATCTCAAAAGCCCCAGCTCAAGGTTTGACGGAGTCAGATGGTACTAAATCTCTCTTATCAGTTGTATCAAGTAACTGGCTTTTTCAATTTTCATTGCACATCACTGGACATTGTTCCACACAGCGCCATCTAACCCTGAATTAAGCGATTAAATGCTTGTGGTATACTAGACAACGGATAAACATATTTAAATACTATTTTTTGTAAATAAATACATACAAAACACCAAGACCAGTACAAACAGACACGTTCATGCACACAAATGTTTGTACTGTGCTAGGATCAAACACGCGACCACTGGTTTATTAAACCATTTCTGAATCATTACAACAAATCGGTAATTTGGAAATCGGGTTTAATCTATTTTTAGCACTTCAAACAAAAATGAGTTAGCAAACAAAAAAAAAGTTATACAATGACCAACACGTAAAACGTAACGTAGCAGATAGAAAATGACCCTTAGTGCGTTGCTCTAAAGTGCTACGAACTGTCAAAATGTTCATCTAAAAACCGCCTCGTGAGTTCGTGCTCTAAACGGTCACTCGTACGCGCCGATCGATTCGACGCGTGCGCAGTAATAGTGCGTATACGAGCATTAGATTTGCACACACACATGAAATGACACAGGGATTTACATGAGACGATTTTAATAAGTTTGGAAAACTACCAATACTTTAAAAAAAAGAATTGACGATCGATTTCGTTTATTCATTGAGTAGTTAGATTTGCATGTTTTTTTTTTCTTTTTTGTGCCATCAAATCATGTCTGCAGCGCTGGCTGGCGTTTAACAATAAGGTCGGCTACGTGAGCCATATGAGAGCGCATGAGGCGGCGCCAGTAAGTAGGGAGTCAAAGTAGTCGCCGTAACCAAAATCGGTATGGAAGCACTTTATTATTATTTATTTATATACAAAACCTATATAAATATCTTTGGAAATTATTCCACACAGCGCCATCTAGTCCCAAGTGGGCTAATTATAGTCCGTTATTATGGATACTAGACAACGGATAAACATACTTAAATACTTTTTCTTTTGTAAATACATTCTTAATATACATAGGAAACACCCAGACCAATACAAACAGACATGTACATGCACACAAATGTTTATACTGTGCGGGGATCGAACCCGCGACCCTTGGTGTAGTAGCCGTCTTCTCAACAATTACACCAAGACAGTCGTCAATCCTATAAAACTGATTAATAACAACCACAACGTGCACGGACCTAACTAAATTCACTAATAGGGGTGTTTAATGGTAAGACACACCTCAGAAATCAAACGTGTATGGTCAGAGATATTCGAACTAAATAAGGATTGATTACTGTCTTAGGTAATAAAACAGGAACACTCTTAGACTAGACTAGTATGGTGTGTCTGGTTAAGTAAGACGAAGTAAATAAGAGACGCAAGCTGTACCTACATTATTAATCAACTTTTAACCCCTCGGTGGCTTGGTATTATTGTGCCTTTCCAAAAAAAAGCCGATAGCCAAAGCATAAGTGAAGTATTTGGATTGTTTAGGTAGAAATTCGTTGATTCTTATGACTAAAAATATCGAAACTTCTTCTTTTTTTTATTTTTTTTTATAGTCGTCTTCAAGATGACCTCACTCCACCTGATGGGAAGCAGTCGTGAGGTCCAGATATGGGGTTGACAAGCACAGTAATTGAAAACTACTTTGTTGGTCAATCTCATTTTGAAGGCCTGCATAAATGCTTTTTCACGCCCCGCTTAAAAAACCCGGGATTGTAGGAAGAAGGAAACACATGCGCTGGAAGAGCGTTCCACGTCTGGATAGTACGACACAGGAACGAATCACCGAACCTTTTGGTGCGGGCCGACAGTCGCTGGATCGTGTGTGGATGTTGACGCAGACCAGCGCGTGTGGTGCGGGAGTGGAAGGGTGAGGACGGGATCAGTTGGAACAACTCTTCAGAGCATTCGCCGTTGTAAAGGCGGTAGAGGACACTCAACCTGGCAATGTCAAAAGCCTTGGCGATGTCAAGACTGACAGCCAAAGATTCGCCGTGCTTGTCCATAGCCTCACCCCATAAATGCGTTACGTACGCTAGGAGATCACCCGTGGACCGTTTCGGCCTAAAGCCGTACTGGCGGTCGTGAATCAACGAGTGGTCTTCTAGGTAGCGGGTGAGCTGTGCATTAATAATCCGCTCAAACACCTTAGCAAGTACTGAGGTTACAGCTATTGGACGGTAATTGGCTGGGTCTGACCGGTCCCCCTTTTTGGGAACAGGTTGAACGTTCGCCTCTTTCCAAGCCTGCGGCACGAGGCCTGATGTGTAGGAGAGGCGGTACAGGCGAGTCAACACTGGAGACAACTCCGCTGCACACTTTTTTAATACTACGGCTGGAATACCGTCAGGTCCACTGGCTTTCCTTACATCGAGTGACTGCAGCTCCGCACGTACGTCACACTGCCTGATACGAATATCAGGCATTGTGGTGCCGCAATTCGGGGCTATAAAAACTTCTGGTCTCAAAATGCTTTAAATTTTATTTTGGTGTCGAGACTTAACAATGAAGGGAAAATAATAAAATCTGAAGGTGTAAATCGCCTTTTACTAGGAATCTCAGCTTGTTGCCGATTTCAAGGGCTTGGTCGGTTTAATTAAGATTCAAAGTCATTCTGGAATTGCCTATAAACAAGACATGGTTTATATGAGTTATAGCAATTCTGACTAGAAATATAAGACTCTTAATTAGTAGAAAAACGCGCTGCAATTAGACTTGCCTATGTGTCATTGTGTTTGTGATTTTTAAAATGTTACTAATATTAAAGTCCAACTAATCAACAGAATACATTTTGATAGTTGCCAGTGTGATTGGAAAATAAAATAGAAGCACGTTTCATAAGCTTGACTATTGAGCTAATAACATGCTTGAGTGAAAATAACTAAGCATTCATACTATATTTACATATCTCTATTTTTATTTAGAACTAGCTGCCCCGACAGACTCCTTCATGTTCTCTGAATGTTTGACACATTCAGTGTCACGTGTCAGGTAGGAATAGTTGCTAAGAAAAAACTAAATTGTTGTTTTTCACTACATTCCTAGATTTTTTTCATGCTTACTCACCTTTTAAACCTTCCCTGGACCTTCAAAAATATTTTAAAACCAAAATTAGCCAAATCGGTCCAGCCGTTCCCGAGATTCAGCGAGGACTAACGAACAGTTTTGGATTTTTTGACTGTATCTCAAGGAATATATTATTATGATTTTAAAGAATGATTTCTATGCCAATGCCATGTAACAATTAATTGGCGACGAATATTGTATTAATTATTGCAAGAAAAATATTACATTCTATTCAAAACCAGTATATCTTTAGGTTTCCTGTACACAGTCAGGGTCATACACATAAAGGTTCAGGTTGTGAGGGATACACACAAGACCGAATGAAGTGGAGAAGCAGATGCAGAAGAGTGGACCACGGGTGCCGTAACAGCAGCAACCGGGATAATCCCTAGGATGATGATGATGTTTGTTTGACTACACGACTGCATCCAGAATGTGGTACACTGATTGTTGCCGTCATGGAGAACCGAACATCCAGAAGCCCACAGTTCGAATTTGAACCCAACGGGGCAAGGGCGAGCTTACTGCTTTTGTGAATATCAACCGCAAATTGTACAATGAACTCAAGTAGGTTCCGGACAGACTTCAATTCGGGACCACACGAATTCTAACCCAGAATGTTTTACTAATGGGCCACGACGCTCACCAAAAAACATAGTACAAAGGTACAATAGACTATTTGACAGGTTTGAATTCCATTTGGTATCATAAAGTAGAGTTTTAGGAACTCAGTAATAGTACATTGTTACCCTAGGGGTGAAAGTAACTTATTTAGTCCCGAGACGGGGTTTGGCGCCCGGAACGAAGTGAGGGCGCCAATAGTTCGAGGGACTAAATAAGTCTTTAACCCGAGGTAAACACTGTGCTTTTCATTACGAATACAAGGAAAGTAAAAATAAAAACATGAATTAGCTAAAGAAAAAATGAAAAAAATAAATAACGATCGAACTGCCGCTTTCCCGCCTATTTTGTTTGTTTTTTTTTTCTGTGGCCGGCCCGCTATACAGCCATTATTTTTTATTTTCATCATTGGAAAAATGCTAAATATTTTGCTCAAAGCTAAGTTATTTATAGAAATTGTTGAAACTCAATTATAATAAAGGTATTTATAATATTCTCTAATCAATACTTAACTTTAAGTTATTTCAATTTTACATCGTGGCTGTATGGAAAGTAGGAACATGGTTCAATAGATATGTGAAAAATAACTAGTTTTGTTTTTAATACTTTGACAGCTGTCAGTTGAAAGTGATTCTCCTTAAGGATGAAAAGTATTACTTTCAGCCCGCTTCTCAGGTCAGTAATGACCTACTTTCAGAGTATGAGTAATGAAAAAGTGTTTTTTTAGAATTTGCTGAATAATATCAAATCAAAACTTCAACTCTTCTCTATGAAAGTGATTCCAAGCGTGGCCGCACTGCAGCACCGAGTTTGGAATAAGACCGCAAACAACAGTGTGTCGCTTGCAGTTTGCGGTTGCAGTTAGCGGTCTGCGGTTAAACATGAAACTAGTCTTAAAAACATACTTTGCGCTTGTAGAGCTAGAAGCCTAATCAGTATCAAAATTAAAACTGCGATTATAAATAGAAATGATTAATCCTAAAACATGTGTAGTCTGTTATTTATCACGGCTGATAAAAGAAATGTATGACATAACCGTTTGTAATGAAATAAGTTTAGCCTTGACACCCATGATATTATAATAAAAAGACGTAGATAGGTTACTTGTGCTAAAAAAGTGGCACCCGAAATCAGAACTTCGACCACCTGAGCAAAGCATTGACAGTTTGAGACGACACTGCGCAACATGTATCAGTCTCGTTTACGCTTTAGTAAATAATCATGTTATCTTGTAAACGCGGTTAATTTATGAGTACATACGCCAGGGGAAAATTTTCGACTTCGCGTCAGTGCTGACAACCTATCTACGTCTTTTTTATTGGAATATCATTGCTTGACACTGAATCGTGTTTCATTGCGGTAACAAATTTTAATCAACTAATTAGAAGTCATTGTTGGGACATCAAATGCATAACCAATCTTACATTTTAAATTGCACTTTAAACTGTCACTTACGGCAATGAAATGAGTTACTGGAAAAATATGCGGAAGTGAAAAATATGCTAAGTTTGCCTAAATGTCAGCACATTTTCAAGTGTTTTTTAGGAAACTAGCCCTGAAATTCACAAATTATCTACCTCATCTCTACCATACCTATTCAAGTTGATGTGAAAAATATTAGTTAGATAGAAGTAAACGTGCGTACAGTCAGCATCAAAACGATGAGAGTGGTCAAATATGACTGAAATTTTAATGAAAAGCAACCTTATCACTATGGGATTAAATTAGGGTTTCAATTGGGATAGAGTTCGGTAATGGTTCAAATGACATACGACTAGGTATGTCACTGAAGTATTAAAATTGCTTTTGTCAAACCACCAATATCTTTCATTATAGCCCCCTCCCCCTTTAGTTTTCATAAATATTTATAAAATATATTATATTTATAATTATATTATTTCTTATGTGATTGTAAATCTTAATCACCTACCCAAATGCTATTTTGTTATGTTGCACCGCCTACTGTACTTTTCTGCTTAGCCTTATGGTTGACTGGTGGAGAATGCCTTTTTGGCATTAAGGCAGCCTTTTGTGCCATTCAATGTCGTGCAATAAATAATAAATAAATATCTTTTTGAACACTTAGCACAGATCATTTTGATGCTGTAACTGAGGGAAATAAGTAAGGATATTTGCGAGAATCGCTATACTTGATCAAACAAGTTTGCAGAATAGGGAATACCTATGCACTGTTCTTTTTCATATTTTTGTATGATAGCTTATATCGTTTTATGGCTGATCAATAATATTTCATCACCAAAAATGCAAAATGTAGCATATTTATTAGGTGTTAAAAATTTTTTTGGACTTTTAATAATTATTTTTACATCAACAAAGAAATAAAATTAGGAAATATTGAACGAGACGTAATGAGAATTCGAAATAGTACTAAAAAAAAAAATATGACCCTCATCTGTTTCAAGTGCATATTCCCTATTACATTACAGAACCCCAATAATAGTAATAAATGGTATGATACACATAATATGTATAACAGCTTCAAATCTAAATCTAGCAGATAGTGTCCGGCCTAGTGACACTGATATGATATGAATAGAAGTGATAGAAGATAAAATAAAACGTATTGTTGGTAATATTGGAGCGTTTGGTCACCATGCGGAATTATCAATGGTTGTATCTAGTTCATGTAATAATACGTAATATGGAGAGCGTCGTGGCCCAGTGGTTAAACAGTGGCTTAGAAGCCGAGTTTTAATCGGGCCGAGGCACCTACCTGTTCGTTGTACATCTATATATATAAAAGAAAGTCGTGTTAGTTACTTCACTTATAACTCAAGAACAGCTGAACCGATTTAGCTGAAAATTGGCATGGAGGTAGTTTAGAGCCAGGAGAAGGACATAGGATACTTATATTTATTTTACTTTTTTTTTCCTTTTTTTATATTGCCCTTAAGGCGGAACAAAGTTCGCCGGGTGAGCTAGTATAACATAAACATAGTAAACGGCCCATATACGTCCCATTGCTGGGCATAGGCCTCACCTCAACTATGAGATGGAGCGTGCCATACTCCAACACGCGGGCTCAGTGCGCATTGTTGAAGGGGTGTAAAGTTAGTGAGCCACCCTAATGTCAGATGTTATCAAGCCGCCCTAAAGCCTCTGACTAGGCTTAATGACTGACATTTAGCGACGTCAACCGGGATCAACTGCTTAACGTGCCTTCCGAAGCACGGAGATGCCCGAAATACACATCACTAAATTTCGGTCGCGGTGTTCACCCATCTCATTTCCGACCCGGCGTGTGTAGCTTTACAACAGCGGTCGTCGCCGATCACTGTCACAACTGCGCCACGGGCACCTCAAATCAACACTGTCCAGCTTAAAATACTTACTAACTTACCTCACTTGTATATTTCGTTTCAACTTCAATCACTCTTTTATGAGGAACTTCTGCTTGCTTCACTAAGCTTTCTTGAGTATCTGATGCAGTTGATTCTGTAACTTTATCACCATCTTTATCTACAGTTTTTACTATAGTATCTTTGTCTTCAATATCCAGTTTATTTTCAGATTTTGGCATAGTCACTTTGAGTTTTGGATGTATCTTCATCATTTGTTCTTCTTTCACTTTTGCGTTTCCTACTGTCTTATCTTCTGGTGGTTTGTTGTTATCTTCGTTTGTGCTTCCATCGATATCTGAACAAAAAAAAACATTTATGCATTCAAATACATTATTTATTACCTCTCGAATTCCCAAAAGGTCTATTGTTTTAGAAGTGGGATGTCCTAACTTTAAGACACACTTAGTACATCCTCCAATAGCCGTAAAAACATTTTCAGCTAGAATATGAGCCAATGGTAACATGTTTTGTATAAACATACAAACCGAATCGGTAAAGATAAAGGTTCAGAGATCTTCATTTTCTCAAATAATACACTATTATATTCACTTGCGGAGAAAGCAGAACATTCAATTACAGATTTGGATCTAATTGTTTTCTAATATTAACGCGAACACTTAACTTAAAACAACTTTACGAATTCTACACTCTGTCTTATATTTTCTTTCATTTTCTAACTCGACTTTTTGATTACTTTACAGCAGCCTTGATCATGTCTCGTTTATTTAGATCGTTACCATTCCCAATCTGAACAATGTATGTGATGTATTCTCATATTTAAAATTAATGTCGTCTTCAACTCCAAAAGAGAAGAAAATGATAGAAGAAAGAAAGCAGAAAGAAAAACTGATTATTGGCCTACACGTGGTAAAAAAACAATAAAAAAGGAAAAAATAAGATAGAGGATCAATAAAAATTAAAATAAAAAAGGAAGTGAAGTGGGGCCAAACCTGACATAGCCTTAATAATTAAAAATTGGCCTTGAAATTGGCAAGAAAGTCGAGCAGTGGTGGTGTTAATCCCATTTCATCCATTCATGACCAAACCATTTAAGCGTTAACAAACAAACGTACCCTTAAAAGACAGCCATTTCCTCTCATCCCGGTCTACATTCGTGTCCCTGTGTCGGTGCAGTTCCGGCAAAGCCATCAGATGGTCAGGCGGGCGGTAGTGCTTCAGGCTCTCGTCTTTGGCTTCTTGGCGGAGGGCGTGGAGGTGTTCTAGAATTGCTCGGAGCTCCTGAAATGAACACATTTTGAATGAGTATGATTTAGACCCAGAAAAGGTGGAGTTATGATTTGAGATATGAGAAAAGTTGGCAGAGCCTTGCACAAGATCAAGATCGATGGAAAAAACAGGAGGGACTATGATCGGCAGTGGGATAACATAGGAGACAATAAAAAAGTGTAAATTTCTTGAAAGCTTTGGGTAGCGTGAAAGAAGATGCTATTACTAAAATTGTTTGAAATGTTAAAATTGAAAGGGAAGGTCTACTTCTCATTGACTAATTCAAGATGTTTCAAGGAAAGTTAGGCCAAAGGGTATCTTCAATATTTATTAATATTCTTATGGGGAACTATCTGACTTCCATGCATTACGATATTTTTTACCTTCATCCTCCTCAACATCTAAACGTGTGATCCAAATAACGCTTTATGTCTTTTCACTCGATGAGGCAGTTGTCTCACTGGGTAAGTTGGAGCTATCCTGGCTCACATTTCGTTTGCTTTGTGTATGAGTATAAATAAATGTCTGTCTTATGTTTCCTTAAGCAGGATCATAAAAAACAAGAAATAAGAGTTTCTAAAGATGTTCCATAATTTACCTTTGGGTCATGGTCCGTCACATCAACAGTCGGCACATTCTCAGGTGAGGTGATGTTGTCTGTATGGCTCGGATCGTGGAAGCTCACTCCCGCTTTGTGCCGCTTCATAGCACCTGTGGAAAAATACACATAATAAACTTCATTAGTAAGTCACAGGTCAGTGAGTCGAAGCTACATGTCCTTTAACACCAGTGAGAAGAAGTTTGTCTGTCGATCAGATTCAGACTTTCGGAGAGTGTGCGAAAGAATGACACGACCTTATTCTGCCAGCATTTTTTTTCACCGAACCTCGTTACGCTGAGTACCCACTCAGCATGGTTATCATGATACACATCTTGCGTTGCTTTAACGTTCATCCATCTAGCCACTTTTAAAACTACTCTTGACTCAACTCTTACTGAGATCGTCTCAAACTTGTGCAAGGTTAGAGATGCCAACTTTGCCAAGGCCTTCTTTTACGGAAAGTTATATATCCCCAACATGTAAATAAGTCCCGGTAATCCCATTTCATCTATTTTTATCATATGACCAAACCATTTGAGCGTTCAAATCTCAATTCTAGTACCTAACAACATCTCCTATTCACTACCTCCCATCATTTTAAAAGTATAACCCAATATTGAGAGGTACCTAGTTTGTTATGGCTATAATCTTCCGAGATATCAAAGATATTCAAAGTTATTGAGTTTGCTTATCGGATCAATTGATTAGGTTCGGCACGAGCCGTCGGAAGATTTATGAATATATTATTATTTATAACTGTAGTAAATTGTTACCATGCTCTTATGAAAGAAAGCTTTTAATACGAGAAAACGTTAAAGATGATATTATCGTCTGCACTGGGCAAGATAACGTCGAGCAGTTGGTCCTGGCTGACGACAGCAACGCCAGTTGATAGGCCTGATGGGAGTTTAAGTGGCTTGTTATCATTCGATAGCAAAGCTTGTCATTAGCCTTACAATAATCCCAACTGGTCTACCATTGCAGTATGTCTCGCACCACATAACGATTTGAGGTGAGGACAAGTTGCAGAACCTCATATAAGCTGTTTGTTCTTTGTTCTAAATCAAGGCACCCCCTTTGGACGTCATTGGGCACAAAGGGTCAAGGGTTAGGTAAAGGTGTGAAAGCCAAAACTTGGGCTTACAGGGGAGCGATTTTTGTCCCATAATTCGAACGTCTTAAGAGCAAATTCAATGGGAGATTTCCTTTTGGCACTGTGTGAGATCCGGTAATCACTAAAGCAGCGCCGCAACTGTGATCGGGAGAGCGAAAAGAACTAAGCCTTAAATGAGAGAGCGAGAGAGTGAGAGTAAATTCAAGGTTAAGCAAATGGACGATGGGAGTGAATGTGCTCACCTCACTGAGATCAAGATGAGAAAAGGTGTTTCAACTAAAAAATTATAAGTTTGTGTGTAATATATCAACTTACCCGGATCATTAGCTTTTCCGTCCACCTTCTTCAACTCCTGTATCTTCTGCGTCAGCAGGTCATCTGACAATAGCCCCAGCTTATTTGCTTCCAGTAGTTCGTCCAGTTCCTCTGAAGAGTCGTCGCCAATGTATGCACACTCTTGGAGATGCTTGTAGCCTTTTATCATGATGAGGGATGCTCCTGGCCACCTGGAAAAGTGAAAGTGCTTTTTATAATAATGCTTATTTTGGGTAGTGATTTACGGTGCAGCGGCAACATACGGCAACGATCGCCGTTGTTAAGCAAGGCAAGCCAGGTCAGGTAATGGGATGGGTGACCAGCTCGACTCAAATGTGATGTAGGTATTTCAAGGAAAATTACTTTTTTTCCGTGCTTAAGAAAGGTACTGCGGTTTGCCCCGGCTGCCGTTCCTAGATGTCAGTCGTAAATCTAGTTGGAGGCCCTAATAACATACAATAAAGGTGGCTTGTAGCCTTATGCCCGTCCAAAAATCCACTTTGAAATCGCGTGTTACAGTATAGCTCCACTTCGAAATTGAGGTTAGGCCTATGATCAGCAGAGGTATGCATGATAAAAAATTAAGCCTTACCTGACACAAGTAGAGACAGTGACCGTGGATCCTTTCAGCAGGTAGAAGCCCCAGTACTCCTTCATGTCATCCTGAAGCTCCAGTTGCCGCGTCATCGAGACTGGGACCAGGTCATCCTGCATCTCTGGCTGGCCTGGCACCACGAACGCGTTGAAGGTGGTGTTGGACTTCACCACTTGCCTCTGGGAATTAATTGTTCAGAACTGTTAAGAAAGATCGATGAAAAGTAGAAAGAAAGAAAACTTGGGTTTCTTTGATGATGGAAAACGCCGACAATAAGTTAAGTAACCTGGATAACGGCGGTAGGCTCCCTTGCACTACTCAATCAGGGACAGATTCAGAGAATTTGTAATGATCCCTTTCATAGAAATCGGAAAAAAATACGAGTAATGATTAGTTGCCAGTTTACATATCTCACTAGAATCAATATGGATTACACGGTGTTTACAATCGAAGACAAGCATGATTATATTCCTGCTAACTTAAATTTATTGGTTTCAATCGATTTTACCAAGTGCGAAATATATGAAGTCAGTAACATTCGAATTCATTCTTCATTCGTGTATTTACTTAGCGTTTTCTATGCAAGCAGATGTATAGTGTAGCTTTTGTATACTTATTTCAATCCTAAACGCTATCCCGAATTCCTGATCCAAGGCTTTAAGAAATTCGCCTTTCTTCTTTTGAAAAACGTTCTTCCTATATTTCTATGTAGAGAAGATTTTTCAAACCCAAATCAGTCGTTTGAACCAGACCAACTCTTCAGCTGGGAATACCCTACAGCGTATGAAAACTAAGCAATGACTTGGTTCTTCAACAGGTGAATTCCCATTCGAGTTCGGTTTGATGTTTATAGAGTCGCTCTTATTGAGTTTTTTTAAGTATTACTTTTACATAAAAATTTGCGAATCGATTAAAATTAAGGTCCAAATATGTCCTAAACAAAGTTAACAGTAAGTTAATACAAACAGTTAAGTTTAATAACACAATCTATCGCCGACAAGTGAGCCGGCGACCGATAGCGTTATCTTGAACATTATCGTGTCTTAGTTTAATATACTCGAATAAAGTGATGATAATAAATGTGGATAAAAATTACTTATGTTAATGATAAATCATTGTGTTAAATTGCTTAACTTTTGGATAAGTGGAAGAACTAAACTTTGCCAACACTATATGTTGCATTTGCATGCATGCATGCTTATCCTCTTACTAAAGATAGGAAAACCAGAAAAAGACATTCGGTCTTCGCTTCAGGTGGGAATCGAACCCGCGCTCCGTTTTGCGAAAGAGACAAGACCGAATGTCTTTTTCTGGTTTTCCTAACTTCACAGATACCTTGAAAAGCTGAATTTGTAACACTATGCCTACCATCTACAATTTTACTGCTATCCTTGTACTTTCTGTTACAAATTTATAGTGAACTAGCAGCCGCCCGCGACTTCGTCCGCGTGGACTTAGCTGTATGTGAAAAAAGGTTTTCCCGCTTTCCTGTCGAAATTTTCCTGAATTTTCTTTGCTGTAAACCTTACGGAGCCCAAGACCTTTCCAACGAATGCAAAACCGTGGAAATCGGTTGGTGCGTTCTGAAGTTATAGCGTCAGGAAGGAAAACCCGACTTATTTTTATATAGTAGATAAATGAATATGAATATGGATATCTTATTAGCCCCCAAAATGTACAATTTGTCCAGCAACTTTGAGCAGAACTTACAAGTAAAGCTATCACTTTCAGTTCCAAAGACACTTTATGGGATAGCATACGTTTGAGGGCCCGTTTAACCTTGATTAACGTTTGACTATCTACACCGAAATTTAGTGCTTCGGAAGGCACGTTAAGCAGTAAAGCAGCTGTCAGTCGTTAGACCTAGTTGGGGGCATCAGGGCCACTTAATGGCATCTCACAGAAGAGTTCATCTCAGTGATAAACTATAATGGGTGACCACGCATATTTTTTTGACGCCAATCTCCGTACCTCAGAGGGCACGTTATCAGCCTAGTCGGAGGTCTCAGAACGGCTTGATAACATCTGACACTTGCCACTTATCCCTCACACTAAGCCAACGTGTTGGAGTTTAGCTACCAAAAAACAAAAACCTTCCTCATTTCTTCTTTTGCATGTTTTAATTTGTTGTATGTTTTTGAATTGTAAGCTTTGTGCCGAAATGAAAACATCCATACACACCTACCTGGCACCACGTGGTGGATATCTTGCTGTCGATCAGCCTCATGTCGCTCATACTCATTGGGTACATCTGGCCGGAGAACACCCTATATCTGAAACATAAGAAGAATCCTCCATGTAACTTGATTATAATACCTACCAAGAGATAATGAACAAAAGCTCTCAAAAAGTGAGGGCCATTTAGGACATGCCGGACGCAAAAACTGATTTTACCTAGACACCCTTATTAATTTATTGGAAAAGATACACTAAAAGTATATGTTCACATAAGTGTAGTTATGTACAAAAATAAGTATTTTATGCCGACCTTTGAGAAGCATAGCTATGTACCCAACATGGCCTGACCAAAATTCTATCACGTCTTATCTCGTGCGATTTGTAACTTAGCACGAGAAAAAAGGCGCGAGATAATTGTGGAGTGAGTGTGGAGAGTTTTGTGAGTCACCTAGAAACAAGGTCAAAACATAAGGTAGGCAAGATTGATACTAATAATAGGTAATAACATAATATAAAACTAGGACCATAACTAGGAAATAACACAATTAAAAACTAACCAATAAAACTCATTTAAAAATATTTGCTTCTAAGTGAGGTTTGTCTTGATAAAGATTATATTTGATAACTTATGATAGAAAATGATAGCTATGATGAAGTTTATTTCTACTGATACTGTCAGCGGAAAATGTAGAGCAAACATAAGATTGTTTCAATGTCTAGGTTTAATACAAGTTCAATATTGACATGTACAATTATTTCAATTACCTTGTGAATGACAAGAATCTCTACAACTATGTATGTTATCTGGTTGACACAGTTATCAAACTATATTCAAAGTAACGATGTAGAGAGGCTAGCAATTTAATAAGCTGCACAATATCCTCAATCCCTTTTGAACCTCATTGGTCTAACACACGGATTTAAATCGATTGAAAACTTTTTACTGTCTATCCCCCGAATTCGCAAATGCTAATCAAAGTTGAGCAGAAGCATAGCTGCCACTTACAGTTTTAAAGACGATTTACGGGATGGCATGAGTTTGACAGCGTGCTCAAATTTGATAGACGTTTGTGAATTTAAGGGGATACCGTACCGTACCGTCTACAAGGAAACCTCCTGAAAGACACAATATCATTTTATAAGGAAAGCAATTCTAAATCTACAATAATGGAGTCCGGTGTTGTTTGAAGCTCTACTCAAATCTAAAACAATTGTAAAACTATTTTAATTCTATAGTATTATATTGCTCTTCTCTGATATTTTTGATCAGTATATTCGACAACTATGAATTGGCATTTTGACCGTTCATATGTACAAAGTTCTGAGGTGCCCGTAACGCAGTTGTGACAGTGATCGGCGACGATCGCTGTAGTGAAGCAACACATGCCGGGTCGGAAATGGGATGGGTGACCACCCCGACCGAAATTTAGTGATGTGTAATTCGGCCATCTCCGTGCTTCGGAAGGCACGTTAAGCAGTTGGTTCCGGCTGACGTCGTTAGATATCAGTCGTTAAGTCTAGTCAGAGGCCTTAGCGTGGCTTAATAACATCTGACATTAAGGCTGCCTACTAACCTTACGCCCCTCCAACAATTCGCACTGAGCCCACGTGTTGAAGTATGGCTCAATCCACGTCATGGTTGAGGTGAGGCCTGTTCCCAGCAGTGGGACGTATATAGGCCGTTTATGTATGTGTACAAAGATGTAAGGTATAAATTCGTTTACTGACTGCTAAGATATAAGTCGAGGTTAATGATTACAACATAATTGTGTACCAACATAGGTGATAACATTTTTATCAGTGTTATTTTATGCTATTATGTGTTTCTTTGATATTTTCCTCGTTGTACACCAAACTTATCTTGATGTTCGTAGGTATAATCTTGAGCTAAGCCGAGCTATTTACATGTAATGCCTACGTACAGTCCAATCCCAGATTGTATCCAAGACGAGGTAGTCAGAGGCACACAGGGTGTTTCTGTCATGGTAACCGAAACATTCAAAAGCCCACGTTTCACCCAGAAAATTCTTAAACCCAACGTGGCAAGAGGCGAGCCTACTACCGCTATCCAATGATATATAAAAGAGCGAAGTCGAAAATTGTCCACTGGCGTGTGTACCTATAATTTGACCGTGTGTACAAGATAGTATGATTATTTACTACAGCGTAAACGAGACAGATACATGTTGCGCAGAGAAGTCTCAAACTGTCAATGCTTTGCCCAGGAGTTCAAAGTTCTGATTTCGGGTGCCAGTGGTCTCTGATACCTCTCGTGGGTGATGGTATATTTAGGTCCCACTGAAAATCAGCGGCTGAGCCCATCAGGGCCAGGCATTAGCTGAGTGGGTCCATTTAATTTTGAACATCGTGGCACTGCTGTCTGTTTGGTGTTTTTTTTAACCATTTTGTTTCGTTTGTTTTTATCTGTTGCGATGTTCAAAATCAATAAACGTTTTTTTTACTTTAATGATCTATTTACCTCAAATACAACGGCACGAAGATGAATGTACTTGGCAGGAAGATGAGCAGGGCCAGCAGACGGCATATCCTGATGGGGCCCTTGTAGCAGGAGCGGGCGGCAATCTGGCTGAACTGCCTGTTTGGGCGCGGGCGTGGGATGGGCTGGCCTGGAAGGTGAACGAACATTTCACATAATATAATACACCACAACCACAGTAAACAGAGAACAGTAAAATATATACATACAAACGTGCCACTCTCGGTTCGAATGTGTGCTTGCGCCGTGTCGGCACGCGATTTCATTCACACACTAGCATAAAATATGGGGGAATAAGGTCACAGTACAAACCATCCAGTAGAACATCTACATACAAACGTGCCACTATCGGTGTGAATGTGTGCGTGCACGTCGCGCGCCCGCGCGCCTCACGGTAAAGGAATTTTCACGCACACGCTAGCATTAAAATAGAGAGGCATAGGGCGGCGGCAGTACGGACGGGCTGTGCCGCGTGTCTGTGTGCACGCTAGGCTAATAACACGGCGGGCGGCCTTAGATAACCTACTGTATGTATATACTCTGCCTGGAAGGTGAACGAATATTTCACATAACATAAAATACGCTCACAATTATATCCCAAGCGGGGCAGATAGAGGCATGCCGCCTGACACCGACATGTATCATGTAACGGAACATTCAGAATTTGTAGTCAACGTGGTAAGAACCAAGCCTCCTTATGTCATCCCGGGTTGCTTGGGTTTTATATCTGTGTTTTCCATCACCGGAGAACGGCCTACTCTCAATAATGGTTAATGAACACAAAGTGTGTACTGACCAGATTTGAACTAAGGGCGACATGAACACCCGTCAGAGCCAGATTGCCTAACCACTGGTCTACGACGCTCTTCCTTAGTATTTAAAAAAAAACTCAAGATGAGACACTTTATGTTTTTATTTATTTATATTTTTAATTTTAGTTAAGTTTAGTTTTAGTTTTTGAATAGATAATTGAAAATTGTTCTTTGATTGTTACCTTCGTATAATAAATAACTTATTTAGATGAGAACAATATCAAAAATATCTTTGTTTTTTGCAGTGGCACACTCTAATATAGAAATATGCCGATGTGAAATGGTTTCTTAAATTGCATGTAAACATTAAAGTTCTGGTTTCGTTTATTTAATAGTTTTTGATTTGTTGGACGTGTCGCAATGGAAATTTTATACTACCAAGGCACGGGCAAAAAGCTCGCGCCGCCGATGCTCGCCGGGCACCTAAATGCTTTTTGTTGGCGTTGAGGTTCAGTCGCGGGCATCAGCGGGCAGACGCGGTCTTTATTACTTCACGGTCAAAAAGACCGCCCCACGCCGTAGTCTGCAAAGCGCCTAGTTTACGAAATGTTGTCTTTTGCAACTGTCAATCAGGACAGTATAATCTCAGTGGTTTGATTACCAAAAAGTTGTATTGACAGCACGACGTCTGTCGGGATATTACAGCTAGTAATTATGATACTGACCTTCTAAAGGCACTAATTCTTGAGGATCCATGTTGTGATGTCGCCACTTACATCATTGTCACATCTTCGTTAGCCCACTGTCATGATACCGTCTGTAACAAAAAACTTTTTTTAAAACATATTCTCATGACCATATCTCAAACAGGGTAGTCAAAGACACGTCGGCTGTTGCCGTCATGGTGAACGGAACATTCAGAAGCACACACCTCGCTGAGATTTGAACCTAACGTGTTAAGGTGATAGTGGTACAGTTAACAACAAAATGATGGGCTTTAATAGTTTGGTCTAAAAGGTATTAATGTTTTGATAAAAGCAATTCTAATACTACAACAATATAGTCGTATGTCGTATAAAGCACCACTGATAACTAAAACAAACGATACAGTAGTTTTAATTCCGCACTGATAAGGTTGCTTTTCCAAAATACTTCAGACATATTGGACCAATATGTACGCACCAAGCATTTTGATGCACTCAACCGACTTTGGAAAAAGATAGAGTGATTTATAAACACATCCCTAAATTGTGGGTCGAGCTGGTCACCCATCCTACTATCCGACAACAATTACAAACTTAATTTGACGGTTGATTATAATAGCAACAATAATAATAATTATATCTCATTGATTGTAAGTGACCTTTGCTTTGGCGTGTACAAAGAGCCACATGACAAGCGAAACATAGAAAGTTGAAAAATTACATTTAGTGCACTATAGAGTGATATAAATTGACAAAGTGTCACTTGACCTATGGCCTCATGTACTCACTAAATAAATAGATAAATATTAAGTAAATACAAGTTATTAGGAATACTGTTAGTTTTAGTGTTTGGATGTTTTGATAAACAAAAACCTTCCCTATTTACCAATTTCGGTTTTTACAAATTTCTCACTATAAACCACCCATAAAACAAGAAATCATAATAAAAACACTTACTGAACCTTACAATTATATTCAAAAGTAAGTATTATTTATTTCTCTGCTTAAAGTGAATATAATTTGTGACGTCATAAATTTTCGTGAAACTTAATACTTTTGTTTTCTAAATTTGAATTTCAATAAAAAACAGAAGTGGCCAGTATTTGCACATTCAGTGAAACATGGTTTAGAATGAAATCACACATATCCAACCTTTTTGAAGAAATGTAAGCAGTAACAATGTTTTTTTTTTGTTTTAGCTGCAACTGCCATGCGCCAGTGGTCGGCTAATAACTATTACTACACTAACTAATGCATGATGGTTTGATGTTATTCTTTACAATATTTTTATTAGACTTGTTATCTTGTAATTTGTAAGTATCATAAAATTTTATTTTATTGTTTTTTCTTAAATAGATAACATATATCAAATATTTACATATTTGATCTAATTTGGCACTATGATAGGTAGGATCTCCAACGGTTAACTCAATACAATTGGATTGATAAAAACCATTTACACTCTAAGGGTAAGTTGCACCATAGTAGAAGTTAAAGTTAATTTTTTTGTTAAATTTGACAATTCGACGTCATTTTTGGTCGTCACATTGTCAAATTTGACAAAAACTTTTACTTTAACTTTAACTTCTACTATGGTGCAACTAACCCTAAGTGTGGGTTGCACCATCTGACTTTAACAATAACAAACATCAAAATTTCAGTTAAAGTACCAGTTGGCCCAAAAATTGACAAATTTGACAAAAACTTTAACTTTTACTTCTACTATGGTGCAACTTACCCTGTCTGAAACTATTTTATGCTTCATTAATTAATGATTATTCTTCTTTAACAAATTGTATATTTTTCCCAAAAAGATTATGTCAGAAGTGGGATTCGAACCCACGCCCACAGAAGTGGACTGCGACCTGAACGCAGCGCCTTAGACCGCTCGGCCATCCTGACTGTTCCAAACACTGAGATAATAACGACTTGCTAGATAGGTACCTATCAAAAAAACAGTTGTTGAAGAATAACGTTTAAATTCTTGGCAGGAAATAGGAATTTCTAGATTTAAAACTAGTTACCTACTAATCGGCAATTTAAAAACAAAGCAGTTATAATATGTATACTACGACGGTTTTTTTGTAACAAAATTAGTTTTCATTAGATTGATAGAAAAGCGTTTTGGACGAGCTTTTATCCCGAAATTACTTCCGAAATTTCTCTCTGTTGCAGTCACTTTATGTCCACAATATATAGAAATATCTTCTGAAAGGCCAGACAGCAATCCAAAGATTGTACACACAACATCATTTTAACTACTCAAACTGTAGGCAACTATGTGCTAGAGTAGTAAAAAGATACACGTGTTGACTCCATACTTTAATTGCAAAACACTTAATATAAACAACAAAGAAAAAACATACCTACTTTCTGTTTGAATACCCGCAAAAAGCAACAGTAGATATTCATACACAACACGATCTACGTTACAACACTAAATTGATTTAAAATCAAAATCCAGAGTGACAAGTTGAAGTTTCATTTCAACGAAGTAATCTACGTAAACACGTGCAAAATATAGTAAATATAGTACGCCAAATGATTTGATATTCCTCGTGGACGATTAACATACTTGCAGAGCCACAGTAGGCAATCAAACAGTAACAGTACATTCCTTGCACAACGTGTGAGTCTAGCGATTCAACGGGGGGATGCTGCCAGCATCTACCACATGGACACAATTTTTCAAATGGTTTTTAGCCATATTTTATTTTAAGTTTGTATAATTTTGTTCATAGTTTATGCTTAATTTTTAATATTTATTTTGTTGTTGTGATTTAAAGTAATTCATTAACAGTAAGGTTGAGACCGCATTGCGTTGCGATGTGTAACGGATTTGTATGACGTTGCGAGCAACGACGCACTACAATAATCAGACACGACATTGAAACTAGAGCGTCGTGGCCCAGTGGTTGAACACTCTGGTCCCGAGATCAAATTTGGCCGGAACACACCTATTTTGTGCTCATTGTATAATTTGCGGCTAACTCACCGGTGATGGAACACCGATATAAAACCCAAGCAACCTGGATAACGGCGGTAAGCTCGCCCTTTACCACGTTGGGTTCAAATTCCCTTGGCGAGATGTGGGCTTCTACGTTCCGTTCACCATGACGGCAACAATCAGTGTGCCTCTGACTAACCCACTAGGGATATGGTCGTGAGGGTATGTTATGTTATGTTATGACATTGAAACTAAATGTGACACAGCGGTTGACATTCCATTACAGATTTTGGTCATTAATTAGGTTAGTTGTCAGTTTACCGTTGAAATTAGATGTGGGTTTGATCCATCGTAATCACTTATAAAAATCTCGTCTGAAGACACTTATGTAGGCCTAATACGAACCGCTAACGTTTTGGTTATCGAAAAGTTACTTTTCGATTACAAAAACGTTAGCGGTTCGTGCTAGGCCTACTGTAAGATATTACGATAAGGCCGTCTAAATGTGCATTGCGTTTTTCACATGCCATCCAAACCAACATTATCTATGTGTTAGAATCTCTTTAAATTATTTATTTTTGGGATACATCCGTACAAAAAACAACAAATATTTTTTTTTGTTGTTTTTTCCATTAAGTATTTTCTTCGTAAACACAACTACAAATCGAAACTTGCTTGGGGAAGTAGTGCTAAAAATGCTATACCATCATCGTAACTGAAGACGCTTACTTAATTACTATAGAGAAGATTTTTTAAGCTTTGCAGTATTATAACGCAACATTATATTTTTCTTATTGAATCGTATCCGGCCTCATGATCTACTGGAAGAAATCTCTTTCTATTTTTGCTGCTTTACATATTATTGTCTATTGTTACTGTCTTTTTGTGTACGAACTATAGAATAAATCACAGTAAATAGATACATATTAGCCCTATTCACAAAATGCTGAGTAGTTCATACATTTCTTTTTCTACACTATTCTTCCTAACCTAGTACAAAAAGAAAAAGGAGAAAAAACAAAATTATCTACAATGAAATGACCGTGACACAAGTAAGAGCAAACTAGTGCCATTAAAAATGTGCCATTGTAAATCAGATTTACTGCTTGAAAAGCGTACTGTGACCAATTAATTTATCATAATGAATCATCAGCAAATATAATAACTACGTAATTAGTGGTTTTACTCTTAGCAGCGCAAATGAGATTGTGTTAGGAATTTGAATTTGAGATGGGGATGTTTACCCCTAGATAACAAATAGTTCTCTGGAAGGACCGGTCCAAAGTCAAACTAATTTCATTCATAGACTTTCCCATGAATTGATAAACATTATTATGCGGCCTCACAGTTCCCGAGGAATTGGAATTGGTCAGGAAAATTGCGAAGTTTAAAAAGAAGACGTTGTTTCTTTTTATATTTTATTGAATTCCCACTGTTAGAAAACTTTTGGCAGAACGGCTAAGATAAACAGTAAGTTAACGTTGAAGTTTTTAACTGATTTACCTACAGGATAAAACGTAATAAATATTAAGATTAAAAGGAGATAACAATACCTATTTAAAGTAGAAATATTTTAATTCACCACAATAAACTTATTTACGTATATTTGCTGCAGTAAATCCATTCATTTTGCCTCATTTAAAACAATGTGTATGGAGAATTAGCAATAATATCTAAGCCACCTTTATTTGTAAATACCTTTCTAATGATTAGATATTAGATAGAGTCCTAATTATTGGGTAAAAGGGTTTTTAATAGGTCAATAGTTATTTAATGATATGGTAAACTATCATCATATAAATAATTAGACATAGTCCTTAAGTAATCTACGGTCTTTACTAAGTTAACCCCTTTGTTCATAAAAACAAAATTTAACGCTTAGTTTAGAGTGAGGAAGGGTTGAAAGTTTAAGTAGACGTACTGTCAACGGCATGACAGGCTGTCATTTGGCAAGAGCAAGATGAAAAACGGAAATTGCTAGCCTAATGTGCTGTTGACTGTACAAGTTAGCTGCCACTTCCAGTTTTTTTAAATGGCCAAACCTTCAGTATTGGCGATATTGTGCCAATGGTTGAGTACGATGGGCTTTATGCGTTTGCATGTGAACATTAAAATACTATATATATGGAGCCTTAATGACATGAGAATTTGTCTGACAATACTCCACTGACTCAAATAGTCATTATTAACTAATATTGCGGAACTTCACTAAATACACCAATACATTTATTCGCAAAAAGCGTCAAGAAACCAATCAAGTTAAGATAAAAATCAAATGAGTTCAAGAAGATACAAAAGTGATAAAAATCATGAAAGTGACCTAATTAATTACATTCACGAGGATCATCAAATCACTTTAGTCAAGACTATCATACATGAGTATCATACATGTATGTATGACGCAGTATGTCTAACAGTAATATACTACAACCTCGTCCATTAGAAAGATAAGAGATAAGCCAGGTTGTCTATCGATAGATGATAGTACATATGACGACCCGATTAGCATAGTGGTTGAACTCAGGTTCATACTCGAAGGGACGCGGGTTCGATATACGCATAACACGAATTATGGACCTTCGTGGTTTCTAGTTTTTGTAACACGAGAGAAAACGTTATTTTGGAAGTGAAGCATTTATCTGATGTTGTTTCGTGGTGGAGGAAAATGGTAGAGGGTAGCTTTGTACTTCACACCAGGTGCCACCAGATAAATCTGCTGGCAACAGTATATTTATTTATACTTTATTTCTACTGGTTAACCAAACACTTCTACTGGAGTAAAACCAAATTAAAACAACTTCAAATATCTCAGAATAAAATAGTAAAAATGTTATTTCATTATCCATATTTAACATCAACTGAAAAAATTTACAAAGACACGGGTCTGATGAATATCAAACAACTATTTAATTACTGCACTTGTAACGTAGCACTCGCAGGGCTAGTCATTTAGTGCTACCAAGATCACGAACTAAATTTGGAAAAAAGACCATTACTATTGAGGGGGCACAGCTCTACAACAAGCTTCCATCAGACATCAAGGGTGCCGATACTTTTGGTGTGTTCAAAGCAAAATTAAATAAATTTATACTCTTTGACCATAAACTGCTACAAAGCTGAGAACACAGGTGGCGGCGCCCGTGTTGCTTCAATCTTTTTGTTGAAATTATTCCCTTGCTAATATTAACTAGTGCTATTTGTTTGTTTGTTCACACTGTATGATTGTAATTAAGCTATTTCTCAAATAAGTGACATGTACCTGTCTTTCTTGAGAATAAATTTCTATAAACTGGTTAAAGGCACAAAATGGCGGACTAGGTGCTCAGAACTAATCTACCAACCGACAGAGGCCAACCAAGCGGAGCAGGAACCTAGAAATTATCCAAAGAAAACTTCATCTTTGTTAACCAAAGAAATAGTGTTATCATTATTTTTAGCATATTCCATGGAGTATCTTAAAAACAAAAACGTAACGTAATGCTATTTTATTCGTTATAGCCCTCCCTCATTTTGTTATTAGAAATATTTTTATAATGTATTATACTTATAATTATATTATTTCTTATGTGATTGTAAATCTTAATCACCCACCTAAATGTTATTTTGTTATGTCACACCGCCTACTGTACTTTTCTACTTAGCCTAATTGTTGACTGGTAGATAATGCCTTTTCGGCATTAAGTCCGCCTTTTGTACGATTCAATGTTGTGCAATAAAGAATAAATAAATGAATAGTGTTAATACGAGTATGCCTAAGCAAAAAAAAAATGATACTCGTACTTTATTTATTTATTTAATCTTTAATGCACAAACCAGTACAAAAGGCGGACTTAATGCTAAAAGCATTCTCTACCAGTCAACCATAGGGCGAGACAGAAAAACTATAGCGGTGCAAAATTTTAGGATTATAAGTGAATAAATACACATATAATATCAATGTACATAATAAAAACATACATAATATACTTACTTTCATTTTAAATATAAGTGGATAAGTATTAAGTTTATCAGCGTCAAGTAGGACACTCAGACTACCTAGTCAGTTGGTAAACACTCAGTTAAAAATGATAACGATAGTATTGTCGAAGACAATCATGGAGGACATAATGAAATATCATCATCATCTGTTTTTTTTCGTGGGGTTGTAATACTTCTTTTCTTTCTACCATCTAATCTTCTAAATCCACTAGGTCTTCACGGTACTCGAGTGAATCCACACTGATGCCTGCTGCACGGTGAGCGATCTCGTAGCGATAGTTCCGCGATAAAATAAACGCCGCGAGCACGCCACGAGTTCGCCGCGAGATCAATGCGCACTCGTGGTCTATATTGCGGCGGGTGAACGCCTCATCAATCAGTCAAATTCAAAGCGGGCTTCGCGGCGTGATCGCTGCGAGATCGCCTAACAAACGCTACGTGTGAACAGTCTCTAATTGTCATGGCGTCCCTATTAGCACAAACCAAAATAGCTTCAATAGATTGTGATCCTTAAATCAAAGTGATAAAGTTCAAGGACAGATTTAGGAAGTAGGAAACTTTATTCTAACTGCAGGTAAAATTGAAGGTTTAAGCCATTTTCGCCGTTTTCAGTAAATTTAGGTGCCTTGGCAACCCATATCCTGAAACAAAGCCTTCAGATGAGCCATTCAGATAAACTCGATAGCTTCCGCGTCGATAATGGAAGTACGGTGTCATACAACTCATACAAGGCTGTCATACAACGCTGATTAGAGAGCGTTGACTCGCTCACGACTCCTGCGCATGTCTTGGAGGTATTTCGCATTTAACAGAACTACCAGAAGGTCCTAATAGAAACTTGGGTAATTTTAGGCAGACTAATTATACAATTTCCCGAGGTACAGATACTCTATCCCGATTTTCAAATTGATCCATTTTTACTCGAAATACAAGGAGTACAATCTTTTGCAACAAACCACTATCAACTCACAGGTGATAGTAACGAAACCTGCCTACCGATTTTCAGTAACGTCATTTCATATCTCGATCTACTTCAGGAGAGAACGCTCACTTCAATTGTCTATTAGCTTCAACTTGAATTAGTATTCTCCATTATTTGTATGGAAATCATTTTAAAATCTTGTGCTGCCTAGTTCTTTTCACTCAAATGATCACAGTCACTAAGTTACTGAATTTTACAGATGGCCAAAAATAGTTATGCACCGACAACACAGTATGGACACTTTCGGCTCTGTACGTCTTAAGTTGTTTTACAATCAATGATACTATATCACAAAAGACGTAGATAGGTTATGTCAGTACTGACACGAAGTCAAAAATTGTCCTCAGGGTACGACGTAGTTAATTTTACCGTGTCATGCGTGAACAAGACTGTACGATTGAAGTAAATGAGACAGATACATGTTGCGCAGTGTCGTCTCAAACTGTCAGCACTGTCAATGCTTTGCTCAGACGAAAAGTTCTGAATTTGGGTGCCACTTTTTTTGCACACGTAACCTATCTATCTTTTCTTGTTATAATATCATTGTTTACAATAGTTCACAAATACAAAGCTATGACTAACGCTTGATAGATTTTCAGACCTTTCGACTTCACGTGTTTTGCTTCTAGTAAATATGCTGTAATAAGTATTTGACTAGTGTATCTGTCGGCTAAATATTTATCATCAGTCTGGGTTTATCATCATGATCAAATGTTGACAGCAAAACTAGTACGAACTGGTGACTTATTTGTGTCAATAAAATAAAAATAATATATTAAGGTGACGACGTTGTGGATGCACAAATTCAAATTAAATATTTCTTTATTCAAGTAGACCATTACACAGTAGGTACTTTTAAATCGTCAAGAACCTTAATTTTAACCACTTAATAAACATACACATAATAATACAAACTATTCTTAAAATACATGTACATAATGTGACTCTACTACCGGCGTCGGAAAACCAGAAACTCAGCAGTTACTCTTTTTAAATCGTCCAATGTTTTACAGTACAAAGTGAATGTTTGAATAAACCAACAGAGTCATCCAGTTATGTCATGAAAATGAATAAAACAGTGAGTTAATAAGTAAACTTGGGTAAGCTAAGTAAACTTGAGTAGACCAGATCCTGAAGGTGGCACCTGTTCACAAGTTGACGTGCAAGCCAGCCATCATCCCACTCAACCATATTTTAGGGAATGAAATGGGACGATATGATGATGATGATGATGACAGTAAACATCACATCGGGCTACCCATTTACGTTTTTTATCTTGCTCTTGCGAAATGGCATTACTTTGGCATAGAACAAGGACTTGCCGGAAATGGGTAGCCTGCCATGCCGTTGACTGTACGATCAGAATGAGACCTTGTGATCTTCTAGATAGATAAATGTACTTGTCATATTTGAGACCATCAACATTATAAGGTACTACATTATAAAAATAGTAAGTATAACTTGCATTGATTTTAGAATTTCGTACAAACAAATCGAAACTCTATCACGATATTTTAGAGTTGTTTTTCTCATACAGTATAGATATTTTTAGCACACTGGTTTGTCACATGTTTGTGGTGATGACTGTACAATAACATTGACAGGTCATAAGCTGCTCTGCTTAGAAACAAAACGCAGAGTTGCGAATTCCGTAAATAGTTACTTCTGGCAGAAATTAGGTTAACGCACAATTTATAGGTTTTATTCGTGACTATTTTACGCACTCGTGACTATTGGTTTCAGAAAATCCTCGAAATCCAAATATAATATCTATAGATCAAAAATTTTGATTCATTAGATTATATTGTCAGGTGTTTTCCATCCTAAATTATCTGTTATACCTTACGGTTGACTGGTGGAGGATGCCTCTCGGCATCAAGTCCACCAATTGTTCTTTTTTTACTTTCTGCATTTAATATTTAATTAATCAATAGATAAAGTGACTGGAATTTGAAGGAAACACATTGAAATTGGAAACATTTTTTTTTCCAAATTATTGATTTCAGTGAAAATAATGTCTTTAATGATGCACTACTTATTTATAACATACTCTTGTTCACTAAAAAATTGCCCGTGAGGTGCTAAAGAGGTGCCCGTGGCGCAGTTGTGACAGTGATCGGCGACGATCGCTGTTGTAAAGCAACACACGCCGGGTCGGAAATGGGATGGGTGAGTATTTCGGGCATCTCCGTGCTTGGGAAGGCACGTTAAGCAGTTGATCCCGGTTGACGTCGCTAGATGTCAGTCGGCGGCTTGATAACATCTGACATTAAGGTTGCTCACTAACCTTACACCCCTCCAACAATCCGCACTGAGCCCGCGTGTCGGAGTATGGCTTGTTCCACCTCATAGTTGAGGTGAGGCCTGTGCCCAGCAGTGGGACGTATATAGGCCGTTTATGTTTATGTATGTAATAAAAAATTTGAGCACTGTTAATAGATCACCCGTTAAGTAATGTTTTATTCTTCATATAACACTATGTAACGTTTCTGTTGTATTCGTAACATTTAAACTAATCTTAATTATTATTTACCCATTCTAATCTGTTGTTCCTGTGCATTTTATTTGGGTTTGCTGATATCTGAGACAAATAAAATTATGTTATTTTCCGTGTTTAACTATGTAATATTAACACTGAGTGTTGTATTTAATGATGCAATTAACTAAATGGTTTAATACATTCTGAGCCAAAGGTCATGATATTAAAGTTTCTAATTGTTTGTACTGTCCGGGAGTCGAACCCACTATAAGGCCCAGACTCCACCAGAGCTGAGCGGAGATGTGCGGCGTCGAGCTGTGTTTTCAACAGCCAATGGAATTGCGTTATTCACACATGGAGATGTGGAGATGTGATTCTATTGGTTGTTAAAACACAGCTCAACGCCGCACATCTCCGCTCAGCTCTGGTGGAGTCTGGGCCTCAAGCTGGCACTGCTGGCTCCTTCAGATTCATAGACGTTAAACATGATTCTGAAGGCGTGCTCAACTATGACTGAAGATGTGAATTCTAGGCTTCACAAACGTCAATTAACGCTTAGCTCGCGCTCTAACTCATGCTGTCTCGTGAAATGTCAATAGAACTGAAAGTGACAGCTATACTTCTGAGTGATGCTCAGCGTTGATTGCGCTTCGTGAATTCGGTGGTAAGTCACCTATGTTAGGTATATGATGATAGTAGTGTACATGAGTAAGGTACCTACAACAAAACTAAGATGAAAGCGAAAAATGGACTTTGGCCGGTCTGTTAAGGGTCTCGGTAACCAAGTGGTAAGAGCAGCCCCCCGGTATGCGGAAGGCGTAGGTTCGGTAGAATGTATTTTTTTTTGGTATGCTTATCTTTATTCAAAAGATACATTGATCATGTTAAATAAAAAATATAAAAAAATATATTGACTTTGATAGATCAGATTTATCTATTGGAAATGAAGGATTTTGTATTATTAACATATGGAGACTATTAGTAATCCTATGTAATAGCTAACAATAATAATTTAACTAACCTAAATTATAAGTAAAAATGTAAACTCACTATAGTGCTTTTTAAAAAGCTATGATATATTGTGATCATTGTAACAAATATTTAAATGGTAAATAAATTTTAAAAAAATGCCTAATTCGTAGGTTGAGCAGTTCTTACAAGTATAAGTAGCTGCCACATTCAGTTTTGTAGACAATTTGATTTGGAAGGCGTTTCTTTGAAGGTGTGATGTGCCAAAGAAAAGTGTAAAATTTTCAATAAAACCAAGATTTCAGCTGGACGGATTGCTGGTAGGTACACAGTTTAGATAGGTGAATTAGGTAGCTGGCTAGCTAAACTACTAACAGCGATAATTGACAACAAATGGCATAAGCTCAAAATTAAAACAAAACAAAAACAAGTCTAAAATCAAGGAAAAGAAAGACCGATAAGAATAGACGATACATAAATACAAATATTCACCACAACCAACAACTTTTTAGACAATGTAAAAACTTAGGGGTAATTATGAATTAAAGATAGTAATACCAGGAAATAAAACATACACAATCAAAAATGTGACTTTTGCCTCACCAAACTCACCAGTCTTGCCACAGCTGCGCAAACAATACACTATAAAATGCTCAAAAATCCACAACCGAAAACCAGTTTATTTCCGAGCTGTCTAAAAATACCACAAACGTATCCGAACTATGTTTAACAAATTAAAAAATCACTATGTAATATGTATTTTTCACTAACACAAATTTTCTAAGTCTTTAACTAATGCAATTGTAAGTCTTAAATATGTTAGTAAAAGGTGTATTTTTGTTTAAATCTAGAGACACGTGTTCACTACTCTACGGCGGTAACACTACTAATGTTATCGTCAACATATCGTACGTTCATAGCATTTCATTATCTTGAAATGTCTGTCTGTGTGGCTTTACATAGAGATTTTTAGGATTGTTTATCTATGAATATTTAGTAAGTGTGTAGTTCGCGGGTTTGGTTCCGGGTTGAGCTTTGGCTGTTACAAGGTTTGAAGCATCAGCTGTTAGGCTCGTGGTTATAACAGTAGTAATAGTAGATAATAAATTAATTGTGATTGTATCTGTAGCATCTAATAATATGTTTACTGATTTTTACTTTTTCAGGACCTAAGTAGTTTTCTAATCAAAATAAAAGCTTACGGTGGGTTGAATACACTAAAGTTTGTAATTGTGTGAAATTGAATGTGGATGGATTTTTTTAGTGATAAGTCATGTAGAAATAAAAAGTTAATATGGCTGTCCAAATTATTCCCAAGCCAATGCTCTCTGTCTAGTATCCCAAAAATAATAAAATAGCCTTTTAAGAAACACAAGATAATGACAATGTGATATTGGAAAATCATTTGCGCAATGATTTGATGCGGAATCAGAGAATTTAAATCTACTTGATAATCCAAAACAATGTTGCTGCTTCGATCAAACTTATGCTCAAGGTCTTATTTACAAAGGAATTGGGACAAAACGCACATTGATCGATCTTGACGACCGATTTGGTGTAATTTTTGAGAAGTCGGCTACTACACCAAAGGTCGCGGGTTCGATCCCCACACAGTCCAAACATTTGTGTGCATGTTGAGCGTGATGAAGGCTTGCTTACACGTCAACGTGAGAATAGGTTTGGGTTATTTCTGAAACAAACCTTTTTTTTTGTTTCTTGGACAAGTTCAAGATGTTCTCAGAAGTACCTTTCAGGTCAGGAGTACCTTTAACCGATGAGCATGTATGAAAGGACTCATGAAAGTAGAGGAGGCGCAAGGTGTGCCAGGATCGTAGCAAGTGGAAAGAAGTGGTCTCTGCCTACCCCATTGGGAAAGAGGCGTGATGGTATGTTTGTATGTATGTAACAACCAAAATATATTTTTAACTGGTGTAGCAGCCAACGTCTTAACCATCATGCCAAATTGGTTCCAAAATTAAAAGCAAAACGCAAGATGATGATGTTGATCTAACAATAAATAACTTAACACAAATGCCTCCGTAATTACTTAACAAAACAAAATCTTTAACTAATTAGGTAAGCACTCATTACTAATTGTTTAGGTACCTACAAAGACACCAGGTCCACCTTCACAAAACCATTGCAAAATATGTCTTAAGTAAGCAGCATAAGGTACACTGTAAAGCTTGACGTGGACTCGTGTGTACTATGATAAGTTGAAAAATAACTACAATTTTAGACCCAAAGTGTGCTTAGTTACATTACCTTAAATGAATATGTACACAGTTTTATCACATAATATTTACCTAACGATGTCCAAACAGTTTTACATAGTAACAAGATTAAACTGCTGAAACGTTTAGGCTCTTTATATTTTAACAAATGCTATCAATTATATCGTCAGGTAATGAAAGCGGTTTTGGTCAGTTCCAAAATGTATTTGTCAAAGAAATAGAACTCTCTGGTGTTCTATGGTTCCATTTTAGACTGAGAGTTCAGAGTGCCCTGCGAGTCCAATACAACTACGTCTTTAGGGCCTTACTGTAGCTTCCACGTGTCTGCAAAGCGTCAGCCATGTTTGCAAATGCTGCTGTTGTTGATTTCCTTTATATAATTGTGCGCAGAGTGCGGGGGAGAAAGAGATCCTTATTAAGATGATATGAGAAAATATGGACGCTGCAATCTTCAGGAGACTTACAGAGTTGCACGTTCTGCGTGTTAGTTAATAGGCAGACCGCCAGGGTCTCCAAGAAATTTTCCTTATCTATAAAAAGATGTATTGTAGATACTACTTACGCTACTAATTGTTACTCACTTAATTCTAAACTTCAAAAGTCCACAGAAATGAGTAAATCATTACTAATTTCTAAGGACCTTTGATAATTAACATTTTTTAAGCTGATTTGTGTCCGCCAAAATATAAATTAGGTTTTTCAAAAACCACCAACCTATAGTTGAAGTGTGACAAGTCACCAGACCTACAACTTTCGTGTACGACCTTTTTTTAAACTAATTTAAACTGATAATAGTTATTTAGTGTGTATATCCAAAGATAATTTTGATAGTATCTGGCAACATTACTTAGATAGTAATAATGTATTTCAATTATTTAATGGAATTCGGCAAAAACGAAGTAGAGATAGATATTCAAACATTTAATGACTTGTTTCGATGGTTAAATCAATTCTGTTGTTAGCTATTGTCAAAAGCGTGATTCGTTAAGATAAGACATTATCCATTTTCCACATAACACAAACAGACAAAACAACGAGGGATTAAGCCTGAAAGGGATACAGAGGACCCTCACTCCGCCCTCTGCTACGATTGGCTGCTTGCACTCGTGCAATCAACCAATCACGACGTAGCACAAACCTCTTTCGAAATTTGAATAATGCGGATTTTTTCATCAGTCGCATTCTGCACTTTGAAGGGTGAACATCTATTGCTTTTTGGAAATATTTCGAGTGGTTTTGTGATAGTGGTTGCTCAATTTGTGTTTTATGCCAACTGTGACGGATATAACGGGGGCTATCGGTAAGTTTGTAGTTGTAATTGATATATTTTCATTGCGGTATTGATCGATAAAAAATACAATAGGATTCAGTTAAAACACTTTATTTTTCAAACACAACTTAAAATGTGTAATAAAAAAATGTACAATATTCAATCGGCTCCACCATTTTCACTTGATGATTTCATTTGAGATTTTCCATCGTGTACTGTATTTTCCGAATCAAAATAGGTGTACCTATCACTTGATAGAAATCATGATGACTGGACCAGCCAAGATATGGGCTAACAAAAACAAAAACAGTATCTACTAAAAGATTTCTTTTTTACCAGGGTAAGAAGTTTGGAAGAGCTTCCCAACAATAACTGTTTTTCAGTCTAAGTTATTACTACTACCAAAACCATTTACTTTAGACACAAAACAGTATTTTTAACCAAAACTCATGGGAAAATATACATATGATTTTACCGTCATGTAAGATCTTTAGAGGTGCCCGTGGCGCAGTTGTGACAGTGATCGGCGACGATCGCTGTTGTAAAGCAACACACGCCGGGTTGGAAATGGGATGGGTGACCACTCCGACCGAAATTTAGTGATGTGTATTTCGGGCATCTCCGTGTTTCGGAAGGCACGTTAAGCAGTTGGTCCCGGTTGACGTCGCCAGATGTCAGTCGTTAAGCTTAGTCAGAGGCCCCTAGGGCGGCTTGATAACATCTGGCATTAAGGTTGCTCACTAACCTTACACCCCTCCAACAATCCGCACTGAGCCCGCGTGTTGGAGTATGGCTCATTCCACCTCATAGTTGAGGTGAGGCCTGTGCCCAGCAGTGGGACGTATATAGGCCGTTTATGTGTAAGATCTTTAAGATTTGAGGTAGAGTGAGGAGTGATAACAAACTTACCACTATCTACTTGTTTATTTAAAAGTTTGCACTAAATCTTCTTCTTCTCTTCTTCTCTTGTCTTTGAAATAAAATACAGTTAAAATACAATAATGCATAGCATTATTGAAATCCGCCACTTCAGATTTAAATTCTAGGCTTACGAAAACTAGCGTCTGAACCTCCCAACCGGACCTACTAATTTTCATTTGTTTTTTTATTTTTGTACGTTAAGGTATCGTTTTTCTGCTTCGAAGCAGAAAATATGGCCTTTGGACTATTTCGTTAATCAGTACAATCATTCATTGTCTTCACAAGTAATCTTTATAACAGAAAGCAAAAGAAAGAAAGAACAGTACCGTTGTTGGCAATTGACTGGTTTAAATATAGCACATCCGCTGATAATGATATCCTGCCGCCAACAATAGCAGTCATATGTGGAACTAAATTTGTAATAATGTATTTTAATTAGTAGTTGGTAATCCTACCAAACGATACTGAAAGCAACATCCTACGCGATATGTTATTTACTAGTTGTTGTCTTTGCTCCTGAGGAATTCGGTCTCAAAAATATCGCGTATCTAGAGAAAATATCCTATCGGGAAAAAGTTTCAAGATTTTTCCATTTCAAATACCTGAACTTTTTGCAGTGCTTGTGCCGTGAACATTTTGAACTTTTTTGTAAACAAGTGAGTGTTCATCTATGTGTTTTTCCAATCAATCTCTGGTCCAAAATATAGGAACGCCACTTAAAGTTAACTTTTCAGTTGAGACCTCCCTCACTTTATTTGTTGACAGATCGGATATGGGATAACATCAATTTAAAGTGTGCTCATCTTTAATTTATGTATGATAATTTTTAAAAAACTCTCAACATTCATCGCGCTACCTGGTTTTGGAAAAGACAGCCATATGTGGATAGATGTCTTGGAGATCGTTGTTTATTTGTATTAATGTCAATGGGAAAATATTTTGTGACTCACATAATAGGTTGTTAACATTGTTCCTTCATCAGTATACCCAACATCAATGGCGTCAGACCAGGAGTCATGTTCGGATGAGGAGCCTGACAGCGAGATGCTCAGTGATGACCTGTGTCTACCTGATAGTGATGATGATAGACAGATTCCTAGGAGTGTCCAGGTAATTATCCCTCAACCATGCTATAACCTGATTTATGAAATTATGTTGCTTGTGTGGAATGAAATCCATAGAACCTTTAAGCAGGCAGATGCAACAATGTTATTATATTAGATGACTTCAAATTTCAATACTTTATTGCCAATTAATTGATGCACATATTATAGAAAAACAAATGAATTAGTTAGGCCAATAAGATAATTTGCAGGCCAGTATGTATGTTCCAATTAAATCAGAGCACCTACGGCTTTAATTTACAATAAAAGGGGGAGAGCGTCGTGGCCCAGTGGTTAAACACTCTGGCTCGGAACCCGATGATCCCGAGATCAAATCTGGCCGGAAAACACCTAATTTGTGTTTATTGTACAACTCTCCGGTGATGGAAAACACCGATATAAAACCCAAGCAACCCGGATAACGGCGGTAGGTTCGCCCCTTGCCACGTTGGGTTCAAATTCCGGCGAAATGTGGGCTTCTGAATATTCCGTTCACCATGACGGCAACATTCAGTGTGCCTCTGACTAACCCATTAGGGATATGGTCGTGACGGTATGTATGTGAATGGGGTACCTGCTTCCCACTTGTCCCGAGACTTTCAAAGCCGAATGATAAATACAACAATGAACATAATGCCCATTATGAAAAGGAGGTTGAATTCTCATCTAACAGATTATACGGTAGCCATGTACATGGTTAAAGGAAATTGAAAATGAAATAAGCGTTAATTTTCAGAATATATCAGACGACATTACGGCTCTCAACTCCTGTCTCCTACGGCCTCCTCGCAAGCTCTTCACCAACTGCCGTGAGCGGTGGCGACAGCAGAATGTGAGTGGAGCGTTTGCAGAGCTGAGGAGGCTGGTGCCGACACATCCACCTGATAAAAAGCTGTCTAAGAACGAAATACTCAGGATGGCTATTAGGTAAGGTGTTTGTTTTATGTCTAGGAATAGGTCCGTGAGAAACTTTACTAAGTTTTCCTCTACCCATGGGTTGTTTGGAAGAGATCGCTTTTTAGCGATAAAGCCGCCCAAATTGTACATTTACGTTAACATGTGTTTCTTTGCTATTAATTCCTGTTGCTTTGGTGTTGAATAAATAATATATCTATCTGAATCAATCGTATCAATCAAGAGAGTTTTATTGTAGCAATAATTGAATTGTACATTCAATTTAAAATTAGTGGCGACAAATACTTATCAATTATGAATAATGATAATATGTAAACTAGTTTAGCCTTACTAGCTAAAATTTCTAAACTTTAGTAAAATATGTTCATAAATGCTTTATTTCAGATATATCGGCCTCCTGTGTGAAGTCCTGGAATGGCAGAAGACTCACGGTCATTCCATGAACAAAGAAAATACAGTCAACCTTGCCATCAAATGCGAATCGCCTTTAAGCCCACAAGCAAGAAGACTGCGTCTCAAAAGACCTTACTTCAGCGAAGAAGAATCCAGACCAAAGATTTGCAAAGACAATGAGTACCAAAAATACGGAAACGAAGAAAACGAAGACATGATGCGAAGGAACTATCAAAGACCAGCAAATCGCACTGACATACACTTCGGAAAAGAACACTTGAGGGTTCTAAGAAATCAGTATTATTTTTCTCCGAGATGGCGGCAGAATGTACCGTTCAGAAACTTGGCGGATAGAAATGGGAACAATTTGCTGATGATAGCACCTGCTCTGAATGGGAAAGAAGAAAAGAATCAGAATGGGCAAAGCAGTTGCAAAGAGAAGGATGTCAAAGATGGAGGTGGTAAATAGAACGGAAAAGCAATTTTACAGAAATTACTAGCTTCAAATGTTTTCCAGTCTTGAGAACCATCAGCGTTATAAAAAGCTGACTATTTAAGTGCCATAATTAAATAGGTAGTAAGTACGTTAAAGATCAGAAGGGAAAAAGACAAAACCACTATACTATGTACTATTATCTTTGTAGCTAAAGTTAATTTAGAGGTTGTCATTATAATGTTGCTTTTTTGGTGGTTTTAACGCATTTGGTGGATATAGATATGTAGTTTAAAAATTATTAGAATCTGTACTGTTATACTTATATCTGACATTCCTAACTCATTATAGCTGTAAGTAGTTTATAGTCGTTGTTGTTTTCTTTCTTAAACTGTAGGTACTCGGTCGAATCTCCTCTTCTTTTGTTACTTTTTGTTACTGCGTTTATTTTTTAACTTCCATTTACAATTTCGATAGTATTAGGATTTGTTTTTGTTTTCTTGAATAAGTAGCATAAGTATATTAAATACATAAAAATATAAACCTACTCTACCATTTTTGCCTTTTATTTGATTTCGATGATGATGGATGGACAAGAAAGTCAAACTAGTAAATGTCTTTTTGTGCTAAAACCTATTTTAAGCCTAAAGTAGCCTATACCCTTAAGTTTCCTAACACAAAAAGCTCCAAGAATCCAGAATAAATCTGGTAGCACCTGGATCGTAAATTCATATTTTTAAAGAGGCAAATAATAAGTTTGCCAAATTTTGTTCACAAGAAGAGTTTTAAATTTAGCTAATCATGGGATAAATTTTATTGACAATCGGCAATTATAGGTTTGAGGAAGAATTTGTGATAGTGTTGAACTCTGAAATGTTCAAAATATCAAATATCAGCTATGAATTAAGGTAGAAAAGTAACTTTTAGCGTCATTCCTGAATTGAGATGTGTGGTTGGTGAATAGGATAACCGCCACGTTTGTTGTTAGCTGATAGCTATGTTACCGCTTTCTGCGTTTATTCGCAAATTCAGTGAGACAAATCGTCACTACGAAATATCGCTGACATGAAGTTCCTTTGTTACTCTCTCTGTCCTTTTCCCTTACATTCTATCTCTTTCTATCCAATAGCCTCCAAATAGGGGCGTGCTCGTACCACGCCTCTCAGAAATTGTAGGGGGAGAAGAGTATCGCACAGAGGTGATTCGTTTTCAATTACGTCATTAGTTTGCGAAGCGTTTCGCTTAAATGCTCCTTCACCGATAAAGGCTACAAGATGATCCATGACATACTCTTAAAGATTTTACAGCCTTGAGCAAGTGTTTTTCCCAAAAAGTTTGATAATAGTGTGAAAGTCATTTGTGGCTGACCAAAATGAGTGTTTTTTAGTAAGATTAGAAAAGTGGGGAAGATGAAAATTTAAAGTCACCCACGTGTTTTCTCAACACTTTTATTCGAAAATTGATCGAATCCCTACTTCACACCGGACCCTTCACAGTGCAATGCGTTGTTTCTGAGGAAGTTCTCTGTTATAGCAATTTTCACTGCATAAACAAAGACAGCTTTTGCAGAAACAACCCATCCTAATAAGGATTCTACGTAAAGTGTTAAGTTTCTATCAATTTTCGAAATAAAAAAGTGTTTCGAAGGCATTTAGGGCACCCAATTCACCGACACGTTAAATGCTATATATTTTTGAAGCCAGTATATTTGTTTCACCTTAGACCACATAATCATTCAACATTAAGTAAGATCGGAATATTATTAGAAAAATTCCTGCAATAATGTTATAATTATTGCCAAATCCCAAAAAATACGCCACCCAAATGCTAAGCCTAATCTAATATTTACAACAGCAAATTGATTTCGCACTCCACTAAAAACCACCCCTCAACCAGTAATAAAAGATAGGCAGCCAATTCGGCATATTAATGCACCCTTGCACCCTGTGCGTGTGCCAGATAAGGAACAAGGGTTGTGAGAACCCCCATGATCCCCTTTATGACCCGAAGAGTCAATATCAATTTTCACACATGGGGTTGGGGTGGGAAGTCGCCAATTTGATTTGGTAATATGGTTTTTAACTGATTTTTATGGTAGATCTTTTCCATATGCGTATTCACTCTTCTGGAGTATTTTACTCAAATACTTCAGAAGAGTGATTCAAAGCCGCGTTGTCGGTTCGTTATTTCAATATTTTTTTTCAAATTCGGGTGCAGTCTGCTTTAGTTTGTTCATGAACACTTAAGACTTTCACAACTACAAAAAAGAACGCTTCCGCTGAACGAGGGTTTTCCTAAAATTAAGAAAATTACCGAATAGGTAGGTCACAAGTTTTCAAGCTACACATTTTTATTTTGGGAAATTTGTGGAATTCTTATTAGATTTAGCAATTGGATTGTTTTCATTATTTTATTGATATCTCTTGTCTAGTATTTGATGTTACCCCAAATAGGACACTAGGTATCCAATTTCAGCGTCTAAAAATACACACGACTCGATAATTTTCGTAAATCGCTCACTCAGCAAAAGCACTTTCTTTTTTATTTTTAAAAGTAGCTATGGTATTCCTGTAGGCGCCAAAACTAACTTCGCTCGTGATGAGTTAACTTTTAAAATTCAATTTCTTTCGCGACCGGGGTCGTTTGAGAGAAAGTAAGTAAGCCAAATCACATTTTTCAAGCATTTACACACAAAATGATAGAAAATCACAATTCAAAGTTAAGCACATTAATGATTGAAGTGATCGTGAAGCACCGAGATGTGAAGTGACGTTAGCCGGAATGCCAACCCTGGTTTTGATTCCATGCGACGGATAGTAACAACGTTAATCAAATATATTGTATAAAACTATTTACTAAAAGGGTAAGTAATTTCTAGTACTCAAATAAGAAACACATAATTAACAAGAAACAGTATAATCACAACGAGTAAACTCTTTACAAAAATACAAAAACTCACATGTTTTGTTCAACTTAAGAACTAGTTATGACGAATGTAAAACTTCAATTCACTTCACTAGAATGGTATTTCACATAAATACAAAAAGTGCATCACTTTGTAACTATTACAAAACAAAAGTTATTTAAAAAACAATTTATTAAAACACATTTCACTATAAAAAATCTCCAACTAGGTAGGTACTTAGTAAGTAAATACTTAGTAAGTAAATCGAACAAAAAACTGTTATTTTTACAATTCCCATAGAAATTCAATGAAGAATACCAAAGAATTTAATACGAGACATATACTCTTCAGTACAATAATTTCATTCCTATTGATAAACTCCCTGGTTTAAACTAGTGTTGTCGCAATATCGAAAGTAATAGCTGCTTGTCTTAAATAATCTGTCGTTAGTATCGATGAAATTGATATCGTGATTCACGGTAATACTATCGAAGTCCAGCAGTAGTATCGACACTATAAGGCATCATTCAATAGAGACAATGTTAATAGTTACATTTCACACTCTAAATAGTCCTACCAATGGAATCGTCAGTGCTGTTTGTAGCATCAATCAAATTTTAAATTCGTGAATGTTACAATTCTGTACCACTAAGGAAACTTTGTGGAGATCCTTGGGGGAGGCCTATGCGTTGCCGTGGGCGTCGTTCGGCTGACATGATGAGGGAAACTGAAAGATTACAGGGTTTACTGGCCTTATATTTTCTATCGTCTCTAGCGATATTCTACTTTCACCTGACATCTCTAGTCCAAACACCCCTACCCTGCTTTATTTACAATTCAGTCTTGTTGTTCACATGGAACCCTCTAAATGCCTTAACAGCCTTGAAGACGTCTGCGGCAAGAGCAGCTGGCAGTTCCAGGGCAAGGAAGTGGCCTCCATCATCAGAAACTGTCACATCTAAGAGGTTTGTGAACTTGGTTCGAAGCATTCTTGGAGACCGGTAGGCAAGTTCGTGTTTTGCTTGGAATGCCCATGTAGGCACGGAGGTTTGAATGCTGGAAAAAAAGACATCATTTGTTAGTTTTCAATTGGAAAAGTTATAGCAGCCAAACAAGGGTTTATAAACTTATAACTGCTGGGCACAGACCTCTCTTCAAATAAGATCTTTTCATATTTTAATACATGGGCTTATTGCGAATTCATCATTCAAGGGTGCGTTTTCACCAAAGATGAGCGCGCATATCTAGCAAAGCCACTCTAAGGCTTCCGAATAGGGTTTACTAACTGCTCAATCTTTTCGCTACCGCCGGTAAATAGAAAAATCAAAATCCAAAGGGTTCCTTTACTGAGACGAGGCTTCCATAACACAGTGATGAACGAAAAATACATCTCCACATTTGGTGGTTCAAGGAGATTACTTACTTGTCCAAATCCAGTTCCCTGTTTTTGCTGCTAAAGTTCTCAGCGTAGTATCTCATCGAGGATGTGATCTTGTTAGGTGCCCAGTACAGCATGAGGTTGTCAAGCAGCTGGTCTTTGGAGTAGCGGGCCTCCAGATTGCCATCTTCTTTGAACTTGTTGTCTCTGTGGGTCCAGACTGCGAACTTCTCCAGGATGTAGGCGAGTAGACCGGTGGGGGAGTCAGTAAGGGCGACACCTAGAAATGATATGAGTTTTTGTTCAGGCACGTTTAAACTAGCCTTCTACAAATAATTGGGATTGCACTTTCATTTAATTAAATTAAAACTAATGATTGAAGTCTAGGTTACTGGTTTTACTCAATAGGCATTAAGTAAATGCTTTTGCAGTTTGCATGAAGTTTTAAAAATTCAAAAAAACTGAAAACCAGAAAAAGACATTTACACTAACAGTTAGTTTTCTGGACTTACCAACAGTATCAGGTTTAGTGGCTTGAAGATGGAAGTAGCCGAATTCCTCCATCATGTAAGCGAACTGGGCCGCAATGGGATACATCCTGTCAGCGTATTTGGACTCCACCACGAATGACGGGAAGTAGGCGCCAAAGAAGTACATCAGTGTGCCGGGTTTTGTCTGAGGAATTCAATTTGATTTAAATTTTATGTTTTTCAAATTTAAGATTTGCGTCCCAGTCTCCCTTGAAAGTTAGCGATGATAAGGCCGATGGTGGAACACGCTTACTGAGAAATTGCCTTTTTACTCTTGCCTTGAAGACACTAAACTTGTATGTATCCGGAAACACAGACGCGAGACATATTGAGTGTTGTGGCCCTGTGGCTAAGAAATCTTGCCAGAACACCCACTTTACGTTTCTTGTATTAACTCTACTTGCAGGAACATTCAGAAGACCACATTTCGTAGTGTAAAATTATTGTGGGAAATCAGTCGCAAATTGTACAGTGAACACAAAGTAGGTGTTCCTGCCAGATTAGATCTCGGGACCACCGGATTCTAAGCCAAAGTATTTAACTACTGGGCCACGACACTCGGTGAAAACAATAATTTCAATCAATTACATATTTTATTACATACCATAGCGATCATGAAGTTGCTGTGATATCCCAGAATGTCTTCAGGGAATAACGTCGCTAGAGTGGAACCAACACCGGAGCCCCAGTCCCCTCCTTGCACGTAGAACTTCTTGTGGCCAAGTCTGTGCATCAGGTTTCTGAAGATCACCGCCGTCTGTGCCATAGCTAGACCAGGACGAGCGGAAGCCTGGAAGTGAAGACCATATTTATAGGAGGTTTTGTACCAGCAGTCACGTCATTATGATTTTGGTTTACTAAGACCACCGGCTGAACTCACAAATTCGCCAGTCTTTTGTTACAGATACATTTTTAGGTTACTTCCAAGTTTTACTTACATCTGTGTACCCATATCCTGGCAGACTGGGAATGATGAGCTCAAACACGAAGTCGTATCCAGCAGTCTGCTTTGTCAGTAGTGGAATCATCTCGTAGAACTCCCGGACCGATCCTGGCCAGCCGTGGATCAGAAGAAGGGGGACGACCTTCACACCAGCTGGAACCTGAGAAATTACAATATTTTAGGCCTCTTGGTCGATTTCGACTGTAGCGGCAAATCTCAACGAGATTAACCAGGTAGGTACGCAAGAAATATAAGCACAAGTATTGTGCGCAATATATACACAGGTGCACTCTATTTTCCACCACCTTTCTTTGTCCCGACGGGATAACAGTTCAACACGACCCGGAGAAAGGTGTGTCACAGACTTTGACCATGCCCATTCAACAGCATGGACCACCTTACTATTTGGAGGTGATCAGCTTCCACTATCCTAGCAACTAGAAACAACAACACAAAATATGAATGTTTGTTGGTTCGCGGGGGATTTGAACAATTTTCTAACCGCTACACCAAGGAGGCAGTTCCCATTTTAATAGGGATTCAAGGAACTCAAGGATCTTTATTTGGTCTTCAGGTGGACTAATTCAAACGAATGATGATGATGATGTTGAGAATTATACTGAGCAATAACTTGTTTGAGAAGTTAGCTACTACACCAGAGATCGTTTCTTTGATTTCCGAACAACACCAACATTCGTGTGAACGAATATATTTGTATTGGGCTGGGTGTTTTTTATGAATATTTAGCATATCAGAAAACCAAAAGACCCATAGTACAAGTTTCACTTAGTTTTGGGCTAAATTCCAATGAAATTTTTGGGTAATTTTGACTTTTGTCCTGATACTTGGTGAAAATGATATCTGGGTAATTGTGCTCTGATGTAGACCATTGACTTCATTATGATTTTATATTATAGGCATTGATATTTGTATGAAAAACATTCAAGCCGTATTGAATAATCGAGACCAATGTACAGAAATATCTGCCTGCAGTAGAATTAGGTAAATATTTAGTGAACAAACTTGATAAGAATCATTTGTGAGGCCGAAGTCCACAGATCGGTACAAAGTACATGAATGACATGGCATTAAACTTAATCCAAGTTGTTCAGATTCGGAGATATTAGTCGTCGACCGTGATTTGCAAGTTCAAATTCCATATACCTATTCCGTCAATTTTATGCCATTTCATCATCATACTTTTTGCAATAAAGTACATCTTATCTTATTTCACTATAAAATGATCTAGACTTTGATCTCAAACATGATTTTTATCAGCTTTTACCTTGGAAAATTTGCACTAAATCACCTACTAATTCCACTGCAGAACGATAATAATATGGGTCCCAAATCCGTAATGTATGTGTGTACCTACTACATAACAACATAAACGGCCTACACCTATACGTCCCGCTGTTGGGCTCTCCCTCACCTCAGCTATGAGGTGGAGCGAGCCATAGTCCAACACGCGGGCTCAGTGCGGATTGTTGGAGGAGGGTGTAAGGCTAGTAAGCAACCTTAATGTCAAATGTTACCATGCCGCTCTACGGCCTATAACTTAACAACTGACATCTAGCGACGACAACCGGGACCAACTGCATAACGTGCCTCATGATTTCGGTCTTAGTGGTCACCCATCCCATTTCCAACCCAGCGTGAGTTGCTTTACAACAGCGCTCATCGCTGATCACTATTACATCTGCGCCACTTCGGCAATTCGGGTACCTACAGGGGCGTTATCGAAACAAAAACTAGTTAACATCTTACCTGAGGCTTAACCCTGATAAAGTGGACATTCAACCCTTGAATGTAGGTGGTGAAGTGTTCATACTGGTTGAAGAACTTCTCCCTAGCAGCGAAGTCGTACTTGTCAGCCCAGTACGAGGTCCAGGTGTTGAGGTACTTGGTGTTGAAGCCGTACTCGAAACCGACGCCTTCCAGGGGAGGTAGTACGGGACGAGGGTTCTTCAGCCTTTGCCGGAGGTCTTTGATCATCTACAGGATCAATCAATGTTTGTTATTAATGTAGCAATGATTTATATACCAACATGATGAGAGGAAAAAGGTTCTTTGTTGAATAGGCAACTGTTAATGGAAGGTTTATTTCGCACAAACAAAAAGTGTAATTATAGTGATTCATCATTATTGAACTTGGACCCTGCAACAAATGCTTGCATATCCTTTTGCTATTGACGCAATTAAACAAAATCAACTGTAAACTATCTAAATTTTTCGTAAAATCTGTGACAGCAAATGGTTCTTTCTATTCTTGCTGCTCCAATTTATGTTTGGAGCCTATATCTTCTCTCTCTCATATTTTAACTGTTTCCGAAACATTCATTAGGAGCTTAGAATCGGTCTCACTATTTCTATTTAGCTTCGTTTCAATTCTTACCTCCTCATCAAACTTCACTTTGAAGGGCTTGATGGTCTTGTCAACTCTGCCTTTCAGCTCCTTAGGCCCCCACCACTCTTCAGGGTCGAAAGTGGGGATCTTCCTGGGCTCACCGCTCAGCGCGAACCAGATTCCGATCCCAACCACCAGTACAGCCAATAATGCTATTAGTTTACCCATATCTGTGGTCAAAAAGATAACTATGATGTTTGGAACCTTTTTCAAAAAGAATTTCTGGGAAATCCTTCCACGCTCTCTTTTGTAGTTGCATCATAGGGAACTTTTTTGCGAAATAAATTGATTTCAAAAAAAGTGGTTCCATTTGGCGTTGATTTATCAGTTATAAGTCAGTCAGTTAATTTGTTAATATTTATAGACTAGAAAAAAAACACTACTGAAATTATGTTATTTGGTTGTTGTGTTTTGAATATCAGTAAAAGATTGGTTGGATTTACCTACTAGACTCCGACTCAGGGTACATCGAAGTAAACCTTGAGAGGTCTTGCTGAAATCTACATTCAATCCAAATCCTGTTCAAATGAAAATCCCGAAATCTTTCAAAGTACAAAATCACTTTTAGAGCATGTACAATATATGGTTATGAGCTACTGAGGTATTTCGTCCCCTGTGCACTAGCACAGTGGAAATGAAGCATTGTTGGAAATTGACCAAGTTTTGAAACTCACCGCCGAAGAAAAACGAAGTAACATCCATGATGGTAGATCGAAGGGTACTTAATAAAAGTCTTGAGTCTTCACTTGATATGACTTGATGAGCGCTGAACAGGTCACACTCCAAGTCCTACCGACAACACACATCACGTGTTGTGACAGCAATTGAACAAAACACAGACGCTGAAGATTTGTCTATTAAAATAAAGCTGACAAAACGCCGGTAGACAGTCGGCGTTTGATGAAGGTAGGAAGAGCAGAAAAACCTTTAAAGAAACCTTCAGCAAGAATTAGAAATAGGTTAAGAAGAAGTTTATTATTTCACACAAAAGCATAATTATGATGACATAAATAATGAAATGGGACTGAAAGTGCGTGGCAGCATCGATTTCTTCTAGAATTTGAAGGAAATAGCTATGGACAGCTATACACCTCATGGTGCAAGCCTACCTAAGCCTTGGTAGTGGAACCTTAGATACCTTAATTACTGTGCCTAACAGACTTGAACAAATTAGCAACACCAAAACGCAGAACAATCACGAAATGTTAATGCTACGAACGCAAATATGACTTGTGATAGATTTTCATGACCCCACGATCCACGTGTTAGTTGACTCAACTATGAGGTGGCCCGAGCCATACTCCAACTCAGGCTTAGTGTGGATTGTTGAAGGAAGGGTATAAGATACAAATCACAATCAAGGACAGCAGACATTGCTACAGCAGTTGAAAATATACCTTTAAAGCGTTGTCCTAGAGCTCATAGTACCACAATTACTAATTTTGGGTTCTTAATAAATATGAGCAAGAAATGATTCCTAGACACAAACACAAACCAGTATACAAAAGCACAACAACATAATAACATAGCAGTTGAAAAATGATCTTTATTTGTACAGGATCAAGGTAAGCGATGACGAATGACTATCAAAGCGTTAAATAAAAAAAAATACAATTTACACCTAACGGTTAAAACATTGATGAGAAGAGGTCCAATTTTTTTGAAATTGTTAGTTTTTTTTTTTTTTTAAAGTGGTCTTCAAGATGACCTCACTCCACCTGATGGAAAGCAGTCGTGAGGTCCAGATATGGGGTTGACAAGCACAGTAATGGACAACTACTCTGCTGGTCAATCACATTTTGAAGGCCTGCATAAATGCCTTTTCACGCCCCGCTTAAAAAACCCGGGATTGTAGGATTAGTTTCGCAAATTTAGTTTCTACAACAACTGAACATGTAAAAATTACATATAAGTAAATCACATAATTCTCCGTTAGTGTACGTTCTATTACTGTGTCTGTTCAAGGTCTAAAGACGCGTCTACACAAATCTTAGTGGTTTTAAGCATGCGACTATGCACAGAATTCTGTTATTCATCAGTTTTTTTTCAGAGATTATAAGAAAAATAAAGAACCGTCAAAAGTAATGCGCAATTTATATAAATTGACAGTTTGTTTACAAAAATATATAGTTATAGCATTATTGCTGGTATTACAAAAATATAATATCCTGCATTATTGAGCAACAAACAAAGATATTGCTGATTCTACATTCCTCATAGTCTGCAAAACTCGCTCGATTCCGTTGCCGTGCCGTCTAAATCGCCCTTTTTAATAACCTGTGCTGTGGTTGGAGGTATCTGATGCGCACTTTTTTGTTATGCCGGCCGGTAACAACATTATTTAATAAAAGACTCATGAGGTAGAACTTGAATTTATTACGTAACTGGCCTAACGGTGTCGCTAAATGCATCCATAAATACATTCCGATAAGATTCAATGTATTAACTGCATTCCACCTTTAAAAGATAACCTGACTGGCCGGTGATAAGTTGTTGTTTAAAAACAAACTTTGTTTTTTTTCTCAACGTTTTTTTTCTGATTCAATAGAGTATCATAGTGTGGACTATGGAGGTTTAATATCCACTTACCTAAATGCAGGTAACGATCCAAATAGTTTGTTCTATTTTTAGACTAGTACACGCCCGTTCCACTAGAATGCCTGTTGCCAACTGACTTCCAGAGCTCCAAGCTAACTAATTTACACACACATTGGTAACTCTCATACATGGTTATCTATTTATAGTGATGCTACTTCCTAGTTGATCGATAACGACAACATCGGTTGCACAATGCAAAAAGATGATGACTAATCTTGACACTGCACATTGAGGATTCTTGAAACACAAAAATGTTCCTTTGTTATTACGAACTAGGTTTGGATAAAACTTTGAGTCTCCATAGTAAAAAAATGTTTCATATCTATATTTTACCATAATATTTACTCGACATTGGCAAATTACCCTCACCAACAGAGGGTGACGTCCTTTACGAAAAATATGTGAACGCCTCTGTACATACATACGTACCTATTATACGTACGTACGTGCCAAAACTCACTTCGGTCGTGGTGAGTTATCTTCGAAATTCAGTTTCTTTACGACTGAGGTCGTTTGAGAGAAGAGAGCTATAAGCCAAATAACATTTTTTTTATTATTTATATACAACCTGAGGGAAAATACTAATTCAAAGTGAAGCGTACATTATGATTGAAGTAAGCGTGAAGCACCGAGATCTGAAGTGATGTAAGCCGGAATGCCACCCCGGTATCGACCCCGACTATCGAGTTTCAATACTATCGATACGAAAGTAATACAAGCATCACTATCTGCATGTGTATTGTCGTGTTTACAGAGCGATAAGTACCAGCCTATGCGCGGGAGTTGGTTGATGCCTCTGTGTGAGTGCAATGTCATTTGTTTTAATAGGCTGGTAATGAGGTTTGGTTAGCAAGGAGTGGTCGCACCTATTAGTATGAGGTATACAATTATCATCCGTGTATCCCTGTCTGTTAGAAGAGGCGACTTGATTGTATTTTTTGTCACGTTTCAGCCGTCTACATTCAACGGCATATTGCACCGCGCCGACAAAATTGCGATAAAAATTGACACGGCGTTATCCTGAAGTAGTGATATATTTTTTAAATATTTCCGTGCATTGAAAGACACGTTGTGCAGTCTTTCTGGCTGAGACCGCTAGTCAGAGGAATTAGGACGGTTTGATAATATCTAATGGTAAGGTTAAGCATCCCGGCACACGGGCCACACGCCATTAGCCACAAAACGCCGCCACCGGCATATTTCCTGTAATTTTCATACGTTTTATTTGGACTCGCCGCACACAGTGAAGCCAGTAGCTGCCACACGCCACACGCTACAAAACAATAGGAAAATGACAGGTGGCGGCGTTTTGTTACCCGTGTGCCCATCACTAACTTTACTGCCCTCCAACAATACGCACTCAGCCAGTGTGTTCTTAGCCCCATACAAAAACAGTGAACGTCATAATAATCACAGTCACGTTTGTATGGAGCGTTTTGGTCAAGTACAAAAATGTGCATTTTAAATTGTGATATCTCGGTTAGTATTGATACTAATATACTGATTATTTTACGATTATTTACGTAAATGTAAGGACAATCGATAGTAAACAAAAAAATTACAGTCATCTAACCTATTTTAGTAAATCGCTCGCTCAGCTAAAGCACTTTCAATTGTTTACTTTCAAAAGCCACCAGTTCAGATATTTGGTATTCATGAACAAAAGACTACAGTCACCACCACTTAAGTAGAGGAGGATCTCAATGGACCGGGCTCTTAATTTTAATTCAAAGCAACGGATGACAACATTAATAAAATAAATTGTATAAAACTATTTACTATAAGGGTAAGTAATTTCTAGTACTCAAATAGGAAACACATAATTAACAAGAAACAGTATAATAACAACGAGTAAACTCTTTACAAAATTAGAAAATCTCACAAGTTTTTTTCAACTTAAGAACTAGTTATGAAGAAGGTAAGACTTAAGTTCACTTCACTAGAATGGTATTTCACATAAATACAAACAGTGCATCACTTTGTGACTATGACAAACCAAAAGTTATTGAAAAAACATTTCATCAAAACACCTTTAACTTTAAAAAATCTTGAACTTAGCACGTAGTACGTATCGAACAAAAAGAAGCTACTCGTAAGACTTAAATTTACTTCACTAGAATGGTATTTCACATAAATACAAACAGTGCATCACTTTGTGACTATTACAAACCAAAAGTTATTGAAAAATCAACTCGTCAAAACACATTTTACTTTTAAAAATCTTCAACTAGGTACTCAAACGACCAAAATAAATTAGGAGGTAAAACTATCAGCACTGAAAAAGGAGTTTAATATTTTTTTCACAATTGCCATAGAAATTCAATTAAGAATACCTAAGAATTTAATACAAGACATACTACTCTTCAGTACAATAATTTGGTACCTTTTGATAAACTCTCTGGTTTAAACTAGTGTTGTCGCAATATCGATAGTAATAGCTGCTTGTCTCCAATAATCTGTCGTTAGTATAATACTATCGAAGTCCAGCATTAGTATCGACAATATAAGGCATCTTTCAATAGAGACAATGAGAATAGTTACATAACTTATTCTAAATAGTCCTACTATTGGAGTCGTCAGTGTTGTTTGTAGCGTCACTCAAATTTACTTTTACATTCGTCAATGTTAAAATTATGTACCAAGGAAACTTTGGAGGAGGCCTATGCCCTGGGCGTCGTTTGGCTGACATGTTGAGGGAAACTTTGAAAGATTACAGGGTTTACTGGCCTGATATTTTCTATCGTCTTTCTATCGATATTCTGCTATCATCCGGCAACTAGTCTAAACATCCCTACCCACCATTTACAATTCAGTCTTGTTGTTCACATGGAACTCTCTAAATGCCTTAACAGCCTTGAAGACGTCTGCGGCGAGAGCAGCTGGCAGTTCCAGGGCAAGGAAGTGGCCTCCTTCATCAGAAACTGTCACGTCTATGAGGTTTGTGTACTTGGTTCGGAGTATTCTTGGAGACCGGTAGGTAATTTCGTGTTTCGCTTGGAATCCCCATGTAGGCACGGAGGTTTGAATGCTGAAAAAAAGACAATTTGTTAGTTTTTAATTGGAAAAGTTATTGCAAAGGTTATTTGCGAACTAATATAATTCACAACAACCAAACAAGTTTCTATAAACTTATCACTGCTGGGCACAGACCTCTCTTAAATTAAGTCAGTGCGAATTGTTGAAGAGGTGTAAGGGCGCATTTTCACCAGGGATGAGCGAGGATGCGTTGTGAGGTACGTGTTTGTTAAAACCAATCAAATTGCTCGCTCATCTCTGGTGAAAATGGCGGCCTTAGGCTAGTGATAGACCTTACAGCCAGATCTTATAAAGCCACTCTAAGGTTTCCGATTAGGCTTCACCAACTGCTCAATCCTTTCACTGCCACCAGTAATTAAAATAAACAAAATCCTAAGGGCTCATCTCATTAAGGGCTCCTTAATGAGACGAGAAGTAACACGGAGATGAACGAAAAATACATCAATACATTTCGTGGTTGGTCACCCATACTGGACTCAGCGGAACCCTGTTTTGCGGAATGGCAATTTCTATCAAAATATATCACTTACTTGTCCAAATCCAGTTCCCTGTTTTTGTTGCTAAAGTTCTCAGCGTAGTATCTCATCGAGGATGTTATCTTGTTAGGTGCCCAGTACAGCATGAGGTTGTCAAGCAGCTGGTCTTTGGAGTAGCGGGCCTCCAGATTGCCATCTTCTTTCAACTTGTTGTCTTTGTGGGTCCAGACTGCGAACTTCTCCAGGATGTAGGCGAGTAGACCGGTGGGGGAGTCAGTAAGGGCGACACCTAGACATAATATGAGTTTGTGTTAAGGCACGCTTAGACTAGCTTTCTCCAAATAATTGCAATTGGCACCTTTATTCAGTTAATTTAGAACTAAAAATTTAAATCTAGGTGACTCGTTTTACTTATTGTGGGTTTTAAGTAAATGTAAAAATATTAAATTTTAAACCTTGTAAAAATATTAAACCTTCCATTGACTGATGCTAATAACATAACATAAACGGCCTATATACGTCCCACTGCTGGGCACAGGCCTCACCTCAACTATGAGGTGGAACAAGCCATACTCCAACACGCTGGCTCAGTGCGGGTTGTTGGAGGGGTGTGAGGTTAGTGAGCAACCTTGATGTCAGATGTTATCAAGCCGCCCTAAGGCCTCTGACTAAGCTTAACGACTAGCTTGACATCTAGCGACGTCAACCGGGACCAACTGCTTAACGTGCCTTCCGAAGCACGGAGATGCCCGAAATACACATCACTAAATTTCGGTCGGGTGGTCACCCATCCCATTTCCGACCCGGCGTGTGTTGCTTTACAACAGCGATCGTCGCCGATCACTGTCACAACTGCGCCACGGGCACCTCACTGACTGATGCTAATACTCGTACGAAAATAATGCTGAGGCTTTGATGGCTGTGACCATTTTTGGCGTCGCTCATGCTCCTTAAAGGTTAATTTTGCTAACATAAGTTAAATGCGGACGCTCGTTTTCTAGACTTACCAACAGTATCAGGTTTAGTGGCTTGAATATGGAAGTAGCCGAATTCTTCCATCATGTACGCAAAATGGGCCGCAATGGGATACATCCTGTCAGCGTATTTGGATTCCACCACGAATGACGGGAAGTAGGCGCCAAAGAAGTACATCATTGAGCCGGCATTTGTCTGAGGAATTCAATTTAATTAATATTTATTTATAGTCGCCAAGGCCGATGGTGGAACAAGTTTACTAAAAAATTGGCTTTTCACTCTTGTCTTGAAGACACTAAACTTGAATCTATGACATGTTGAGAGTGTCGTGGCCCAGTAGCTAACAAATCTGGCCAGAACACGCGTTTCTTGAATTAACTCTGCTTGCAGAACATTCAGAAGCCCACATTAGAGCAAAATTGCGTGGTAAGGGGCTGCTGTTATCCGGGTTGCATAGGTGTTTTATCGGTCGTTTAGATCACCGGAAAGTTGGCAGCAGGTCGTACAATTAACACAAAGTAGGTGTTCCGGCCGAATTTTTGATCTCGGAACCACCGGGTTCCAAGCCAGAGTATTTAACTACTGGATCAAGACACTCTCATTCAATGATCATCAGTAACAACAAGAATTTCAATCAATTTCATATTTTATTAACATACCGCAGCCATCAATAAGTTGCTGTGATATCCCAGAATGTCTTCAGGGAATAACGTTGCTAGAGTGGAACCAACACCGGAGCCCCAGTCCCCTCCTTGCACGTAGAACTTCTTGTGGCCAAGTCTGTGCATCAGGTTTCTGAAGATCACCGCTGTCTGCGGCATAGCTAGACCAACACGAGCGGCAGCCTAAAAGTGAAGACCATATTTAGAGTAGGGTTTGTACCAGCAGTCACGTCATTATGATTTTGGTTTTCCAAGACCAACGGCTGAACTCACGAATTCGCCAGTCTTTTGTTACAGATACATTTTTAGGTTACTTCCAAGTTTTACTCACATCTGTGTACCCATATCCTGGCAGACTGGGTATGATGAGCTCAAACACGAAGTCGTATCCAGCAGTCTGCTTCGTCAGTAGTGGGATCATCTCGTAGAACTCCCGGACCGATCCTGGCCAGCCGTGGATCAGAAGAAGTGGGACGACCTTCACACCAGCTGGAACCTAAGCAATTTCAATATTTTTAGGCCTCTTGGTCGATTTCGACTATAGCGGGAAATCTCAACGAGATTAGCTAGGTACGCAAGAGTTATCATAGCGCACAGATATTACTGTACATTGGTTTCGATTATTTAATACAACTTGAATGTTTTTCACACAAATATTATTGCCTATAATATTTATCAAATAATAATAAAGTCAATGGTCTACATGAGCACAATTTACCAGGTCATTTTCAAAAAGTGTCAGGACAAAAGTAAAAATAACTAAAATATTCAGCCTAAAACAAAAGAGAAACTAGTGAACATCTTACCTGAGGCTTAACCCTGATAAAGTGGACATTCAACCCTTGAATGTAGGTGGTGAAGTGTTCATACTGGTTGAAGAATTTCTCCCTAGCAGCAAAGTCGTACTTATCAGCCCAGTACGAGGTCCAGGTGTTCAGGTACTTGGTATTGAAGCCGTACTCGAAGGCGACGTCTTCCAGGGGAGGTAGGACGGGTCGAGGGTTCTTCAGCCTTTGGCGGAGGTCTTTGATCATCTACAGGATTAATAAATGTTCGTTATTAATGTAGCAATGATGAGAGGAAAAAGATTCTTTGTTGAATAGGAAACTGTTTATGGAAGGTTTCATGGCACAAACAAAAAGTGTAATTTTAGTGAATCATCATTATTGAACTTGGCCCTTGCAGCAAATACTTGCTTACCCTGTTGCTATTGTCCATTGAAACAAAATCAACAGTAAACTATCGGAATTTTTCGTAAAATCTATGACAACCAATGGTTTCTTTCTATTCTTGCTGCTCCAAATCTATGTTTGGAGCCTATATCTTTTCTCTATTATATTTTAACTTCATCACTATCTCACACATAGTTCATAGGCAATAGTTTCCTTGCCCTTCCTTTTTCTTGTATTTCAATGAATATGTACTATTTAGCTTCGTTTCAATTCTTACCTCTTCATCAAACTTCACTTTGAAGGGCTTGATGGTCTTGTCAACTCTGCCTTTCAGCTCCTTAGGCCCCCACCACTCTTCAGGGTCGAAAGTGGGGATCTTTTTGGGCTCGCTTGGCCCGCTCAGCGCGAACCAGATTCCAATCCCGACCACCAGGACAGCCAATAATGCTATTAGTTTACCCATATCTGTGGTCAAAAAGATAACTATGATGTTTGCATCGTTTTTCAAATAGAATTTCTGGGAAATCCTTCCACGCTCTCTTTTGTAGTTTCGTCATAGGGAACCAAAAAAAATTATTTCATTTTTTTTAATAATATTTATATGGTTGTTGTGATTCCAATATCAGTAAAAAGTTACACTAGACTCCGACTGAGAAGGAACTACGTCAAACGGAAGTTGAACTATTCAAGTCAACGAAGCCTTGCCGAAATCCAAATTCAAATTGAAAATCTCGAAATCTTTCAAAGTTTGTAAACATTTTCAGAGCATGGGCTATTTAAGGTTAAGAGCTGAGCTAGTTTGTACCCTGTGCACTAGCACAGTGGAAACGAAGCGTTGTTGGAAATTGACCAAGTTTTGAAACTCACCGCCGAAGAAAAACGCAGTAACATCCATGATGGTTGATTGGAGAGGAATAAAAGTCTTGAGTCTTCGGTTGATATGACTTGCTAAGCGCTGAACTGGTCACACTCCAAGTCCTACCGACAACACACATCACGTGTTAGGACAGCAACCGAACAAAACACAGACTGAAGATTTGTCTATAGGACAAATAGAGCTGACGGAACGCCAATAGTCAGTCGGCGTTTGATGAGGGCAGGGAGCAGAAAAATAACCTTGAAAGAAACCTTTAACAAGAATTAGAAATAGGTACGAAAGAAGTTTATTATTTCACACAAAAGCATAATTATGATGACAAAGAATGAAATGGGACTAACAATGTGCGGCAGCAAAGATTCCTCCTATAATTTCAATAATTTGAAGAAAATAGCTATAGACAGCTACACTTCATGGTGCAAGCCTACCTAAGCGTAGGTAGTGGAAACTTAGAACTCTGACTGACCCAAACGTTTACGGAAGTCTCTTGAAACATCGGTGTCAACGATATTAGACTCTACCTCTAGGACTTTAAAGGTGGAACCACAAGGCACTCTAATGTGGGACATGACCACCTGGTGGTCAACTCTGGAGACACATTTACGAAGTTTCGTAAATCTTTGAAAAGGCAATAGAACTAGAAGCGACAGTGATTTCTATAAGTAATCAAATATTATAATGATTAAAATAGGTTTTAAATACCTAAAAAAAAATCGTTAACCTTTAAAGAGATTTTTCGAGTCGATTTACGATACGAATGAGAGTAAAGGGTTAGATCTCAAACAGAATAAAGATCACTTATTACTGTGCCTCACAGACTTCAACAATTAGCAACAACAAGACGCTGAACAATTACAAATGTTAGCAACGAAAATATGACTTGTGATGGATATGAACCCACGACGTTCGTGTTAGTTAGCAAAACTACTCATTTATAAAAACACGACTTGACTAATGAACAGTAGAACTAAGTAAGAACCGCCAACGTGTGAGTGAAAAGGTCTTAGCCAAGTAACACTTCATCAATTTCTATACAAGAGATGGAAGAATAACGATTCTAGGAGAAGCCAAAAGACGATTAAAGTTTTTCCCTAGTTATAACATTATTGCTGGTCTTACAAGAATATATTAACATCCTGCATTATTGAGCAACATACAAAGATTTTTCGGTCAAAATGATTCTACATTCCTCATCGCCTGCAAAACTTACTCGATTCCGTTGCCGTGCCGTCTAAATCGCCCTTTTTAATAACCTGTGCTGTGCAATTTAAGATGCCGGCCGGTCACAATAACATTTAATAAAAGAATCATGAGTTAGAAATTGAATTTATTTTTTAACCTTGCCTAACGGTGTCGCTAAATGCTTACATAAATACATCCCGAAGGGATTCAATGTATTAACTGCATTCTACCTTTAAAATATTACCGGACTGGCCGGTGACAAGTTGTTGTTTAAAAACAAACTTTGTTTTTTTTCTCTACGCCTTTTTTTCTGATTCAATAGAGTATCATAGTATGGAATATGGAGGTTTTATATCCACTTACTTGAATGCAGGAAAGGATCCAATAAATTTGTTAAATTTTTAGACTGGTACACGTCTGTTTCACTAGAATGCCTGTTGCCAACTGACTTCCAGAGCTCCAAGCCACCAAATTTACACACACTTTGGTAACTCTCATACATGGTTTTATCTATTTATAGTGATGCTACTTCCTAGTTGATCGATAACGATAACATCGCTTGCACAATGTAAAAAGATTATTACTAATTTTGACACTGCACATTGAAGAATTCTTGAAACACAAAAATGTAGCTTACGAACTAGGTCTTTATTATTATTTTTTTATTAGGTCAAAATTTGTTTCATATCAAGCAAAAAATTATTTTCCTTACCAAAGATGGGTACTTTCTCAAAAACAAAAATGGTTTAGGTGGTCATTTTAGCATTTTAAATGCTGTACTTATCCTTATATGTATAGGAATGCCGGAAAATAGCCTGAATGTTTTTTTTATTTCTATCTTTTGCAGCGAGATTTTGAGCGCCGGTTGATACACAAACTTTCGCCGGTTGGTGGACCTGAGCCCACCAAACATTTTTGTGTGAGTGAACATGTCTGTTTGAATTGTTCTGGGTATTTGTTATGGTCAGCATATTATTATGTATGTGTATGTAAATATTTACAAAAAAAGGTATTAAGTATGTAAATTTTTACTAATCAGATTTGTACCATATTTTCTATTAATTTTAACCATAATGACCTTACCGCTGACATAAGACCCATTATGCAATAGTTTTTTAAAGGTTGATATTTTTTTTTAGGGTTGGTACTCATTTGAAAAGCATGTTCGATCTATTTTTTTAACCTTTTAATAAGGATTTAGTTTTTAATCAATAAATTCAGTATCAGTGCATTCATTTAAGTTCTGCTAACACCATAGCATTGTTGACCGCATGAATAACAACTCTCCAGAAATTAAACAAATTGCTAACTGTGATGTGGTACAATCATACGTTTATCTGGGAGTCTTAATTACGGACTCCGGTGGATGCATCGACGAAGTGAAGCGGCGCATGGCAATTTCTAGGTCTTCAATGGACAAGTTGAGGAAAATACGGAGGAATCGGAACATATATAAAGCCACAAAAATCAGGCTAGTTCGGAGCCTTGTATTCCCCATATTCTTGTACGCCTCAGAAACGTGGACGCTGCGGGAAGTAGAAAAGAAGAAGATAGACGCCCTAGAGATGTGGTGCTGGAGGAGAATGCTCGGAGTATCGTGGACCGAATTCCGCACCAATGAGTCCATACTTCGAGAACTCGGCATCAAGCAGCGTCTGTCGTCTGTGGTACAGTCCCGTATCCTTACATTTTATGGTCACGTGTGCCGCCGAGAAGAAGTGGCTATTGAGAGACTTGTGGTCCAGGGAAAGCTTGATACCAGGCCACGAGGTAGATCACCAATGAGGTGGACTGACCAGATAAAAGCCGCAGTGAAAGACTCATCATCTCTGTATGAATGCACGAGGAGGACAGCCATCAGAGAGGAGTGGCGGCGTGTTGTGAAGCTTGCTACCAACGCTTGAAGTGATGACCACGACCACTCTGTCAAGAGTGATACCGACAAAAAAGAAGAAGAAGAAGAACACCATAGCAGACCTTTATAAGTTTTTTTTATTTTTTAAAGGATAGGGGGCAAACGAGCTGACAGATCACCTGATAGAAAGTGAATAATGCCACCCATGGACATTAGCAACACCAGAGGAGCTACAAATTAAATCGTTTTACCAAAACCATTTCAGTCACATGGTTTGTAGTCAGACAAACCCTCATGACCTTAATTTTATGGCATGTTGAGAAATAGCAGACGCGTGACTAACCTGAAAAACTCCACGAAGCATTGAAACACACGATACCGATGTTTTAATGTTCACATGCAAACGCATATTTACTCGACATTAGCCAATTACGGCGGCCCCTACCACGCGCCTCAGGGTGCCTGCAGGCCCCACTGGCGCCGCAGCTCCACGTGTCGCCTTTACGGGCCGCAGCGGGTAGGTTCCCAGTCCACCACACTGCCACGCCTGGGTTCTCTTCGATTCCCGGTGGTTCCCCTACCACCGGTACTAGGCCCCCTCACCACGCCGAGGCGAGAACCCATGAGGGGGGATTTACATACAACCTGAAGGAAAATACTAATTCAAAGTAAAGCGTATAATATATGATTGAAGTAAGCGTGAAGCACCGAGATGTGAAGTGATGTAAGCCAGAATGCCACCCCGGTATCGACCCCGACTATCGAGTTTCAATACTATCGATACGAAAGTAATACAAGCATCACTATCTGCTTGTGTATTGTTGTGTTTACGGTGCGATAACTACCAGCCTATGCGCGGGAGTTGGTTGATGCCTCTGTGTGAATGAACCTCTGTGTTTACCTACCTATCGAATACGCTTGGCGAAAAGCGTATTCGATAGGTAGGTAAACGTTGTTTGTCGAATGACCATTCATGAATTTTTTGGTAGAACAAAACATATTCCGCATATTCCGAAAACGGGCGTCTGCACTAGTCGCAAACCGGGCGTTTGCACTATTCGCCCGGTTTGCGAAAGATGCGTATCTTTAGTAAAGATACTGCAGGGAAAATGCTAAAAACCATTATTAGTATTTCTTCTTACAATAGTTTTTAAAAACGGTCGGCAACTAAGGAACAGAAGATAGGAAAACCAGAAAAAGACAATCGGTCTACAGGCGGGATTCGAACCCGTATCTTTCGCAAACCGGGCGACTTCACGAACCAATTATGCTACCGAGACCATTAACAGACCGGCCGAATTTCTCTGGTGTATTATGCCCGGTAGCCAGGATTGTTTCACCAATGTTTTGCATATATCTTTAGTAAGATGATAATGCATTATCCCTAATGCTAAAAATAAAAATAACTAAGGAACAGGTCGCTAGTGATCGTCTAAGCTGAAATGACGAGCCCCTCCACTGCGCCGACGCATCCTTTCAGCTGCAATCTCTACCAGACATTCTGCACGGCTGCTCGCAATCAGATCTTTCTCGACAGCCTAATAGTCAGTTTGCCCCTCATGGAAGATGTGGGTTCAGTTCCCAATTAAGGCCGTTGACTTTTTTCATCATAATATTTTGCAATGGTAGTATTTACGTGCCAAAACGTGGGTACACAGTGGGTATGACAGATATTTGAAGTACTTAGCTTAGTCAGCTCAGAAGCGAGCTCAAAGTCTCTCTAAAAGACAAAAACCGAAATGAGGAAATGAGGTTATCTGGCGAAAAGCTGTAGTCAACGATATCGCTCACAAAAACAGGGAGCTGAAGTGGCAGTGTTATGATCACGCCTGTAAAGGTTTCTATGGCCGTTGGGGCAGACTAGCTCTTGAGTGGACCAGTGACCTTAAAAAAGGACAGGACTTCAGGCTTCAGGAGTTCAGAACCGGGAGTTATAGTGCACCTTGGGAGAGGACCTAGTCCAGCTGTGGACTACAACAGGCTGATGATGGTGATCTACGATTAGACGATTTATTCTCTAATTAGACGACCGAATTGGTGTAATGGTCAGAAGGGGGCTATTACACCATTGGTCGCGGGTTCGATACCCGCACGGTACAAGCATTCGTATGCATGAACATGTCTGTTTGTACGGGCCTGGGTGTTTAATATGTAGGTATATTGAGTATGAATTACAAAAAGAAAAAAGTATTTAAGTATGTTTATCCGTTATCTAGTATTCCATAGTACCTACAAGCATTTAGTTGCTTAGTTTGGATTTAGTAGATAGTATGTTAAGTACGTGTAAGTGTTTTATATGTTAAGTACCGAAATACTTAGTTCTCGAACAAAATGTATCTAACTATTAAATATTTATAACTTTTCTGGAAGATTAACCAGGTAAATTAAGACGGTTCCTCCATTGCTCCAGACTCCGCATTTTGGTCGGTTATACGCACATGTGGTCTGCGCGTCTCTTACCTACTAACCAGATATTGCAACATCTTTATCTGAATTTACTAAAAATTATACTAAGTAGATATACAATGGTAGTCATGATGACATTCATCTTTTGGTTGTAATTGTCACAATGACTGTTAGATTTTAATGAAATGATAAAAACATTTGGCTTGACTGACCAAAAAGACATGAAACTTATGCAATAGAACAGATTGCATCACTTTTCCCAATTTTATAGACTAGTCCGATGTGTTTTGTTTTTTGTTTTATAGGGTAGGTGGCAAACGAGCTGGCAGATCGCCTGATGGAAAGTGAATACTGCCGCCCATGGACATTTGCTACACCAGAGGAGCTACAAAAAGCGTTGCCGGCCTTTTAAATAAGAGTACGCTCTTTTCTTGAAGGTCTGCAGGTCGTATCTGTCCGGACATACCGCATGCGGCAACTCATTCCACAATTTCGTGGTTTTTCAGAAAGTTCCTGTTAAAACGCACAGTAGTGTTCTGCCAACAGTCAAGGTGGTGGGGGTGGTAGCCTAGAGTTCGATCGATGGCGGAAAGAGGCGGTGGGGATCAGCCCGAGCAGTTCCTCGGAGCTTAGAGGCCTAAAGTGCTTTTTTTTAAATATCTAGTTGAGGCGCATTCCCATCAACCTATACAAAATCATGGATCAAATGGGTCTTATGTCAGCAGTATGATTCCCTTAAGTAAACATTGATGTGAACGCCTCTCTACTTGTATGTCAATATTGTAATCAGACTAGACTGATTATTTGACAAAACATGCCTTTGTTTTTGTGAGAATGTGAGTAAACAAATTTATTCAAAACATACGCTTGAAACACCATTAACTTTTTTTGAAAAAAATATTAAATCCTTTACACAATCCTCTACTCGACACAGATAGTATAACAGGATTTTGATGTTTGATAAATCTATTTCCTGATTCGCGATTGCCAATAAAAAACTACGGTACCTACTGGGTTCATTCTCTGAAGGATTTTTTCATAGCCTGAGATTTACATTGCGTCATTTGTAGGGATATAATTTTACAAAGAAGTTAGAGCCCGCAATGCAACTCAAATTGCTGAATTAAAACTTAATTAACCGCAAGTCACGGTGAAACGACAACATACATTTTGTATGTACTACTATCTTATCACACATTTTGTAGGATTTGTTTATTTTTAAAACTTGATAGAGATCGTCTAAGCTGAAATGACGCGCCCCAGCACCGCGTTCACGCACACAAGCCAATTTCAAATATGTACGCAATACATATAAATATGCAATTATGAGGTGCCCGTGGCGCAGTTGTGTCAGTGATCGGCGACGATCGCTGTTGTAAAGCAACACACGCCGGGTCGGAAAAGGGGTGGGTGACCATTCCGACTGAAATTTTTTCTTCTTCTCAGCCATGTTCGACCCCGCGGGTGTAGGCCTCCTTAAGTCTATGCCATTCTTTTCGGTCTTGTGCTATCTCAATCCACTTCACACCGGCGATTCCCCCAATGTCATCGTACCAACGCATTTGTGGTCTCCTTTGTGGTCGTTTTTCACCCCACGGTCTCGACTCAACCAGTGCCTTCCACCATGAACCATGCTTCCTCGCCACGTGGCCCGGAAATTACCACTTCAGCTTCGCTATACGCTGGATGACGTCTGTGACTTTACTCTGTTTTCTGAGCCGCTCGTTTATTTTGCGATCCTGAAGCGTAACACCTTCCATCTTTCTCTCAATTGCTCTCTGGGCGACACTGAGTTTGTTGAGGATCTCCTTTGTAAAAACCCAGGTCTCACCTCCGCAAGTGAGGACCGGCAGAATGCATTGGTCATCTATGCGAGCTTTTTGTTCCTGTGTTAAATTCATTTTTAACAGATAGTCGATTTTTGAATAGGCGGCTCATGCTAATCGAATGCGCCTGGAGATTTCGTTGGCCTGATTTTTTTTCCCTTTTTTTATTTCATCTCTTGACCTAGGTACCTTTTTATCTTTCTACCCATTCTATGACAATATAGTCTACTAAGATGTTGAGTGTGGAATCGGAGCAGTTGGTCATTACCTTGGTCTTATTCAGATTCATCTCCAGTCCGCATAGTCGCGAGGCATAGTTAAGTTCCTGCATCATGGTTTCCAGCGACTCTGGGGTTTCGAAAAACAGGACCATGTCGTCGGCGAATCTTATGTTTGTTAGTCTTTTGCCTTCTATGGTTATACCACACCTGTCCCAATTAAGTTTTTGTTTGTTAAAAATGTCTTCCAGGGCAAGGGTAAACTTGGAGAGATTGTATCTCCCTGTCTGACACCTTTCTCTATTCATTCAATTTGGCCGGTTTCTGGTGGTAAGTTTATTGTCATGCTAGCATAACCATAGATGTTTTTGGTGAAATTTGTATAGCTGGTATTGAAATACGAGCATTTTGCAGGGATTCGAAAACTGAACAGGTTTCCATGCTATCGAAGGCTTTTTTGTAGGCTATGAAGGCCAACCATAGAGGCCTCTGAAATTCGGTAAACTTCGCTATTAGGATTCGAATAGCGAGTATATGGTCCATTGTGCTCTGTCCGCTCCTGAACCCAGCTTGCTCCATAGGTTGGTAAAAGTCAAGCTTTTTTATTAGCCGCAGGGAGATAATTTCAGTTAAGAGCTTATACAGTTGTGACAATAAACTGATTGGTCGGTAGTTATTAAGATCACTTTTGTTACCCTTCTTAAATAATAGGACACTGTAGCACATTCCCATTTCTCAGGCACTCTGCTTTCCTCTAAGCATTTGTTGAAAATATCCTTGAGATAACAGATAACTTGATTTATTTAGCCTTCTTTGATCATTTTCACAATGACGTTATCTGCTCCTGGTGCTTTCCCGTTAGACATTCTTGTTCAATGCTGTTTTGATCTCGGTTTTAGTTGTTTCCGGCACATCCTCCGAACCGACGTTTGCTTTCTTACGGTTCACGACACCACTTGGCTTGGGGTTTCTGGAGCAATAAGGTCCCTGAAATATTCCTCGACGACTTTTAGCAGTTGGTTTTTCTCCGTAATAAAAGTATTATTTACTTTTTCGCGGTACGCATTATTATCCTGTTCCAAATGTTTTCGAGCTTTCTTGCAGAGATTTTTGAACTGGTTGGTATGGGTTTTGCCTTGATTTATTAAGGCTCTCCTTTATTTCAATATTTTTTATACTCACTCTCTGTCTCTGGGCTCAAGTTTTACTGTTTGATGCTAGTAGTACCGCTACTTCGCTAAGTGATGTGCTGAGGTGTTCAAGAGAATCTTCTTTGTTGGATGTAGTAGAGTCAAGGAGTTTTAGTTTATCGTTCACCTTTTGTTGGTAAAGGTCACAGTTAGCTCTTAAGTATTCGTGGTTTATCTTTGCCCTTCTCTTGTGGATCTTAGCGTATCGTTGCAGTTTAGTATTTATTCGGATCAACCCTCTAAGAAAACGATAGTCGCTATCTGTGTAGAAACTGTCACATCTTGCACTATACACTTATGGCTACAAAAGAGATGTCATTTCCTTTCAGGACGTTTTTGAAAGAATGAGCTCATATGGTACAACTTTTCTTGCTTCAAGAAGTTTGTCAACGTGTGCCCTCTGTCGTTTCTCGTTCCGTAGCCAAAGTCTCCCATCATAGTCTCGGAGTTGTCTAACTTCTCACCAATCTTAGCATTAAAGTCACCAGTAATTATTGTGTATGTCGTTTTTATATTTTGGAGGCATAAACTGATATCCTCATACATCTGCTCCACCACTGTGTCTGGCGCTGTGCTAGTGAGTGCATATACCTGGACAACCATAAGCGTCACTTGCCTCGATAGTTGCAGCACTAAGTACAAAACTCGGTCTGAGATAGAGTCAATGGCCTTTATATGGCCACTAAGACCTTTGTTCACAAGCAGAGCCACGCCGTTCTCGTGTTTTCCTGAGTCTGCGCCTCGATAGTAAATAGTGCATCCATCGTGCAACTTTAGGCACTCTCCACCCAGAGCCTAACCTCCGACAGTCCAACTAGATCCCAACTTATTTTGCTTAGTTCAAAGAACAGCTCTTCCATTTTGTCTTCAGACCTTAGGGTGTTTTCGTTATACGACGCTATCGCAATTTTGATAATGTTAGTAGTTTTGTGGCAGTCTTTATATTGGTTCTCCCAGGCACTCTTAGTTTCGCTCTCCATACTGCTGGCATTTTTGGGAGTTGAGAACCCACTGGGAACTTTTCTGTGTTTTCTTTTAACCCATCCAAGGGGTGAGAAGTAATCCTACTTGCTAGGACTTTGGGTGCTACCGTTGGTCTATTAAACGCCAGACTCCTCCGCTACCAACCCTTGAAAGACCATGCCTCTCTGATGGACTCCAAGCCAAAAGCCGTGACACGCCTTCTTGGCTACCCCTTTTTCTCTCGTCTGTTTGTTGACCCTACTTCCAGTGGGAAGGTTGAGCAGTGGCTCAACGTAACAGGGCCTACCGCGGGAAGGTGAGAGTGGAGTTGAGTGCAGAGGCTAGAGAACTTCACTTAAAAAATTCTTGAGTTGCGCATGACACCCCCCTAGGCCCCGAAAGGCGACCGTAGTGATGTATTTTTCAGGCATCTCCGTGCTTCGGAAGGCAAGTTAAGCATTTGGTCCTGGTTGAGGTCGCTAGATGTAAGTCGTTAAACCTAGTCGGAGGCCTTAGGGCGGGCTGATAACATCTGACATTAAGGTTGCTCACTAACCTTACACCCCTCCAACAATCCGCACTGAGCCTGTTGGAGTATGGCTCAATTCACCTCATAGTTGAACTGAGGCCTGTGTACAGAAGTGGGACGTATATAGGCCGTTTATGACACTGCCTCCGAGGTGAAGCGGTTAGAGCGTTGGGCTCTCAACCCGGAGGTCGTGGGTTCGAATCCCGCGCGAACCAATAACATGTTATGTTTGTGTTGTTGTTTCGAGTTGGCTAGGACAGTGGAGGCCGATCACCTCGTGTCCGAAAAGTAAGATGATCCATGCTGTCGGATGGGCATGTAAAAAGTCGGTCCTGCGCCTCACCTTTCTCCGGTCGTGTTGAACTATATGACCCATCGGGTCATAGAAAGGTAATGGAATAGGGAGTGCACCTGTGTATTGCGCGCACACTTGAGCACTATAATATCTCCTGCGTACTTGGTTAATCTCGTTGAGATTAGCCGCTGTGGTCGGAATCGACCAGGAGGGCCCTTACAGAAGTGGGACGTATATAGGCCGTTTATGGTATGTGCAATTATGATTGGTTCTTCAGTCCCTCGACTGCGTCTCCGCACACAAGCAAATTTGAATTATGGACGCAATACACATGAACATGCAATTCCGTCGTTCAATTGCAGCTTTGCGTCTGACGTTCGAGCCTAACCGTCAACTGAACAACCAATTGTGAACAATTTGAAATTTACTTGTGTGCGTATATGAGGTGAAGGGGCGCATAATTTCAGCTTAGACGATTTCTATCTTTTTTTTATACAAATAAATTGAAATTATGAGATTTTTAACTCAAATAAATAAGTTCTTTAAATGAAAAATATAGACTTGATTCAGTAATACTTGACCTTGTTCATTTATTTTGGTAGATATGGATCGAAATTTAGGTACCTATTTGGGCTTTTCATAAAACCCCGTATGAGAAAATCATTACAATCTGGAACTGTTGTGTTTAGGTATTTTATTTTTTCTTGTCGCAGAATTAATGAAAAAATAGGGTTCACTCAGGGATATTCTCAAAAATCAGTGAAATAGTGTTTGTCTCGCCTGGAAGTTGAACCTGTCTCCTTCCGAAGAATTATTGCATACTTAACCTACATATTTATTTAAAGCCCCTGTCATCGTGAGTTGTCGATAAGGTAGGATTTAAAATCAGATTCTTTGCAATAGATAACAAGTTAATTTTATAATATTAACAACTGGATTTGGTCCGTTTCATCAGTCACTTCAAATAGTCGGTGAGGTAGTGACGCATAGTTAACTTCAAACAGCTATAAGTCAAGGTTAGTTTGATTAAATAACAGTCTTGTTGTGTTTTGTAACCTTGGACTTGACCGCGATGTTGTGAGTAGGATAACCAGATGACATAATAATCTTAACAATGTAAATGTTGTTATATTATGTTGTTTATTTATGTCATTTGAATAACTGGTGGATGTCTGTGGGGTCAATAGCAACGATCACCAATGTTACCCCTAGCCTGTTACAGCCGACGGCACATCAGGCTACCCATTTCTGTTGACAGATCTTTGCATAAAGCAAAGAGTTATGACTGGAAATGAGTAGCCTGTCATGCCGTCGATCGTACTGGGTGACCTTCTACACCGAAATTGAGTGATGTAAGCGTTTTCATCAAGCGTCAGTATCTTCATGTTTCTGAAGGCACGTTGAGTATAAAATATGATTGTTAAGACTAGTCGGGAGCCTTAGGGCGATTTAGTAACATCTGACGGTAAGGTGTTTTTATCAGATACTAAAACGATTATATGTATTTGTCAATGGTCATATTATTATGCTACCCATAAGGTGTACTTAAAACCGCTATTATTGTTTTTTTTTCACGAGTGGGTTAGCAACGCAAAGTCCATAATAATAATATTATGTAAACGAATATAATATTATTATCGATATATTATATCGCTAACCCAAACATACCGGTTGATAAGTGATAACAGATAACAAATCTTTAGTAATCGATAAGGCCACCTAAATTGTGTTTTTAGTATCTTTTTTTGTAATTACTGGGTTTATTTATTCGTAAGTGCAAAAAAAACTATTGTTATTTCAAAAAATCATTTTCCAAGTAAGAATTCAGTCATATTATTGTACCGATAGGTATGTGGGTGGTAGTATTCCCATACTTTTTAGTGTAGTAATAAGTTGAGTTCTAGCTTGAACCGATTGATTGGTTTAATAATTTAAAAAATGAATTTATAAGGTTTGATGTTGTTTTAAACATTTGCATCACAAATTAGCTGTTCAAAACAAACGTTTGCAGGGAAACTTTTAATTATCATTTAAACGGTCATAGAACTTGGGATATGAAGAAAAAACAAAATTTTAACGTGCCATCCGCAGCACAAAGATGCCCGAAATACACATTAAGTACTGAATTTCGGTTGGGGTGGTCAACAGTTGGTCCCGGTTGACGTCAGCCGTTGATCCCGGTTGACGTCATTAGATGTCGTTAAGCCTAGTAAGAGGCCTTAGGGCCTTGGGCCTGATGACATCTGACATTAAGGTTGCTCACTAATCTAACATCCCTCCAACATTCCGCACTGAGCCCACGTGTTGGAGTATGGCTTTTTCCACCATAGTTGCGGTGAGGCCTGTACCCAACAGTGGGACGTATATGTATAGGCCGATCATGTCAAGCTATGTAATTTTAACGCAAAGTGATCGTCGATGCAAAATGTACTTTACTAACCCTTATTTCATATTTCCAGATGGCGAAAGTCCTCTGCTTCTCGGTAATAGCAGGAATAGTATTCTTGCCGATATACCTTCTGTTCCTGCAGAGTCCCCCTCCTCTACCAGAGCTGGACTACAACGCGTATTGGGGATCAGAAGATCAAAGAGGAAAAGAGGATACCACCGTTAGACCATTCAAGATCTCATTCAGTGAAGCGGTGAGTAGACCTTCTTATACAGACTGTATCATAACTACCTATCCCTTTTATGCGTGGGAAATCCTCATGGATTCCTCGCTGTCCGGAAGGACGACGAGGTTATGTCGGACTCATACCCACTGACAGGCACTCAACCGTGGCACTTTGACGGCGAAGCTGGATCCACAACAGATTTAACGCACTGCTCCGCTTCCACTTCTTGTGACACCGCTGTATGGTGGAAATTTAGGTTTTTTTTTGGGATTTAAATTGTGTTACAATTAAGTTTTGTTTGTTTTCATCTTTCTTTCACCGGGTTCAGCAGGCCTTGACTTAGCTCATCGTCACAGCCTCTCGTCGAATCTTCCCGTGACTCTACAGAGTATTTTGTTATTGGTCAATCACATTACTTTCTCCCCCCTGGAAATTTCCGGGAATGTTCCAAAACCAAGCCACGTTTGTGCCTTAGTTTTCTAAACTACCAAATTTCTGCCCGTTATTTTATCAAAAAAATTGTCAAAATTGCATTTTTCAGGTTGTAAAAGATCTAAGAGATAGACTTCAGAGCCGCCGCTCGTTCGTCCCCCCGCTGGAGAATGTTGGCTTCGAGTACGGCTTCAACACCAAAACCCTGGAGACCTGGTTGCAGTACTGGAGCAAACAGTACAACTTTGCTGAGCGGGAGAAGTTTTTGAACCAGTACCCGCAATTCACGACAAAGATACAAGGGCTGGATATACACTTTATTAGAGTCACACCTAAGGTAAGCCTTTCAGGAGTTCATTTAATCCAGAGAAATAAGGTGTTGCTAAAAATTTAAAAAATGTGTTATAACTTACCTACTAAGTTACAAAGTTGAGCAAGCCGTCCAACTCATACTGCCCCGAAAAGTTAATACAGTTTTTCTTGTTAAGACTGGTCAACTTTGATTTGGGTATGTGAGTTCGTGGGTAAGACGAGCTTTATGTGTCAACAAAATTATACACATCTGGTTTATGGTCCAAGGTCCAATACCCATTTACTGTTTAGCAGATTTATACTATAAAATATTTTGTTGTACAGGTTCCTCAAGGAGTAAAGTTGATCCCTTTGCTTCTACTTCATGGCTGGCCTGGTTCTGTCAGGGAATTCTACGAAGCCATTCCTTACTTGTCAGCAGTCAGCAAAGATAGGGACTTTGCTTTAGAGCTTATCATTCCCAGTCTCCCAGGATATGGGTTTTCTTCGGTAAGTATCATAATTGAGAGTGATTAGATTTACCCCCTGTTTTTCTTTCGTCAGTGGCAAGAAAGCTTAGAATACCTCCGACATCAACAGCAGAAGTATAAAACGCGTATTTCCGAGCCTGTGAGACATTTTGTGAGGTCATCATTATCATTCCGCAAGGAGGCTCAGGCAAGCCTGGTCCGGCTGTGGATGGCGGACCTAAGAGCTGCGGAGTCTGGCCAGCGGACGGTGGAGGCACTCGCTCCAGTGCTTGACAAGTGGCTGGAGAGGCAACATGGGTCCCTCTCATACAGGATGGTGCAAATTATGACCGGGCATGGGTGCTTTGGCTCATACTTGCACCGCATCCACCGAGAGGTAGCCCCACTCTGCCATGAGTGCGGCGCTGTGGAGGACACGGCGCACCACACACTAGCGGTGTGCCAAACGTGGGCTCCACAGCGCATGGCGCTAGTCGCCAAGGTGGGCCAGGACCTCTCTCTGCCGAGCATTGTGATCGCAATGCTGGCAGACAAAGAGGCTTGGCGAGCGTTCGCCACCTTCTGCGAGGAGGTGATGACCGCTAAGGAAGAGGCGGAGCGGTTGCGGGAGATTGATCCCGCATCCGATGAGCTCCGCAGGGCAAGGAGGGGGGGAAGACGGCGCGCACCTGCTCGCCATGTCGCACCCCTCCGTGGTAGAGGCCAGCCGGCGCGCGGTACGGGGGTACCGTTGCCGGCATTGCACAGGCCTCCACCACTGCCTGGTAGGGACGGCTCGACACCCTCGGCTGTCCCTACTGGCCCCCCTCCCGAAGGGGGGGTCGCTTCCGGCCCGCCGAAGCGACTTTATGTGGTTAGAAAAACGTTAAATGACGTTGCCCTTGTTGCAGATGCCTATGCATATGCTCTGGCTACGTTATTCACTTGTAGGGACACAAACCATGCTGAGGCTTTTAAACTAGGGTTTTGTGAGGGAGAGAATTACAAAAATCAGAAAATCTTCCTAATATCTTGTTGTATTATTTACATGAATTTATGAAATTCATTTCATATCAGGAATACTAATTAACATTATATTTACAGAGTTCAGCAAGACCAGGCTTTGGTCCACCGGAATGCTCTGTAGTCTTGAGAAACTTAATGCACAGACTTGGCTTCGAGAAGTTCTACGTCCAAGGTGGAGATTTCGGTGCCATCGTTGCCCATAGCATGGTCACGTTCTTCCCGGAGGTATTGTTCGATAACTTCTTAGAATGACTCTTTTATTTAAACAGTTTTAACCAAAATTTTATAAAACATTCCTTTATTTTGTAGGAAGTGCTAGGCCACCACACAAACATGGTGTTTTCGTTCTCTCTGAAAGCAACAGTTATTCCATTGATTGGAGCCATCTATCCTCCCCTAGTGGTGGAGAGCAAATACGCTGATAGAATGTACCCCTTGTCTGAACATTGGAGCACCTTGATCTTAGAGATGGGCTACATGCACATACAAGCCAGTAAACCAGATACTGTTGGTAAGTATGTTTGCAAAATAATGCAATTTTTATCCAAAACATAATTTAGACAACTTTATTTTATGGTTCATACTGAGTTTTTCATTAAAAAATAGCTCTTTTTAGCGATTTTGCTGGAATGTCCCTTTAGCATAACATCCTTTATTTTAGACGGGTGCCTTCCTGGAATTATCCCTTTCCAGCAAGTTCCTGTTCCCAAAATGATATTTGCACCATTCTCATTGCATTTTCATGTTCTCATAAAATAATTTGAAAAATTCCAGGTGTAGCCCTAACGGACTCTCCCTCCGGCCTTTTTGGCTACATGGGCGAAAAATTTTCCACTTGGACTTGCTTGGAGAATCGCTTCAAAGTTGATGGGGGTCTTGAGGAGAAGTACACAAAAGACCAGGTGTTGGACAACGTCATGATATACTGGGTTTCGAAGTCCATTACTACGTCGATGAGGTTCTACGCAGAAACCTTTGTTAAAAGATATATTGGTCTTCAGCTCGATGAGTAAGTTTGTGTTCAGGACTATAATAAGCTAAGTTTCCTTACCTGTGGGAGCAGTTATATACATCATGCATGTCAACATCCTTTGCAGTCGAATGATTTTTACAGTTATACCCCTTTCTTTGAGACTTCCTATACGACTGTCATTTTTGTCCACTTCATGTGACGAAGGATAAGTTTGCCATTCAATTTGAATCTATTTTAAAACCCTTCTGCTACATCGGCCACTTACCCATTTGACATTTTTGATAAGGTAACTTTGGTTCTCTTTTTCTTTTTTTTTCTAAATGACGACCACTGTAGAGTGAGCCTAACTGATGAATTCTGTTGTCCTCATTTCTGATTTGATCAAATATACATTATAAAAAATCCAGAATTCAATCAATGACATTTCAGTTTCGGATCCTCAAGAAATCAACCACAGTCCTAAGATTATGTATTTCTTTCAACAGCATTCCTACACCAGTTCCGACCTGGATAACGCTAGCCAAAGGAGAGGCTGGCTACTTACCACCATGGATTCTGAAGTTCAAATATACCAACCTGTTGAACGCGTCACACTTAGACGACGGAGGCCACTTCTTAGCCTTGGAGCTTCCTCAGGAGTTCTCCGAGGAGGTCATTAATGCTATGAAGGCTTTCCAGGAGTGGCACAAGAAGAACAATGCTAAGACTGAATTATGATGATGCAATTTTGTTATATTTAGGAATTCAATTTGTTTTGTTTGTATATGTGGGTATGTGTGTTCTAAAATAAACGTTTCAAATATAATTTTGGTTTTCATTTGATAAAAATAACATGAAGTGTTTAACTGAAACGAAAACGACTTTACCTTACGCTGGATTCGTTTTTATATTAACTTCTTTTTCTTGAGTTTTCTTTACAAGACTGGGTGAAAGTGTTCCGTGAACTAATAGCGACACTTTTGTGGTATCATCTTGGGTCACCTCAGCTATACCTACGTGCAAAGGGTCACCATTATTTTTTCTCCAAACTGATGTGTGATCGGAGGTCTCCCCTAATAGATATCACGAAAGTATCGTTATATGTTCACGAAACACTTATACAAATATGCCCAGTCTCTTCACCACAAATAATTCGTGTAGTCCATGGTCAAATGTCATCGGACCATTCTAGTTAGGGAACTTCCTACGCTTCGCTATCATGTTCGAGGTCGCCAATTTAGGACACAGTGGATATATTTATTATTATATCAACTCGTAGTATAGTTCTTTGTGGTAACGTTATTTATTGTCTTGTGGATTTTAAGACGAACAAATTGGATATGCCTTAACAAGGCTAGAGCCTAGCAAGTCACATCTTAATTTTAACAAAGTACTTAAATACAAATATCTAGAAACACTTTTCGCTTGGCAAAGTCATTTATTTTTTATTTTTTGGGCTTTTTTGGGTTCCGCTGTTTGTCTGTCATCAGGCTGTATAGCTCGTGAACTGTGAAAGCTAGAAAGCTACAGTTTTCACAAATTATGAATTTCCGTTGCCGCTAAAACAAGAAATACTAAAAATTGCTTTAAAAATAAATTAAATGATCCCCATGCAATTAACGTGTTTTTTTCGTATTTTTCCTCAATTTTAATGACGGTAACAGGAAGACTCAGAATAGACAGGGAATATTAGGCTGTAAGTAAATTACCTTTCTTAATAAATACTTGCTTAAGTGAGTTCAGTGTGTGTTTTTTCAGGTAAGTAACCTAGAAATATTTCGGTCCCCACTGAATTGTGTATCGCATCGAAACTTATCTAATAAGATATCATTTAAAGTTAAGTTTCTTCGCAGTATAAGCTGCTGATAAAACTTCAATCTCAGATTATTACTTATCGCATTTCATTCGGCGACTCAAATATTGAACCAGTCGCTTCAGTCGCTTCTCAGTGCGGATGGGACTGTGTTGTGTCGTGTCGTTCATTCACTAGCTACTCGCCAAGGTGAATTTGATTTGATTTAATTCAACGCATGTTCAAAGCGATATACGATAACTTTATTCAATAGAAGTTTATCAGCAGAGCATATTTTCTTTGAACGCTTTCTGAAATGCATATAATTCGTTCGAGTTAAGAATGCAGTGATTTTTAAATTGAATTTTGTTGCACACAAAAAAACTCAGATCCACAAAATTTGCGTTCGAAAGTATGCGTTTAACTTAACTTGATTAGTTAGGGGGCGTGCTAGATCGAAGGAAGTATGAAATTACTGCATTCTTAACGCGAACAGACTATAGTTCCTGGATCTTGTGTGGATGTTGACGCAGACCAGCGCGTGTTATCTAGTGATATTGTTGTGACTACACGCATGACTAACGGAAGTTAACTATGATTATATCATTTTTAAGTAACACTACTCTACCTTATCTGAGTAACAACTGTTTAGTGAGCATTGTTTAGCAACCTTGGACTTGACCTCGATGTAAGTGAGACAGGCGATAAAACCCCTTGTCTGTCACGCGGCCTCCTGAAAACATAGCGATTATGTCAGTTTTAATGTAAATTAATATCACCGGACACTTAGGGCGCGTCCCATTGATATAAACAAAAAGAGGATGGTACAGCATCCGGGTACCAAAACTAGCCACACAAAAAGGTACACTGGACCTCTTTTCGAGGCAATATGACAGCAACATGTGCCAGTTTTCAAATTCGCAAAATACGAAGTTAACGTATCTTTTTTTGTTAGTAGCTCACTTTGGGGCTAGATGGCGCTGTGTGGAAAAATGACCAGGGATATTTATTTATTTTTCCTAATTTGGTTGTAGTTTTCTAACTGTACACATAAAATTATAACCTGATGTAGACATTTACTTTAAATATTTTATGGAAATATTATCCTGTTTGTAACTTTTCTTTATTTGAAATATTCTAGATGGCGAAAATCCTATTCCTAGTGCCCTTAGTGGCAATAGTATTCCTGCCGTATTACCTTATATTCCTGAAGAGTCCACCACCAATCCCAGAGCTGGACTACAACGCGTATTGGGGCCCAGAAAACCAAAAATCAAAAGATGATACAACAGTCAGACCATTCAAGATATCATTCAGTGAAGCGGTGAGTAAACTCATACTCAGGTAGTTTCGATTTTGCCTGACTTTGTCGATAAGTAGTGTACTGAAATCAAAATATCTCTAATTGGGCATAGGTTGGGAAAGCCAGTATGCCACAAGCCAGCAGGGCGGTTTAATAACATCTGACGGTTTGGTTTATCACTAATCTGATCGAACACTCCTTCAACAAGAACTTGGAGAAAGGCTTACGCCACCTCATAGTTGAGGTGAGGCTTTTGCCCTGAGCGGGATTTATACGGCTGCAGATTGTTCATTGTTTTTAGGTGTTTATAAAAATTTTACAGTCCTTAAAAATAAAAGTCATCATCATCATCAGCAGCCATAGGACGTCCACTGCTGAACATAGGCCTCCCCCATAGATTTCCAGAGCGGCCTGCTGTAGGCGGCCTGCATCCACCGAGACCCTGCGATTTTAATCAGGTCATCCCTCCACCTTGCGGGTGGGCGTCCCACGCTGCGCTTGGCCTCGAATGGTCTCCACTCGAGGACTTTCCGGCCCCAACGACCGTCAGTCCTTCGAGCTAGGTGCCCCGCCCACTGCCACTTTAACTTGCTAACACGCTGGGCTACTTCGGCGACCTTGGTTCTCCTACGGACTTCCTCATTTCTGATTCGATCACGTAGCGAAATAAGGAGCATAGCCCTCTCCATAGCCCGTTGGGTGACCTTGAGCCTTCTTATGAGGCCCACAGTGAGAAAAATAAAAGTATCACCATGAAAAGGCAAAATTTCAAAATCTCATTGCTTATGCCTTATTATCAATGTAGCAACGTCTGACTCGACCTTCAAGAGTTTTAACTCAATATTCTTTTACAGGATATCAAAGATCTAAGAAATAGACTTCAGAGCCGGCGTACCTTCGTACCCCCGCTGGAGAATGTGAACTTTGAATACGGCTTCAACACCAAAACCCTGGAGACCTGGTTGCAGTACTGGAGCAAACAGTACAACTTTGCTGAGAGGGAGAAGTTTTTGAACCAGTACCCGCAATTTAAGACAAAGATACAAGGATTGGATATACACTTCATTAGAGTCACACCTAAAGTAAGAATTTGGGTAGTTCAGGGCAAGACCATGTCAAATTTAATGGTTTCAAATAGAAGGCCAATTACAACTTCATATTTGACATTGAATCTGTGACTGTCTACGAAATTGTTATCATCAATTTTGATTGTACCCTAAATAGGGGTTACTCATTTTATTTCTACTGTCAAACATATTTTGCAGGTTCCTCAAGGAGTGAAGTTGATCCCTCTTCTTCTCCTTCATGGTTGGCCTGGTTCTGTCAGGGAATTCTACGAAGCAATTCCTCATTTGACTGCTGTTAGTAAAGATAGGGACTTCGCTCTAGAGCTAATTATACCCAGTCTTCCAGGATATGGATTTTCTGAGGTAAGTGTCAGTTGAGGCTGTTTTTTATGGGATAATTAGGTGTGCTTGACCCAGTGTACAAAACTGTTGTGTAGTCAGCCAAAACCAGCAGAAAAAGTTCAGCTGACTATCAGTCGGGTCTTAGGTAAGTTCTACTTACCTACCATATTTGCCAGCAGAAACTACCTGAGTTGTATTATTCAAATGTGGTTATTGTATCCAGATGGCCTGCTTAGTCACAAACCGATAAATCTGTTCTAGTTGTTTTAATTGCAGGTTTTCATATTCTGATTTGTAGTTTGACAACAATATGCTCACTTAAGATGTCATTTGCAGGGAGCAACAAAGCCAGGCTTTGGTCCACCTGAAATGGCTGTAGTCTTCCGGAACTTGATGCAGAGACTTGGTTTCAAGAAGTTCTACGTTCAAGGAGGAGACTGGGGTGCAGTTATTGCCTCTAACTTAGTCACGTTCTTCCCTAAGGTACGAGTACCTGTTTCTTCTTGAACTTGAAAAATATTGTCTTGTTTTATTCTGGATTGAAGTTGATTATTTTTTCTATTTCGCAGGACGTGTTAGGCCACCATACTAACATGCCGGGTGGGTTAGGTTCGACATTGGCGATGATTTCCATACTTGGTGTCATCTACCCTCCTCTAGTGGTGGACAGTAAATATGCTGATAGGATGTACCCCTTGTCTGAGCATTACAGCACCATAATGGAGGAAATGGGCTACATGCATTTACAATCTACGAAGCCAGATACTGTTGGTAAGTCTGTAAAAGAAATTATAATAATTAAGTAAAAAATATACATCACCTTTTTTTTAATTTTCTTGGTTTTGTACCTAGGTTGACTAGGTTATTTTGGACTGTTGACGTTTCAGATTTGTCCAAAGACAATGATAATTAGTTGGATATTTCACAAAGTGTATACTCTGTAGTGTGTATGTGGGAAGTGCCCGTGGCGCAGTTGTGACAGTAATCGGCGACGATCGCTGTTGTAAAGCAACACACGCCGCATCGGATATGGGATGGGTGACCACCCCGACCGAAATTTAGTGATGAGTATTTCGGGCATCTCCGTGCTTCGGAAGGCACTTTAAGAAGTTGGTCCCGGTTGACGTCGCTAGATGTCAGTTATTCAGCCCAGACAGAGGCAGGGCGGCTTGATAACATCTGACATTAAGGTTGCTCACTAACCTTACACCCCTTCAACAATCCGCATTGAGGCCGCGTGTTGAAGTATGGCTCGTTCCACCTCATAGCTGAGGTGAGGCCTGTGTCCAGTAGTGTGATGTATATAGGCCATTTATGTATGTATGTATACTCTAAGAAGATTTGTTGGACTATAATTTGTGAATTCAAATAAAAAGCTTTGGGAAAAATATTAAGTGATTTTGTTAAAAAAACAGAAGTTTCTGGTGATTTAAATCCGTTCTCTACATCTTTGCTCAAATGTTTTCCAGGTCTAGCCTTAACGGATTCTCCATCTGGTCTTTTCGCCTACATAGTCGAGAAGTTCTCAACCTGGACCCGCCTTGACCACCGCTCCAAAGTGGATGGCGGCCTCGAGTTCAGGTTCACGAAAGACCAGCTCTTGGATAACGTCATGATGTACTGGATCCCGAAGTCTATCACCACCTCTATGCGGCTGTATGCTGAATGTGCTAATAAAAGATATTTCAGCATGCAGATTGATGAGTAAGTTTGGGTTACCATTATTATTTGAATTCACCAAATCTTTGAGATCTGCATCGATAGGTGCCCCTGGCTCAGTTGGGGCTGTGAATCGCCAAAAATGGCCCCTGTAAAGCAAAATTTGAGGCCAGGAATGGCATGGGTGACCAACCCGACCAAAATTTAGTCATGTATTCTTCGGGCATCTCCGAGTTTTGGAATGCATGTTGATACTTCGCGATTATGGAAACTGTTACACAACAATGACTCTGAGGTCTATTGGACCTACTTTTGTGAGGCCGCTTTTGTTTATATCAATGGGAATAATGCCCAATGATATTTATTTATTGATATGATGTTTATAAATGAGAGCGTCGTTGCCCAGTGGTTAAACACCCCGAGTGTTTAACCACTGGGCAGCGACGGACCTCGGAACCCGGTGGTCCCGAGGTCAAATCAGGCCGGAACACACCTACTTGGTGTTCATTGAACAATTTGCGGCTATAAGACCCACCATAAAACACCGATATAAAACCTGGATAACGGCGGTAGGCTCGCCCCTTACCACGTTGGGTTCAGATTCCCTCGGTGGAATTTGGGCTTCTGAATGTTCTGTTTACGATGACGGCAACAATCAGAGTGCCTCTGACTAACCCATTAGGGATAATAATATGATCGTGAGTGAGTGTATGTATGTTTTTTTTTTCACAGCATTCCCACACCAGTCCCGACCTGGGCGTTACAAGCCAAGAACGAGCTGGCCTATGTACCGCCATGGATTTTGAAGTTGAAATACACGAACTTGGTGAACGTGACTCATCTGGATGATGGAGGGCATTTCTTGGCTCTGGAGCTTCCCCAGGAGTTCTCCGCAGATGTCCTGAAAGCCATACAGGCATTCCAGGAGTGGCACAGGAAGAACACTGTTAAGACTGAATTATAATGCAATTTTGTAGTAGGTACAGGCAATGATATTACAATAAAAAGACGTAGATTGGTTATGGCAGTACTGACGCTAAGTCAAAAATTGTTCACGTGATACGACGACGTAGTTAACTTGACCGTGTTATAACGTGTGAACATGATATTACGATTATTTACTAGAGCGTAAACGAGACGAATACATGTTGCGCAGTGTCGGCTCAAACTGTCAACACTGTCAATGCCCTGCTCCAGTAACACAAAAGTTCTGATTTCGGGTGTCTATCTACCTTTTTTTATTTTAATATCTTTGGGTACAGGCTCATCAAGCTGACAATTTCTGTTATTTATCGCTAGTGCCAAATGTCAATTTTTTACCAAAAGAGAAAGAAGGAATGACCGGTAATGCTTAAGCTCGTAGCACACTTTGCAAGCACGGCAACTACACGGCTTCGACTCAGCTATCACTTTGCCATTCAAAGTTGGACCTTAAGTCGTAAGGACGGCGACCGCGCTGACAACTCGCCGCTAGCTCGCCGTTGGTTTTCTCATATTATTATTGCAAAATTGAATGGCGAGATAATTTCTGAGTCGGAGCCGCTGGCCTAATGAGCTATGACCTTTAGCCGTTGAGCCGTTGTACGGTCAACGGTGTGACAGGCTACCCATTATCGGTAGAATTATATTTAGATGTATACTTTGTTTTGTTTGTTATGTAATAAAAGGTTACCAAAATGATAATGTTTTTATTTGCGCTGAAACAAAACTCTATCTATAGGGCTAATAGCTCTGGTTAGATTAGATTAAATGAGATAATTTGTTATTTAATATAAACACAGTACAATGAACAGTGGCAAGTAGTATCGTAATTGACATTTATCGTGAACGAAAATTAAATTAAAGTAAAATTAAAATAAAATGGTTATGGTTACATACTACTTAATAAACTTGCATGTAATGTCATTGAATTATTGTCACTGTGTGACTTTATTGAACTTAGGGTAAGTTGCACAATAGTAGAAGTTAAAGTTAAAGTTTTTGTCAAATTTGACAATTTGACGTCATTTTTGGCCTAACTGGTACTTTAACTGAAATTTTGATGTTTGTTATTGTTAAAGTCAGATGGTGCAACCCAGCCTTAGTAAAAAACTAATGACGAATTCAATGACAAGAAGCTTTTCCCCTTCTACACGATCAGACCTCTGTCAAAGGTACGATTCCAAGACGGACCGCAGACCGCAAACTGCAAGCACTTTCGTTCCTAAGCGAGGCGCTGCAGTGCTGCCAAGTTTGGAATCACTCTCATAGGAACCAGTAGTGTCGCTTTTCCTTACAAACATAAACTTAAACTTACTATGACTGACTAATTAAGGAACCAAGACATTACAATACTGTTTGAGAGAGCACAGCTGTTTATTGGGCTACCCAATGATGTCAAAAGTTGTGATACTATCTCATCCTTTAAAAATAAGCCTAAGTTGCACATGGTAGCGAGCACTGGCTTATGATTATACTGTAAATTTAAATTGTATTTAACTACATCTCCTTTTAAGTGATAGGTATGTAATATGCCTTATGAGAATACATTTTATTTAAACCTAAAGCTAAGAATGAGGTTAGCCGGCGATGAACACAGCTCGCAGAATCAGCAAGCTGAAGTAGCAGTGGGCTGGTCACGTCTCTGCAGAAGGACCGATGGTTGGAGCAAGCGACTCCTTGAGTGGATACCGTAGGTTACCCTCCAGCAAGATTGAGGATACGGAAGGCGCAGAACTGGGAGTTGTGGCACACTTTGAATAGGCCCATGTCCAGCAGTGATCTACAACAGGCTGATGATGATGAGGAAAAGCAAGAATTCTTGTAGAACACTTGTGTTGTAGACGCTTGTACTAGGTATGTCGTAAATGTAGGATAGCCTAGTTGGGTGAAATCTTTAAAACTACAACATGTCGAGCTTATAATCTGACGAAAACTGACAACAACTAACAGAAAACCACAATGGTTTGTTGTTATTAGCAAGTTCCAATTTTTTTAAACAGATACTTTAGTTCGTTCACGTTAAGAATGCAGTAATTTCATACTTGGCCTTCGATTTATCACGCCCCCTAACCAACCAAATCGTTCTTAATTAGGAATTCAAGTCCACAGTGACTAGTTGAACGCATACTTTTGAGCGCAAAGGTTGTAGATCTGATTTCTTCATTATAATTGGAGTGTTCCTTCACTTTCTCGCCAACGTTGACAGCAAATGAAGAATGAGGAGAAAAAACATTACATGGAAATAAACTAAAGCTGTTTGAGTTTTTATAAATAGTCAGTAATATTGTATTTCACTTTAAAAATCTAACAAGACCTAGTCCCTCGTGCAGTTAGCAACAACTAAATACTTATTTCGGTACGTCTGATTGTCAATAAAACCACGCTTCCCTCTCGTGACCATTCTCTCAAGGATTTATCAATTATTGTGATCTACAACGCTATTCTTGTATGGATACAATTCGGCAATGGCTTTAAGACCAGCCATGTATATCACCCAGTCAAAAGTCGAGAAATACCGCAAGTCACGGTGAGATGACTCTAAAAATGTAATTGGACTATGAATAACGTAATCTTGAATTTGAGAGCGTGTCTGTCTGTTTATGTTTGATACAAATGTTTTTGTTGCTATCTATAATCCAGCTAGACTGTTTAGCCACTGGGCTATTGGTACTCTCCACCACGTTGGATTCAAATTCGCTCAGCGGAGTGCAGGCGCTGAATGTTTCGTTCACCATGACGGCAACAACGAGTGTGCTTATCCCGGTTGGGATACACCTAGATTGAATTATTATGTACTATCTATGTTTGTAAATCGTAATATATCTGGATATTTAATGATATTTCGAAATCTTGTAACTACTAATGTCATGTTGTTTGGAAAATTACGATTTTTAAGCGATAAAACCGACTATATAATCTGATTTCCTTTCCTTTTTATTTCTGTTCGTTTGGTGTGCAATGAAGAATATGTCTATTTCCCTAATTTATATAAATAGGCGTTCCGTTTATTTCGCAGAATCTTGTTGCTCCGAAAAAAAATTGGCATAATCTTCTTTCATCGAGGTTTTCAGTTAATATGAATATGAAAAGTATGCCAAAAGATGATTTTAGATGTAAACTCTCTGAGCTATATGATTGCCTTTTGATGACTATAGTTATGAAATGTATGCCAAAAGACGATTCCGACTGTGAACTTTATGCAATATGATGATTCTGCGTATTAATTATAACTATCTACTGGATATCAAATGTATGCCTAAGATGATTCTACCTTATAAAAATAGGCGCTTCTGATAGATGAGTGTTATGCCAAATGAGTTTCTGCGTAATGAAAATTATGCCTTACGCTGTTATGCATGATAATATTCTGACATTAAAATTTTTGCGATAAAAGGTAGGCCCTTACCTCAACATGACTTTTTGAATCTATTAAATAGGTAGGTATAAGTGAAGCAAGAAGGCAGGCAAGTTCGTTCCGATCTCATTTAGTTAAGTGAATAATTTAATGATTACCCCAACTTGTTGTATAACGATGAAATGACAAATTTTGTTAAAAATTGAAACAAATAAACTTTTGGTGCAATAACGGTACACCTAATTTTTTCTCCACCATTGAAACCTTGGATAAGCTATCGCTGAAAATCATTTTTTTGCAAGCAAAGCCGTAGATAAAACTTCAAGAGTATTTAACCATCGTATTTCGCTAGAGCTACCAGAGTGCCAAGTACGGCAGACACAAACAGTTTCGAGTTACTTCACCGTCAAGTTTATCGAGCATTCACTAAACGCAACGAGCACAGTGTGGAAACGAGTACGAATCACAAACAAGTCACACCGTTCGATACGCGTTTGCTCCCCGAGAGCACGGTTTTTTTGTTTTTCTTAAGTTGGCATAAGTGCAGTAAGCTGACCAAATAAAGAAGGTCATTTTTTACTGGTAGTTTACTCGATGTAGACGACTTTCAAATTCGACAGGGTCTTAGTTTGACGCTTCGACTCGATAGCAAGTTGTGAGGCATTATATGTATTACCTAGGTAGGTACCTACGTCACTTTTGTTTGTGTTGAGTTAAAATGTTTAAAGCTTTTACTGGAGTTTGAAAAAATAAAGCAACAAGTACTTAAAAAAAAAACGATATTTAGATTAACAATTACTTTACTTTAAGGAATGAAAAACCTAGGGATTGTTCATAGTTACCTACGTAGGTACTTAATGCTCTAATGACTTTCTTAGAGACGATTTTGAGTTTGTGTTTCGCCTCACTTTGCATAAGAACCTAAATAACGTTTTAGTTAAGCGATTCCTATCGGTTTTTAAATTGCTTCTCCGACTGATCCAGCAATGGATTTCAAGAGGCTAGAGCCCTCCATTTTGAGGTTGTAATTACGCTCATCTCGAGATTTTGCAGCTGCAAACATCCTCCAAGCAAGGTAAAACCTTGCAGACATCGTATCACTTCATTTTCACTGCACTCTTATTTTACAAAATATTTTTCGGACACTCTTCACTATACAAAATCAAGTGAGCATCGACTCGTTCGCGTTTTACGTTTTTTTAAACGAGCGAGCTGTAAACCATGCAAAATTGTCATTCGTACTCGACCAACACTTGAACCGACCAATCACAGCCACTCGTGGACTCGCTATCGAGTGCTTGTGGGCTCGCTATCGAGCGCTCGTCGATTCTCGAAAGTCAGTAAAAACCTCGTACTAGCAAACGTTATTTCTCCTAGTCGCCACTAGATGGCGGTGCTTCAACGCCATACAAATTCGCGTTTACCGACTCGGGACAGTTTAGTGAGCAAAAGTGGTGTGCCTGCCGTACTCGGCACTCAGTCGCTCTTAGTGGGTGGGACTGTGTAGTGTCGTGTCGTGTGTATTTTTAGCTCTATGTCAAGGTGAATTGGAAATGATTATCTTAATAATTAGATTGAGTGCTTATTAGCAAAGTATATTTATAAATAAACTCTATCGTTAAATCAAAATGCACTAGATGAGTAAATAAATGCACTTCGTAAAACAATCAAAACTATTTAAAACATCATTCAAAGTGTGTGTTTGTGGTTTTTCCTTTAAAAAAAATTTTCTTTTTTTTTTCTTTTTTTAGTTTGTATTTTATTACCATTTTTTCTCCGTTTTCTTTTTTGTGCACTTGCCTACCCTTATCATCAACAATCCTCTACCTTTGGGTTGTTTGGAAGAGATCGCTTTTTAGCGATAAAACCGCCCAAGTTGTTTGTACATTCACGTTAACTGTATTTACTGGCTGTAATATTGTTGTTGTTTTAGTGTGCAATAAAGAATATTTACTTACTTACTTACTTAAAAAAATAACAAATGATAAAACTTAAAAGCGTACTTACATAGTAAAGCAAATTATGTGCTAAAAATAAAACAGACGTCTAATTAGTGAAATGAATAAAATTGCTATTTCTTAACTTCAAAATGAGACATAGCTCCACCTATGGGGGAAATATACGAATTAGTAAGTTTATAAAGCGATACAGGTGTAGTGCATTTGTAGTGTGTACCTATACATAATTAGTAAATTACCTGGCAAAATATTATGTAATATTATGGAACTCTGATTGTGTTTGGAATTAACAAATTAACAAAAATATCTTTATTAATATCAAGTTGAGTGGCAACCATTTTGGTTTGTGCGTAACACAATTTTATGTTAGTTTTAATTTGTTTTTTTTTACCTTTTTTTGTTTATTTTGATTTCTTTCCTGTATTTTTATTTTTTATTCACGAACTGTGTGATGTCAAACCAAATAAGTGTTATTCTATTCTTCATTCAGATAGACTCAAAATAAGAGATACTTTCAAATTGTCAAATCAAAAAAACAAAAATATACCTACTAAATAAACATTAAAAAATAATAATCACAATCACGTTAGACAAAATAAACTGTAAACAAACATAATGTGACGCTACCCCCAGTGTACCCCTGTGTTGGTACTTAAAGTACTTACATGTTGAATATGTGGTATTATTATTACTGGTAGTATTGTTGAAACTACATTTATATTGAAGAGTCGCTTCGTAATGCTATATAAACACCAATCACCTGCGTTATCAAATGTTGTTTTAAATAGGTGTTGCGTTTCAACCTTGGACTTGACCGTGACAGGCAGACGATCACACAAATTGTCAGACGATGTATGTACTTAGGTACAGTGATTTGATGATTAAGAGAATTAACTATGCTGGTTTTTAGAATTCCTTCAAAAAAAAAACAGAACCCTTGTCTGTCTCTCTAGATGGCACAGAAACTTTTTTTCCGAAACTGAAATAGCTATACTGTTGAAACTTGGCTAAGAAGAGGTACTTCCTGAAAAAACATCCGTGTTTAGAACAAGTTTACCGACTTGCTCTACTGATGGCGTTGAACTCATTCTAGTACCTATGTAGTGTTAAAATAAGGCTTAAGTACAAATAAATAATAAATAAACACACGGATTCACAACACACTATTTTTTTAACTTTCGTTAATTCGTAGTTAATACTTCTTCCACGTTAAAAAATTTGATGACATGATAAAAATTGCACACGAAAAAAACCAGTATCTTAGTATGACATTAACATTGACATAGTAACAAAATAACGACTGACTATAGGTACCTTTTAATTTCACTAAGCTTGTATGTCGAATCTTAATCTCATTAAAGATTTACTTTGGAAATCTTAAATATTAACTTGATACAGATAACGTAACGTCAGTCCTTGCGATAAGTGTAAAAAACATAGGCATTGATAAAACTTAAATACCTTTAAGAAAGTAGGCTAATCATTTCATTTGTTATTAAATCATCAATTCATCATCAACGGTAGACATTTATACCTTATGCTTAATATATCAAATTATTGCTTTCAAAAATGAACTTTCCAATGCACGACAACGCCTAAGTTCTTGAATCATCAATTCATATTACCTCGTCTTAACGATAGTCATCTATACAAAGTTTTTCCTTCAATTTGAAAGAAATAAAAATAAAAACCATTAGACTGTTCAACGTAATACTTTTTAAAAATACTAACCTGCAATGACTCTTTTTCAATTATAGATGGCGAAAATCTTATTCTTCGTGCCCTTCGTGGCAGTAGTCTTCCTGCCGATATACGTTCTGTTCCTGAAAAGTCCCCCGCCTGTCCCAGAGTTTGACTACAACGCCTATTGGGGGCCAGAAACTCAAAAAGGAAAAGACGACACCAGCATCAGGCCATTCAAGGTCACATTCAGTGAATCTGTAAGTAAATACATTCAAAGCAGTACTGATTGACTCTCCTCATGATATAAGATGTCTTCGAGTTTGCTTCACTTGCCAGGAATTACGTTGGAAACTCTCTTCTTAAGAAATCTGACTTTCGAATGCACCAATCTACACTAAGAGAAATCTCATTGCCTGCCCATTTCCATAATCTATTTTGCAATGCCTTATTCTACAATTTATGTATTAATAATAATTTATTTTCAGGACATAAAAGATCTTAGAAATAGACTCCAAAGCCGACGCCCATTTGTGTCCCCCCTGGAGAACATTGGCTTCGAGTACGGCTTCAACACCAAAACCCTGGAGACCTGGTTGCAGTACTGGAGCAAACAGTACAACTTTGCTGAGAGGGAGAAGTTCTTCAACCAGTACCCACACTTTAAGACAAAGATTCAAGGACTGGATATACACTTCATCAGAGTGACACCTAAAGTAAGTTTGAGAGTAGAGAAACATCTTCCAATATGAAAAAACCTACGTTTCGGACACAGGAATTGGGTAGTCAAGAGGTGGACTGACTGTCGCCGACATGGTGAATGGAACGGGGTCCTGTCATTTGACCAAAAGACATCTGGCAAAATTACATTTGACAAACAACGTTTGGCAAAAAAACGGTTGGCCAATTGATCATTTTACAAATAATCATTTCACAAATGACTCACTTGACCAAATGATCAACTCTTAAATTTTCATTTTACAAAACAACGTTTCACAAAATGTACACTTAACAACTGTATCATCTGATAAAACTACGTTTGGCCAAAAAACGTTTGACAAAATGATTAGTTTTTAAATCCCGAAGCCCAAATTGCCGAAGAGTGTGAGCGGGCATGTCGTTTTATTAGTTTGAAGAAAAACGGTATGTCAAGAAGAAATGGGTAAACGCTGACTTGTCGTGATACTTGTCTGCCCTATACTAGAGTCAGGGCAAAACAGACTCGGATAGATTAGGTTAGAAGGTTTAAGGCGGGAGCGGAGCGAAGCGTAGCTCACGCCTTAAGCCTTCGTGGTTATTTTTATTTTCAAACCCAAAAACGATTTGCCTGCATTGCATTTCGTCATTTTGGCATTCGGGATATCGTCCATTTGGTTACTTTAACATCGGTATTCAAACCATCGGTATTTCTAACAATAGCATTTTGTATTTTGATTTTCGAGGTTCTAAACGTAGGTATTTTAGTTGAAAGGTATCCCTATGACTGCATGCCTTCTATCTTATTTTGTAGCTTACCTGTAAATAATTTGCCCAAAATGAAAGTTGCATCCATGCAGAAATGTTTCTTCAAAGTTTGACCTCAAACTTGAGATGGCGGCTTTCTCAAAATTTAAAACGCATACTTTTGGCTTGATTACAATGTTATTTTCTGCCCCATATTCCATCAGCATTTCGAACATCATGTCATAATGTTCTTTTATCTTTGTGGGAACATAGGCAAAATACCAGTGGAAATGTCTTATTGTCGTACGAGAATATATTTTCGAGTATTGTATATAACTGGGTTAAAGTTCTAGGCGCAACTTTAAAAGCGCCACCTAGAATCATCACATTTGGACAAATGCTTCATTTGTGAAACGCATTATTTGGTGAAATAAAAATAGGTCAATTGATTTTTTGTTAGTCATGTTTTGTTAGTACATTTAACAAATGAAATGTTTGCTAAATGATCATTTGTTAAATGAGTTTTTGTAAGATGATACTTTTGTCAAATGTCTCGTTTGCCAAATGAATATTTGGTGAAACGTTGTTTGTCAAATGATCATTTGTTAAACGTTTTTTGGTCAAACATTAGTGAACCGAATGGAACATTCAGCTGAGTGTATTTGAACCTAAAGTGTTTGATTATGAATGATCAATTGGAAGCTATTAATGATCTGGCTGAGTTCTCACAACCATAATTGTATTTTTTAAACATTAATCTTTTAAAAACCGTCCACACTGAGAGATAGTGGATTTAGAAGGCCAATTACCATCACATTGTCCATGAAATTGTCCACATTAATTACGATTGTACCCATTAAACTATTCTGTGGTTTTCCTTGATATCATGTACTGACAAATATATTTTGCAGGTTCCTCAAGGAGTGAAGTTGATCCCTCTTCTTCTTCTTCATGGTTGGCCTGGTTCTGTCCGGGAATTCTACGAAGCAATTCCTCTTTTGTCTGCTGTGAGCAAGGATAGGGACTTCGCTCTAGAACTCATCATTCCCAGTATCCCAGGATACGGATTTTCTGAGGTAAGTTTATTTAAACTTGTAATGGTTTTAACGGTTTTTATGACCGTTATTAGACCTTGCTGACAGTGTAAACTTAGAGAAGCCATCAGCCAAAGAAAAAAGGAGAACTACTAGTTTAGCAGCACTTTGATGACTTCTAGCTACTTTACAAAAACGCTACTCTCTCTGAGCAGTGTCAGTCAGCTGTGGTATTTTCTATAAACTCACATCCAAACTTGAAAAATGTTGATTGTCTTCTTTCTTACAACTGTTTAATGCTTTCGAATCATGAACTTCTTAAGCCATTGCAATGTCATGAATCATCAATTGTATTTGCAGGGAGCAGCTAGACCAGGCTTAGGGCCGCCTGAAGTCTCTATAGTCTTCAGAAACTTGATGCACAGACTTGGTTTCAAGAAATTCTACGTCCAAGGTGGAGACTGGGGTGCAATCATTGCCTCTAGCATGGTCACAATATTCCCTAAGGTAATCTTTGTTCTTGAACTATACAACCTTACAGGGCCTATACCTAACCTAGTCAAATTTGACATATTTTTCATGGAAAATGTGTATAATTAGCCGATTGAGACTCAATTACGTATCAATTGAAGCGTTCTAAAATTAGCAGACCATGGCCCTGGGTTTATGTTACGGTTTCTTTGTGTATGTATTGTTATGATATTTTGTACCAACATGAAGCAATAAAGATTTATGACTATGACCTTTCATAAATATGTAAAAGAGTCTTTGGCTTGAATCATCATCAGCCTGTTCCAGTCCACTGCTGGACATAGGCCTCTCATGGTATTGGCTTGAATAATAAAAATAAATGTTAATTTTCCAGGAGGTGCTAGGTCACCACACTAACATGCCGACTACGTTCTCTTTGAAAACATCTGTAATTCCCCTACTTGGTGCAATCTACCCTCCTTTAGTGGTGGACAGTAAATATGCTGATAGAATGTACCCATGGTCCGGGTATTACAGCATGATGATAGAAGAAATGGGCTACATGCATATACAAGCCTCAAAGCCCGATACTGTTGGTAAGTTTGGAAAATTTTATATTCATTTGATATTAAAAAAAAAAAACAGTTAAAGTCCGCAGACCACTGACGTCAATTTTTTTTCCTGCACCTTCCGGCACCTTTTTTGTCTAATTATGATAACTAGTTTTGAAGTTACGAGAGAACAGATGAAATTCCACTTACATACATACAGTTCCCCATCATAACCCTCCTTTTTGCTGCGCCTTATTCGAGTATAAACTAACAAAACGTGCAGATTAAAAAGCCGCCTACTTTCTGCAACATTGTAAAAAACTGCCTTCAAAATTTAAGATGTTATTGCAAATCTGACACACTGCAGAAGATATACAAAAGTTTTAATCAGTTATTTGAGCATTAAATGGAACTGGATGTCTTCGCGGATGAATGACTGGCCTGTTAAGACAGATTGGCACGGAAGAGGGGAAGGGAGGCCTCCAGGAGGAACCTTAATACTATCATAACTTAGAATGGATGTCAAAATTGATTGTCAGTTATAATTCAAGAAAATTGTATAAGGGACTTGTAAGCTTGAGTAATTTTTTGAACGGTGTGAAACTGTGAAAGAACAAATAAAGGCATCAGAGAAATCAGAATAAAGTAGAATTAGAAATAAAATCAAGAGATTTTAAGAAAATAGAAGTATTTTTGTCTCGAGTTCATTCACAATTCAAATGTTTTGCAGGTGTGGCTTTGACGGACTCCCCATCAGGTCTTTTCGCCTACATAGTTGAGAAATTCTCCACTTGGACACGTCTGGCCCACCGCTCTAAAGTAGATGGAGGTCTTGAGGTCAAATTCACGAAAGACCAGCTGATAGACAACATCATGATGTACTGGATCCCGAAGTCTATCACCACGTCTATGCGGTTGTACTCTGAGGGCTTCAATAAAAGAATTTTCAGCTTGCAGCTTGATGAGTAAGTTTCGTTTATCAAAATTATCAGATTTCCCTGCAGGTTGGTGTTTTCAAGCTAAAACGAATTATTTCCGGCATTATGACATTTTAATATACGCCACACCACCAGTACCCAGAAACAGTTCAACTCGCTTGCCCACTGAGGCATGACAGGGACTTACTATTTTTAACACGTTACCTCATTTCTGATTTGAACATGTATTTTATTGAATCAGTACTGTGCAGTTTTCGAATAAATTTGAGCTTTATACGGGGCTTATAAAGACCATGGTCTCTGTTATCCATCTTCATCCATATTACATCCAGAGTCTTTCATAAAGTTCATACAATAATTATTTTTCCAGGATCCCCTCACCAGTCCCTACCTGGGCGATACAAGCCAAGAACGAGCTTGCCTACTTACCGCCATGGCTGCTGAAGTTCAAATACCCCAACCTGCTGCATGTTACCCACCTGGACGATGGAGGCCACTTCTTAGCCCTGGAGCTTCCTCGAGAGTTCTCCGAGGATGTTCTCAAAGCCATCCAGGCGTTCCAGGAGTGGAACAAGAAGAACAATGTTAAGACTGATTTGTGATAACGCATTTTTATAGGATTAAGAACAGAAAATCGATTTGATTGTATTTATTTCGTGTTCAGTAATAAAATGTTAAGAAGATTATGTATCTTGATTATTTGAATTTTTAGAAAGCAGTTCGAAATATGAAAAATCGAATGATAAAGTGTAGGTAGCTGGTAGCTGAAACAGATACCTTTTATACTGGTTGAAAAAATAATTTTAGTGGGGGGAGAGAAAAGAAACAACCTAATATCCCGAAAAAGTGTTTAATCTTCCCAAAATCATGGATTTTGTACTTCTCAACGTTATTATAACGTTCACGTTAACTACGACTGTCAACAAGTTTAGTGGCCATCAAAATCTGCAGATTTGCTGAACTATGGCCTCCTATGTTATGGCATAAACTACCACTAGCCACTAACCACTAGATAAATAAATATGAAACAAGATCACATAGTTACTATCTCCTACGGGTAATACCAACGTTTTAGCTTGTTGTTATGGAATCCAGAAACCTCGAGGTAGCATAAAACTCCATACTCAACAAGAATATCCGTTTCATCAACTTAGATTTTTGGTCGTACCAACTTTGTGTCATCACCAGCTCCCGTACCCACGGGTCTTCTCCTAAGCAAGTGGTCTACTCAAACCATTATTATAATCTCCTCCATATTTTCTTGAATATTATCACAGCTCATTATTCCTCACTCTGAATTGTCTAAACACCTCGATGGCTTTTAAGACATCTTTAGCAAAGACTCCTGGCTGTTCCATGGCAAAGAAGTGTCCACCTCCACTGAGGACGGTGTTGCCAAGGAGGTTGTGGTACTTCAGTCCCAGGAATATAGGGGGTAGCTGCACTATCTCGTGTTTCGCGTGCAGGGTCCAAGTTGGCACTTTTGTGGGTATGCTGAGAAAGAAGGAAGATTGTTATTATTATTCGAAACCCATGCAATAAAAAGGGCTTTTTGCTAATGATAGAGCAACTGAAATAGGTGGTCTACTCTAATTCCACAATTACGAAGTTTTGTTGATAAGCTGAATTGATTGTTTTACGTATTTTGGACAGTGAGCCCGTGAGTCAGAGGTGGGCACCTCTGAGTAGCTACGTTACGATAGCAGATTGGTAACGATCGCCGTTTGTAAAGCAATGCACCTCGGATCGGGATAAGGATGGGTGCCCACCCGGACCGAAGTGTGGTATTTTGTCGGGAATCTGCGTGCTTCAGAAGGCACTTTGTCAAAAATCTAGATACATTCGAACGAAAATAACTTAACCCCGAATACACAAACGTCAATCAACGCTAAGCACGCGCTTACGCTCATGCTGTCCCGTAAAATGTCAATAGAACTGAAAAGAACATGGGCGCGTGCTTGGCGTTGATTTGAAACGATTTGATTTGATTGTCGTTTGTGAATTCGGGGGTTAATGTTTTTTACACCTAACGAAGACCTAGCATTTACGATCTTTCATTACAATATGCATGAGAGTACCAATAGTTGAAACATTTGTGCAAACAAAAAATTACTTAAATTCTGAAGAATGTTGTCGTCAGCACGGGTCGTCAGATTGAAGTTTACGGAACAAGTGCGTTGGTGGTGTAATGGTCAGCATAGTTGCCTTCCAAGCAGTTGATCCGGGTTCAATTCCCGGCCGACGCACACTTTTTGACAAGCATTCATTGAATTTACTACAGTCGTGCTCACGTTTCAAGACTAAGATGTTGTATTCACGTAGGTACACATTTTTTATAAATGAAGATGAAATGAATGAAAAAATAATAAATTGTAGGCAAGCCAGGCCTTTTTATCCTTAAATTTCAAAAGAAATACTGCATTCTTAACGCGAACGAACTATAATACTTTCTTTATGCATAGACTTAGTTTCATGTCCACCAAAGGTTTTGACTCACTCATCCCAAAACACTCCAAGGTTCCTAGTATTGTAGTACTCTGCATACAGCCTCACACTACTGGTGAAGCTGTTGGGGACCCAGTACATCATGAGGTTGTCAATCAGCTGGTCCTTTGTGAAGTGCTGGTTGAGTCCACCATCTGGTAGAGATCGGTATTCTGGATTTGTACCTGAAGAGCCAATTGCGGTCTGTTAAACATTAACCTACTATCCTTAATATTATAAATTCGAAAGTTTGTATGTGTGGATGGATGTATGGGCCGTATTGCTCTTTCACGTGAAAACTACTGGAGGGATTTTTATGAAACTTTACAATAATATAGCTTATGCATCGGAATAGGACATGGACTACAATTTATAAAGATATATTACATTTTTTTTAACCTTTCCCAACGCGGACGGGGTCGGGGGCTGCTGCTAGTATATAATGTATGTGTATGTGCCAGCTCCAACAAAATTCATCTGACTCCAAAATAAACTAGTGGATTCTATGGCAGTCACACATTAAATATGAAACACTTTATTACACACAAATCACATACATGAAAGAGTGAAGCTGCCGTCTGCTTGAAATTTAAGATGCGGTTTCACCTACTGCTGTAAATACGTACCTGCAGAGAACTTCTCTACGATGTAAGCGAGAAGGCCTGCCGGAGAATCTGCCATTGCAATACCTAGAAAGTTAAAATATAATGTTTTATTCACATAAAAAAGAAAAAAAATATAACAGATTTCTCTTCCATGGTATTTCTTTGCTGTTAAGCCCATCTAACCGCCAAGCGGAATGTCTATCCAATAAAACATTACAAAAAATATATTTAATGTTAAGTAATTATAATAAGTAATTATGATAAGTACAGTGTGATGTCAAACCAAAAAAAAAAACTTTTCTAATGTACCAACTTTCTTCATACCTATGGTATCAGGCTTCGAGGCGTGCAAATGAAAATATCCAGATTCTTCCAGAACGAACATGATCTTCTCTTTGACAGGATATACACGGTCCACCAGGTCTGCTTCCAGGACCAGGCTTGGGAACAAGGCAAAGGCTGCAGTGAGAGCGATTGCTCTGATAGACATGGTGACTGGGAGGTTGGTGTGGAAACCGAGGACTTCCTATAAGTAATGACAAGTAGGTATGTTTTAAATAATCATTGGCTGCAGCAAGGTAGGAAAGTTAGGTGCTACATATACAGTGTGTCTCATAATGAGTGAATCAAACAGCTGCTACGGGAGGTAGCTTGACTAAAATGTCCTGTACGTATGTTTTTTTTTAAAAGTCTGGTCTGGACAAAAGCATCTAGGGGTGCTACCACTGTTTTACAGTTAAGGCTGGTTTTGTACCAGCTTACAAAAGCCTCGGAGGAAATGTACCTACCCGTTAGAAAACTAGCGTTACACGTTTAATTTAATAGTTAATTTAAAAATAGTTAGCAATATAGTTTCAATCTAATGTCAATTAATTGTTTAAACGAATGGGAGAATTTAATCTAATTGGAGTACTAATACTTTGTTATAAAATCAGTCGAAACTTTTAAAGCAACTCTGAAACAGTTGTAGCAAACCTAGAGACTTGTTCAGTACTATGTAATAATATAACATATAAAAATATCTGCTTATTAAACTGAAACCACATTAGGTCCGAGGTCCTTTATCCATGGTATTTGTAATATGGATAAGGGATATGTATACAACAACCAATGAGCTTAGCATGGAGTTCTTCAAGAGTGGTTTGAAAAGATTCTTGCAAGGTCGGCAACGGCCGTGGTGTTGCACGTGCCCATAGTCTGCGGTAACTGCTCACCCTCAGGTAGCCCGCATGCTTGTTTGCCAATTTCGTAGTATGAAAAAAAAACAGAAAAGTAGATAACGTCGCTGCTTCTTACCTTAGGATAAATGGTGGCCAGAACACTGGCTATGATGCTGCCCAGATCCCCACCCTGAAGGTAGAACTGCTCGTAACCAAGTCTTCGCATCAGATTTCGGAGAACTATCGCCATTTCTGCACCTCCAAAGTTTGGTTTAATTGGTGCCTGAAAAAAATTCATGCACAAATTTTAATGTCGTTGGTAAAGTTTGTTTCATCAACTCCATTGAACTCGGTGTTATAAGGAAACATCAGTGGCTTTTGAGCAGTGATTATTACTGTAGTTTTTGGATAAGTGCATGAACTCAACATTCAATAAACTTGATTAATATTGTCTACTAGCGGCCGCCCGCGACTTTGTCCGCGTGGACTTGAGTTAAAAAAAAAAATATATCTTTGTAAATTGTAATTGTAAGGTCTTATTCAGATGCATAAACTATATTATTGTAGAGTTTCATTTAAATCCGTCGAGTAGTTTCTACGTGTAAAAAATGGAGTAACTTTTCCCGTTTTCGCAATATTACCCTTCACTGCTCTGCTCCTATTGACGGTAGCGTAATGAAAAGTATACTATAACCTGCCTAAGACTATGAAGAATGATTGCGCCTGAAATTTCGTTAAAATCTGTTGAGTAGTTTTTGTTTCTATAACGAATATACAGCAGACAGACAGACAGACAGAAAGACAGACAGACAGACAAAAATTATATGATTGCATTTTTGGCATCAGTAGCGATCCCTAATCACCCCTCGATAGTTATTTTTGAAATATATTTCATTCTACAGATTTATTATAAGTATAGATAGAAGATTTGTGGGACTACTATTACTGCTGTTTTTATCAAGTTTCAATTAAAATCATACAATGAATCGAGGTTTTTACCGTTATAATAATCTTACTTGTTAATTACAAAGTACATAAAGGGATTATTTGAATGAAATCAGTGGTCATTAGGATAATCTGCTCCTTTACCTGCCTGCATACAAGAAATAGTGTAATATTTCTTGTTATTATTACAAAATAACTAAGTATACTTTATTATCTCGGCTAGTGTATTACTGTTTATATCAAAACAATACTGTTGCCTGTGTTTTCATGCAATTGAGTCAAGCTTGCTCTGTCTTAGGCCCTTCAAGCGACCTACAACAATTCGAATTCATGGAGTTTTACACACGTTAGTATACGTACAGAAGCACACTCAAGCTTATACTGTCCCGTAAAATGTTAATAGAACTGAAAGGGGCAGTTATACCTATGAGGGATGCTCAACCTTGCCTGAATTCGGGGGTGACACTAAAAATATACCGCACCAAGGGAGTTCCCTAGTTAGGGTACGCATAAGACACGCTAGACAGTTTACTGTCGCAAAAAAGCCTATAACTTGAACACGTGTAACTTCAGAAGAATCAGTTATGTTTTGTATCGTAACAGCCACGGTTCAGTGTGTCTCTAACTATTGTCTCACATCAGGTCAAAGGCCTGTCATCATTGCAATATAGCCTTCGCTATAATAATTGCTAGCTGCAATAGTTAATGTGATCTTGAGGTGTATAAACAAACACGGACACAAAAATTCACTGTCCAATTTTAGCGTAGTTCCTGCTCGCTATTTATATTCTTCAAGTCGAAAATACAGGACTACTTATAAGTCAAAATCAAATATGTGGAAAACTGATCAGGTGCAAAATCCACGTCAATGAAACTGATACTTTTGGAAGTAATCATCTAATTTATAAACGTGTGTGCAGATTCGGATTTTAGGTTTTTTTTTAGTTAATATGGTAATGTCAAGAAGTGTTGGTTCGTTGACATAGCATTCATATTTTGATACTCGCTGGACTAGGTTTCGGATCATATTGTCCACACCCGGCAAAAACAATTGACTTTGGTTGCTCAAGAAGCTTTTAGCCACTTACATCAGAAAATCCAAATCCTGGAAGACTCGGGGCTATGACTTCAAACGCGAAGGTTGTGCCCTTGCCGACGGCAGTCAGGAGTGGTATGGCATCAAAGAACTCTACGACTGACCCTGGCCATCCATGCAGCAGAAGCAAGGGTAAAACTTGGACATTTGATGGGGACTGTGGGATCAAAAATATTGTGAGTGTAGTATTACCTATGTAGTGTCTATGATAGGTTAATGATTTTATCTTACACGTTAAATCAGCCGGACAAATGAGGAGGGTTGGAGGGAGGTGGCCAACGTAAGAAAGTATACTTAGTTGTTCCGATCTGGACATGTAGGTTATGTACATAGGATCCCTTGCACCTTGATTACCATTTTTTTTCCTCCCCTAGAAAATGACACTTGTAAGTCTTACCTTTGGTTTCACTCTGATGAAATGGATATCCAATCCCTGAATGTTCGTTTTAAACTGAGGATATTTATTCAGTTCTTTTTCCCTTTCTGTGAAGTTGTAGTTTTTGCTCCAGTACGTAATCCAGGGTTTCAGCTCATTGGAATTAAAGCCATATCGAAATCCAACGCCATCTAGCGGGGGAACCATTGTACGAGTATTTCGAAGACGATCTTTGAGATCTTGCACTATCTGTAATCAAAATTAATTAAAGTTATTATTGCACAGAGCCTTTTAGACAATATTATGTTTAGATAACGCTAGAAAAAAACATCAATTAAAGTTAAGCACGCTCTCAAACTCCTGCTGTCGGGTACAGGACTGAAAGTGACAGCTATTCTTATGAAGGCTGCTTAACTTAGATTGACGTTTGTAAATTCGGCGATAAGACTACTTTTGAAGATGACAAGTCTTCATTCATCCTAAGAATCTCGTTAATCTGAAAAACATCTTTCAAAGTCACAGTCGGTACTGTAAGTAAGTAATTCGTGTGTATTTTTTCCGACGTCACTCCACCTGATGACATACAGTAGTTTGCTTCGACATACAAACTAAAATTGCTTTTAGTTTTGGTATTCTTTGGAAAAAACTGTACTGTCCTCCACGATGTAAGAAACGTCTCATCTTCCAACTTACCTCATCACTAAACTTGATTTTGAAGGGCCTAATGCTTGTATCTTGTTCATCCTTCAGACCTGGTCCCCACCAGGGATTGTAATCCAAGTCTGGGAGTGTAGCAGGCTTTACAAAGAACAAGAAGTATACTGGGAGAATAATGATAAGCAGAGCTAAAGGCAGGAGGAGCTTGAAGATGATCATCTGGAATTTTAAGTAACTTAAGAAACTAATCTAACAGAACATTATTTATTCATTAATGTGAGCCTATATACTGGTTCACAGCTGGACTAATCGATCCCTATCCACAGATAGACGCATCCTCCTCGCAAATTTATTTTAAGGGTTCCGTACCTTAAAAGGAAAAAACGGAACCCTTATAGGATCACTTTGTTGTCCGTCTGTCCGTCCGTCCGTCCCTCTGTCAAGACCCTTTTTCTCAGGAACGCGTGGAGGTATGAAGCTGAAATTTATATCAATTACTCAGGTCTACTGTCCCTTGAAGCTGTGAAAAAATCAAACTTCTAAACCAACGCAATCAAAAGATACAGCCGTTTATGCCGCAAATTTTCGACACTTGCAAGGGAATCAAACCTACAGGGTGCTTCCCGTGAACTCAGAATCTTGAAATTTGGTACGAAGCAACGTCTTATAGCATAGATAAAGGAAAATTTACGAAAACCACAAATTTTTAGTTAGATCACAAAATATATTTTTTTTAATAATTTTAAACTTACTACCTATTTCCTCATAAACGCGTAGAGGTATTAAATTGAAATTCATACCAAATACTCAGGTCTATAATACCTTTAAGCTGTAACAAAATCAAACTTCTATGTCAACGCAATCAAAAGAAACAGGAATTTAAGCTGCATATTTTGAAACTCGCAAGTACTAGCAAGGGAATCGAAACCTAAAGGGTACTTCCAGTCGAACTTTGTAAACCTTGCAGGTTTGTACGGAACCCTCGGTGCGCGAGTCCGACTCGCACTTGGCCGGTTTTTTTCTTGAAGTATGCACTCATATTGGCAACACTTTGCAAGCAAAGAGTGTTTAGTGGGATATCCCACTTAATTGTGAAAATTACACGTTAAAACCAATTCGAAAGAACCGGTTCTTCAAGTAAATAACAAAACTATAAGTAATTAATGAAAAAACTATTAAGGAGTTACCTCTCCAATTTTCCCCTAATGAAGTTGAATTTTTGAAAATCCTTGCTTAAAGGAGGCTCATGTCATGAATTAACTCGTTGATCGTCGTGTTTATCACTTCACTTCACCTTTGAAAATAGACTTTATACTTTTTTGGGCAATCACAGACTTAACCTATGTTCCAAAATTTCAGCTTTTCGGACTGAGTTTGCTCTGTGCGTTGATCCATTTTTACAAATTATGCTAGCTAGTGTGATTGCACACTCAACTTGTCGATTTTCAAAAAGGTTTTCCACTATTTTGCAACTGTGTTAAATAAGATACTTATGCACTGTACGCTAACAAGCATAGACGTTACCACACTGATAGCGAACTGCAGTTCTAGTTGATATCTAGTTACTTACATAATTAAAACTAGGATCAGATGTCAAGTTTACGTTCATGTTGTGACTAACACAGACTATACACTATCACGCTTATTTCTTAACGGGATGGTAGAGTGACCACCATCTTTCCACTTGCTTTGCTGGAAAGATGGTGGTCTCTCTACTTGCTGAGTATGTTTCCAGCAAAGCAAGTGGAAATATGACGTCCATTTTTAGGTTCTTTCACTATCATTTCAGTATTCATTCATTGTGACTAGTGTCGTATGATGTATCATCGACTTAATCAAATTAGTTTCTTTGTTTTTGTACAAACATATTTTAGAATTACTTTTGGTATAAATAATTTTATATCCCGGGCACCGGGATATTTGTAGACAATATTATTGTGAAAACTACCACTAACTTCCATATCCATATCTTATAAATATTCTTTAATGTTTGTTTTTTGGCTAATGGCATTGTCGACAAAGTCACAACAAATTTTAGAAAAACGGTGACTCTAGTGTCACTCATTCTGATAATTTTGCTCTTTGAAAATTCAATATCTCGATTTGTAGACTTTTTTCATTAGTAATTTCAACGCAAAGTAGTGCAAGCGCAGGCACTAATGATGCACAGTTTATGATATTCTTTACTTCTAAACTCTACAAATGTATCTTCAGCTATAATCATGTATGAGGACCTGCCATTGTCATTTCTGACAGGTCGTCAATCACATTTTACGGCTGTCAAATAAAATCTGCATTGTTCCCGGTTCTGGCATAATTGAATTAGTTATTCAGCTGTCATAAACTATCTCAGTTTTAGACTCCCGTAGCCAAATGGCTAAAATCGGAACCCATAGAGATTCATAGTGTCTGTCGGTATGTCACAGCCACTTTTTTCCGAAAGTATAATAACTGTGCTGTTGAAATTGGATCTGCTATGATATTCCGGCGGGCGCCAAAACTCACTTCCCTCGTGATGAGTGAACTTTAAAATTCAATTTCTATTAAAACACCTAATACCACCTAAGTTTTTAAATAAGAACATATTATAATTGTAGAGATTGTGCGATGATCGAACCAGCGACCTCTGGGGTAAAAAAACAACTATTTGTAATTGTAGGTGTGTGTAATTGTAGGTACACTGTTACCTATTGTATTAATCATTATTGCCGTAACAAAATAATTGCATCATTTAACTATTCATTTTATTCATGGTTTTGTAAGCAAAACCAAAACGAACCTAAGGTTTTTCGTTTATTTTGTTATTGTTTTGTTGCAACTTTATTGTGTGTCTAATCATTTCGGTATGAATTCTCAAAAATTATAAATTAAATATTATTAAATAAATAGTTAAGTAAACTTACCTTATTATAGTTTGGTATCCACTATTTTTTACAATATTTTGGTTACACGCGTGCACAGAGCGACGAAACTTTAGAGGTGTCCGGATGATACGATTGCAACATTGCAATCAGATTTGTATCGTTATAATGCTACAGAGTTTAAGAGGTATAGGGCTCATACAAGTTAGGGGAAAAGAAACCGATTTTGAAATTAGTTTGGTAATGTTTTGATTAACTTAACCTATTAAAAGTAATAGCCAATAACTGGAGGTCTCCATCAAACCGGCTAAGCGGCCCGATACCTGTTTTAAATTATCAATAAATCAAACAGAACATTTATAACAACTAGTAAACAAAATGCAATAGGTAAGTTTTCGTTTTTGGGGGAAGAAATATCGTCATAATATCTAATAACTAAGCTAACTACAGGCAAGAACTTTAATTGCTAAGCTCGCTCTTAATTTATGCCTATTGAGACATGTCATGTTTCTTGCCTTTAATCGTCCCACTGCTGGGCACGGGCCTCACCTCAAATGTGAGGTAGCGCGAGCCACACCTAGCCAACACCCAGGCTCAATGTGGATTATTAGAGGGGTGGGGGGTTGGTGATACACTTTACATGGTATCAACCTACCCCAAGTCCAATCTGTACCTACTTAAATAAATATGACTCTTCCTCTGGTTTTTGACAGTTGTTCTCTTTTCAACGATATAATGTAACTGTTATGAAGCAAAGAACTACTAAACCGTAGGTCGCGGGTTCGATCGAGTTTCAGTAAAAACTTTGTGTTCATGAACATGTTTGTATTGGTCTGGGTATATGCTATTTATATAAGGTACGTATTTATTTTCAAAAAAAGTATACATAACAAAAAAGTAAAAGTATATTCATTAGTATTAGATTAGTTTATAATGCCCAAAAAAGAATAAAAAGTGCTTTTTGTGAAGGAGTAAGTGGGTAGGTACTTGAGGCTTATTTTCTGTGAAAAGCCTTAAGTCCCTAACTTTTATCGCCTTCAAATTTTTAAGAACCGTTAAATCCAAACTCTTAATTATTAATTACGCAGCTTTATGCTTTTGTTATAAAAATCTGATAGTAGAAGGGTCGCTCCCTAAAGAATTTGGACCCTTAATCGTACCTACAGGCATCTTGTTATTTTTATTAAGATCTGTGACTTTGCAAAAGATCTTTCCAAAATTGGCTTGGCTGACAGCAAATCTGAACTATGCATACCTATACTTTAAACTTAAAAATCCCTGGACATTATTCCACACAACGCCATCTAGTCCCCAGATGAGCTAATTAAAGCCCGTTTCTTTGGGATACTAGACAACGGACATACTTATATACTTTTTCTTCTGTAAAAACAAACTTAGTATACATAAAAAAACACAAAACAAAACGGATAGTATTGATACAAACACACGCACATTATATTAATGTTCTGTGACAATTTTGAGAGCAAGATCTCTTGTTTCCTTCAATCCCCAGAAGATATATTATACTTAATCATACCTATATTATGTATAAGATTGATTACGTATTAAATTGTTTTTTGTCATTGTGTAATATGTATGATGTGGCTGTGCTTATAAATAAAACAAAAAATCGTGCACCAAAAACCAGATTCATAAATAACTTCCCCTCAATACTAATTCTATTAGTAGCAAAATCACCAAAATATTATACTTCAAGTCGCCTTAACACCCTCTAAACAAATTCTAGCTTCCCCATCCCTTATCAGTGCGGCACACGCCTATGCAACCCCTAGAGGGTGGTGTCAGCGGCGACAAAATAGCTATTGATAAACGCTATTTGGTGTGTGAGGTTTATGAGAAAAAAATATGGTGCACATTGAAAATATATAAATTATATCAACCACATTTTGACCTCGAAGGCTCAATGGTTAAGTATTTTAAGAAAAAAACAAAAATGGCGTTCTCATAAATACACACATCAAAAGTGTCTAGGGATATCTCAAGCATTTTCATACAAAGTATAGCTATTTGGGAGGCTGTAAAAATTAAAATAATGCTACCAACGTAGAAATTTTTAGAACACAGAAACTGCTAAATCTGCCCTTTCAGATTGTATAAAAAAATTATTGTAGCAGCATTATTGTACAATCGTAAGGACGTTAAAAAAAGACAGATTTTTCTTTTAAAAGGTGTCAAAATTTTAGCAAAATCAAACGTTTTTTTTTGTAATATTCTTAACCTTTATCTTATGCCACTGTCCTCGCGTTATTCTGAGATAATGCTCAACTTGTAAACCAACTTAACTTTATGAAATATTTGAAAAATATCCCTAGACACTTTTGATGTGTGTATTATATGTATATTTATGAGAACGCATTTTTGTTTTTGAATTGGTATTCTCCCTCATTTGTGTAGAAATCATTTTAAAATATTATATGACTCAATTCACGTGGATATTGAGTTTCAATTCACTTCGAATTCACTGTTTGATGCACCTTATTGAATGAATAGCAATAATTGTGTACAAGATTGCACTACTTTAATTTATAGGTAGGTATAACATCTTTGTCATTCCATATAGTAACGGCTGCAGTAAATGTAAGGAAGTCAAAGCGTGGGGTTACAAAAAGAGTAGAACGAGTAGAAATAGTAAAATTGTTGCATTTTAATGCAAATTATGTTTTCATTTTGAAGAGGCTGCTAAAACGGGATATATAATATTCTCCGATCAGTCACACGCCCTTGAGACTATAATTCCTAATTAATTCTAGTCGAAAGCCGCGGCACGCTTCTGACACACTCCATGGCAATTCATTGAACAGATTTCGTCTGAAGTTTTGATTAATCTGATTTTATATGGACGGACGTGTTGGTTTTTTATTATGGTGTGGTAGACGTTTTTTAAGTATTTAGTGTGGCAGTTATGAAAGCTTCGGTGTGTTTTCTAAACTTCGGAAGGTTGGGAAAAAAACAAATTAATAAAATTCAGTTTATTGCACACTTCATTTGTTCGTCCAAACCTATTTTCGATTACTGACTAAAATATTCTCCAAAATATTTGTTCAGCAATTTTGTGTTTTTTTTTGTATCGTGACTCACGACACACATAGTATTGCTTACAGAGACATGAATTGTACAGTTACAAAAATATAATTCCTATTTCTCATAAAGACTTAAGAAAAAACTTACTTGAGAAAATGGTTTTAAGTGCAGAGAACATGCCCAATTATTTTCATATTAGCTGATTACCTACCGGCCCTAAATTTATCTGTTTGACTGATAACATTACGTCATAAAAAATATTTAATCCCAAAGTAGGTACGTAACTTTTGAAATTTTCGCAGGCGAATTTTTCAAAAATAAAAGATTGATTATCTTTTAGGTCTGACTTTTTCAAAAATTAGGTAGTGTTTTTAATAAACGTGAGCAATGTCTAATTACTTATTCATTATTTTTCCATAAAAATTATATTAAATTAAATTGTATTATTTTAGATATTTGACATCGTGCTAAATGTTTCAAGCAACAGTGGAACAAAAAGAAAATTACCGCCCAAAATGTAAAGGAAATATGCCCGGTATTAGGTATTATGACAGGTAATATTAGACTATCCATATTTTTGGAGGCAATTCTAGGTTCATTTGTTGCAAGTTTAGTGTTTTTGAATTTGAGAGATCATAATGCTTGATTTGAACTAAACAATCGGCCTAAAGCGACATCTTCTGTTTAAACAGTTAAACATAAAAATAACGTTTTAAAGCACTTAAAAAGTTATTTATAAATACACCAGCAGATGGCAGAGCTAGCTACACTCAGAGCTCTCTGACAAAACGCCAGTTCTCTAAGGGCCGGCGCCCACTATCGGCATCGGCACGCTTCAGGATTTTAAGGTGGCAAATAGCAATATACTTTAACATCATGGCAATAAAGTAGAAATTTCCGTGATGTGTTCTCGTAAAAACAAAAATACCGCTTGAGGCTGCTGTTTCGGCATTTTCTACTTTATTGCCATTATGTTAGAGTATATTACTATTTGCCACCTTAAAATCCTGAAGCGTGCCGATGCCGATAGTGGGCGCCGGCCCTTATTTCAAACTACACTTAGAGCGACATCTCTCGTGAATTGGGAAGAATAAGATTTTTTGAAGTAAGAACAAGCACTTCGCGTTTCGGAGGTATTTGCAAGTACGCGAACTAGATGGCGTTACTTGGCGCATAAAGTTTTCTACAGGACTGGGTTTATTGATCAAAGGAGATTTTGGCCCATGGCAACTTTTTCACTATAATCAAAAGCAATGCAAGAACACTGTCTGATTTGTAACAAAGAATATAAAATAATCTTTGAACTTTATTTTCACAGTTTAAAGTGTAGAATTCGGCAGATTAGAGAAAATCTAAAAGGAATATAGGAATAAATAAAACAACCGTTTAACAAATCAATCTAATTTTACTTTATTTAGGCATTTACCAGCTCAATTACACAAAATCACCTAGAAGTAAAATATTAGACGATAATTAACCATAGATAGATCTTCTAGAACTATAGAGAGAAGTATAAAATAAGTTTGATTAATAATTATATTATTGTCAACAATTATTGTCATAATTTAGATTTTTAACGTCTCAATGGATATTCTAAATGAAAAATATTGATTTCGTTGCAAACGTTAGAATATTATGAAGATTCATTCTGGATACACTAGAAGTTTTTTAAGTTCTTCATTTAAATTATTTGTACAATCTATAGTCTTTTAAGGAAACTCTAAGCTAATTAAAGCCATTCTATCTTAAAATCTACAATTAATTAATTGTTTTCAAACATCGGAACATAATTCTGTCAACATTCACTATTTTAATCATAGATATATGAACAAAAAGAGGTCATCATCATCATCATCATATCAGCCGAACGACGCCCACTGCTGGGCATAGGCCTCCCCCAAAGATCTCCACAACGATCGGTCCTGCGCTGTCCGCATCCAGCGGCTTCCCGCGACCTTGACCAGATCGTCGGTCCACCTTGTGGAGGGCCTGCCCACGGAACGTCGTCCGGTACGCGGCCGCCATTCGAGAACCTTTCCGCCCCAACGGCCATCGGTTCTCCGCGCTATGTGTCCCGCCCACTGCCACTTCAGCGATGCAATCCTTCGAGCGATGTCGGTTGTCTTAGTTCTCCTGCGGATCTCATCATTTCTGATTCGATCAAGCAGGGAAATACCAAGCATCGCTCTCTCCATTGCTCGCTGGGTGACTTTGAGCCTTCTTATGAGACCCATAGTAAACGACCACGTCTCACTCCCATATGTCATTACTGGCAACACACACTGGTCAAAGACTTTCGTCTTGAGACACTGAGGTATTTCGGACGCGAATATATGCCGGAGCTTCCCGAACGCTGCCCATCCGAGCTGGATGGGCAGCGTTCGGGACTGGACTTACCTAACTGGACTGCCTGTCCCAGCTAAACATAGTGGTCAACAGCTTCGAGTGTTATGTTCCCAACGTTAACTGGAGCAGGTGCAACATGGGCATTGAACATGATTTTCGTCTTGTCCATGTTCATCCTAAGACCCACTCTTTGGGAAGCACTACCGAGATCTTCGAGCATTATGTTCAGGTCTTCCAAGGTCTCAGCTATAAGAACTACATCATCGGCGAATCGTAGGTGTGTTAGGTACTCGCCATTGATGTTGATTCCGCGTCCTTTCCAGTCCAGAAGCTTGAAAATATCCTCCAACGCAGCTGTGAACAATTTCGGAGAAATAACGTCTCCTTGTGTCACGCCTCGCTGTAGTTGGATCGGATTAGAGTTCTGGTTCTGTAATCGGACCGACATGGTGGCGTTCTGGTATAGGTACCTTAGCACTTCGATGTACCTGTAGTCTATTTGGCACCTTTGGAGAGACTGCAACACTGCCCAGGTCTCAATCGAATCAAAGGCCTTCTCATAGTCCACGAACGCTAGGCAAAGTGGCAAGTTATACTCTTCGGTCTTCTGTATAACTTGCCGCAGCGTATGAATGTGGTCTATGGTACTATAGCCTTTTCGGAACCCGGCTTGTTCGGGAGGTTGGAAGTCGTCGAACCTGCGAGCGAGACGATTCGTAATGACTCTCGAAAACAACTTATAGATATGGCTCAGAAGCGATATGGGTCCGTAGTTCTTCAAGAGAGTTTTGTCACCCTTCTTGAAAAACAGCATCACATCGCTTCTGCCCCATGCCTTTGGCGTTCTGCCCTCGAGGATGACAGAACTGAAGAGCGTCTGGAGGACCTTGAGTATCGGCCGACCGCCCGCTCTCAGAAGCTCTGTTGTGATTCCGTCATCACCCGCCGCCTTGTTGTTTTTCAGCTGCTTGAGAGCCATCCTAATCTCGTACAGGCTGACGTCCGGGATATCTTCGGTATAGTGTCGGGTAAGCTTGGCTCTAGGGTCTTTAGCCTTGCTTTCAACCGGTGTTTGAGTGGAATACAGCTGTCCATAGAAACTCTCAATCTCCCTCAGGATTTCAGGTGTTGACGTAATGATTCTACCTGCCTCAGTTTTTAGCCTCGTCAGTTGGCTTTGCCCAATAGACAGATCTCTAGCGAACACTTTGGAGCCTTTGTTCCGCTCAATGGCCTCTTTAATACGCTGGGTATTAAATTGGCGAAGGTCGCTCGTCAAAGACTTAGATATCTGTCTATTGAGTTGCCGATAACGATGGGCATCCGCTGAGTTCTGTAGCCGCATTGCGTTTCTCTGATTCATGAGTAGGAGAGTATGGCTGGAGAGTTTCTTTGACTTTGGACGGTGGGTTTTAAAGTACTTGGACCCTACCGTACGGATGGTATCCACCACCATGTTGTATTGATCGTCCACATCGATGCTGTTCTCAAGGGCTTCGAAGCGGTTTTGAAGCTCGAGCTGAAAGCACTCGGGGTTTTGAATCTGAGCCGGTATTGGTCGGAGCGTGGATTTTATCAGTCGCGCTCTCTCAAGCTTTATGTCGATATTCAATGTGCCTCTGACCATGCGGTGATCGCTTCCTGTCTTAACAGCGTTGATCACAGCGACTTTATTGCCATTATGTTAGAGTATATTACTATTTGCCACCTTAAAATACTGAAGCGTGCCGATGCCGATAGTAGGCGCCGGCCCTTAATGATTAATTTCAAACTACACTTAGAGCGACATCTCTCGTGAATTGGGAAGAATAAGATTTTTTGAAGTGAGAACAAGCACTTCGCGTTTCGGAGGTATTTGCAAGTACGCGAACTAGATGGCGTTACTTGGCGCATAAAGTTTTCTACAGGACTGGGTTTATTGATCAAAGGAGATTTTGGCCCATGGCAACTTTTTCACTATAATCAAAAGCAATGCAAGAACACTGTCTGATTTGTAACAAAGAATATAAAATAATCTTTAAACTTTATTTTCACAGTTTAAAGTGTAGAATTCGGCAGATTAGAGAAAATCTAAAAGGAATATAGGAATAAATAAAACAACCGTTTAACAAATCAATCTAATTTTACTTTATTTAGGCATTTACCAGCTCAATTACACAAAATCACCTAGAAGTAAAATATTAGACGATAATTAACCATAGATAGATCTTCTAGAACTATAGAGAGAAGTATAAAATAAGTTTGATTAATAATTATATTATTGTCAACAATTATTGTCATAATTTAGATTTTTAACGTCTCAATGGATATTCTAAATGAAAAATATTGATTTCGTTGCAAACGTTAGAATATTATGAAGATTCATTCTGGATACAATAGAAGTTTTAAATAAGTTCTTCATTTAAATTATTTGTACAATCTATAGTCTTTTAAGGAAACTCTAAGCTAATTAAAGCCATTCTATCTTAAAATCTACAATTAATTAATTGTTTTCAAACATCGGAACATAATTCTGTCAACATTCACTATTTTAATCATTGATATATGAACAAAAAGAGGTAGATAGCCCTATAAAGCCCTATAATAGTGGCCACAAGTCCAATGGACCTGTTTGCAAGTTAATCTGACAGCGACGTAACGTATGTTCCTCTTTTTGTTTAAATCAATGATTTTATTTTAATTTAATAATGGCATTATTTCTGTTAAATATATTGTTGATTCAGAAATTTTCAGAATTTCGTAGACGTTACTATAAAAGTATTTATTGTTAGCTCATAGTATCAGTGTAAGACTAAGTCTAGAAATTGGAATAAAACCTAGGACAGGCACACTTCACTACCACATCACGTAAGCTAGAAAGGCTAAGCCTTAAGTCTAGTTAAGTATAATAATTAAATATTAAAAAAAAAATTACGAAACTTAGTAACTATTCCATTAAAAAAAAACTAAGTTTTTTTTAAAAAAACGAACTCTTGATGAAAGTATACAGTATAAGTATAATTATTACTATTTCATAACATTTCATTATAATTATTTATTTAATTACGTACTAATGCATAAGCAAGCAATTTTATGGGAACTTACAACAATTAATAAGAAGCGACGCTATATTTTTTTATAAATATTAAACATCATTATTATAAAAATCTAGAAAATGTATAAATTCACAACCTATTATTTTGTCTATTAATTTAGTTCAATAATTCATTTTACGATCATTTTTTCCTTATAATTTTTTGAAATAACTTCTCTATTGAGCAAGTAATCTATCAGCAAATAATGAATTATATCTAGAAATTATACTCTTTTATATTTTAAATTACATTTACTCCTTTTGCGGGGGTTTAGGCCTTCTAAATATGGAAGTATTTATATTTTTACTAAAAACTTATATAGAACTAATAAAAGTCTTCATGGTAATAGTTCGACAGTTTATTAACAACCAAACGTTTTGGAATATTCATTTTATTTTGATCGTATTACTAATTTTCATTATTTACCGAATTTATTAGGGTTTCCTTCGTGTGATCGAAAGTTTTTTGCTCAAATATGAAATAATCGAACACTTTTCCTGGAAGAGTAACAAATTCATATATGCTTGAAAGTTCACTAGATCGATGCATGAAAATCTAGAATGACAGTCGAAAGCAGAAATTTCCGAACTATCTCAATTTAACTTTGGAGCTTATTATTCGTCGGTTTTATGATTCTTCAAGGTAAAGCGTTTGATCAATTCGAATTCGAGGAAAAAACATTCGATCTCAAGATGGAAACCCAAGTGATACACGCGGATTGCGCGGTTTTGCCTAAATTCTAAAGCATATAAATTTTGAGATTCACTTGTAGTTATCTGATAATAGACGGTTTCATTACATAGTGTTTGTAAATTTAAACAATGCAATAAAAAAACACGCATAGCGCACACAAACGTAAATATCTCAGCGATTAATCAAATAAAAATGCAATTTATTATTATTATTTCATTCTCCTACTTACATCTATAAAGCTTCTTTAACTATAATATCTTATTGTTTATTTATATCATATTCATTAAAGTATATTATATTATGGTAATCTTTCTTTCGAAATTAATCCAAATAAATAACTATAAGTACTACTAATTACAAATATATGACTAGCGCACATAATTTAATTCATAAGTATTTTTAGACGCTATGAAAACTTATTTTGTTCCCTCAAATAAAGGTTATTTTAATGCAATACTGACTTTTAAACTTTAACAAAGATAATAGCAAAATTTAAGTATTTTTCAATTTTTTAAATAATACAATATTTGTATTTTGTTTTCTATTCTGTTTTTATTTCAGATATATCGGATTATGGTTTTCGAATAGGTACCATATGCAGAGTACTGCCACAAAATAATAGAGTTAAACTAATTATTTTGTGGTACTTACTGCTTCCGAAAATCCATCGTAGGACGTTGCGCCCTCATAGATTTAAAAATCCAGAACATTAATAGAAAATGGAGATTTAATATCATAATTGAATTTGTAACACTGCCATGAAACCAAAAGTGTTTGATGTATTTTCACAAATACTCGTAATTGCATATTAAGTTGAAGTATTTCGTACGCTTTATTTACGTAAATTTTAGAATTTATTAAGCGAATGTTACGCTTTTCAGTGTAAAATAAAGATAAGCCGCCATAATAGAGAACCATTTATACAATAATATTCCAATTGTAAGTAATAATAACATTTTTGTATAAAACGCCAACTCAAATAAAAAAAATGTTTCCAGATTGATAAATCTTGATAAATCTAATGTAAATACAAACAAGTCTGCAAACAGCATTAGCAATAGTCTAAAATAACTACATAACACTCATTCTTATAGCCAAAGTCTAACTTCGGAACCACCCAAGTCTAAGTCTAAATTATTCAAAATCATTACAGTATATATAATGTAGGTTATAATAATTATTGTCTTAATCATATTGTCATAGAATACAGGTAGGAAAGCTCGTTAAATAGTATCCAGTAAGAGTAGATCAAATCGAACATGTGAAATATAAGTATTTTTTACTAATATTAAGAATTCCTAAGGATTTAATACAAAGAGGTAAAGAATGGACCGCTGAAATGTTGATAAATTGATAATATAATGGGTATAATACTTTTCTCTATCGAAAGATAGTTGTTGATCTTTTCATTTATTATTATATCTAAAAAAACCCAACAAGAATTTTATTAATCATATCGAAAACCGCTCTCACAAAACTAAACAAAAAGCACCGGGGTCAGATACAAACGTGCACTAAGGATTTCGTAAAAACTTGTAAATATGTAAATAATGTTCGTTCATTCAGATATTTCCAGTTATTTTCGCAATATTTTTTGGATATAACTAGAAAACCGTTTTTGGATGTAATACTTCACCTGCGCTTAATGGCAATCCCTTTAGATTTTTTTTTCAATGCTCTGAAAGATTCAATAGAATTTGTAGCTTTGATATCCCTAGGGTATTGTTTGCACTTTTTGAAACTTTGTCTATTCACTTTTAATTTGTTTTTTTTGAAAGTTTTTTTTGCCCTGCTTTTGTTTTGAGTGTCAGTCGTGAACAGTACAATTGTATTTTAGCATTGGTTCAAAAGTGTTCATTTTTCATCTTATTAATATTATTTCTTAGTTTCATAAGTACCATTTCTGCTGGTTTAAAAAATTTTTTTTTTTTTTGCGCCGGCCGCCCCGGTATTGTAACGATGCCATTTCTTTTCAGCCTCGTGGACGTTACAACCTCCACGATGGCTGAAAACTTCGTAGTAGCTTAACCCTACATCAAAATATAAAGTATCTGTCCTTTTGAAATTTGAATTTAAATTTCGTTCCGTATGTCTGCGGAGCTTTTATTTTTGGAGTCTTACAAAAATCTTCGAAAGATCAACATCATCACAGATTTCTTTATATTTTGAAAATCCGTTTATTTCTACTCATTCATCCTTTCTAAATTATCGTGAATATCTATTGTGATACCTAAGTGTTGGATAACTAAATAAAAACAATAAGCAAGTCTCGGAATGTGATTTTATTGAAATAACTTATACGACGAGTGCCGGTCTTCCCTGGCCCTTAGTAGGCTGAAGACGGCGCAGGAGGAGCCGCCACACTGGCCCCACCGACTCTCTAGCGGTACTAACCCGCTACAGCACTATCAAATAACAGTCCATTCACTTGTTCTTTCTTTCGTCTCGTTTAGGTATCTCATTCATTGAAAGAACGAAAGGAACAACTTCTCTTTACATCCACGAAGTGTTGTCTCTCTCTGGCACTTTTTCCGCTACTACAGACGTTTGATAAATAATCACTTATTTTTTTATACGTATTAATAATGAGTTTGCTGCAAGTGAGAGTTCTATCGTGACACTGAAGTCAGTGAAAAAAAGAAACTAACCAAATCTCCCATAAGGTTAAATCAGGATTTTTCTAAGTGTTTGATGAGGTTTTCCAGAAAAGTTGAGGTACATTCTAGCCAAATTGTTCCTTACCGTCTGGAGAATAAAAAGTTTGTGTGAGATAACGATATAGTCTCGATTCATTCAACCATCAACTGATTTATCCGTCTGATGCACCCAACAGATTAATAAATACATGTAGGTTGTTCTGTGATACAGAAATTCATATCATACCAGTCATAACTTCTGAATATGAAAAAAAAAACAATACAAAGTATAGTTCATAAGCCTATTCTTTATGTAGGACGTTTGTTACTTCTGAGAAAACTCTAGATTTAGAACTCAAAGACCTTTCTGAAAGAAACGTCATTCCCATCAGTTTATAGTACTCAAGTGGGGTACGGAATAAGGGGCTATAAGAAGAAAAAATGAATATTTTGGGAAATTGAAATGAAATAATTAAACAAACAAGTCTGCGGAAATGACTTACCTTCCAGCTAATGATTGACTAGTATGAATAATAATTTATTCCTTAATTTGTATAATTGCCAAGGAGTAACTCTCTATATTTGGTAAGTGTATCTTGTGAGTCAAAACAGATCGTCGAAATCAAGTCAAAAAGTAATTTCCAAAGTGGTTATGAGTATGTATAATTCTCTTTTTAGTAATTCCAAAATGAAGATATGGATATCTCGATATGCGAATCATATTTTATTTAACTAGAACCTACAGATTAAGAAAACCACCATAAAATTTTGTGGCGTTATTATTTTTTATTCAAAAATTTAAAAAGCACAGCCCAAATTTTGCGGTGGATTCGATATATTTTGTTCCTACATTTGGGTATATACTAAAGTCGTATTTACTTGGAATCTTCTTTTCGCATAGGCAAGTAACTCGTTACCTGAGATTTTCCTAAGAATAAGAGTACTTACCTACAATTGTAGTGGTGGTTGGTTCAGTGTATGTATAGGTAAGTAGAGCTAGGAATATAGATTTCAAATTGTTAACAATTTTCTTTCTGGTAGGTATTTCTATCTTTCAGAAATATTTATTATCATTTCACCATTCCTATTTTCCAGACTACTCACGCAACTCCAGAAGGTTTCCAAGTAAAAATCGACTTAGCCTACAACTTACCTCTTAGGAGAAAGACTTTGCACGTAATTCGGATCCATTTCGTCCAAATCCTTCCCTTTTGTCTCTGGCACGCAGCAGACCACAAAGCATAAACCTCCAACGCTTATAGAGGCATATAACCAAAACGCTCCATGCAACCCTAACGTTTGCTGGAAATCGACGAAAGTTTTTACTCCAACAAACGCACAAAGGTAGCTGAACGCTGTAGCCATTGCACTTCCAAACGCCCTATATTCCAATGGGAATAGTTCTCCAATCAGCAACCAAGAAATAGGACTCATTCCTAATGAGAATGCAATCGTAAAAACCAGGACACAGAGCAAAGGAATCCAGTCATTCTGTCCTAAAGTCTGATGGAACATCACATTCTGAATTCTCTGATTACGATGGACTTCTTCATAATACGCGTAACTTCCAAACCCTGCTAATGCCATCGACATCAAAACTGAACTCAGTATCAGAAGAGGCAGTCTTCCAACAGTATCTATAAGCAATCCTGACAAGCAAGATGCTAAAAGCTGGACAAACGATACTGCAATAGCTGCTCCGTGAGGATTCATACCTCCAAACGTTTTTCTGAATATTGGAACTGCGTAGAACGAGAACGCATGAGCTCCAGAGAACCTTTGAAACATCATCAAACCACAAGTAACTAGAATAGGTCCTAGCAGTCTATTCATAGTCCTGACATCTAAAGAGTTGATGAGCTGACTGCCTGACATCTGACTTTGTCGCTGGCTGAAGTTTTTACTAGCTAAAACGTTGGTTCGAATCGTAGCTAATTCTTGAGCAACATCAGAATTGGGACCGCGTAACCATAGCAGACTTTTGTACGCCTCTTCGTCTTTTCCTATAAGGACGAGGTAGCTAGGAGTCTCTGGGATGTATAGGACTGTGCAGAATAAGAGGAGTGGTGCTGCGGAGATGCATAGAGCCAGCTGCTGCCAGTCCAGGTACGCGCCTATAGTGAAGCTGAAGAGAACTCCAAGATGGCCGACTATCTTGAGCACGGCGCTGAGGCAGCCGCGTATGTCTGGCACTGACACTTCGCTGATGTAGACCTGGAAGCGGAAATACATCTTCATTAACAACAATTATCAGCTTCAGTCGCAGCCATTTGACATTGCTAAATTAATAAAAAAACACTTGATACTGGCAAATATATCCTAGCTCAAAAAGAGTACAGGCCATTTATAAAATAAACTACATGATTTAGGTTCCCCAAGCAAGCTTTACAATCCCCTCGTTTTTATCCAACTCTCATACTACAAGTGCTTAGCACTATTTAGTACACTCTACTGTCTGCTTCATAAAAAAACAGCTCCATTCACCTGAGCTCCTATTGTTTCCCAGAGTTTGGATTGACGAATTCACGTACAAAACGCTTATTCTAAGCCTGTTCACTTCAATCATCATATAACTCCGTACACATCTACCCACTTTCATATCAACTTTGTTTCCAAGCACACGTTCAACTTGTGAAATTCTTAAACAAACAACTGAAGCTCTTTTCGCTTTCATCGCCGAAAACTAATAAATAATAATTTAGCGTTTGTTCAAAACTTCGGCCCCGGGCCGCATTTTTAGGAATAGGCTGTGTCTTTGAAATAGCGGGACATAAAAATGTGCCACACCACGGACGTAAAAGAAAGACGGACGTCACCTCGTCTAATCAAGTTGAAGCATATTATCAGCTGCCAGTTTAGGTGTGTGCGTAAGTAGCACGTATCATTGGCGCTGTCACACGGAGTAAAATGGCGTAGTTTGTAGCACTTAGTGTGTTTGTGGGAGTGTAGCAGGTCGTGTACAACAAACGAAATTGTAGCACCTTGCATGCTTCACATTTTCTTAGTGTGATGTACCGTTCGTCTTTCTTTTACGTCCGTGGTGCCACACATCATGGATTTAAGTTTAGGGACATGTCCCTTCTATATAATCATTTAATCCCAATCACACCTGGTGGTTGGTAATGATATTGTGTTCTTTAATGGAACAGAGGCTTACACATCAACCTCTACATAGGGGCACCTTGTGCTGCTGACATAAGACCCCTTCAGCATTGGTTGTGTAAAGGTTGAAATGAACGCCTCTGTACATATCATGAGTACCTATGTGTAATTTTACAGTTCTTGCAAAATTACTATCTTTATTTCGTTTTAGAACCAAAATATACAAATGAAACATGCATGCACCGCTTCTGTAGATTTCTATGAGTTTATGATTTGAGGTTTTATGTGCAATGGTTTGTAATGACTTTATTTCAACGACGTTAAAGACGTGGTTTTCGTCTTTTTTGAAAAATTTGGCAACCTGTATACGTACAGCAGTTACGTAGAGCTATTAGTGATAGAGTATATTACTATATTCAGGTTTCTCAGAGGCAGGCACCACAAACAATACAGAATGTGAACAGCTAAGGCAAGATAAAAGTTAAGCCACGCTATCATAAAGCCCCAAGCTTTTGGACCAGCCATGCGGCGCCGGGGAAAACCCGTCGCCATTTTGGGGATAGCTCCAACTCCGAAGCTTCGGACTTTATCAATTATGTGTAGGGTGTCCCACTTACGGGGATTAAAAAGGATTTTTATGACACATGACTTAGTTGACTTACCAGTCTAAAAACATACGTCATTTGTGACGAGGTCGCATGATTTTTCATTTGTTTTAAGGTTTAATTAATATGGAAAATACTTTTTAATATGGAAGAGTTCGATTAGCCAAAAAGTGTTTGATTGGGTTTTTGACCTGTCTAGAATTATTTTTTTCCAACTGATATACGCGTTCAGCTATACCACAGGCTATACCTACTAACTAGTGCCTAGCTTCTACCAGTTTTGTAACTTTGGTTGATTGGTTATGATACAGAGGGTCTGTATTAAGTTTTGCTTGTAGCCTTAGCTACAAAGCATCACTACTATCCTTAACTTTTCCAAATTTAGCCTTATTAGCTTTCAACAGACCATTTTTTATTTAATTAAAGCTAGGCAGTCATTCGATCATAATCACATCTTATGGTGAATGGAATATGGATATGGAATCTCTTTTTAGAGATAAGCTCACCTGTACTTTTGCTGTCCTTTAAACTGTTAATTGTAAATTGACTTTTTGTGTACAAATAAATAAATAAATATGGTAAGTGATGATGGTGCTTGACGATGGCACATGTCTGTCCAGCAAGTTCCTATTCACCCTTTTCCTTAAGAGCCCCAAGTTCTGGAAACATCTGCAGGACGCAGACGGTTGGCGCTTTTAAACTGTGCGATTCACGTGTCACTTTTTACCACGTACAGCTACAATATGGAACGGTCTTCCAACGGCAGTGTATCCGGAAAGGTGTGACATCGGGGCTTTCGAGAAAAGAACGTATTCCTTTTTAAAGGCAAGCAACGCATCTCGTGACACCTCTGGTGTTGCAGTTGTCCATGGGCAGAGGTGATTACTCCATCCATCAGGTGACCTCTAGTTCGTTTGCTCCCTATTTCATTAAAGAAGGTGAATTCCACTTCTATGCTGTTTGCATCATAAACGAGTCATCAAAACGTTTCGTGCGGACTATAGAATATCAACAAAAAAAGTTCGTAAAAAGTTAGCCCCCAAAAGCGTGGCCACCCGAATAATTGCGTCCGAAATATGCGGGCTTGAAAATTAGTTTTGTAGCAGACATGAAAGCATCCCTATACCTTATTTCTGAAGCAATAACGTCGTTTTTCAATTACACGACATTCTGATAGGCCTTTGTAGATAAGCGCCCACAAGTCAGAAGGAATTTTAATGACTGATCATCATCGCTTTTATCTTCAGATCATCTTGTTTGGGAAATTAAATGTTTAATTTATTGTCTAATAAGTTGTCTGTTTTGAAGGTTTGAACAATTAACTTGAGGGTAATAGATTATCAGAGCTCTGTGTTTCAAGAAATTTACAACAGATACATTGTTAAAAATCCAAAAACCAGGTTTGCGAAAGATGCGGGTTCGATTCCCGCCTGATGTCAAGTAGACCGAATGTCTTTTTCTGGCTTTCGGATCTTTAGTATAGATACTGCATGGAAAATGCTAAAAATTCATAATATCATTGGTACATTGTTATTTTAGCCTGGAATGCCCAACTGTGCCCATACAAGTAGTTTTTCGGTAACTACGGGTCAGAAATACGGTAGACCAGTTTGCCAAATGGGAATACAGTTCAAGGGTCTACTTAAAAAAAGTATCTGTAGTCTGGACTTGCTTGTACAGAACTATGGATACATACTTAGCATGGTGGGAGCCAGATAACCTCTGAAATCGTTAGTGAACCGAACTGGAAAGACCGCAAGGGTACATAAGAAGATTGGGGGAGTTAAACCTGCCCCTACACCAGCCGGTGTGTAGGGTGGTGTGGGGCTCTTACACCGCCGCCCTTCCTCAGGGCCACTTGGAATGGAGGCACATAGCCCCCGCCGTGTGCACTCCCAGTGACCCCGAAGGCCCCCCTTTAGAAGAACCGTGGCAGAATTCTTACGCCTCATACCATAGGGCCAGGAATGAACTCGCTGTCATAGGGTCCTTCAAGAAGGATTTAAAGAAGTTTGTAAGTACGTAGAACCCGCAGCGTCTGGAGAGTCGGTTGACGTTTTAACTTCTTAAATGACGCAATGGCGTCAACGCCATTGTAATGTCTAGAAGATAAAATTATTGCAAGGTTTTCATGACTGAAATCGTGCCATTTGTGTAAACAATTACTTTCGAAATGAATGTAGTGCTATTACTAGACTTATGATTTTGAATAGGAAAACAAGAGCGTTGGTGGTGTAATGGTCAGCATAGTTGCCTTCCAAGCAGTTGATCCGGGTTCGATTCCCGGCCGACGCACATCTTTTACTGTTACGTTTCTATCCAGAGCTGGATCCTTATTCTATCTAAGTGACACTTTAATTGATGCAGGTTAAGCGCTTTTTTACAAAACCAACAGGTACAATTCATGACTAGGGTTGAAGCTTTTAAAATGAAATATGTTTTTTTTCTAGTTTTTTCCTAAATTTCACCTATTCAATTTTGTATTTTCGCTTAATTCCACCGGCCCCAAATGGTTTCTAAATACCGCAGTCCCTAAAAAATAATCTGGCAACGTTCAGTATTACTCTCTTATAGCGCAAGCCCAAATCAGCCAAAACCAACCAGATGTCAAAATGTTATGCTCACGCTTGTTGTGCCTTGGAAAATAAATGATCTGGCATCACATTACCTGAGAAAGCATAGTCAGTATCGAGCAGCAGAACCCTCCAAGGAAGGAGGTGATGCACATCATCCTGACAGACGTGGCCAGTACGGTCAGCAGCCAGGACAGGCTGCACGGCGCTGCGGCCAAGGACAGCACGCGACGCCGGCCATGTCGCATGGCAGCTCCTCCAGCCATGCCGCCGAAGAGGGCTCCTGCAATCAGAATGTTTGGGAATAAATGAATTACCCTATCAGGAAGTGAGGTGTAATGGTAACAGCGGATCGGCAATCATTGCTAACCCACGCCAGGTCCCGTAATGAGATGTGGGACCACCCTGAAACTGACAAAATTCATCATCAACGGCCACATACCGTCCACTGCTGAACATAGGCCCTCCCTCAAAAATTTCTAGAGCCAGCCTGCATCTTCCTAAACCCTGCAAACCAACGGCACCAACGGCCAACAGTTTTTCGTGCTAAGTGCCCATTGCCACTTTCACCTGCAAAAACGCTGGTTATGTCGGCGACCTTACTCCGAAATTTCTCATTTCTGATTCGATCTCCTGGCCAAACCCTGAGCATAGCCCACAAAACAAATTATGGGCAACAAAACTCTCATGTAAGTATGTGATTACATTACTTCCATGAAATGCATTAAACATGAAAATATTTCACCATGAACTGAAATTGCAGATAGTAAATAATCGTGGGAATGATATAGCAATACAGCCTGATTCTAGGAATTGTAAAATATTGTTCGGAAAGTTATGTGAATAGGAAATTAAAATTGATGTAATTCATGTCGATTGAGGTGATGGAACCTGTAATGGGGGAATATCAAATTCAGCAGGACTAATGGACGTCGGGAGACTGATGAAAATTATTAAATTAATGAACTAATTGGTATTCTATACATATAAGGCAACAATAAAATTGTATGCAATAGCTGAGTCAGTAGAATTGTTTTAGTTCGAAAGTACCTAGTGATTATTGGAAATACCTAGTATTCGTGGAAAATAAAAGTAGAAATTACATACTACCTATGAAATAAAAATAATATTGATGCCGTATTATTCTTATCTCTAGCGGGTTCAATAATGTTTATTATCGGAAGTCACGTTTTCATTAAAATAATCGTGACTTAGGTTTTTTTGCATTCTAATCTTCACTTATTTTAACTTCCTAATCAGCTGCGTTGGTGGTGTAATGGTCAGCATAGTTGCCTTCCAAGCAGTTGATCCGGGTTCGATTCCCGGCCATCGCACACTTTTTATTTTATTTTTTCTATTTATCCATCCATATTTACCAATCTCCAACATCATCCAAAATATGAAAAGTATTTAAGTACATACATAATGAAGTGTATGTATCTTCAAGCATAACAGTAGGTTATCTAAGGCCGCCCGCCGAGTTATCAGCCTAGCGTGCTCACAGTCACGCGGCACAGCCCTTACGTACTGCCGCCACCTTATTCCCCCATATTTTATGCTACGTGCGAAATCGCGTGCCGATTGAGAGCGCCACGTTTGTATGTAGATATTTTACTGTTCTCTGTTTACTGCGCTTCAAGTGAGTAGTTAAGTTTGGGGCTAGACGGCATTTGTGGAATAATGTCCAGAGGATAACTCATATTTTATTCCACAACGAACTAAAAACCTATACTTACTCAGCCCTAACGCCTGATAGCACGGGCTGGCCATTACGTGGTCAAATGGAGCTATCGTCAGTCCATGTCAGCAATAACCATTTCATGTTAAGAATAACCATTCCATGTCAGAAATAACCATCGCGTTGATTACCGCTGGGAACTATTGATGGCTGATAGCGGTAATGCCTACGTGGCGTGTCTGTTGTTTGGACAACGAAGGAAGCTTTTAGGTTTGAAACATTTATTTAACATCAGCTGACTTGTGACTCCGTTATGCCAAAAAACTGTTGTATTGAAAAACTTGGTTTTTGGTTTATTAAATTGGGGTTTTCTTATTTTTTGGACGAATTTTCCCAACATAATTGCTGTCTTCATAAAACCTTCCTCAGACCTTGAGGTCGAGCATTAGAAAACAAAAAATATAGAAGTAGTATAACTGATTGATGGAGTTTTCAAATATTGCGAGGTTTTGCATACAACAATTTTATTGTTCATTCAATTTTGTTATGTTTTTTTGGTTACTTGAATCACAAGGTGAATCGTCTGGTAGAGATTCACCGCGTCCACGCCTAAAAGAGTGCTTGCTTGTATGCGGAAATGCAGTGAATTTCAGCTTAGACGATCTCTACCAGTCTCTCATACACAAGATGAAACAAAACCAGTTACCTGTATGATCTGCATGCACCTTTCGGAGATAATAAATAATTGATTTTCTTTTTATTTTTGTTCAGATTTAGTCGTATACACCGATCAAACAAGACACAATAAAAAAATTATGCGTCCCTGGGAATCGAACCCAGTTCAACTGCTCCAAGGGCAAACTATGCTAACCATTGCACTTAACGCACTCATTAATTGTTTCCAAATTACACAACTACAATGTTTCCTCAGTTCATTTGTGAAATCATATGTAAACAAGTTGTTGACACAAATGGTTAAAGTTTTCGTATGTTTATCCAGTGTATTATAACTGCGGTCAAATAGTAACAAGGGGATTAAATGTATAAAACCCGACCTTTCTATTGTAGCTGTAGGCAAAATGTAACAATGAAATTGTTTGTATAAATGGTACGCATGTCACATTTTCACTCTTTTAAGCGTAGTTTTTCACTTTATGTTTTTTTTGTTTTGATTACATAAACAGGGTTTTCTTTTTGATATGTGCTAATTTTCCACAGAGGTTCTTAAAACATTTTATGACTGATTGGCCTAAAATAAGGTGAAATCACACACATACTTACAAATGTTTAAAAATTACATTTTTTGTTATGGTGCTTTACCTCCCTTGCAGAATAGTTAGGTTTTCTGTACAAAAATGTAATTCACACTAATCTTTGAAACTAGTTTTGCAGGTCCTTTGCAATGCACGCAATGAAATGTTCGGCCTCTACTGTTCTTACCAAATCAAAACAACACTACATGAATACAAATATAAATATGTGATTGGTTCGCGCGGGATTCTAACCCGTCGTCTAACTCCTGGTTTAGACTTCCAGCTTGGAATCTTCTGCTCTAGCCGTGATACCACAAAGGCAGTACTAAGTAAGGTAGTCGATGTTACTAACAAATTGGATCATAGTTGTCTGAATAAAAACATTTTTTTTTAGTTCTCACCAAGAAAAGACAAGGAAGCCAGCCAAGAAGCCTGCTGGTCTGTCAACTGAAAGTCTCTCCTGGTGGCGTTGGCTCCTGGACCCTGGAGGGAGGCGATGGCAGGTGAGCTGTACCCCTTTCCCAGGCCAGCTGAGAATGGAGCCAGAGACACTGCTAAAGCTGCTAGGACCTGGAAGATAAAAGATTTAAGTTTTAGAAGCGGCTTGGAGAAGTATTTAAGTTATTTAAATATCATTATTAAATTTAGAATTTTCCAGTATCTCGAGATAGGCTAAGCTAAATTTTGGTAATTTTCTGAAGCACACATGCCTTTTTTTAACGTGAGGATTTCTTCCGCTGGAGGAAGCGGAGGGATAATAATATGTGGTGCGTACAGGGGCTATTGTTTCAAGAGGACCCTCTTCCACGAAAAGACCAAGTGCAATGCAGGCAGCGGATGCCCCTCAGTCCCCATTAGGGTACCTGTGGCGGTTGCAGCTGCTGCCACTGCCACTGTTGCCTTAGCTGCCCTGCTCTCATCCATCAGCTCACATTACATGAAGGGACCGGATACCTTGAAGGTCTGCCAGACAAAATGTCTAGGCACATGTGCCTAGACCAAGTGGGTCTAGTTCCAGTGGAAGTCGAGGAAATGACTTTGTTCCTTGTAAGAACATCAAAACAATTCATACAATAATTGTAAGATTAATTTGCACAGCCATATAATATTGAAGGTTAAGGTTAAGGTTATAAGTGGCCATTTAACCTTGAAGCCTTAAGAATACAGCCATATCTCTAATAAAATCAATATGCTCGAACACGAAAACAAATTTCCAATAACATAACCCTAAAAATTCCATGAGACAAGGAAAAAATACTTCTTCAAGGAAAATGCTATCTTCAGACAGGTAATTTAGGGAATTGTCAGTTACTTGAAATATATTCCCCGTCACGCACGTACGTGACTGAAGTACTGGAATAGGAACGCTTCTTCTGGGGATCTTATATTAAATATGTATTCATTCTTTTGAATATAGTATGCTACTAGATGCTATTGGTTTCAAAGCTGGTGAAATTTTAGACAAAAATATGAACTAAGTCCAGGCATAAGCTGATTGTGGTCCTTTGGGCACACTGACCGGTAGAATTGTTTGTTTATTTTATTTTTTAGGTTTTTACGTCAGTGTGTGTACTAGTGAGTACCTTTGGATCAAAAACGTGGTCTCTTACTGTGGTCCTCATAAAGCTCAAGGTCAGCCAGCGTGCTATGGAAAGGCCTATGCCCGGTGTCTTGCTACGAGATCGAATGAGACATAGGAGATTCGTAGAAGAACTTGAGTCGCCGAAGTGGCCCAGCGGATAAGCAGATGGCCATTGGGGCAGAATGGTTTTAGTCTGCAGACTTTCTGGGGCTGAACGCACGAAAACTCGCGGGATTCCGCTGTATGCAGGCCTCACGCAACTGGGCACTCTAGAAATCAATGGGGAGGCTCATGTTCAGCAGTGATGTCTGATGGTAAACTGTTCCTGCTCTATGTGGACACGTATCCCACCAGGAATGTCAACTGTAAGAAGATCTACAAAACCGTCTTGAAGAACTCTTGCTATACATGACCAAGATATTGTACCAGATAAAAAACACTAAAATTCACAAAATCTATAGATCGTATATACTGCTGTTTAATAAATAATTGCCTCTCCAAAAAATTATGTTTTAAGGATATTCAAAATTATCTTTCCATTTCAGCCTTAGGAAATTCCCTAATTACACTAAAAGCCTTAAGGCTCGTATTACAAACATCTTGAGGGTACAATGCTAATGTAAGGAACCCCGAGAGAGGTTAATGGATGGGCAGCACACTGCTGCTGATATTATAATATTCATTATGAATAATTAGGGTAGAGGGATGGCTATTTTGAGGAATTCGTTTAAGAACGTGACTCTGCGTGTTTTGGAGTTTAAAGTTTTACTAAACATTGTCTTAACAAGACGTGTTCAGGTCAGTTGTAACAGAGAATCGGCTGTAAAGCAACCCACACCGGGTTCGTTATGGGATGGGTCACTAGGACGGAAATTTAGTGATGTATTTTCTTAGGCACGGCCATAAGGCACCATGATAACATCAAACAGTGAGGTTTATCATTATTTGTTACGAAAAATGGATGAAACCATTATTTGGGCACCATCTGCCCAAATCCAAATTATTATTATCAATAAATAAATATCACTGGTCATTATTCCACACAGCGCTACATAGTCTCAAACTAAACAACTAAATGCTTGTGATATGGGATACCAGACCACAGGTGAACATACTTGAAAACTTTTTTTTGCAAAAACATACTTAATATACATAGGAAACACCCAGAATAATACCTAATAAATAAAAACGAAATATATATGAATACTAATGAAGACTTACTGTGCATGTTATCTAAGTATTGCGAAATTCCTAGTCATTGGCATAGACGAAAGCTTTGATCGAACAGCAAGCAGTTTTTACTGTACCTCTTTTTAGTACCGTAAAAAATTCTACCCCGGTTGGTGTTTTTGCATTGCTAATGGGTTCCAAAGGTACTTCCAATGGCGGCTGTGACCCCACGTTCACGGTAATCGCAAATGGCTGACTCTTGATGAAAACATTAGGGACACCGGACATGAAGCACCGAAATGTTGTTGCTATGGATGTGGCAACTTTGTGACAGTTCCTTTTTTACCCTTCTGACGTTTAGCTCGGCTTCAGCCCAGAATTTTTTAATTCCCAAAATGGCAAGCCAATGTAAAATCAATTATAGAAGTTTTGGGTATTGGCGATTCTATACCTGAATCTCTGTTGGGTAAAATGGCCCACAACAGGTGGACCGTTCACACGGCTAATCGCCAGTGTCCAAAATCGGAATAATAATACCTAAATCTTAATCAACTGATTCCATGTGCCTTTTAAACATCTTATATTTAGAAATGACGAAGAATTATGGTGATTTTTGTTGTTGTTCGTGAACAATCTATTATGTTTTTCCAAATAATTATGATCTCAATCGTATATGGCCATACAATTTTGGGATAAAGTGACTAGCACCCATCCTCCTGTAAATTAATTCCAATAACATCGAAAGTATTAAAATTTCTTTATTCAATGAATTTATTTTCAATCAAATTACATAACCACCTCCAACATTTTTCTTCCTGCAGTGTATCATTGGAAATATTAAAGTTTTGGCTATACTGAAAGCGATGCGGCTACAAACTCGTAGCTAATGCCAAATTGTCAAATGAGGCACACAGTAGTGTTATGTTTATAACGACTACGGCAGTGAGCCAAAACTGGTCATTGCTGCAACATTAGAAAAGTGGTTTCTGCGAGGGCGTTGAGTGAAATGTTTTAAATTTAGCCAAAGCGTCGTTTAAGTTCCAATATGCCATTTTTAGTATCTTTTCAGGAGAGCCAAAAAACCGAATTGACTTACGTACTATTTCCATAGGATCGTGGCTATCATGCTGTTACTTTTTCGTTATTTTAAGGGATTCTATTGGTCGTACCCGGATTCTGATTGGACTAAACGACGCGTCTTTAGATGCTTTAGCAAATGGCATCAAAATGTCAAAACTGCCAAAAAATTACATACGTGGTGTTAGAACTTAAACCACGAAAGAGAGTTTTGATCTTGAATTTGGAAAACAAAAAAAAACGAATTGATATTTAACTGATAAACGACGAAAGACAAGATGAGATATACTTCAATTTCCAGTAAAAAAAAGGCGGCCTTATTGTATAGTAGGTGGTTTAGGATGTTATTAAAAGGTATCTATTTGTTAAATAATTATAATTATTTCCAAAAACAAACGCTTCCAGTGAAGCCCCTTCTCGAAGGTTCGAGAGCTCATTAGAGAGCTAACGATTGCGGTTCAGCTGGCGTCCGACAAAAAGTTGACTAAAGAGGGCGCCCAGATTTAAGTCCGACCTGCACGGGCTTGGGACAACATTGAAAGGTCAATAGGGAAAGTGTATGTTCTTTTCAGGGATGAAACCTTTTATTGGAGACTAGCTTTTGCCTGCGACTTTATCGCCTACATATTTTAATTGAAACTATGGGTGATTCGTCAATGATCGTTCTTTTCTAGTTGATTCCTTCTCATTTTTAACAACTTTATTATTATATATACAGTGTGTTTGGGAACCGGTACCCGACCCGTTAAGGTGAAGTAATATGATCTATTTTATGAATAAATCCACCATAATTAAGCACTTTGCCCCAGTTGTTTTAAAATGGCCGCCATTTTAATTTTTTCTTCTCGGGAGTACGGGTGGGTTATTTTAGTTTGCAATATCTGCCGATTTAGAGGTCCTACAGTCACAAAAGTGGTATCGTTGGACAGCTACAAAAGTAGGCAATAAGCTGACAAAAAAGCATTTTTTCATAACTCCCTTAAAATACCTCAAAAAAATGTTTGAACTTGAAAATTGTGATAGAAGTTGTTAGTTTTTTTTACATTTTTTTTTTTCAGAAAAACTAAACTGTCAACATACATTTATTTTTAACTTTTTGGATACCCAAAGACATCACCTAAACACTGAAGCAAAAATTAAAGTACCAAGTAAAATAGTTTAGAAGTTGTGACAAATTGAATATCACCCTGTCATCAGAGACCCTTTGAAACGCAGGTCAAATTTACCTGAAATATATTTAAAAAAAATTTAAAAAAATTAAATTAAAAGTGCTTAATTATGGTGGATTTATTCATAAAATAGATCATATTACTTCACCTTAACGGGTCGGACACCGGTTCCCAAACACACTGTATATTATATACTAGATTATTTAGGCCTTAAATTGGGCTAAACACTTTAAGAATTCTCGAGGCCTTATATAGATTAGGCTTATTAAATGACATTTTGCGACCTTAGCCGGGACCTCAAGGTGCCTTCCTAAGCCTGGAGATGCCAGTAAAGCATATAATAGAATTACGGACGGGTTGGTCACCCATCCTACTCCCAACACGGTTTATGTTGCTTTACAACGGCGATCGTTAACAATCTACTATCATGACTGCATTTCCACCACCAGCACTACCGAACTCTATACATACATTAAAAAGTCCATTGAACTTCATCCAAAAAGCTTCCAAAAACCTTAAAAAAGTACATATTTCAGTGACGCTCAGCTGTTACAAAGTTAGCCCCAAAAAGCCAGTCAGTTTAGTCCGAGCGAGCTGGCATGGTAACATTTTAATGAGTTTGGGCAACGCCGCTTGATGGTTTCAGAAAAAGTTTTGATAGGGATAAATTTTATAAATTCCGTTGACTTTTTAGCCAAAGGGTTAGGATGAACATTGAATGTGAACAGAAAATACACCTAACTCGTGCATACACACGTTTAAACACTTGTATTTAAAAATAGTCATCTCGGCACACGTCTTTCTATAAAATACTCGTTCTGTTGACTCGACTGCAACAGTTACATGAAAAAAAAAATTGTCAGCTGAATGGACATAAAGTTAAAGTTGTTGTTTTTATTATTTTACGCGTATTTTTCACATTTTTCCTCTACATAAGATTTCATTAAACACAGTCAGATATTAAATTAGGTATATTGAAAAAAAAAACGGTTGAAAAGAGTAACTGCTGAGTTTCTTGCCGGTTCTTCTCAGTACAGAAACAACTTTCCGATCCGGTGGTAGCGTCACATTTATTTGAGTGCAGTATATTTATTATTTACATTTAATATTATGTTAGGTTTTCATGTCTAAGTAATGTACATGTTTAGTATGTGTTGTTTGTTAATTAGATTTTACGACTTAAAAGTACTTTGTAACAGGTCTATTTAAATAAAGTCATTTTTGTTTTTTTTTTATTTTTATCGATACCAAATTATAGTTTTTTAAAAATACTATCTTGCTTTTGTTAATAATGTTTTTCAGTTACCAAAGCGTGTCTCCCGCTTGAGTTTCGTTGAATACATTAAAATCTTTCTATTATTTCAGCTTTCAAAACCATAATGGCTCAAATTGATTGTGCGTTCGCAAACAGCGAACAAAGCCGGTAATGGCGTTGTCTGTCTGTATGTATTGCTATTTATATAGATATTCTTCCATTATGTTGCGGACGTTCGGCTGTTTGCTTTGTATTTATGGAATCGATGGAAATTAATCAGGGTTTTGCTCTTTTGTTGTTCTTCAATTCACTTTACAGGGTGTTCTTTTCATAGGCTGACAAATTTTGGGGAGTTTCAGAATTGGGGTCGAAATACATTTATTAAACAGTTTGGCAATTCAATCCTTTGCAATTAGCTGAAATAGAAGTTGGGTTTTTCGAGGGTACTCAAACGGAAAGCATACTCGCTCTATTTTTTAAAGTTTTAATTAACAATAAATGATGTTTATTTTCAGGGCGCTGAGCGCAGTCGCAGATAAGGAACTGTTAAAATCAGTCTACTATGCACTGTGCCAGTCAGTTATAAGCTATTGCATAACGTTATGGGGGAGCGCCAACAAAACATCTCTGCTGAAATTAGAACGCTCTCAGCGTGCTGTCCTGAAAGTTGCATACAGAAAACCCTATCGTTATCCTACAAATCTTCTGTATAACGAATGGAAAGTACTAAGAGTCCGACAAATCTATTTATTGGCAATGATTTTGTCTTACCACAAGGTATCACACATCAAAGTACAAAAAGTAGGCTACAAAGATGGAAATCTGACAAAAAAAAGACTTTGTTCGGTCAAAAATGTCCATCCTACTTAGGTCCATCACTCTACACAAAAATAAATCGGATTTTGCAAATTTACAAGCACTCTAGGTATAAATGTAAGAAAGTGGTCTCGACGTGGTTACTGACTTTAGATTACCAACAAACCGAAAACATACTAGAAATGTGCTTTGGTTTTTAACAATTAATGTTATATAACGCACTATATACTTTGTTAAGTACCAACAGCAACACAAACATAGCTCCACCTACGCGCACATGACACACACAAACTCACACGACACACACATTCTCTCTCTCTCACACACACACACGCACACGCGCACACACACATACACACACACACACACGCACACACGCACCCAACATGCATACACACACCTACCCCTAAAAACGGAAATCATTAAATTAATATCTCTGAATCAACTTTAAGATAATATTTTTGTAAATGATTTATATTTATCACTGGTACTATATAAAAATAAGTCAGGTTTTCCTTCCTGACGCTATAACTCCAGAACGCACGAACCGATTTTCACGGTTTTGCATTCGTTGGAAAGGTCTCGGGCTCCGTAAGGTAAAGAAAATTTAGGAAAATTGCAACAGAAAAGCGGGAAAATATTTTTTCACATAAAGCTAAGTCCACGCGGACGAAGTCGCGGGTGGCTGCTATCATGTATTTAAGTAAAATATTGGATTGAAGAGACTAGTCTGCCACAACACAGGGAATCCTAGTGTGGGGACTAGAGTTTATTTTGTTAAAAAAAACCAAAATTGTTACAAATAAATAAATTATTATTATGTAGGTACATGGAAATTCACGGGTCCATAGGGACCCGGTCCTTTGAAGCTTGCGTGGGGCCGAAGCCAACACGTAGAGGCTTTTTGGTACCATTTACTCTAATTTGAAATGTGTGCATCTGCCGGGTTTTGTCTCTTGATAAATATTGAATATCTACCCAAAGACAACACCCGGAAAATGCAAGGACTATTGTAGAGATAGTAAAAAAGGCAAAAAAATACCAGGCTATGGTGGGGAATTTTTGGTGGACCGGTTAACTGGGCTATTGCCTGAGACAACGGACGTCTGCCATGCAAATTGTCTCAATCTTTACTCTCCTGGCAGACGGTGACTAGCCGCTCACTAAATGGGCCACCCATACGTGCTGACGCATAAGGTCAGCAAAGGCGGCAACATGGCCGTGAGCGGCTCAGGGTGTCGAGAGGTGTGCACCGCTTTCTGCGAGGTGGTTTCCCACCTCACCAACTCGCGACTTAGGCATGTTTCACTTCCACCCTGCGAGCATTCAGCTCTATCGCCCCACTCTGGACGGCCGGTTAAGGCAAGCCAGAGGTGAGAGTCCTGCGGCCCCCGCTGGGGTCCACTCCAGCCGGCCAGTGAAGGCAAGCGGAGATGGAGGGCCTGACCGACTCTCGGGGGAACTCGGGTCCGTGGTGTCGCTACACACCAACAGCTCGCCACAAGCTGCCCTGCGGTAACGTCGGGTTGGCCCGTGGTGTCGTAACGCACCAACAGCTCTAAAAAGAGCCGCCCCTGCGGGCTTATTATTATTATTATTAACATTTAGTGGTTTTTAGTGAATAAATTAGGTATCAGTGTATTCAGTAGAGTTCCGCAGTGGTGTTAATTAAATAAGTTATTAAATTAAATCGTTTTAACATTTCAATTTGAGTCACATGGTTTGTCGTTAGACGAACCCCCATGACCTTATGGCCTCAAAAACTCCAAGAAGCATTGAAATACAAGATACCAGTATTTTAATGTTAACATGCAAACGCATAAAACTACTCGTCATTGGCAAAATACCCTCGCTGACGGAGGGAGAGGCCATTAATAAAAAAAAAGAAGTGAAAAAGTGAGAGCAATAAGGTACAATTCCAATACGGACCGCAGGCAGCAAACTGAAACCGCAAACTGCAAGCGACACTACTGGTTTCTATAAATCTCTATGAAAGTGATTCCAAGCGTGGCCGCACTGCAGCGCCGCGCTTGGATACAAAAGTGTGTCGCTTGCAGTTTGCGGTCTGCAGTCCGTCTTGGAATTGTACCTTAAGAAGTGGTTTAAAAATCTCTGGCCAGAACCCGTGAGGTTCCGAGATAAAACCCCCTGATAGGGGTAGACTCGCTCCTTACAACATTGGGTCCAAATTAGCTCGGCGAAGGTGTGGGCTTCTGAATGTTCCGTTCATCATCACGGCAACAGATATAGTCGTATTGTATCGGACAATAAATGTATTTTCCTTCTTTCAAATAATGTGCCTCAAGTTGTGAGCGTATGTTATGTTTTTAACAGGACTACTGAAACCAATACTTAAAAAACTATACAACTTATGAGCTATAAGCAGAATATTTTTGCACTAAACGATTTCCGCTACGTCTTTAGAAGGCAGGAAGTAACCCCCTGATTGTCTTATGTGATATTATATTACAAGGCACTAAGAAGGCGCCTACGGCTTAGGAACTGGGTTGTGAAGAAACCCCGCAAGAGACAAAATCTGACCGACAGCCGTAAGTGGTAGACTGAATATCTTGTTAAATGTTATTCGCAAGACGATTAGTTTAGTTTCGAAAATCTAGGACATGGGACTAATAGCAGCCTAACAGCAGCAAATACGGGTTTCCAAACCTACTAACCTTAAATATATGTATTTAGATTTGCGATAGCGGAGCCATTGTTCCCTCTACATAGTTTAAAAAACTAAAAGCAGCAGGTACAGGTTTCCAAACCTTAAATATATTTCGATTTGAGATAGATGAGCCAGTGTCTTTCAATACTCTACATGGTTTAACAAAGAAATGGCCTAGTTAACCCAACATTATCAGTGAGATGTTTTTCTCTCTTGATTATTGAATTAGTTTTCGAAAAAAGAAAGAAAGTAACAAACATGTAGGACTTTATTGAATAATAACGTACATACACTTATCTGCAATTTTTATATATTTTGGCAGTCACATTTATTTAAGTATATTATAAATATGTATTGTAAACAATTAAAAAGCTGTGGTATATGTATTAATAGTACATTGTTACCCCAGGGGTGAAAGTAACTTATTTAGTTCCGAGACGGGGTTTGGCGCCCGGAACGAAGTGAGGGCGCCAATAGTTCGAGGGACTAAATAAGTCTTTCACCCGAGGTAAACACTGTGCGTTTCATTACAAATACGAGGAAAGTAAAAATAAAAACATGAATTAGCTAAAGAAAAAATTAGGAAAATAAATGAAGATCGAATTGCCGCTTTCCCGCCTATTTTGTTTGTTTTTTTTCTCTGGCCGGCCCGCTATTCAGCCATTATTTTTTATTTTCATCATTGGAAAAATGGTAAATATTTTGCTCAAAGCTAAGTTATTTTAAAGAAATTGTTGAAACTAAACTGTAATAAAGTTATTTTAAACATATATATTCTCTGATCAATACTTAACTTTGAGTTATTTCAAATTTTACATCGTGGCTGTATAGAAAGTTGGAACATGGTTCAATAGATATGTGAAAAAAAACGAGTTTTTAAAAAAATATATTTGACAGCTGTCAGTTGAAAGTGATTCTCCCTAGGGATGAAAAGTGTGACTTTCAGCCCGCTTCTCAGGTCAGTAATGACCCACTTTCAGAGTATGAGTAATGAAAAAGGTATTTTTAACCCTTTTGAACTTATAAGTGCGTCTCGATTGCAAAATTGTCGTGCACGAATCTGCCTCACACGACATTGATTCGCACACTTTCTCTATTGACTCGACCCTAATTAGAATAAATACCAACAGTATCATGGATTGAGTGATTAGGTTGTGGCTAATTGTTCTCCATTGTTGGTGGCCAGTGATGCCTTCATAATGCGAACCCGGGTTGAATGTTTCGATCTTTGTTTTGCTGTAAGTCATTAGAGGTAGCGGAAGCGATTTTCTCGAGTGTAGTAGACAGAACCTGAATTTCGGGAAGTGTATTTTTCACAATTGTGTAACACAATTGGTTCAAGAATAAACGAGCCAGAAAAACCACTTTTATAAATGGATCCGTCTATTAGCTTCCTACCTAGTATAAAACAAATTGGCTTTCTCTGTCCCTTTATCCCTATGAATGCTTAAAACTTTAAAACCACGCAACGGATTTTGATGCGGGTTTTTCAATAGATAGAGTGATTAAAAAGGTAAGTTTGTAATGTATAATAACAGCCCATTGCATCCGTACGAAGCCGGCGCGGGTCGCTTGCAATATAAATTCTAACTTAGAAGATCGTCTGAACCCAGACTGAACAGTTATAGTACTAATTCCAAAATGTTACAGGCTGATTGAGCCACTCATTGTTTGGTATTGATATTGCATTCAATATTTTTGCTCTCTCCCTCTCTTGTTTACTTTTTTCTTGTGCAAGTTGAAATTGTTTTCTTTAAGTGCATAAACTAAACAGAGCTACCGTTGAGTGCACAAAACCAATAGTTTAAGTGGATAAACTTTTGACAGTTCGTATCCGTTTCCAACTAATACGTAACTTAGACATTAGTCCACTACTCTGGTGGAGTATAATCGTAAACGTTGTGCTAAATCTTGTCAAACCTGTCAAATTGTATGACAGGTTATAAACTAAACGTCATCATACATTGCTTATCAATTTTGTTGGGTTCAGTTTACCCCTTCCCTGGGCCACACTCCATCCGATAGTAATTAATAATCTGTCTATGGCAGATAGTATTATTAATCATAATGTTTCCTATACCAACAGATTAATATACAGGATGGAAAAAAATAACAGCTGGTTAAGAAAACAGTTTAGAAATATCTAAGACTAGCTTTTTCACGCGACCGGACTTACGTGAATTTTTCGTGCTTTGGAAGGAACGTTAAGCAGTTGATCCCGGCCGAACGTCACTAGATGTCGTTAACCCTAGTTAGAGGCTTCAGGCTGGCTTGGTAACATCTGACAGTGAGATTGTCAGCAGCTGAATGTTTAAATGTTTACTATTTAAGTGTCCTGGGAGGCACTCATATCAACTGTAAGAGACCATGGCAGCTCTGAGTATAAATTCGAAGATCCTGACGATATGGTAGAAAGCAGCCATGCAGGACCATCATATCAAACAGTTCTTTGACTGCCTCCGTGGTGTAGCGGTTAGAGAGTTGGGCTCTCAGCCCGGGGGTTCGGTTCCCGCGTGAAACAACAATTGACGTTTCAAGTTGGCTAGGACAGTGGGGGCTGATCACCTCGTGTAAGATGATCCATGCTGTCGGATGGGCTAGTAGAAAGTCGCACCTGTGCTTCACCTTTCTCCGGTCATTTCAAACTGTCTCATCTGACCATAGAAAGTTGATGGAATAAATAGTGAACCTGTGTATTGCGCGCACACTTGTGTACTATAATATCTCCTGTGTACCTGGTTACTCTAGTTGAGATTAGCCACTTTGTCGGAATCAACCCGTCATGAAGCTTTTTTCGAGCAATGTATCTAAAAAGCTCAAAAATTCAGCAAATCTAAACACATAGTAAGGCTCTCAACTTATCATTTCTAGGTCAGCTCAAAGTAGGTACTACACAGATACTTAGCCGTTACCCAGCACGTTCATAGCTCTCGTAATGGCATAATTAGGATTTACTGCCAATACCGAGTCCACACTGCCCTGGGAAGGGTTCGCCCAGATCGATAAGGCATTCCCGCCCTACATCTGCCCGCCCATCGTTTACGACACAGATGGTTTTAATATCGCCAATTATTTCGACTGTGTTTGTGTCGTTCGAAAACTGTTGTTGCCTGTGGGGGAGTCGTGACAGTGGACCGGCAAACAACGCTGGTGTAAAGTCACACATGCCGGGTCAGAAATGTGATGGGACTACCCCGACTGAAATTTAGAAATGTAGTTTTTGGGTATCACCGTCACAGTATACTCAGTATGTCATCTTCCATACAAAGGCAGCAAGCCCAGTTGACATTCTGTTTAATTTCTAAGTGAATATTTGTGCGCCTGGATAAAGCAAAACATAGCGGCCACGTTTCAACCCCTGACCACCTACTGTAACCTGTGTTTGACAAATAAATGATTTGATTGATTGATTGATCGCAGCTTGTTTGCGAGCACCGAACATCCGTTTGCACACACTGACGATTTTCGTGATTCTAAAGGATACTCCAGTGTGTTTCGTTGCTCTCGAACCGCTGTCTCTTGCGTAGCGAAAGCCCTACATGTTGAAGTTGCCCTAATTGTTTTATTGTACTATGTCACCGTGCTTTGTGTAGAGAGCTAAGCAATGGGAATCACTTCCAGCACAGTCCAAAACGACGGTTGACGACCTCACCTCACCTCTGAGGTGACTCCTGTGCCCAGCAGTGGGACGTATATAGGCAGTTTTTGTTCACTAATTAAAAGTCTATTTCAGTTAACTAAGAATTCATTAGAATATTATAACAACCTCACTAAATTAGACTAATGTATTGAATTAATTTCTATGCAAATGATATTAATTGCTATCGTATTGTTTCAGTCTTAATGATCTTATATTGTTTTATCAGAATTACGAGCAATATTATGTACACATTTCCCTTCACACTCAAGTGCGTTGGTGGTGTAATGGTCAGCATAGTTGCCTTCCAAGCAGTTGATCCGGGTTCGATTCCCGGCCGACGCACACTTTTTAATGAATTACAGTTCCTAATTAGCTACCCACATATTTCAATAACTTAATAAAGTTATTGAACACAGGATCAATGAACTCTAGTGTAGCAGCCAATCTCTTTCTAATACACCAAATCATTCGTCCAACAAACAGAAAAAAAATACCTACTGTGAAAACTTAAAAAATTAAGATAACCCCATTGTTTCTGAACTAAGTAATATGGGAAGGCCGGAAAAAAAAGTAAGTAAAGATAGGAAAACCAGGAAAAGACATTCGGTCTTGGCTTCTGGCAGGAATCAAAACCACGTCTTTGGCAAACCGGGCGACTGCACTAACCACTGTGCTACAGAGACCATTAACAGACCGGCCGAATTTTCTGGCATATTTTACCTGGCAGCCAAGTTCATTTCATCTATGTTTAGGCATATACCTACCTTAAACACGAAAGAAACATTATAGCAAATATTTGACTTTGAAAGATGAAACTAGGTTTTTAGAAGGTTTTCCTGGTTTTCCTATCTTTAGTAAGATGGTAATGCATTATCCCTAATGCTTAAATGAAAATAACCTATTAAAAATAAGTAAGTTAGTCAGTTGTAAGTACAAAGTGATTTATCCATTGATGAGACTGCCATCTATCGAAATATTCATTCAACGTGAATAGTCTATAGAATAGTGTCTACCATATCACTATCAATCCATTTTACAATCAGGTCACGACATGAAATGTGAAACAAAGTGTGTTCCATTCCCTTTTTCACGCCATGAACAAACTGATTTTTAACAAATTAATTTCATGGGAAAACTTGAAAAGGGAAAAGTTCTTCCGAATACCTGTTTAAAAACTTTCTCTTAAATTGCGTAATAAAAAACATCGAAACTTACTTGCGGCAGATGTCGTGTCGCTTTCCTAACCGGCGGTCTCTCCTTCCCCTCCACACCCGATAGGCACTTCCCGTTTGCCAGCCCACCACTTGGTATCTCTTCCTTTGTAGCCGCTATCTCCAGCGGCCTCGATATTGGTATGTTGTGCTTCTCGAAGTAGCCGTTTTGAATCATCTGGTCTAATGATACCTCCAACTCCCTAACGGGCACGACCTTTCGACCGCAAATTGGGTCGTCGACGATCATCTTACGATTGCAGCCTGACACTTCGGAGAATTTGACGTTTTTCTTTTGTTCATCGGGCTTCTTCGGACGCGTTCGTCTTTCGGGGACGTCTGTCGTCCAATAGCGTGCGTTCTTTTCGGTGATTCGTAACGGTTTGCAGACCGCAACGTTTTTCGGTTTTGAATTTGGAACGTTATTGATTCTTGGAGCTCGTTCGAATATTTGCACCTCTTTTCTCGGTTCTCTTGGCTCTGGCCTCCTTCTGTACGGTTCGTACGACTCTCTTCTTCTTCTTTCGCTTTCGATTCGAAAGTCATAGTAATCTTTTTTGACCTTACGATGGTTTCTTTCATCATAATTGTAATAGTTCCTTGGAAGGGAGTTATATTTCACGTCGTAGCTTGTTGGTAAGTTTAAGTATTCTGGTCTAATTGGTCTGAATAGGGACAGGCGTCCTTGTGCTTCGTCGAAGTCTGAGTATATGTCTTCGTAGACGTATCCGTTCTTGCGTCTCGGTCTGTCGTAGGTCTCGTTTCGCTCTCGGTATCGTGTCTCGGGTTTGTTTCTGTCTTGTCTCGCGTCGTATCTTCGTCTATAATCGAAATCGTAGTCGTAATTTGAACGATTCTCGTGCAGTAAGCGTTCTCGGGATCCGGCCATCTTCGGTTACTTGAATTCTCCCGCCTGAGAAAGAAAGGGGAATATTAATAGGCAGTTTTCTTAGAGGGTTCGAATATGCAAAACAAGGGTGAAGTTTTTTCAAAATTGTACATAGATTCTTTTTTTTTTTAATATTCACAAAACGTGAACAAAAAAACCATTCTTAGCAATGATTTTTATAATAAATAACCCCGAGGTCAATTATTGATTTCGCGTCTGTACTGACGTAACCTATCTACGTCTTTTTTACTGTAAAATAATTATTTTTTAATAAAGGTATAATAATAAAATACATTAAGATCCCCCAAACGTGCAACATACATTTTTATAACCTCAGCATTGCGCCAAAGCATAACTTTAGGTGCAAGTAGCCGCACCAAAATTATTTATAGGTCCTAGGTATTTGAAGTTTCCCCTTAAAATTTCCCAGCTTTGGTATCACGAACTAATCTTATTTCCTTTCTTCCTATTTATCAAACTTCTTTCAGACCAGACTATCACCGGATATCCGGCATACCCGCAACCGTGGAATGCGCATTTTGCGGCATTTTGCAAATTTTACGACACGGCCCGATGAAGGCGAAGGATAATTCAATTTCGCCGGATCCAAAGATACGTTCTAACAAAGTTTGTGGAATGTCGGATTTAAATTCTATTATAAGATATCCTTTTTAGATTGGCTGGGGATTTTGCAAAAATACTGAATTCGCTTTTGTTGTGTAACTTGGTCTTAAAGCGGGAAAGAGTATTTAATTTTATACTTTTAACAAGGAATATTTATTAATATTTGTAATATTGTAAATAGTAACTTTGTTTTTGATGAAAATGATGAATGGATTTATGTCAAACTAACAGCACAATTGGCCCTAATTCTTTTTAGGTTAGTTATTCTATGAACTATTTGAGTTCTTTTAATATACGAACACGGCCAGAGTTGCGAAACATTTTTTTTTCACTTTCGACATTTCGCTCCTATGTCTATGAAAGCCCAATTCCAGTCAGTACCCGCACACGGGCCACAAAATGCCGCAACAAAACGCCAACACAACCTGTTTCTTTGACAAAGCTGGGTGTTTTGAATGAATAATCTGACACCATTTATATTGTTACAAGTGTTGTCGACTCCTTGGTTACAAGACAACCTCCTTTGATTAGCTCCAGCAGCTTGATTTAAGAAAAAGAAGAGTTGTGACAGTCGTACGCTTGTCTCTTGTCTTGTCAGCGCCGTAGCGGGAAAATTATTATGGATTATAAAAATAACAAAATAAGTATTCTTTGTTGATGTTTAATAAAACTTATATTGGTAATATTGGTAAGATGGTAAACTAAACTCGTTGATTATACAAGGTTGAATTTATTGATGATCTTTTAATTACATTATATTTTACCAAGGAAATTATGAATTAAATGCCTAAGCTATCTGCAGCCATATTAGGTAAGTCAATTTGACAATACAAAAAGAAAAAGTTATATTTACTTAGGCGACTACATGTTCAAGGAGGTCGATAATCGCGCCTCAAGAACTCCCTAAAAGCGTTCCCGCCGACGCTAATTTTACATCCAAATTACTGTTCTATTGTGACACAATACTATGTTAACCAAAATTCAAACATAAACGGTCTATACACGTCCCACTGCTGGGCACAGGCCTCACCTCAACTATGAGGTGGAACGAGCCATACTCCAACACGCGGTCTCAGTGCAAATTGTTGACGGGATGTGAGGTTAGTGAGCAACCTTAATTTATTTATTTATTTAAAAATAGGTACACTGACAGATTACAATCGATACATGGCTAAGATAAGTAGTTTAACAATACTTGGCTAGACGGTAATCCTTAATGTTAAATGTTACCAAGTCGCCTTAAGCTCTCTGACTATTTATCTAGTAACCGGCGTCAACCGGGACCAACTGCCTTCCGAAGCACAGAGATGCCCGAATTATACATCACTAAATTTTCGGTCAGGGTGGTCATCCATCCCATTTCCGACCCAGCGTGTGTTGCTTTACAACAGCGATTGTCGCCGATCACTGTCACAACTGCGCCACGGGCACCTCAAAATACGAATCAAAATACTGATTTAATCATATTGAATAACTGAATTCCGAAGCATATCCATGCACTCGCTTCAGCCACATTGATTTGTATGCAGATCCAGTTAAATGTTAGCCGTAGCTCGTGACGTATGGTAACTAGATCGAGAATTAATATCTCCATATTGCATGGTAATTTAATTGAAAATCTGAATTTCGGGAAATATTGAAGTCTAGGAGAACAATCGGTTTCAGTTAAAGGGAGAATCAGATGGTCTCGGTTGACGTCGCTAGATTTCAGTCGTTAAACCTAACGCGCTTGATAACATCTGACAATAAGGTTACTCACTAGTCTTACTGCACCCCTCCAACAATCCGCACTGAGCCCGCGTGTTGGAGTATGGCTCGTTCCACCTCTTAGTTGAGGTGAGGCCTGGCCCAGCAGTGGGCCTATACATATGTATAGGCCGTTATTGTGCTCGTTAACCAAACAAATGAAACGAAACTAGCAAAATCATTATCAGCATCAGCTTATGTAAGTCCACGGCTGGACATAGGACTTCCCTTATCCTCAGCTAGAAGCTAATAGTCATTCCACTACGCTACTCTTACCAATATACATGCTCTCAACGCCCTAACTAAATATTGCATATCGTATTTCTTATGCAAATAAAATCATTTGTTTACGTCTTAATCATTTGCTATTGTTTTAAAATGTTTCGTCAGACCTGCGAAAAATTCAAAGTACTATTTCTTCTTTCGAAATGTTTGGTCAAAACTGCGGAAAACTTGAAGTGAAAATTCTACAGCTTTATCAAGTGCGTTGGTGGTGTAATGGTCAGCATAGTTGCCTTCCAAGCAGTTGATCCGGGTTCGATTCCCGGCCAACGCACACTTTTTAATCAATTGATTAGAATAGGTCCCAATTAGCTAGTTGGTTAAGTAACACCATTATGATAAATTGCCAGAGTTTCTTGCCGGATTCTTCTCGATAGAAATAATTTCCGAATCAGTGGTAGAGTCAGTGTTTGTTACATCTTTTTTACTGTAAATTTATTTACAGACTTTTCACAAACAACAGCTTATATGAATGAAATACTTTTAATTTTAACATTACATAAAATTAATCAAATGAAATAAAGTAAGTCAGCCTAGCGATTCTCGGTAACATCATTTCCCATCTTGAACGCGCTTGGGCGAGCACGCTCACTTCAATCGTCTATTCGCATCATCTTGAATTAGTTTTCTAGCTCATTTCGTTTGAAACTTAAAACATAAACTCCTCACTGTCCCACTACTGGGCACAAGCCTCACCTCAACTGAGGTGGATTGAGCCATACTCCAACACGCGGGCTCAGTGCAGACTGTTGGAGGGGTGTAATGTTAGTAAGCAACCTTAATGTCAGATGTTTTCAATGTGCCCTATAGCCTCCGACTAGGTTTAACGAATGATGTCTAACGACATCAGCCGGGACCAACTGCTTAACGTGCCTCCCGAAGCACGGAAATGCCCGAAACGAGACAGATATATGTTGTGCAATGTCGTCTCAAACTGTCAACACTGTCAATGCTTGTCAATGTTAATGATTTCGGGTGCCACTTTTTTGGCAACCTATCTACCTCTTTTTATTATAATATCATTGTTGCGGCTTAGTTCTTTTCATTTGAATGATCACAGTCGCGTAGTTAATTGGGTTTCAAAAGAGGCCAAATGCCGTGAGACCCCGCCTATATTTTTTTTCTAGTTTCTTTTTTTAGTCAAGTTTGTAGCTCTACGTAGATAATATTTAACGCAGCCTTCTAGCCAAGGTTTATCACAACATAAGTGAATGTCTTATGCATGCCTCAGAATAATTTTACGTTTCACGGCTCAGTCTTGCCCGTAAAACCGTGTCAACTCGCCTATTCGCTAGGCCACGGTAAATAAATTATTACCGTGGTAGGCTATAAAATTATGACAACATCTACATATAAATATCATCTTTATATTTAGGAATCAATTCCATACATAAACGGCCTATCTACGTCCCAGTGCTGGGCACTGGGCATAGTTGAGGTGAGCAACTATGAAATGGAACGAGCCATACTCCAACACGCAGGCTCAGTGCGGATTGTTGGAGGGGTGTATCGTTAGTGAGCAAACTTAAGGTCAGATGTTATCCAACCGCCCTAAGGCCTCTGACTAGGCTTAACGAAAAATAAATCACTAAATTTCGGTTTGGCTGGTCACCCATCCACGGGCCACGGGCACCTCGTGTCGGGAAAGTAAGTAATAAAACAAGAATATAGAAAGGTTGCATGCATTGTTGTCGGTGTGTAAAAAAGTATGCGTCGGCCGGGAATCGAACCCGGATCAACTGCTTGGAAGGCAACTATGCTGACCATTACACCACCAACGCTCTTATTAAATAATGAATACCTAACTAAGGTATTCGTTATTAACGATTTACTACTAAAACCGTTTATTTGCTTACTTTTTAATGATCTCTATTGTTTTAAAATGTCTGTCAGATCTTTATAAACATAAATGTTAATATTTCACAACATTAATAAGAGCGTTGGTGGTGTAATGGTCAGCATAGTTGCCTTCCAAGCAGTTGATCCGGGTTCGATTCCCGGCCGACGCACACTTTTTTACACACCCGACTCTAAGGACATGACAACAATAATAGGCCTTTATTGACACTTTTGTTTACAACATCCAAAACAAATCATTTCGAGTTTTGTTTTGTCGTAAAAACACTTCAACCTTAATCTGTAAAAAATATGATTCTCAAGTCTTTATTTCCTATTCTACAAATTCTTGAACAGAGAATCATAATTTTCTATTTAAAATAGGACCACTTGGCAGCTATTATTGCCCAATTGGTAAAAACTGTTTTATTTTAAAAGCAAAATACAAAAAAACCCGAGGGATTTAGCTTGTTCACTAAAGATCCGTAATCTTCTAGACTTAATAACATCTAAAACTGGACGAAAATCCCCAGAGTCGGTAAACGTGTCGTAAAGGAGATAGTGACGCGCTAAGACGAATATGTGAAGTGTCGATAACTTTGTACTTAGTAATTCGCAATTTGTCGATAGTTTGCAAAGTGTAGTTAGATAGACTCGTGACAGTGTGATTTGTTTCCTATAGTTTGTCATGATGTTATAACATGTTAAAATGTTATCTGTAGAAGCGACGCTACTGAATGGCGTAATAAAACAAATGTTGAAGTTCAATATCAAATCCAGATTCCAGGCTGACGAAGTACTTTTTAAGTTTAAGATAAAATCTGCCCTAAGACTCTTTCCAGCATTTCTCGATATTCCTGTAACTTGGCCCTGTTTGTATACTGTTGAACCTGACGATTTATGGCTTAAACACTATGTTTATTAAGGTTGATTTTTGTTACAAATCTTAAGTTATGGTGAGAAATAAAATATTGTGGACATGATTTTCTTGAACGGATACTTCAGACATATTGGACAACTCTGTTAGCACACTTTATTTTGATGACTGTTTACTCCTCGAATCTATAGAAATCCTTCTCAAGCAGCCTTTAATGTACTTTGTTATTGAATGAATAAATTGAACTGAATTAAAGCTCTTCTCAAGAAGTTGACTTGCATAAGATCGATAGCATTTGTCGCATCCCTAGGGCCTGTGGCGCAGTGCGGTACAAAACCTAACTATCCATCGATAAATCTCATCTGGGGCTTGAGTTGAGCAGTTGCCCTTCTCATTAAGTAAAACTATTAGGAAACTCTTTGCTGTCAACCCCTGTGGGTTCTACTACTAATATTATAAATGTGAAAGTTTGTATGTGTGATGTGTTGCTCTCTCACGTAAAAACCACTGGATGGATTTTAATGAAACTTTACAATAATATAGCTTATGCATCTGAATAGCACATAGGCTACAATTTATAAAGATATATTACTTCTTATTCTTTTTTATAACCTAAGTTCAAGCGGACGAAGTCGTTGGCGGCCGCTAGTCAACTATAAATCGAAAAGATAATACCCAAAGGACTTCATACGCGCTAAGTATATTTTTGGTGATCCTTGGAGAGTGAGAGCGTTATGGCCTAGTAGTTAAACACTCTGGCTCGGAACCCATGGTCCTGAGATCAATTCTGGCCGGAACACATCTACTTTGTGTTCATAGAATAATTTGCGGCTAACTCTCCGGTGATGAAAAACAAAGATATAAAACCCAAGATAACGGCGGTAGGCTCGCCCTTTACCACGTATTGTTCAAATTCCCTTGGCTGGTTGGCCCTTGGTTCATATGTCGGCTTCTAAATGTTCCGTTCACCATGACGGCAACAATCAGTGTGTCTCTGACTAACCCATTAGTATGTTATGTTATGTTGGAAAATGTCGGTCAAAAGATAAAAATGCTATATCTTGATAAAAATCAACCGTCTTAGCATTTATATGGCACCAAAACTGTAGAATCACTTCTCGTGGTTTTTGATTGCGAAACATCTTTATTTTTATACACATTATATATTAATTTATTCTTTATTGCACAACATTGAATGGCACAAAAGGTGGACTTAATGCCAAAAAGGCATTCTCTACCAGTCAACTATCAGGCTAAGCAGAAAAGTACAGAAGGCGGTGTGACATAACAAAATAACATTTAGGTGGGTCACATTCGATGTAATTTTTGGGGTGTGTGTGGTTTGCAAAACACAAGGCTTACTTTTGGGCTCAGAGCAATGTAATTGAGGTTTTCTCATATTTATAATTTCTTAGATTACTAGTTGTCCTGACAGACGTAATTCTGTTGTCAAACATTTAGTGTTTGTAAAGTAGAAATGGTTTCTAAGAGAAAACTAAATTGTGTTCTATATTCCTGGCATTTTTTCATGTTTGCTCACCTTTCTAACCTTCTCTGAATTTCCACAAACATTTCAAAACGTTTTCCGTTTGACAGTGTGGTTGACTGGTAAAGATGCATAGGTATTAGACTAATATTGTGAGCCATAACTCCACCTAAACGCGACAGGAGGTTAATATCCTAAAAATCTGAACACAATACATTGGGTTGGCATTGAATGGAATGGCACCGTTGGCACCGTGGCGCACTGCGACGCAAGCCGTGCCAAGCCAGCCAAACTAATTAATTGATGCAAAATGTATATACCTTGAATACTTTTGACCTGGATATGACATTGTCGTCTAGGTTACATGAATGCGAAGCTTTTGAATTATTGTCCGAAGGCTAAAGCTCGCCTTTTGTGTGACGGGTCATTCAATTCCCTAAAATATGGTTGAGTGGGATGACGGCTGGCTCACACGTCAACTTGTGAACAGGTGCCACCTTCGGGACCCAAGTTTATTTATCAACTTTCTGTTTTATTAATTTTCATGTCAAAACTGTATGACTCTGTTGGTATATTCATACATTTACTTTGTACTGTAAAACATTGGATGATTAAAAAAAGAGTAGCTGCTGAGTTTCTTGCCGGGTCCTCTCAGTAGAAACAACCTTCCGACGCCGGTGGTAGAGTCACATTATGTACATGTATTGTTTATACGTATATCGTATTGTCAACTGTATGTTTATTAAATAGTTAAAATTATGATTCTTGACGATTCGAAAGTACCTACTGTGGAATGGTCTACTCAAATAAAGATTTGAATTTCAAATTGAATTTGTATTTTCACGAAAAAAATGTGCTTATCTATTTTTGTAAGAGGTGCCTGTGAATCGGTTGTGATAGTAGATCGACAACAATCGCAGGTGTAAAGCAAAACAGGCAAGGTTTGGAATGGGATGGGTGACCACCCTGACAGAAATCAGTAATGTATTTTTCGGGTACTTCATGCTTCAGAAGACACGTTAAGCAATCGGTAATCTCAGTCAGTGGCCTCAAGGCAGTTTGACAACATCTGACAGAAAAGTTCAATGACTATACACAACTTCTACAATCCGCACTGAGCCTACGTGTTGGAGTATGGCTCGCTCCGTCTCGTAGTTGAGGTTAGGCCTGTGCCCAGCAGTGGGACATGTAAAGGCTGTTATTTTTCATCTATTTGTTATTCCAACATAAATTCAAACAAACAAAACAAAACACAATCAGAACAAAACAACTTAGTTTAATATCATATTTTCCAGCAATTCCCCCATTTCTGAAACTAGGTCAGTTTATTCAGCATCTAGATTCGAAAAACTTTTAATCAGAACAGGAAAAAACCACACACCATTCAAAAACTTGTGATCCTCAACTGAGTGAACGAAACTAACCGCTCTCCCATTCAGGAGCGAATGAATGCTTCCATTCACTCCATCGAGTTCAGCAAGTTCATATCTTTCAAGCTCCGCATCTATTTTATTTTTAGTTTGTTTATGAAAACTGTTGAGTGTGACTCTGGTTTATTCAGATGGTTCCGTTAGAGCAACAACGAGTTGAAAAAGTTAAGAGGACTAGTAGACCTAACTGAAATCGAAAATCTGGAGTGCACACATACACAACCGGTTTATCGCCATCTATCGGCGCAACATAAAACTACCAACTACATTGAGCCCAATACCATAAATATCCAAAAGATGACGCTTATCACCGAACATTTTCCAAACAGGTTCGATTCCCGCCTGATGCCAAGATGACGGAATGTCTTTTACTGGTTTTCAGGACAATAGAAAGTGTTACAAAGTTAAGCACACAAAAACTATAGGGCATTCAGATTCGTAGTTCTTGCGCATACTCTCTAAAATACCAAAAGACAATCGACGAGAGCAATCCTTATTGGATTTTGAAATGATTATCCATCGTCTGTACATGATAAAGCAGAGTACTTACCTCCACGATCAGCGTTAAAAACTCCAACGTCTACATGTAACCCCAATTAGACGAAGCAAAAAAAACAAAAGCCAGTCATCGTTTCCAACTTCAAACTTGTTACTAACGAATTAACCCCCCAAAAACAAATGACGCGAGCTTTCCCGCCAACGCCTCTGCAAAAAGTTAGAGGTGCCTGTGTATTGTGACAGTAGATCGATAACAATCGCCGTTGTAAAGCAACACACGCCGGGTTGGGAATGGGATGGGTGACCACCCTGACAGAAATTTAGTAATGTATTTTTTCGGGTATCTTCTCAAACATCCGAAGTGTATACGGTGGTAACCTGGATGACTTGGAAATAACTCTGACACAACTTGACTTCGAGACTGACGTACAAATTCTAACAGAATGCAGACTGAGCACAGATAAATGTATCCCCTGTTTATCTAACAATAACTCATTTGCTACAACTAAACACTTAAATCAAAACGACGGAGTTGTTGCATTCGTCAAAAATGAACATACGCCTAAAGTCTCAGAAATTTATCTTCATCATGCTTCTTGTCTACAGATAACTCTTAATAACCTTGTTATCATAGGTATTTATCGTTCTCCATCTAACACTAATGCCGATATGTTCATCGACTCTTTGAATACGCACCTGTTAACCCTACAAACTAATAAAAATATTTTAATAACTGGGGACATAAATATAAACCTAATACAAACACCGAATGATCAAGCATGTGATCGTAACAACCGGTTAAATTACTTAAATATGCTATCGATGCATGGGTTCCTCCCCGGACACTTACTACCGACGAGAGGACCAAACTGCCTCGACCATTTCATGGTTAAATTAGACGATCACAAACTTTCAGCTTTTATTGCAGTTTTTAATACTACTGTTACTGATCATTGCTTGGTACTATTAATACTCTCTAATTTAATGAAATCAAACGGCCTATACAAGAAAACCAAAACTGTTGTTGATTTTGAAAAAGCTGTTGAAACCCTTAACTTAAAAAATATATATGATCTGCTAGGCTGTGACGATCCTAACTACTTAGCTAGTAAGCTAATAAAACACATACAAGAATCTCTCGAAGTCAACATAAAAATCACTAGTATAAACAGTAATAGGCGTATCAGTAAACCATGGATAACGCACGGCATAGTACGGTGCATTAATAATAGAAATAAGATGCAAAAAAGGCTACGCCTAGACCCAGAAAATGAAATACTCAAAATTACTTACAGGAGATACCGAAACTACATTAACAACTTAATTAAAAAATTAAAACGAAATTATGAGAGGGAACAACTTACAAAATCAAAAAATAACGCTAAATCATTATGGAAATGTATAAATAATATAGCAAATATTAAATCGAGTAAAAATACTAATAACGACTTGTTAAATATTACACATTCAGCTAACGAGTCTATCAACTCAGTTAACAGCTATTTTGCTAACATTGGTACCGACTTAGCCAATGAAATAATAAAAAAACAGGTAGCCACGCAGTCTCTTTCTATAGTTAGCAATAATGGTGTACTCCCTAGTAGCATTATACCACCAAAACAACAACAAACCTCGTGTGTACTACTAGAAACTGACAACAAAGAAGTACAAGCCGTTATTATGAGCCTGAAAACTGATAGTGCACCTGGATGGGATAGTATACCAACTAGGTTTTTGAAGATGGCGCATTCTCTGCTTGTACCAATTATTTGCCATTTAACTAATCTCTGTTTTAGACAAGGAATATTTCCCGATTCGCTGAAACGAGCTCTCATTACACCAGTGTACAAGAGTGGTGCCAGAGATTGTGTAAGCAATTATCGCCCTATATCGGTTCTGACGTCAATATCAAAAGTTCTTGAAAAAATAATATGCACCAGACTAATCACCTACCTAAATAAATTTGACATAATTTCTGCATCACAATTTGGCTTTAGACGTGGAATATCAACTGAGGATGCAGTCACTTCCCTAACATCATTAATTGTCAAAAATGTGGATGATGGTCGGAAATGCATTACGGTATTCTTAGACCTCAAAAAAGCCTTTGATACTGTCGCTGTCCCCATTCTTGTACAAAGGCTCGAAAAATGTGGCTTCAGAGGAACCCCACTAGCGTTACTTACTAGTTATCTGCTCAATAGGAAGCAACAAGTTAAGCTAGGTAACTACACAAGTGCGTCAGCTGATATTTCGTATGGCTTACCCCAGGGAAGTGTGCTCGGCCCATCGCTTTTCCTAATTTACATCAATGAGCTGTGTCACCTTAAAATACCGAATGCTAAAATTTTCTCATACGCGGATGACACAGCTATTGTTTTTTCTGGCGATACATGGGCTGAAGTGCAAAAGCACGCAGAAGAAGGGCTGGTAATGGTTTCTCGGTGGTTGAGTATGAACCTCCTTACCCTCAACATTACTAAAACAAATTTCATATGTTTCTCTATCGATAAAAGAACACAACCTGCCAGTGATTTCCTTATTAAAATTCATGATTGCGGGGACCCTAAAAACACAACATGCTCCTGCCAATCGATTGAGAACGTTGCTACTACTAAGTACTTGGGGGTGGTCCTTGATCGGCGCCTGTCATGGCATCCACATATTGATTTGTTGATGAGTAGGACCAGGAAAGTTATCTGGGTATTTAAAAAGCTTAGACATGTCGCTGACAAGAATCTGCTCACTGGTGTCTATATTGCTTTGGCTCAATCCGTATTATCGTATTGTATTCCCGTATGGGGAGGTGCCAGTAAAATTAAGTTCTTGGAAGTGGAAAGAACTCAAAGATCTTTACTCAAAGTAATGCACATGCTACCATATAGGTTTCCTACAGATAATTTATACACCTATAGTGACCTCTTGACAGTAAGACAGTTGTACATCCTAAGCTGCATACTTAGGCTCCACAAATCCTTATCATATGAACCCGAAATACTCACCAAAAGAAGGAAAGACAGAGTCATCACCGCTAAACCTGTGAAAACTGCGTTTGCTGCTAACCAATTCACAACACGATCGAAACACTTATACAACTTAATAAATAAAAAAGTAAACATATACAATTTAAAACATTACGACTGTAAGAAAAAACTTACACACTGGTTAAAGTCCCTCAACTATACACAAACAGAAAATCTATTTAGGAATATAACATGACATAAATTATGTCATTTATTAACATCAACTAAGTATTATAAATAAATAAATATTCATGCAGATCTAATTCTAATTTTAAATTTAATGGCATGTGTCCCCACACACACACACACACACACACACACACACACACACACACACACACACACACACACACACACACACACACGCACATACATATGAATATTGATAACTTTGGAAGAGCGGTAACTTCCTAATACAGGTATTTTTATACTTAAAAGGAAAGTTACCACAATATGTTGTTAGATTAATTTATCTAAGAAATAAAATATTTTCATTTCATTTATTTTCATTTTTCATCTTCGTGCTTCAGAAGATCTGGTGGTAGAAAGTAAAAGGCAGCATCCAGGTGATGTAGTTCTCTCCGAAAACCGAAAGACAAGCGACTTTAGTTCAGTATTTAGTTTCTTGTAACTTGTTCGATTGTTTTTTTTTAATTCGTAACACTGTACCGCCTACCATATTTTTCTCCTACCTACCTCCTACCTCATGGTTGACTGATAGAGAATGCCTTATCGACATTAAGTCCACCATTTGTACCAATTTATTGTTGTGCGATGAAGAATAAATAAATAAACTTTAAGTCGAGCCAAATCCTTATTGGAGTGTGGAATGATTCTCCATCCGTGGAGGTACCGTAGAGGTAATTACGTTTTGATCGGCAATAAAAACCCTAACATCTACATGTAACCCGAATTAGACCGAGCAGAAAAAACATCGTTTCCAACTTCAAACTTCTCACTAACTTGACCCCCCAAAAACAAATGACGCGAGCTTTCCCGCCAACGCCTCTGCAAAAAGTTGGAGGTGCCTGTGGATTGGTTATGATAGTAGATAGACAACAATCGCAGTTGTAAAGCAACACAGGCCGGGATGCGAATCTGATGGGTGACCACCCTGACAGAACTTTAGTTATGTATTTTTACGGATATCTTCGTGCTTCAGAAGATCTGTAGTAGAAAGTAAAAGGTATTATTCAGGTTATGTAGTTCTCTCCAAAAACCGAAAGACAAGCGACTTTAGTTCAGTATTTAGTTTCTTTTAACTTGTTCAATTGTCCTACCATACCATACATACGTCGAGCCAAATCCTAGTTGGAGTTTGAAATGATGATCCATTTAACGCGAAATATGATAAAGCAAAGTACCTCCACGATCAGCGTTAAAAACTCGCACCTCTAATGTAACCCCAATTAGACCAAGCACAAAAAACAAAAGCCAGTCATCGTTTCCAACTTCAAACTTGTTACTAGCGCATTACCCCCCAAAAACAAATGACGCGAGCTTTCCCGCCAACGCATCTCCAAAAAGTCCGCAGCTTTTTTAATTTCCGCGAGTTTTTGTTTGCTCAGAGTTTGAGGGCGAAAATGTCCCGAACGTAATTTAACGAGTTAGCAATACGAAGCTTTTTTATCTGTGTCCTGTTCGACGACAACCGGTGAAATGGTTTCCTTCGGTGGGAGTTATATTTTAATGGATGTTGAAGAAAATATGGGGTTTTCTGCAACACAGTAAATTTAACGGTAAAAATGTTTTTCATCTGTTTTTTCCTGACGTTTATGGCGACAATTGCATGTACTGTGGTCACGAGCGGTCTTTATATTGTTTATTTTTGTGCAACTTGCAACAAGAAAGTTTAAAAAGCTATTTATTGGATGTTGCTGGCGTGGGATTGAACAGTTTTGGAGCCTGTGAACACATGTTATGTAAAAGAGATAGCAAACATAAAAGTGTGAGCAAAAAGAAGAGAGCGTAGTGGCACAGTAGTTAACACTTTGGCTTGGAAACCTGGTTCAAGACTGGCCGGAACACCTATTTTGTGGTAATTGTTCTATTTGAGGTTTACTGTCCGGTGATGGAAAACAATCAATGTGCCTCTGACTACCCCGTTTAGGATATACTTAGTTTTACGCATATGTTATACGATGAAGAAGAATCCGATGGGATATAATGTAACGGTGAAAAATCAAGTGTCAGGTAGTGCCTCGGCGGTGGAACAGTGGTGGAAACCAAATTCACGCAAAAAGATCTGAAAACCAGAAAAAGACATTTGGTCATGTTGGCTTCAGGTGGGAATCGAACCCGCATCTTTCTCAAACCGGGTGACTGCAATAACCACTGACCGCTACCGAGACCATTAACGGACCGGCCGAATTTTTCTGGTATATTTACCCTATGAGGCAGGCTGATTTCATCAATGTTATAGGCATCTGCCTCTAACACTCGGAAGAAATATTATTTCAAATATTTAACTTCCGATTAAGATGAAAAAGCTATTACTATGAAAAAAAAACAATAATAACTGCCAGACTGGCTGGCAGCTGTGCCGGTGTGAAATACCGCTTAGCCCTGGACAGAGTGTCATTATAACTATCCCCGTGGTGGCGATCACTTGTCACAATATCGAACGATTCGGTAAACATCTTCAGATTTCAGTAAAGTCATCTTTGAGCTATGTATAGCTTTCAATCTTCTAGTCAAGGTCCTGAACTTTTTATTCTTAAAATAGCAAAAAGCTGCCTGTAGTAAAATGATAGAAATTGACCCAAAATGAAAAGAATCGACCGAAGAAGCGACACTTTTACGGAAGTAAAAGTAGGAAAAAGCACTTTAAGTAATTCAATTTACACATGACTGTCAACTGTCATTATTTTAAAAGCTGTAAAAGCTTTTGTTAGCGCAATTAAATTGTTTTAACATTTTGTTGTTTCAGAACTAGTATCCTATTACTTTTGAAATACAGACAGTAAAAAGCATAGTTTTAAAATAAAAGTTTGTTAAAGTATTCTGACTCAGTCTGACTAGACCTAATGACTGTTGTAAAAACAAACAAAATCAATTTTCTGGATATAGCATTCGGCCTGTCAGGCATATAAGTAGGTATAATTATGATTGCTAGCTAGTGCCACATACAGTTTTTAAGTTACTTCTATAGAACTTCTACTTTGGTAGGTACCTGATTTTGTACTATCGGAATGAACTACTAAATGCCCTCTACGAAAAACGGAGATGCTCGAAAAACATCACTCATCAAAAAATATAAATAAAAAAAAATATAAAATATATCACGTCTGGCAACTTCTAATGTCATTCCAGTGAGAAGTAGCATTGGGTAGGCCACATTGAAGGGAGATGAAGTACCTTTAAAGGCAAGTTGCTGAATTAGCGTCATTATCGACTAGGTACTTTAACGTCAACTTTTCCCTTCTTTCTTCTATTGCCCTTTTCATTGTTTACTTACCCAAATAAACACATAAACTTACTGCTTAAAAACAAGTGGCGCTTACTGAGAGTGTGAAACAGGAGTTGTTAATAAAATAGCTTTTATATTGAATAGACAATCGAATTTGAATGTTGATGATGTTGTTTTAAAGGTTGTGTTTGTTTATATGAATACATGAGAAACGAGAGAAATAGGGTCTTAGAACTATGTTTGAATATTCTAATAAAAACCAAACAAAATGTTTGTACTGTGCACGGATCGAACCAGCGAGCTCTGATAGTCAAACTCATAACCATTACACCAAATGCGTCCTAATCGTTTAGGTTCATAGTAAGCATCTGCAACAGCAAAGTCATAGAACTTAATTACAGTACGGATCCCTGAAAAAAAAGGTACACCCACTCCGAAGTTCAAAACCCTTTAGAGCCGTCAACATCGTATAAAAATGTAAAACAGGTTAATTGAAAAAGCTGCATTTTCCAGTTTAAAAAATCTGATCACGTTTCACTATGAATGCTAAAATTGTTACATTCCAGATTCGCACTCTATGTTTTGTTTCCATTGTATCAAATTAAGTTTTAGACGTTAGAATTGAACATGCACATAAGAAAGTGATAACTTTAACAGTTGTTTTGTCAACGCTGCTGATGTTTGTATTTACTGTAGCTACTTTGATTTGACAGCTGATAAAAAGTATTTCAACCGAGAGATGAATGTATTGAGGGTCAAATAACGTATCGACACTGCCGTCAATGACTGTAGTAAACAATCAAACTGTAAAATGGAAACCAACCATATTCAGTGATAGTTCCGCTGCACCCCGCAGTTTCATCCTTAAAAGTGTCAGCGTTTTAAGAAAAATAAAACAGCTGGGCGTCAATTTTCTCTGCAATATATACATTTTTTAAGTCCACAACATGGCTGTTGGTTAAACTCATATCCGGATCTTTGAGTTCTTTTTTGGCCACATCCCTCGGAAGAAGCCCCCCCAACAATCCGCACTGAGCCCGCGTGTTGGAGTATGGCTCATTCCACCTCACAGTTAAGGTGAGGCCTGTGCCCAGCAGTAGCATATAGGCCGTTTATGTCATGTTATATTGACTGAGCCGCTGCAGAAATGGCGGGACGATCACAATCTCCATCCCCAATCAAACTACAAGAAATCCATTCGTCAAATGAACTAACGTCCAATTTAATCAATCACGTGATTCGCAATCCCTTTGGCACCCTAAAAGCATGTTTTAATCCCAGCACGTAACCCTTTCGGATCAACATTAACACGTACGGGATTTAACTGGAAAACCGGCGCAATCCAGCTATAGCCGGTCCAATCCGGTCAAAACCGGTAATGAAATGACGCGAGCGATGCAGCTAGGGTGACAACGCAACTAGGTTTTTAGGTGGATTTGTGTTTTCAAATGAGAGAGACTCATGAAATAAAATAAGAATAATCTCACATGGACAGTTTGATTCTTCTGCTTGTCAATATTGGTAGTAGGTTTTTTGCACAAACAGGTTCTAGACGCGGGTTCAATTCCCTCCTGAAGCCAAGATCGCGTGTCTCTTTCTGGTTTTCGGATATTTAGTAAAGATGCTGCATGGAAAATAATAATAACATTTGTGCTAGATATGTTCTAAAAACTTAATAACACACTCCGCCTCTCCTAAATATCATAAGAGGAATATTTTAGAAATAGTATGCATTGGGACACATAACGCGGAGAACCGATAGTCGTGGTTGCGGAAAGGTGCTAGAATGGTGACCGCGTACCGGACGACGTTCCGTGGGCAGGCCCTCCACAAGGTGGACCGACGATCTAGTCAAGGTCGCGGGAAGCCGCTGGATGAGGACAGCGCATGACCAATCGTTGAAGAGATCCTTGAGGGAGGCCTATGCCCAGCAGTGGGCGTCGTTCGGCTGAAATGATGATGATGCATTGGTAAGCATTTTTCTCTAGTAGCGGAATACGAAATGCCGAAGTTTCCTCTTACATGTAGGGAAGATTTGAACTGTCCTGTTTTTTGTCCCATCTAACGTGGTCACTTCTTGTCGGCCGCTTTGCAAGCGAAATGGCTTAGGCAATACCATCAGAGCACTTCCATCAGGAAGTCAAAGTGTTAGTAGATCAGCACCCATTTGGATATGGCTGTTCAGGGGTGCCATTCTCAATGCAACCTTCGAAAGTCAACTAGTGAATTCGAAGTGGGATTCCATTTTGGCGTTCTGTAAAACTCAATTACCTACTACACGAACGTGATTGTTTGAGTGAAAAGAACTAAGATAAATCATATTTTAAAATTAGTTCCATACGAATGAGGGAGAATACTAATTCAAGGTGAAGCGGATAGACGATTAAAGTTAGCTTTTTCTCCTGACCCGAGATCGAAATGAGATTTGGCGTTAACAGAAATAGCATTTCAGGTGGGACAACTCATGCTGAAAGAAAATAATCTACAAGGGTTTTCTACAAGTCAGAACAGCTGATATTCAAATTGGCGGAGGCACTAACAAAAGTGTTAGAAGATTTCTTATACGTAATTCTGGGACATCACTACTACGAGCTGAAGCAGTTTAGCGACATCTAGTGGTAACTGACACAAATTACAACATTATAGACATGTGGGAATGGTTTGTGTGGAATGGAACGCAAGACTGAGTGAAGGTGATGAACGGGTGAACGGAGAGTGAGTTGGTGAGAAAGTATAAAAGGCTTACGGGGTTCTCATTTGGGCTCTCTCTCATACGTTGGATTGTTCTAGAAATAAACAGTTGAAATATCAACCGTAACCGTTGCTTTATTTACTCCACCCCACATCTTTGGGGGCTCGTCCGGGATGGATGGATGTAAGTAACGGTGTAACAAGAATTGCAAATGAAGACGGCAAAGACGACCTCAAAAACGACTAAACGAACGGGCAAGACGTGGGCTGCGCAACGAAGACGAGTAAGTGGGAGTGAAAATAACGACGAAAATAACGACGAAAATCACGACGATTCTTACGACGATTGCATTGAAGACGAAGACAAAATGACGAATCCTCCGCAAAATATTAACCTCCTACTGCTGGACGATGCCATACCCAAGTTCACAGGCACTGAGAAAACTTACTCCGCGTCGAAATGCGGCATTATTAATATCATTTTCAGAGAGCTGATATCCAGGGGTTGGTTACAAATATTCATCGACGATATAATATTAATAGCTGAAACGTACCAAGAGGCATTTGGAAGACTGAAGACAACATTGGAGGTAGCAGCTGATCATGGACTAAAGATTAACTGGGAAAAGACTGAGTTGCTGATAACTAGAGTGGAATACCTAGGCCATGTGATCGAAAATGGAACCATAAGACCTTCTCCAGATAAAGTTGATGCTGTTCTCAAATTTCCAGAGCCTTTCAACATAAAGCAACTTCATAGATTTATTGGCCTGACCTCCTACTTCAGGAAATATATGAAGGACTATGCGGCTATTGCAAGACCACTTACAGACTTATTAAGAAGTAATGTGAAAAGTTTCGAATTTAAAGAGGAAGAAAGAAGTAGCTTTCAGACATTAAAGAAGATGCTGTCAGAGCATCCAGTGTTGAGGATATTTGATCAAAACTTGGAAACTGAACTACATACTGATGCCTCACAACAAGCATATGCAGCTATTTTACTGCAACGAGATCCTAATGATAAAAGCTTACATCCAGTATATTATAGCAGCAAAAAGACTACAGATGCAGAAAAGAATTATTCCAGCTATGAATTAGAAGCTCTAGCTGTCATTGAAGGTGTCAAGAAGTTCAGAAGATATTTATTAGGCATCCATTTCAAGATAGTAACTGACTGCCAGGCTTTCGAGTTAACATTGAAGAAAAAAGACTTAACACCAAAAGTTGCAAGATGGGTTATGTTATTGCAAGAGTTTGACTACACTATTGAACACAGAAGTGGCACTCAGATGCGTCATGTTGATGCTCTTAGCAGAAGTCCATTTATATGTGTCATTACAAGAGGAATTACTGAGAAAATAAGACAAGGGCAGCAACAAGACGAAGGTATAAAAGCCATTCTAGAAGTTCTAAAAGAGAAAGAATATTCAGACTACTATGAACAAAATGGTTTATTACACAAAGGAGAGGAAGGACTGTTGGTTATACCAAAAGGAATGGAAATGGAAATATTAAAACAAGTACATTCAAATGGACATTTTGGAAAAAAGAAAATGTTAGATATTGTCAATAAAGAATACTATATCAAGGACTTGACAAGGAAGTTAGAAGAGTTTATCACCACTTGTATACCATGTCTTTTGGCCATGAAGAAACAGGGCAAGCAGGAAGGATTTTTGAATGTTATTGAAAAAGGAAACATACCTTTGGAAACTTTACATCTCGATCATATTGGACCACTTTCAGAAACTAAGAAGAAGTATAATTATATCCTAACAATGGTAGACGCTTTTACGAAATTTGTGTGGTTGTTCCCTACAAAAGGAACCACTACTAAAGAAACCCTTGACAGATTGATTATTCACCAGCAGAATTATGGTAATCCATCAAGAATAATTACAGATCGTGGTACAGCATTTACAAGTAATGACTTTAAAGAATATTGTGAAGAAGAAAATATTAAACATGTTCTGATTACTACAGGTGTGCCAAGAAGTAACGGCCAAGTTGAACGTAACATACACAGGATTTTAATTTCAGTATTGAAGAAACTATGTATTGAAGATGAAACTCAATGGTACAAGCATGTGAGCAAAGCACAGCGTGCCATAAATAGCACTTACCAAAGAAGTATAGGCATAAGCCCATTTGAGTTGTTAACAGGCGTTAAAATGAAGCAAAAAGAAGATATAGAAATTATAAGATTATTACAGCAAGAGGAAAAGGAAAATTTTATGATCAACAGAGAAGAATTGAGAGAAAAGGCCAAAACTCAACTACTAAAAGTACAAGAAGAGAACAAGAAAAATTATAATAGGAAAAGAAAAGAAAGCAAAAGATATAAAATAGGAGATTTAATTTGCATTAAAAGAACACAGTTTGGAAAATGTCTGAAATTGAAACCAGCTTTCCTTGGACCATATAAAGTTACACGTGTATGTGGTAAAGACAGATATGATGAAGTGGCCAGATGTTGGTGAAAGTGAAGATTGATCTGGTAAATTTTGAATTTAACTAACTTTATTTTATTTCAGATCATTGGATTTAACTTTCTTTTATTTTAAGATTTTTGTATTTAGCCAGAATGTTGTCAGATGATGTGTGATAGTTATAGGACAGCCACATTAACTTAGGAATGATTTAAGTAAAACTGTATTACTTACCTATTTGAGATAAATAAGTATTATGTTGTTAACTTATTTACTTAGTCTAATATCATGTTTAAGACTTAAAGTTTTGTTGAGAAGTGTTTAAATGAAACAACACTTATGTTCAGTTATGTTTATTTAAATTGAAAGAAATATTATGATAAAGAAACATTATGTATAAATAGGAAAAAGTTGCATTTTTGGTTAAGCTGTATTAAACTAAAAATGAATTATCGTTTTTGAAATTGTTAAGTTTTTTAAGTGTAAACATGTAAGGGGGACGATGATTTGTGTATTGAGGATCTGTAAGATGATGAATGAGGTGTATGAAGAGTCGATGGCTGACTGAGGACAGTCAGGTTACAGGATGGCCGAGTGTGGGAATGGTTTGTGTGGAATGGAACGCAAGACTGAGTGAAGGTGATGAACGGGTGAACGGAGAGTGAGTTGGTGAGAAAGTATAAAAGGCTTACGGGGTTCTCATTTGGGCTCTCTCTCATACGTTGGATTGTTCTAGAAATAAACAGTTGAAATATCAACCGTAACCGTTGCTTTATTTACTCCACCCCACAGACATATATTTTAAATTTTGACAGGTTCCTATGGCGGCTCAGTCTATGCGCACCCTGACACATAAAGCTTGATTTCAATTGGATAACATTGACGTCCCAATTCGATTCCACTGAGCCATTGTATTTATCGGATAGTCAGATATCGGGACTGACACATATCCTGGAGCTAATTGACAGTCGGTTACTGACAAATATCGGCCATAATGTCAGTATAAGGGCGTGTCCTGATTAGGCGAACTGTGAGCGGCTGACTGTTTGCTTCCAGTTTGCCTCTCTATCCTCTCTATCTTTGACACAAACAAGAAGAGGAACACTATTCGAACGCGAATTCGAAAACTTGCACATGACATTGACGTACTAATGTCTTGCACGAGAACAAGTCGCTGTGATATTGGCTTGCAAGCAGGTCCATTGGACCTGTTCTGTGGTGGCGGCTTTTGGTGCGAGGATGCCCTATCTTCCCTTTTTGTTTATATCAATGCTCTCTTTACATTTTATATGGAGTGTCTATACAGCGGGTAATGTACGCAGTTTGCGACGTTTGTTGTTTTTACAGTGTTGATGAGCAGCTGCACTTGTTGGTGGAATATTTGAAAGCCGCACAGCTTCATTAAGTTCTGTAGACTTGACGTAATGCAGATAACGAAGATGATCGAGACTTTTCACATTTTTTCACTTTTTAACGTTTTGACCGGATGCATCGGTTGACCTGAAGTGATGCTGTGACCGCGCGCTCTCCGCCCTCTATCTCAAAAACGGTTCACCGTATGAAAAAATTTTTGAAACAAATTTTGAAGAGAATTTTGTATTTTACAATATTGAAAATACATATAAATAGCAAAAATCCCAAAGGAAATGAGATATTTACAAAAAATCGATTTTTGTGACTTTTGACCTTGAAATTTAATAGTTGCGTACACCCTACCACATGTAGGTTTTGAGACAACTTTTAGGGTGTCAATATACAAGTATTTACAGATTTACAGCTGGGTATCTCGAATTCCGAGATTCTTACCTAATTTAAGCTTAAATGACTGGACTACACGAGCTGTACGCTACACGCCACAAAACGCCGCTACTGGCACAATTCCCGTAGTCTTCATACATTGTATATGGCGCCAGTGGCCGCCACACGCTACAAACTATAGCAATATGTCGGTGGCAACGTTTTGTGGTCTGTGTGCACGGACGCTTACTAGAAACGTGAAAAGTTTGTAAGAAGAAGTTAAAGAAGTTGTATGCCTGGTTATACTTTGGTTCACTAATTTACTCGTAAAAACCATTTTATTATCTTTACAAACATAAGAATTTTCAAATACATAAATATTCCAAAAAATATGTATAAAATTACTATGCCAGCATCCGTCGCCTACAGAATGATTTTTAAACTACCTACAAGCCTACAACCCTAAAAATAATGAAAGGATATATTTCTCCTGTGTAAGGGTTTAGATTTTTCATAGAAAGTATTTACGTTTTTTTCCCTTTGCATCCCTCCCAGGTTGAATTTCCAATAACGTCTTCCTAGTTATCTAGTGCCTTCCTTTCCAGGAAATGCAATTTACGAACAGGTCCGCCATTTTGTTTTTCATTCCGAGTAATGTTCATACAAGGTAACCATGGAAACCATTGTATAGAACCAATGATATTGAATAAAAAAGGGTTCTCTATTGTGTCTCATAAAATTTTTGTCCATAATTTAACGTATCATAATGTTTTCTGATATAATTATCATTTGTCCGAATGATAGGTAGCCCTAATTTACTGTCTCATAATATCACTTGCCCTAAAATCATAATTCCGAAGCGTTATATGTCATAAAATTCTTTGCCATAACTATCACAATCTATAATATTTATGAAACCTAACTGCTTTTCTCATAATAGTGTTTTGTCCTAACGTATCTTCTCATAATATATCGAGCACTAAAATCGAAATTGCATAAATGTTATTATCTGTCCTGAATATTTTTTGCTATAAAAATTGCATGCAGGGATGCAGGATGCATTTTATTTAAGGGTTTGAAAAAAAAAAAACTAACCCTCGAAGGTAAAGGCGTGAGCTGCGCTCACGCCTTAACCTTCGAACCTATCACGGCCATGTCGGATCCGCCCTCGGCATTCACCATGTAAACAAGCATGCAACATGCAGGAAAGCATGCAGCATGCAGGCAAGCATGCAGCATGCAGGCAAGCATACAGCATGCAGGCAATCATGCAGCATGCAGGCAAGCATCAGGCAAGCATGCAGGCAAGCATGCAGGCAAGCATGCAGCATGCAGGCAAGCATGCAGCATGCAGGGATGCAGCATGCATTTTATTTTAGGGTTTGAAAAAAAAATAACTAACCTTGAAGGTTAAGGCGTGAGCTGCGCTCACGCCTTAACCTTCGAACCTATCACGGCCATGTCGGATCCGCCCTCGGCATTCACCATGTTAACAAGCATGCAGCATGCAGGCAAGCATTCAGCATGCAGGCAATCATGCAGCATGCAGGCAAGCATACAGCATGCAAACAAATATGCAGCATGCGGGCAAGCAAGCAGCATGCAGGTAAAAATGCAAGCAGGGATGCAGCATGCATTTTATTTTAGCGTTTGTAAAAAAATAACTAACCTTCGGATTCGGACTTACATTGTTATTATAAACCACCATTCGGACAAACATTCATTATGTCAAATCACACTTAGACCAAGTGATTTTATAGCTAGTAAAATTAGGACGTATAATTATTATAGCACTCAATTTTATGACACAAAACCATTATAGTTGTGGACCATTAGGTGAAACAAAGTTTCGTATAAGAGACTATTATGGATAGTGATGATTATAGAAAACGCGTTCGGGATTTCGATTTTCGGACGTACGATATTCGGAGAAGAAAGGGACTACCATAAAAAAGACGTACATAGGTTATGTCAGTCCTGACGCAAAGTCCAAAATTGTCCCCTGGAGTACGTACCTATAATTTGACTGTGTGTACAAGATAGTATGATTATTTACTAGAGATACATGTTGTACCTACAGTGTTGTCTCAAATTGTCAATGCTTTGCTCAGGTGGTCAAAGTGCTGATTTTGGGTGCCACTTTTAAGCGCAAGTAACCTATCTACGTCTTTTTATTATAATAACATTGTATAGAACTATGACATAGTATAAAACAAAGTCGCTTTCTCTGTCCCTATGTTCGCTCAAATCTTTTAAACTACCCGACGCGGGCCGGTCCCTAGTCATTTTAAAAAATCACGTTGTGTACGTTGTGTATGCTATTTTTGGATTTTTGAGAGTAATTCGAAACTTTAAACATGGCATGGCCGCTAGCAGTCAGTATATCTTCAATAGATGAATGAATGAATAAATATCTTACTAATATTATAAATGTGAAAGTTTGTATGTGTGGTTGTGCCGCGTTGCTCTTTCACGTAAAAACTACTAAATGGATTTTGATGAGACTTAACAATAATGTTGCTTATACATCTGAATAACACATAGGCTACAATTTACAAAAAATAAGTCTTTTTTTTAAAACTTTAGTCTACGCGGACGAAGTAGCGGGTGGCCGCTAGCCGAAAAATTAAAACAACACCCTTCATACGTCCCAATGCTTAGCACGTCTCACCTCAACATATTATTATGAGTTATCACGCGCTATACTACAACACGCAATATCGAAGACACACACGCTAAAACTTATTAACAAAGGAGAAGTCAGTTTGGAGGTCTAATTGAAAAAAAATAAAAAGTGTGCGTTGGCCGGGAATCGAACCCGGATCAACTGCTTGGAAGGCAACTATGCTGACCATTACACCACCAACGCAGTTATAAGCGAGGTCGAAAAACAAAGAAACTAATAATCTTTCTAACGATTAGGCGTTCCGTTAGCAAATCAATTATTTTTACGAGGCGATTATTGGTAGGTATATTACATAACAACGTTCAACACAGAGAAAATGAAATATGTGATAAAGTAAAAAAAAACTAGAATTTTGCTCCGCCAACAGCATTTTCTATCTCGCGCAAAAGTTTACTGGTATATATTTTTTTGCATTAAGTCCACCTTTTGTTCTGTTTTTTGTACAATAAAGTTAAAATAAATAAAAAATGTGCTATGATTACAGTCGTAAAAATATAACAGCTTTTTTTTAAATAGGTGGTGATTTTGTACGTTAGCTATGCAAAGAAAATAAAAATGTGTCTTTTAGCAATGATAAAAATATTTGTTGCATGCAAAAACAACAAAAAAGTTGGTAACTTTCCGATTACACAAAACTAAAGTTGTTATACCTACCGATTAAATGAAACTGAATGAAAAGAATTTTACCCAGGCTAGCAATTACCTACCTAATAATGTTTCTCATCATTTTCTTGTAACTGATATACTACATCATACTTGACCTACTACCTGGTTAATGTCGCGGTCAGTTTTTCACATCAGACATTAATTTGTCGACATGTCAGATTCATCAGCACATTATGATGAAAGAAAATAATATAAGAAGTTTTTTGTTTTTTCACTTGTATTTTTGAAGTTTTTTGTTTTTGCACTTGTATTTTTGAAGTAAAACATGAAGTGTAGTTTATTTGAGTTCGACGACCTATTTTGTGTAATGGTTGAGCAGTCGGCTTCTACACCAAAGGTCGCGAGTTCGATCCCTGCACAATACAAACATTTGTGTGCATGAATATATCTGTTTGTATTGGTCTGGGTGTTTCCTATGTAGGTACATTAAGTATGTATGTATTGATAAAAGAGAACGAATTTAAGTATTGTCATTGTACGTTGTCTCCCATATCCCAATACTAATAATACAATGAGGTCATCATGGATATTTATAGTCAACTAGCAGCCGCCCGCGACTTCGTCCGCGTGGACTTAGCTGTATGTGAATTTTCCCGCTTTTCTGTTGAAATTTTCCTGAATTTTCTTTGCTTCAAACCTCACGGAACCCGAAACCATTCCAACGAATGCAAAACCGTGGAAATCGGTTGGTGCGTTCTGGAGTTATAGCGTCAGGAAGGAAAACCCGACTTATTTTTATATAGTAGATTAAGTTTATGAAAAAAAATGCATTGCAGTTGTATAGTTTGTGAGTAAATGGAATGTGTGTATTTTATAACTTAAACTTATTTATGAACTTAGTCCCCCAAAAATTTTAACCATCTACCAAAAATGCGCTTAACTCTTAAAAATCCCATAGCAAAAGGGCTTCACATAGTTCAACCTCCTAACAAAAGTTTCGGAGGCAAACTATTTTGTTAGGGATCCTTTTAAATCCCAAAGACCCTCTCGCTAGCACTCTGGCCACCCTCTGTCACATGTGCGACTTTCTCTGTTATAAACTAATACATCTGCACTAAGGGATTTTTGCGTATCTTCGATGGGACGAAGAATAGGCATGGTAATTTTTTTGACATGGCAACTGTGTAGTTGTATTTGACAATAAAAGAAGCAAATGACTCACCGCACAGCACTCAGTTTGTACATGTATATGGACTACTCATATACATTTACAAACGGAATTAATTCATTAAAAAAATTAATAGCTAGGTATATAGGTATATTTGTTAGCAAGTAACAGTCAGACAACTAAAAAAATGTATTTGGCGGATGGAAAAAATCATACAAAATGAATTATTATGCTTTGAAAGCTTCTATAGTCATAGATAGGTGCTATAAAATAAAGAAAGTCATTTATTAGCTATCAATAAATCAGAAATACTTCAAAATTAATCCTTGAGTAATCGGTTACCCTTTTTTGTTGAATACTACAGCAAACTTAAATGCAAGTAAATAAGTATTAATACTTTCTAGACAAAAGAATTTCCAATTTTAACGTTACATCAGACATACAAGACATCGAAGTAAAATGCCAGATGTTAAGAAACTTCAAACAAAAAGCTTTCGCAGAAACAACTCATCGACCTATGAAGGCTTCGGTGTTCAGCTGACGATGGATCAATTTTCGTAGGAAGGCATTTCGAAAAGGGCCACTTTGAAACTAGGCATATAATGATCTTAATTATACATTGAATACAATCAATCAGCATTTGCTTGTGTTGAATTTACCTTTGGATCAAGCCAGCATAATATTGGGACCAAAACCCCTGGAGAATATTAATGGGATGAGTCGCCTGAATTAACATGGGCCCAGTTGACTAGTATTGAATTCAAATAGGTAAGAATGGTCTCAGGGGCGAAGTAAGAAAGTGGGTCTAGTTGTGTTGGATTTGGGGCAACAAGATGAACCAGGATTTAGTTAAATAGAGCAAAACATGTGTTAAGAATAAATGTCGTGTATTCTCTGAACAGTTGCTCCTTATCCCATCGAAAACACAAAGGTTAACCTTTTATTTGTTAGTTGGTATAGTTTATATTGTTCTTAGTATCAAAGAAAAACTAGAGACTCGTCATATTTCAAAGAGGTTCTATAAAATGTAAGTGCTGTGTTACTGAAAAATAGGAAAACGATTTTTTTTCAACTGGCTATGTTGTCGGAATGATTTAACCTACCGACCTATTAGGTGTAATGGAAAAGTTGTTTACTACACCAGAGGTCGCGGGTTCGTTCCCCGCGCAGTCCGGGTGTGTTCTATGTAAATTAAGTATATGTACAAAGAAAAAGAAGAAAGAAGATAAGAATTATGGTAATCTGTTGTCTAGTTTACTATAATACGAGCATTAATTAGCTCACTATGGGACTAGATGGCGCTGTGTGTAGTTATGTCCAGGTTTATTTATTAACATAAAGAGAACCGTCACTACAATTGAATATAGCCCTCAAAATTAACAGCAGCAGTTTTCAATAAAAATTATCGAATACCTATTCCACATAGCTTGTGATCCAGCCTGGCTTAATCCTCCAATTTAGAGCACAGGTGTTCTTGAGCCAACTCTCGCTATAAACTGCCCTTACTTTGAAATAACTTAGTCTAAGTTTCGCTTGCCGCATTTTAAAAGTGAGCCTTTGTCATTATACGTCTTTTTGGTTGCCTGTTGTGGGAGACTAAAGTATTTCTTTGTGTCATTTAAAGAAAAGGTGGACAAAGAAACAAAACACGTCTTTTTTTATTATAGTGGTCTTAAAGATGACCTGACTCCACCTGATGGGAAGCAGCCATGAAGGCCAGATATGGGGTTGAAAAACACAGTAGTGAACTACTTTGCTAGTCAATTTCATTTTGAAGACCTGCATAAGTGCCTTTTCACGCCCCGCTTTAAAAAACCCGGGATTGTAGGAAGAAGGAAACACATGCTCTGGAATAGCGTTCCACGTCTGGATAGCACGACACAGGAACCTTTACTGGGCACAGACCTCACCCTAACTACGAGGTGGCCTGAGCCTTACGCCAACACGCGGGCTCAGTGCGGATAGTTGGAGGGGTGTAAGGTTAGTGAGCAACCTTAATGTCAGATATAATCAAGCTGCCCAAGGTCTCACGCTTAGCTAACAACTGATATCTGCCAGCCAGGCAGCCTGGACTAGCTGCTTAAAGTTTCTTTCAGAGTTCGGACATGCCCGTAAAATACATCTAACATCATGCCTAAATAAAACGAGTGGTTTTACATATAGTCCGTTTGATAGACAATGGTACAATGGTAGCTATACAGTGGAGTGGGTTTATGGGTGTTAGGACGAAATTCAGTGCTCAATATACGCTTGTCCTATTGATTTTATGAGCTAAATGCATTCACTGAAATTCTGTGACCTTTATTAGGTCGAACGGCCATTTCGTGGATCAGCCTCACTGTGCCTTAAATATTATAGATAGATAAACAATATAATATGATTTTCTTTCTGAACATTGACAAAAAATACAGCTGAGTACTTCAGTCCAACTTACCTAAGAAATTCATTTTGACAGTTGCCAGTGTTATTGGATATTAAACTTTATGCAATGCTAAAAGAGATCAAGTGTTCTGTCGGGCTCTAAAGTCCAATTTCCGATGACACTGACATCTGTCAAAATGTATTTCTTAGATTAGTTGGACTGTACATTCAATGCAATGCAAAATTTAGGCGGCCTAGCTAGGCGGAGTAGCTATAACTCGCGATCTTTTTCAGGCATCCTCCAAGGTTTATTGGGACAGATTAGTAAGGATATTACTTTAAAGTTGGCCATTTAAGTTGGTATATGGATGGAGAGGCGTGGCTCAGTGGCTAAATACTCTGGTTTGGAACCCGATGGTCCTGAAACCAAATCTGACCGGAACACAGCTATTTTGTGCTCATTGTACAATTTGCGACTAACTCCCGGTTAACGGCGGTAGGTTGACCCCTTACCACGTTGGGTTCAGATTCCCTCGGCGAGATGTGGGCTTCTGAATGTTCCGTTCATCATCACAGCGACAATCAGTGTGCCTCTGTCTAACTCATTAGGGATAAAATATGGTCGTTGGGGGGTATGTTATGTTACGGATACCAACTAGATTTCGATTTGGATACCGGATTTGAAATTGCCCAAAGCTCCCACCTAATATTGCTTTAAGGCCTAGTGGGGGTAAAGCTTTGATCAACCTTCATTCTTATCAGCATCTAAAAGGCAAATCATTGATAATTGTAATCCCAGGGCCCGCAAGCCATCTACTCGGCAGACGAGACCACGCGAGCCGCGAGACGCGAGGTCACTAGGGATGGGACATATGCGCAGCCAATTCGGATACGTAACCGAAATTCGGTTGAAATAGATAAAAATAGTTTGTACCTATGTAATCAAAAAGAAAAGTACAGTTAACTTAGTTATAAAGAGTCATTTTGGCTTGAAAAAAGCCGTAAGCTTGTAGTACTAGAATGATAGAGCCGTATGTCGTTGAAAGAGTCACATAGACTAAATCTGCAAAGAAATGAATGTCATTTGGCAAGAGCAAAATAAAAAGCATGATGTGCCAATGACTGTATAATAGCGCATATACTGCCTATTTCACCTCACTCGCATTCGGTTTATTTTGTCTCTACCTGACAGTTGTCTAGAAGAGATCGCTCCCTAGAGATAAGACCACCTGAATTGAACATTGGCATATGCAATTTATTTGAACTGTAATGTTTTTAGAATATCAGTATATCTATCTTATGTGATTTTAAATAAAAAGATAGTTTCAGCTAAACATGTTCATGAAAAAAGTCATAACGACTACCGTTTTACCGTAAATTTGGACGTCACACAATGTTGAACTCCTGTAACAGACTCAATCACATTATTTAACTTAGCTGTCCCCACAATTCTGATTTAAGGATATAGCTGGTTATTTCACCAATAAATAGAAAGTCTTGAACAACTAAGTTTACGCGGTATTTCCTCTACAAAAGCTCCTTAAAACCAATTTCCTTTACAAAATTATGCTTCTTGAAACCGATCGGGTAAGTAGCCGAGAAACCAGCCCATCCCTATCGTCTGAGCAAGGGAGGAGAAGCCAAGGGTGAAGGAGGGGGGAGAGCCCCCCCCCCCCGTGTCGCGAAAAATTTGCGGTCCCCTTTTCCCGACCGAGACCTACATTTTCTACATTGTAACATAATTATGGCCCCTGCGTATGGGAAAAAGCGGTTTTAGGCAGCTTTCCACTGCTATGTGGTATCCGCATAAGATGTATTTATAAGCAAATGGAAGACGGTTCAATGGCTTAGGGATATTTTTAGCGACAAAAAAGGTATTTTATAGGTTGCTCCACTCTAAGACTTAGAAAAATCATTCTTAGCCAGACGAAGTTTGAGGAATATTTTTCCAATTTAAAAATAGATACCTAAAGATAAGAAAAACATACCTACTTTATAAAATAACGTTACTTTATAATACGAGTATCCCAAATTGTTGCTGTCATGGTGAACGTAACTCTTAGAAGCCCACATTATTACAAGTGAATTTGAACTCAACTATTTCGAGAGATTTTTTTTTTTTTTTTTTTTTTTTTTTTTTTTTTTTTTTTTTTGACGCTGAGGAAATGCATTACGCATACCCGCCCACCGGGGGGCAGACGGGTTATGTCGGACTCTCCACTGGGAAGGTTTACCCAGTGGCCTACCGACTAAAAACTCAGCGACTCCCTCTCATCGTCCACGTTGGGGAAATGCGGTAATGGTACGAAGCCTCCTACGCGTTCCCCCGGACGGAGCCCGCCTACACGGCGGGCAGGAAGCAGCCCCTCCCAAATGCGGAGGGGCCAGTAGGGACAGCCGAGGGCGTTGAGCCGTCCCTACCAGGCAGTGGTGGAGGCCGGTGCAATGCCGGCGCAGGTACCCCCGTACCGCGTGCCAGCTGGCCTCCTCCACGGAAAGATTGGGGACGACGGGCAACTCCTCGCCGCCTCCCGCCCCTCCTCGCCCTGCGGAGCGCACTTCTGGTGGGATCTTGCTCCCGCACGCGCTCCGCGGCCTCCTTTTCAGCCATCACCTCCTCACAGTAGGTGGCAACGGCTTTCCAAGCCTCCTTATCTGCCAGCATAGCTATGACGACGCTGGGGAGGTTTAAGTCTTGGCCAACTTTCGCGACCATCGCACTGCGCTGCGGGGCCCACTTCTGGCACACCGCGAAAGTGTGGTGCGCCGTGTCCTCCGCAGCACCGCACTCAAAACAGAGTGGGGCTTCCTCTCGGCGGATGCGGTGCAGATAGGAGCCGAAGCAGCCATGCCCCGTCATGATCTGCACCATCCTAAAGGAGAGGGAGCCATGCAGCCGTTCCTTTAAATTATTCAAAGTCAAGAAGTCCCTACCATTAATACTTCTTTCATTGAACAAATAGTAAACATTAAAGAAGCTAATTACGTTTTTTCTTATTTTAAAACATGCGTCGGCCGGGAATCGAACCCGGATCAACTGCTTGGAAGGCAACTATGCTGACCATTACACCACCAACGCATTTACTTATTCATTCCAATTTATGAAACAAAAGAAAATAGATCCATATTTTTTAATGGTTCGAACAAAAACTTATTGACACAAGTGTATATAAAATAACATAACAGATCTATACTATAATACTTCTCTCATTTAGAAGTTTTTAATAAGAGCGTTGGTGGTGTAATGGTCAGCATAGTTGCCTTCCAAGCAGTTGATCCGGGTTCGATTCCCGGCCGACGCACACTTTTTCATAAAAAAGCGCTAATGTAGCGTTGTTTTATCTGTGGTCGGCGCTCATAACAAAATTAGGTTTCAGAACGTAGCTGTCAGTGTCAGTTTGCAGTTTGTCAGATTTGACAGATCGAATGTCAGAGGTGCGGGGTGAATGGCCGATTAAATTTTATTTTTCATACTCTCGTACACCGGCATCCGAGCAGGGTCAGCACCAAGAGCCTCCAGGGCGTAGTGGAGCATCTGGTTTCTGTCCAGCAGGCCAGTGTTTTACTACAAATGGTAAGCCACCATAACCTTTTGGCCTCCGCTTTACGGAGACATCGCTGACTCCTGCATATTCTCAGTTTTGGTGTTATTTTCAGTGGTTTGTTGCCGCCACGTGCCTGGAGTCGAGGTTTGGAACCCCAAGATCCAAGCGGCCAATCATCCTCCGACAGGTGAGTCCAACAAGCCACTTACTAAGTGCTCCGCGTGTAGGTTAGGTTGCGCCCCATCAAGTGTTATACTCTCTTGTGCAGATTCCCCGCGTGGTCCCCCATCTCACGTTGTAGTCAGTAGACTAATGGCTGCATTTTTTCTCCTATTTAGGAGGTGTATCGTTACGGCCAAGGACTGGCATGGACCCGTCCCCCCTTCAGCACTCCATGAGGGTGGACTGAGGGAGACCACAGGCCGTCCCGGGACCACCACCACGTGGCCGAGTATCACCCATCTAACCCCTCCGTAGCACCCCACTACCCGCACAGCACCCTAAGCACATGTTAGGGCATTACTTATCCGTAGAGTTACCAACCAAGCCAGCCTAAGACCCTGATTTTTATAATTAGGAAGTAGGACTTCCAATGTATCTTTTATTAACTTTAAAGTATTATAGTCTTTATTATGTGGCCATGTGAACTGAGCTCTCCGCAGGCGGTTTAAGAACCGGCACTGAGGCTCAGGGCCCATGGCGAGTTAGGTTTCTATTTTATAGGTTTATAAGTTTTCTGTAACCTATCTATAATATAGATCTATTGAGGTATCTAGGACATCCCTATTTTATTAAATAAATAACTTGTTCCAGTGCTGCTAGTTTACATTTTTATAACCTTCAGCCCCGCCCTTCAGGCCTAGGTTAACTTAGTACCTTATGTGCAAAAATAAACACTTTACAAATAAGTTACAATTATATCTCAAATTTAGAAAATTATTCTATTTATGGTAGGTATAAACTACAGTGGGTACAAAAATCAAGTAAGTATAAAGTTGTAACCTAAAAAACACATGTTACCCTAATATGTGAAGGGTGAAAAAAATGTTGAGGGTGGAAAAATGCGGTGGGCGATACCTCTGAACACGGCGGCACACTCGCGTAGCACAAGATGGTGGATAAGCACAGCACAGTTTGGGAGAAAAAATGTATGGGTAAAATATTACAAGACAAGAAAAAAATGTATGGTTACCAACCAACCTAATCTGAGCTAAAAACGACCAGAATTTAGTACTAGCTCAGCCTAAAATCACTATATTCGGGCGCCATTGTAAAGTGATATTTTTGCACATAAGGTACTAAGTTAACCTAGGCCTGAAGGGCGGGGCTGAAGGTTATAAAAATGTAAACTAGCAGCACTGGAACAAGTTATTTATTTAATAAAATAGGGATGTCCTAGATACCTCAATAGATCTATATTATAGATAGGTTACAGAAAACTTATAAACCTATAAAATAGAAACCTAACTCGCCATGGGCCCTGAGCCTCAGTGCCGGTTCTTAAACCGCCTGCGGAGAGCTCAGTTCACATGGCCACATAATAAAGACTATAATACTTTAAAGTTAATAAAAGATACATTGGAAGTCCTACTTCCTAATTATAAAAATCAGGGTCTTAGGCTGGCTTGGTTGGTAACTCTACGGATAAGTAATGCCCTAACATGTGCTTAGGGTGCTGTGCGGGTAGTGGGGTGCTACGGAGGGGTTAGATGGGTGATACTCGGCCACGTGGTGGTGGTCCCGGGACGGCCTGTGGTCTCCCTCAGTCCACCCTCATGGAGTGCTGAAGGGGGGACGGGTCCATGCCAGTCCTTGGCCGTAACGATACACCTCCTAAATAGGAGAAAAAATGCAGCCATTAGTCTACTGACTACAACGTGAGATGGGGGACCACGCGGGGAATCTGCACAAGAGAGTATAACACTTGATGGGGCGCAACCTAACCTACACGCGGAGCACTTAGTAAGTGGCTTGTTGGACTCACCTGTCGGAGGATGATTGGCCGCTTGGATCTTGGGGTTCCAAACCTCGACTCCAGGCACGTGGCGGCAACAAACCACTGAAAATAACACCAAAACTGAGAATATGCAGGAGTCAGCGATGTCTCCGTAAAGCGGAGGCCAAAAGGTTATGGTGGCTTACCATTTGTAGTAAAACACTGGCCTGCTGGACAGAAACCAGATGCTCCACTACGCCCTGGAGGCTCTTGGTGCTGACCCTGCTCGGATGCCGGTGTACGAGAGTATGAAAAATAAAATTTAATCGGCCATTCACCCCGCACCTCTGACATTCGATCTGTCAAATCTGACAAACTGCAAACTGACACTGACAGCTACGTTCTGAAACCTAATTTTGTTATGAGCGCCGACCACAGATAAAACAACGCTACACTAATTAGCCTCAAAAGATACTATTAATTTATTACTTTGCGCAAGGAACGGACGTGAGACCATAGCTTTGAGTTCTGTAGATCAGAAAGTATATAATAATGATAAAATAAAAAGAAGTAACATTAAATGTGTCCAACTGACTCTCTCTCTTTCTCTCTGTGTGTTTATGTTTCCTTGTGTGCGCGCACTTGTGTGTCTAGGTGTGTGAGTGTATTCAAATCGATGTGTTTTAAAACAATCAGACAACACGAAGTTGCATCGTGCTATGACGCGGCATCGTTGCACGTTACGGCGTCGTTGAAAAAACGAGTGATTGTGTGCGTGCGTCTTTGTGTGCGTATGCTAGCGTGTGTGTGCGTTCGCGCGTTTTCGTTTGTGTGTATAACGTTCCAAAATCTATGTTACAACAAATAATGACCAAGTACGTTTAAACCTTACGTCAGAAAGATATTTAACCCGGTTGTACTTCAGTTGACCCGTCCCAACAGCTAAATAGTGCTAAATGACAGCGCCTTATACATCCAAATGTATAATTATATCTCTGATGGCGCTTCATACTAAGTTGAAAATACAAACAAGTATCATAAAATGATAAAAGAAAAACCAAATAAAAAAGAGACTTGTCAAAAGATTTGTTTTCGTGTGCAACTGATTCTCTCTCTATCTCTCGCCGTCTCTGCGTCTGCGTGTGTGTGTGTGTGTGTGTGTGTATTTGTGAGTGCGTATTATTGCGTGCGTGTGCGTGTTTGTTTTGTGTGTATAACGTTTCCAAAATCTATATTACAACAAATAATGACCAAGTACGTATAAACCTTGCGTCAGAAAGATATTTAACCCGGTTGTACTTCAGTTGACCCGTCCCAACCGCTAAGTAGTGCTAAATGACAGCGCCTTATACATCCAAATGTATAATTATATCTCTGATGGCGCCCTGCCAGCGGACTGACCTCGGTGTTATTGCCTTCAACCCTTACTTTTATTAGATAACGTTTGCACAGATTGCACATGTTAAGGGTCGTTAATAAACCGTGATTTTATAATTAGTGGTCAATTAGGACAGTTTGCTTTTGACTGGTAATTTTATTAGTTTATGGGCTAGTTAACCGTACTTACGGTTTTTGAAAGCCATTTGACACATAGAAAACAATGTTTTGAATTCTGAAAAAATACGACCTGTACCAGTTGAGGATCAAATCCAGTCAAAAACGTATTCGGTTACAAAATTTCATAAACTTCACTAGATTGAAAAATCTTAGAGTTACCTTCTTTCATAATGTTTTCTCTAAACTATTGATTATTACTATTAATTTTTAACTTTATTAAAATCCACTTCATTTTTATAAAAAAAAATCGCAGTGTTTGAAACGAATAAAACTATGGGCTCATTTACTATGTTAGAGAAACAGACAGAGCTGGGTAACCTACGAATAGTTAGTTAAATTATGTTTTTTTTTCTTTACCTGTCACGTCAGCCCTAAGACTGAAAGAGAAAAACTTTACAGAAGTTATCTTTAGAAGTTAGTTCTGCAGTGCTGTTTAAGTTTTTATGAACAAGGGGGAAACTTAGTCTGATGGTATATTTCATTTTTAATTAAAATCTTCTGAATCAAATCAGCCCATCAAAAATAACAATAACAATTACATTAATTTGTCTTTTAAGAACGTACGGCCTAGGACTTAACTAACAACTTGAAGATTGTTTACACAAGTGCTTAAGAATTAAATATATTTTACTGAAAAGCCATTTCTTTCAAAGTCTTTAACAAGTGCGTTGGTGGTGTAATGGTCAGCATAGTTGCCTTCCAAGCAGTTGATCCGGGTTCGATTCCCGGCCGACGCACACTTTTTAATTAAACTTATTACGCCAATTAGCAGCAATCTACTCGACATGAGGTACCTATTTGTTGCCCTGATAAGGTAGCAGGGTTTTTTGGTGAAAGCTGGTCGTCTACAACCGTCCCCTCTTGAAAGCTTTAGGAAAGCTAATGTAGGCGTAGGCTAAATTCTAGGCTAAAAAGAGGGATTTTTTTAAAGACACTTGTGACACTAATAGCGTAATCTCTTTAATTACAACCGAATTATATTTCCTGTTAAGGTAATTTCATAAAAGTGAGAAATTAAAATACGACGAAAAGAACAATTTGTTTTTGAAGCATTTGCAAAATTATGAAAATCAGGCGCTATCTGTAAAAATAGGCTAAAAACTAAATACACTTGTAGTTTTTTATTATGTATTTAAATCGAACACACGCACACGTTAATCAATAAATTTTCGTTATGTTGAGGTATGAGCTGAATGGAAATCGAACCTAGGACTTTCGATACCTATTGCACCAACGGCCACCGAATTTTTAGTATTCTTTTTCAGGGTTCTGTAGTTCACAAATAACTACCAAAACTAGTTTTCCCTTAATTACGTCTGTCTCTCTGACTTTCGCTCAGCAAAGGGACTTTTACCCCCGAATTCACAAACGCCAATCAATATTAAGGGCAGATATTCCTTGAAAAGCTTCTTCGGACAACCAACATAGCTGGCCGAGTATAACATAATATGAAATGAAAAGGAAGAAAATAAGTCAATAATTTCATCGAGTCAAACTCTGCGAATATGCCTATGAACAAATGGCTATAATGGAGTAAAAAATTAATATTAAAAAACATCACAAAAAGAGAAGAGTGAAGTTCTAAAAATCATTAAATTCAATGCAATTTTGGCTAGATTAGGTCCTCAGTTACTACATAAATATTTTTTTAATTTAAAACATTGGTCAAGCAATGTGTCAGATGGGTTTTAAAAACTGTAACTGCGGCATACCTAGCCTTAATTATCATTGCTGTTTTTATTGTTTTTCTTATCGCTTTCGCACAACCTCACTCATTGTCCTGTAGAAAATCCTCTACTGAAGGATTTCTGAAAGAGATGGCTTTATAGCGATAAGACCGCGTGAATTGGATAATAAATGTCTACTGATAATTACTTACGGCAGGTTTGTGCAATAAAGATTATTAATTTCATTTTCTCACTTACATAAGCTTATTGGGAACATCTGCTTCGTAATAATTTCATTGTTTAGATTAAAATCGTTAATTATCCATCATTGTTCCAAAATTATTGTTTTATGCAGTAAATTCTCAGAATATTTCGAAGAGTAAGCAAGAGCGTTGGTGGTGTAATGGTCAGCATAGTTGCCTTCCAAGCAGTTGATCCGGGTTCGATTCCCGGCCGACGCACACTTTTGAAAGCTCTTTGGGTCTTAATTAGCTATTTATCAGTGAAAATTTATTTAGCTCAGAAGATATTCTCTTAATGGTATGACAGGCTACCCATTCCCGGTCAGTCCTCTTTGCTTAAATTGCGGAGGAATATCATTTGGCAAGAGCAAGATAGGTAACGACAGTAAGTAGCCTGAAGAGCTGTTGACTGTACAGAGGCGCTCACATCAACCTTTACATAGGGGCACCTTTATGCTGTTGACGGAAGACCAACTTTGCAATGGTTTTGTAAAGGTTGATGTGGGCCTCTGAATTAAATTTTTATTATTATTATTTTTTTTTTATTTTGCCTCGGCCCGTCTCAGGAGTTGTTGAAATAGCCTATGTTACTAACTGCCGCACTTTACAATGTTATAGAAATGAATTCATGATCAACTTTTGACAATGTCAAATAATATGACACTTATGAAATTAAATCCAAGAAAGAAGCTTTAACGAGATAAGATTTTCAATTTATTCTACAGGATATTCAATAATAGTTTTCTTTTCTCTTATTAATACACATACCCATACATATTCCCTAATGGGCTAGTTAGAGGCACACTGTTTGTTGCCGGCATGGTGAACGGAACACTTAGAAGCCCACATTTCGCCTAGGGAAAGTGATCCCAAACTGGTAAGGGGCGAGCCTACTGCCGTTATCCGGGTTGCTTGGGTTTTATATCGGTGTTTTCTATCACCGGGAGTTAACAATTGTACAACGAACACAAAGTAGGTGTGTTCTAGCCAGATTTAGTTAGATTTGTTTTTGTACTAATGTAAGTGTATAAGTTTTAATACATTGTATGTACCTACTATCATTTTATAACATTGGTCTAAATTATTTTCCCTCGTCACAATACGCCATAAGCCCCAACCCATGGTTTGAGGGATTCAAACCGTTTTTCTTTCAAAAAGTGAAAAATATCTTTTGTTAAAAAGTCGCTTTATTCACATTTCTTTTGTCAAATTGCTATGGTGTTTAAGTTCCTCATCTTTTCTTTGGGGTCTTCAAAAAGCTTAATTTTCCCTTAGAAAGTTTGACAAAGAAGCACTTTAATTTTAAAAGCTTTTTTATAGCTAGTATCTATTTGGTGTCAGATAAACAAGTTAGCTACCTTCCTCGGTTTGTATTATGAATACCTACTAAAAAAAATACCTAAATGAATACAATAATTAAAATACAAGATTTAAGCTAGGTAATAACCATTCGGTAATATTATGGTACTTACCACTTACTACGGTCTTGAGTTACCGTAACTTCACCTTTTGAAAATTTAAATATCTTGATAGCTACTAATACTTACTACTTAATAATGTTTTAGAGAAACATTTAGGCATTTAACTCGATTACTTCCATTATTTATAAATTAGAAAAATTAGATCAAATTATTCGATACACTTTCATTCTACTTAGAGGACTTCTTTTGAATAGCGTTATGATTCAATAAGTTGTCGTTTCATATCCAGTCGGTATTTTTTAGATATCAGCTAAAACTTTCACTTGGTACCTACTTCATATCTCTAAAGAAGTCTTTCTAACACATTTTAGAAATAACGTTTAGATTATGTGAAAAAACAAACAACAATTAGTTTATAAGCAAAGTTCATAGAAAGATGAGATAAAATGTCACAGATAAAACAACAAGATAGCACAGATAATCTAAAAAACATCACAACTGCACAACGGTTACACAATCGATAGCCCAAACTTACTTGGTCCAAATGTAACATCATCCACATAAAGGCATCCGAATTGACATAACTTCACACTTATCTACGCATAACTAAGCAGACACCATGATAAATCTCTAAAATAAATGAAACGAATAAAGGACGGAGGAAAATGCGAAAAATTCCGCAGATGTCAAATGAAAACTATTGCCAAAAAGCGCGGTATTCATTTGACATTTCATTTTTTAAACAAAAAAAGGAAGGAGAGAAATAAAAAGTGCAAAGAGGTTTTAATCTGATGGATTTTGTGGTTTTACTTTTAAAAAATGGCGATGTTCGCGCGAATACGTCCGCTCGCGGCGCGGTCGCCGCGTACACTGAGGTGCCTGGAGGGGTATATTCTATACTTACGTGTTTACATCTTAAATGGGGTAGGTTCAGAGTAGGGAAGCGCAGAGGGAGCGGGGACGTCTGGGGTAAATCCGCATTGTACATGTTTGCGGAAAATGTGTTTTTCTACAGCATTACACACAGTGTACGTTTTAAGAGTACCTAATAGTATTGACGATCTGAAGAATCTTGCGGATCTTATAGACAGTAACTAGGTCATTGTTTTGTGTTGCCTACTTTCACAATTATAGTTAACTTATGATTTTCTGAACTTTCACAGATAAGGTAACAGTACGAATTTACTCACCCACTACTGGCCAAAGCGGGCATGATCACTATGCGTGCGGATTTTTGACCGCACACCATAAATGTTGTTAAAAAATATTCAATTCCGCAAAAAAAATGTGCGTCGGCCGGGAATCGAACCCGGATCAACTGCTTGGAAGGCAACTATGCTGACCATTACACCACCAACGCATATGTATAAAGTTAAGTATATCTCGATCACGAGGAAATAAATAAAATGTTTACTCAGCTGTTTGGGAGACTTTACAATCACACTGGTACTGTTGGTTAAGAAAACTGCAGTATACAGTAACTCATAGAGTTTGCAAATTAAAACGCTGAAATTACTTTCGAAACTTGATTCAAGCTTAAGCGTTGATTAAAGCATTTTGCTATAACTGACTTTCAATATTCCTAAGTTTCAAGCACAATTTCTGTAATTTTGTAGCATAAGACTTACTATGTGCACACACATGCAACGTTTATTTAATAACACCCAGGTTTCATTCTCAAACACAATTTAAATACTGTTTTTTCTTCTAAAAATGGCACCCAACGTGGTGTTGAGCTTTCAGAACTTAGACTGAAACTAAAATAATTACAAAGAGATAAATCAACAAAACATTTGAAAATGATTTGGGTGTTTCAAATTGTGTTATTAAAGTTGCCTGTTTATCGGTTTTTTATAACGTGTATTTTGAAGAGCGTGCGCAGGAACTTCATGACCTGATACCACCCTCCACTTTCTACCACCAGACCACTAGACGCTAGGGCTTTCAGCCCCATGTGGTTGACTTTCAGGCCGTCTGGACTAAGCGGTTTGGTGCTTCCTATTTAGTCCGTATGCTAAGGAGTGGAACTCCCTCCCTGCGTCTGTGTTTCCGGAAACATACAACCTTGGAGTCTTCAAGGCAAGAGTAAATAGGCATTTTCTGGGTAAGCGTGTTACACCTTTGGCATCGTCATCGCTTACCATCAGGTGAGTTCAAACGCAAACCCATTTTGAATAAAAAAAACTAAGCATTTTTGTTTTTCAACATTGGCGCCCAACGTGGTGTTAAGATTTTTAAAACTTTGTCTTAATTAACTATGACAAAAATATCGTCTCTTATTAGCTACCAGATTTATGTCGCTTTTTGTACTTCCTACTACTTATCGAGTGGTCTGCTCTAGTTACCAATAAAAATATTTACCTGGTCACACCTATTAAAAATGACCATTGATAGGAATATAGTTATGAATTCATACTTAATACTTAGAATCACGAAAAGGATACATTATAAATGAAATAATATGAATAAAACCTTGAAGAAGATACCGTTCGCTTTATGAAACTTACCCCCGAATTCACAAAAGCAAATCAACGTTGGTGATCCCTCAGAAGTGTAGTGTTGAGGACCGATCGCATACGCACGGGAGGAGACGTGCGGGAGGCATCTCCACCGTCGTTCGCCCTCCCACTGCTGAGGTCGGACGCCAGCCCGCTCAGCTCGCCCACTTACCAGCAGCACCCGACACAGCTTGGACCTCGGCTCTTCCGACCGCGATTCCGTAATTTAACACCGTGCCCAAATTTAGAAGTTTGTTGTAAACGAATAAACCAGCTCCTATAAAGTATACAGTCCACTTATTTTACGTCCCGTTAGGACCCTAACAGTAGTTCCTTTCAGTTCTATTAACAGTTTGCAGGACAGCACGAGTGTGAGCGCGTGCAGTTTATTCAGTAAGAACTACGTCTTACTGCCATCTAGCGAAAGCAAGCGGGACCTACATCTAAAGCGCTTTCCGAAGCACGGAACTTCTCTGTCCGCTTTAGTACTCTACACAAAAGACCAAGTTACCGTCTACGTACAAAATATACGTCTCCCAGCGGATGTTATTATTACCGTAGTTGCGTTTCATTGCGGCAACCGAATTACTGACGAAATATTGAGAATTTTGTTCTTCGCGTGGCTCAGGTGCCCGTGGCGCAGTTGTGACAGTGATCGGCGACGATCGCTGTTGTAAAGCAACACACGCCGGGTCGGAAATGGGATGGGTGACCACCCTGACCGAAATCTTGTGACGTGTATTTCGGGCATCTCCGTGCTTTGGAAGGCACGTTGAACAGTTGGTCACAGTTGACGTCGCTAGATGTCAGTCGTTAAGCCTAGTCAGAAGCCTTAGGGCGGCTTGATAACATCTGACATTCAAAGGTTGCTCACTAACCTTACACCCCACAATAATCCGCACTGAGCCCGCGTGTTGGAGTATGGCTAGTTCCACCTCATAGTTGAGGTGAAGCCTGTGCCCAGCTGTGGGACGTGTATGGGCCGTATATCGTCACCGTCGTGTCAAAATTAAATAACCAACAAAACCAAAACTCTGAGATATTCACGTTTTTGTGTTTTTTTTTTAAAAATGGCAATAACTTTTTAAGGTGAAGAAAATTTACTGTGGATCTTTCGATATGTTATACAGATGGTTTACTTTCATAATTTGAGTAGTCTGCCATGATGTTACTTTTTACTGTTTTAAATAGAAAAATAAAAAAGCAATTATTTAGTTTTGCCACACACTTTTTTTCCAACTAAGTTGCAGTTATCAAGTTTTTGTATGTCACTTAGCAAGTTTTGCCACACCCAAGAAGTAACTAATAGGAATATTTCCAGTGAATAAGAGGGCTTATTTAATTTTGCTTCAGTTTCACTGACCTAAATTTTGATGTTATCGTTTTATTTTATTTCATTTATTTATGAAATTTTGGTGAAAATATCTGTAATCATGTCAGCCGAACGACGCCCACTGCTGGACATAGGACTGCTCGTTGTGGAGATCCTTGGATCTCCACAACGATCAGTCCTGCGCTGTCCACATCCAGCAGCTTCCCGCGACCTTGACCAAATCGTAGGTCCACCTTGTGGAGGGCCTGCCCCCGGAACATCGTCCGGTACGCGGTCGCCATTCCAGAACCTTTCCGCCCCAACGACCATCAATTCTCCGCGCTACGTGTCCCGCCCACTTCAAAGATGCAAACCTTCGGGGGATATCGGTTGCCTTAGTTCTCCTGCGGATCTCATCATTTCTGATTCGATTAAGCAGGGAAATTCCCAGCATCGCTCTCTCCATTGCTCACTGGGCGACCTTGAGCCTTCTTATGAGACCCATAGTGAACGGCCACGTCTCACTCACATTATGTCATTACTGTCAACACACACTGGTCAAAGACTTTCGTCTTGAGACATTTAGGTATTTTGGATGCGAATATATGCCTGAGGTTCCCGAACGCTGCCCATCCGAGCTGGATTCGACGAGAGATCTCTTTCTCGAAGTTGGACTAACCTAACTGAACTGCCTGTCCCAGGTGTCCCAACATACTCGAAGATCTCGAAGATGCTTCTTAAAGGAGATGCATTACCGAGATCTTCGAGCATTATGTTCAGGTCTTCCAAGGTCTCAGCCTTAAGAACTACTTCATCGGCAAATCGTAAGTGTGTTAGGTACTCGCCATTGATGTTAATGCCGCATCCTTTCCAGTCCAGAAGCATGAAAATATCCTCAGCTGTGAACAATTTCGGAGAAATAGCGTCTCCTTGTCTCACGCCTCACTGTAGTTGGATTGGATTAGATTTCTGGTTCTGTAATCGGACGGACATGGTGACGTTTTGGTATATGTCCACATTGTTGCTGTTCTCAAGGGCTTCGACGCTTCGAAGCCCTTGGGAACAATAAACCCGCTGGTTTGAAGCTGAAAGCACTCGGGTTTGCGAATCTGAGCCGGTATAGGTCGGCGGAGCGTGGATGTCATCAGTCGCCCTCTCTTAAGCGTCGATATTCAATGTGCCTCTGACCATGCGGTGATCGCTTCCTATCTTAAGAGTGCGCATAAAGCAAAACTACCAATCTTTTTCTTGATTGTACGTGATAAATACTAGATGAAATTTTATGAATTTATTAAATGTTACGCTACATGATATTTTCAAGGGTTGTGTTTGATCAAAAACATAAAATAATTAAATTATCTCGATAAAAAAAAATCACGAAGTTACGTCTGATTTTCCCTTTTTTTCGTTTTATACTGGACATGGCAATTACTATGATGACAATTTTTTTATAAATAATTATATTGAAAAATAAGTAAGGGCTATGTCTAGTCATTTTTTAAAATTCCTTTTAGTTTTGGATTTATAACGATTAAACACTTTTGGCACTTAATACGTTTTGATTCCGCGGAAAAAGCCATCTCCCGTCGCACGTTTGTGAAGCTTGACACATATTTCTATTTCACACATCAGTACCGATCGCTCCGTTGAGACGAGAAGACTACGCTCAAATTCTTAGCTGCTCCGAGTTTTAAAATAAATAGTGAAATGGGGAAAAAGAAAAGGACTTTAAAAAGACTTAGTAAACGAGAGCTAAAAAAGTTACAAACTGAAAGGATGGCTAATTGTCGAAGGTATGTTGTATTGTATTTTAAGAGAAATAAATTCATTTGAGTCGATCTAGTAAGATGACGTAAACAGATGGTGTAAAGTATATGCTAAGTAATCACATGACTTTAGTTGGTCTCTTCAAATAATAGGTTGATTTCGAAGGAATTTGTTTCAATCCACCAGGTATTTATTGTAAGTAAATTGTTTTCAAATAATATTTAATTTTCAGAATTGCTGTAACTCAAAATATTTCACAATCTGACAGGTGTTATCAAAATGTAGTTGTGGAGGCATGCGTGTCGTCGACTATGTAGGTCTCTTTAAAAATAGTATCCATACTCGCTTTTCCATCTTGGGGTTTTTTTTTTAGTAAAGTTGAAGCTGGCTGAAACAATAACTAGTTACTACCACATGAGTAAATATACTAAGTACTGTTTTTATTTTACAGAACAACATTGAATTTGGAAAATGTAGACCCTAATAGACAGCCTATATCTACAGACTATTGTCAGCCAGAAAAAAATACTTAACGTAATGATTACTCGAGGAATGAAGATAATACTCCAGGGCCCTGTTCAATAAACATTACAATTCTACAATTATGTAAAAAACTTACATATTTGTAAAGTTTTGCTACAAGTGCTGTTTAATAAACACTACAATTATGTAGAAAATCTACAAGAGAAAACCTTACAAATATGTAACTGCAAATGCTGTTTAATAAACACTACAAATATTATAAATTATAATTATGTGTTTACTCAAAACGCCGCTGCATTTTTTATAACTACTCATTACTTCTGTCTTTACTTACACTACTAGTTGTTAGGAATATTTCTCTAATTTCATCCAATTTCCTTTCCTTTTTAGGTTGAGGCACAAAATTGTAAAGTTCTGACACAGGGTAAGCCCACCTGTCGGAATTTTACTACAATTTACATAAAATGTAGACTTGTAACTACAATTATGCGTTCAATAAACCAGTTTTCCCTACAAATATGTAAATTGTCACCTGTAGAAAGAAAATGTTTATTGAACAGAAACTTGTAAAATTGTAGCTACAATTCTACAAATTTGTAGATTTTCCACCATGGTAAAATTGTAACTTGTAAGTTTTATTGAACAGAAACTTGTAGAATTGTAGCCTGTAAGTTTTTTACATAATTGTAGAATTGTAATGTTTATTGTACAGGGCCCAGAAAGGTATCCGCCTAAATTCTTACAGTACAATCGATAACATTTAAACTAGTGGAGACCTGTCATTAGAAAAATAACGAATGGGAAATAGTCATTTGAGAAATAACGTTAGATAATTTCTGATAAAGTTATCACTTTCCAAACCATCCTTTCTTAAATGAAAGTAACTAAGCGCAAACAGACGCCGAAATTAACCATTTCCCGCCTACTTTTTTGCCTGGCCGCTGCTTTGCACTCTCCTGTAAATATAAAATAAATCCGATCAGTTGAACGGAAAAGGGTGGATTTGGGTGGGGTGGTTAGAACTGCAACCACAAAACGCATGAGCCGAGCGATATTTTGACTCAGAACGCCACTTGCTACGAGCACTTTAATGCTTAATTGCAAATGACTTTCCTAATAGTGGGTAATTTGTGCCTTTTTTTAACATAAATTCTGTAAAATATGGCTTCCGCATTTTTTTTTCTACTGCGTCATTTCTGCATGTTTTTTTTTGGAAATAGCTGAACTTTTTCATTACAGTTCATTGAAGCGACGACGCACTCTAAGTAGTCGGCCACAAGCTCAGAATGAAGATCAGGCTGAAAATTTGTACGATGCAGCAGAGAGAGTGATAATAGACAAGTTGTATTTCTTTGAAAAAATAAAAATGGTATCGAATCATGCTCCTCAATTCGGTTGCACTCTATCTAACATAAACATCACAGGAGAAACGTGGGTAAAGTGGGTGGCCACCGTTTTCTGGGATTCACAAGGTTTGATCTACATCGATTACCTTGAGAAGGGTAAAACTATAACAGGGCCAATAAATCGGCATAGTAAATATGCCGATTTATTGGCCTGATTCGACGCCGAATTAAAGAAAAAACGACCCCACCTGGCGAAGAAAAATGTGCAGTTTCACCACGACAACGCACCGGTTCACACGTCTGCCGTTGCCATGGTCAAATTGGTCGCATTGCGCTACAAATTGCTGCCCCATCCACCGTATTCTCCAGAGTTGGCCCCTTGAGACTTCTTTCTGTTTCCTAATCTGAAAAAAACACTCCCCGGGAATAGATATGGATCAAATAAGGAGGTCATTGCCGCCACGGAGGCCTATTTTGCAGAGTTTGACAAAAACTATTTTTCGGACGGGTTAAAAAAGTTTCAGCATCGCTGTGCTAAGTGTATCGAACTGAATGGAGACTATGTTGAAAAATAAATTGCCATTTTCCAAAATTTTCCTTTACTTTTTGTAGGCTAAGTAAGTATTAATTGAATGACCCCCGTATAATATGTACATACTTGAAATAAAGATGATGTTTTTGGCATTCATTTTCATTTTTCATTCACCTTTCAACGCCCTATAAACCAGATACAATTGAAAATCTATTATTATAATCGCTGACAATCGCGCCAGGCGGGATGCGACCCTTTAATTAGTCTTCAGTTGGTGGGGGAGAGTCAAACCACCCACTCATGAGTTCGCACCTTGGCGTTGCGAGGGGGCTTAGTACCGGTGGTAGGGTCCAACCACCGGGAAGCGAATAGAACTCAGGAGTGGCAGTGTGGTGGACTAGCCACCCACTCGCTGAGGCCCGTAAGGGTGACACGTGGGGTTGCGGGGCCAGTGCGGCCTACAAGCGCCTTGAGGCGCGTAGTAGCGGCCGCGGGGTTTTAGTCGGTAGGAGTCCAACATAACTTCGTCGTCTCCCCGGGCGGCGAGGTATCCATGAAGATTTCCCCACGAAAAAAAAGGCGGGTCAAATCATGACACCGGGGAGCTTTTATTTATAAATATACAAATGCGTCCACCTATTACTGTCACTAATATAGAACAAAGAACGCAAAAAAAACCCGCTTGTGTATTTACTTTAAAATATTTTATTTATATTTTAGTATATAAAAATAAGTCGTGTTTTCCTTCCTGACGCTATAACTCCAGAACGCACTAATCGATTTCCACGGTTTTGCATTCGTTGTAATGGTCTTGGGCTCCGTGAGGTTTATAGCAAAGAAAAATCAGGAAAATTTCTACAGAAAAGCGGGAAAATCTTTTTTCACATACAGCTAAGTCCACGCGGACGAAGTCGCGGGCGACTGCTAGTATTTAGTATTTATTGTGAAAAAATCAACTGGTGACAGATAGACAGTGTAGTCTATGTAATAGGGTCCTGTTTTTTTGTTACAAAGTAAATAACTTATATACAAAGTAAAATTACACAAATTAAAATGTAGGTAATGTATTCACAAAAATAATGCCCACTGCGTTATCTGATTGTTTTACGTATACTACGGAAGCTACGCGTTGAGCGAGCGAGAGAGATGTATTGTGGTTCGGCGGGCGATAGTGTTCGCAGAGAGGGGGGCGCGGGTGAATTTTGATAATTTGCTGGGTTTATACGCACTCTTAACAGCGTTGATCACAGCGACATCATTGAATATATATTTCTTCGTCGTGATAAAATTGATCTCGTTTTTGACCTTACCGTCCGGACTAATCTAGGTGCGGTTTACGGGCTTCTTGAAGAAAGAGCTCATCATAAAGAGGTACTCCTTCTCCATGAAGTCGGCCAGCAATAATCTGGCCCCTATTGTTCCGTTGCCCATATCCAAATTGCCCTACTCTCAGCTCATCACCGCAGCGTTGCCCCAACTTCACATTAAAATCCCCCCTCACAACTGTGTAGTGGGTTTTATGGCTATGCATGTCTTTAGAAATCTCCTCATACATAGCCTCCACCTCGACATCGTCGTGTTTCGAGATCGGAGCGTAGACCTGAATGACATTCAACGAATATCGTTTCGATTTTCTGAGTATCAGGTACGCTACCCTGCTCGAAACACTTCCGATAGTGATCACGTTGTTGACAGGGGACTTCTTAAGATCAACCCAACACCACCTAGAAACTGTTGGTCGCCCTCCTCGTGGTATAGTAAGTAACCGGATTGCAGGGTTATAGAGTCCTCCTCCTCTCTTAGGACTTCAGATAACCCAATAATTTCCCAATGTAACTTACCAATTCTTCTAACTCCACGAGGTTCGCGTCGAGCCTCAGTGTGCGCGAGTTTAATGTTGCCAGGTCGAGTCGTCGATGGTGGCAGCCGGATTTTACCCGTGGATTCCTAGCACCCCCTACCCCACCGTTACCATGACCGCGGCCCTAGCCAGGAATCGCCACGCTTGATTGAGAATCAAATGCTTACGTTTTGAAAAACAATTTCCGGGCATTATTGAATTTAGATAATGGTTACAACGGTCCATATTGTCGACTAGGCTATAGGCTAGACAAACTAGAAGAAGAACACCTGCTGCTGCAATTACTTAATATAGCCTTCAAAATCGTAAACTACATGCATCGTATAAAAGTTTGCCTGCATCATCAGCTCAACTTGACGTCAATGAGCTAGACGTTGAATCGGAATAGTTATCTTGATTTATTATAATTTTCATATTTTAATATTTGTGTTGGGTGTAATCTGAAGTTGATTGTCAGAGGTTGAATTCAGATACATGTCACAATTTTATTGTTTTTGGATTACCTATTTAGTTTGCTTGGTATTTATTAGTTATAAGCTTGATTTTTGTTCAGGGCTTTAAACAGGAAAAAACTGACTAAGCACATTTATCAATCTCAAAATCATGTTCAAGTATCATTTTTATAATGAAAAATTAAACAAGCGCATTTATTCAATTTTGCCACAACTAAATTTTGTAACAATGTTTTGGAGTGAGTTGTGGCAGAATTCAACAAAGTATCTTATTGACTTTGTTTTTATTGTAGTGGCCCTTATTATGTAGTTATTTAATTTATTTACCAGTTATTCAATTCTTCCACGGAAATTCTTGTACAAACCTTGTTGTAATATATGGTCAATTGATTTACTAAAACGAAGATATCTGAGCGAGTATTATACATATCGCAACGGGCAAGAGACTGAAATGTAGATCATACTTTCCAATATTCAAAAATCGAATAAACTGTATTTCGGTAAAAGTGTAAGTTATTTAATTTTGACACGACGGTGACGATATGTTATGTTATGCGTGGCTCAGTGATAGTGGATCGGCAATGATCACTGTTGTTGAGTAACACACGCAGTCCGGGTAATGGCATAGGTTAGAAAGGCCAACATTGTTGACTTATTTTTGTGCTTCGAAAGGCACAGATGCAGGCAAGCATCTATAGATGTCAGTCAGTAAGCCTAGTTGGAATCCTCTTGGCGGTGCTTGATAACATCTGACAGTAGACATCTAACATCTAGTAGAGTATCCTTCTTTTGGTATATTTTACTTTGAATAATAATAGTGTTATAAATAAAACATATTTGCACGCTGTGTGTTACCACACAGCGTGCATATAATAAATGTTTTAATTTTAATTTAATTGTATAATATTGTTACATAAATAAACATTACCGATCTACTGTCACCACTAATCCACAGGCACCTTCATTGATTTACGCCTGCTCTTCAATCATCAAACACAATACAAAGTTTTTGCCGCTGAAATTTTCACAGGAGTTTTTCAACTGTTTTGAAAATTAGAATATAAATCTTTTTTTTGGCGCTGCAACACTGGAAGGATACTGGTTTTCTAAAAACATTGACTCTTTTTAAAATAAGATGTTTTAACAGTACAAATTTTCAACAGAGTCATTCTACAGCGCCAAGGATATCTTTTAACCTTTTCTCCAAAAAAATCTTCTCGCATTGATCGTGAAAAAAATGAAACTTAACCAATTTTACGTTATATGGTACAATTCTAAGACGCACCGCAGACCACAAGCTGCAACTGCAAACTGCAAGCGACACAATTTAGTTCCCAATCGCAGCACTGCAGTGGTGACACGCTTAGAATCACTTTCACAGAGATTCATAAAATAATAATAATAATATCATTACAAAGGGTATAGGGTGTTTACAAAGTACCAGGAGTGTCGCTTGCAGTTTGCGGTCTGCGGTCCGTCTTGGAATAGTCCCTGTGGACTGTGCCCAGCAGCGGGACGTAATAAATGCGTATAATCTATCTAAACAACAAATATACGGCCACTCCTCTGACTATACAGATTTGTGGACATAATGTGCAGTTTTGGCGACTATTATGCAAATTTAATGTTTCTCGTGTCTAGTTAAATCAGGTATTAGGATTATGAAACACGCAAGTAGCTAACAAAAGCTGAACAGAGAACAAATGCTTGGCCTAATCTCTTCTTTCACAATCCTGGATAGTGTTGCGTTTATTCGAATATCGATAGAAATAACCAGGGTCTAAACAGCAACTTATCGTCTAGGTTTTGGATGAGTGTGGTCCAATTGGTATCTTGGGCATGCTAATATCACAATTCACAACTCTGCCTCAACTTGTTTTGTTCTTTGTCTAATACCTAATTGTTAGTCTCTTCTTTTTTGTTGGTAAGTTGCGATGTTCTACGTTAATAAATGTATCATTTTTATTTCTTCCTTTCTACCAAATATAATCAAATATCGATAGACAGTACGTTGGCGTCGTTTTGAACCTTATTATTGACCATATTAACAACATACATTTAATACGATACATAAACTACATATTATTATAGGTTGTTCCTTTTCAAAAGACCCGGCAAGAAATGTGTCAGTTACCCTGTTTAAAATAGGATGTTGTTACAGTAAGTAGATATTTGGTAATTGTTGTGAATAAACAAACGAAGTTATTTAGTTTTAACATGAAATGAAATAGAACGAAAAACAGTTGAGTGAACTTAATCAGATTGACGCGTGAGCCAGATATCTTTCCACGGTACTCAACCATACTTTAGAGAATTGAAACCAAGGCTTTCGATCAAATCTATCGACAATCAGACTATCGATTGTACGCCAACACTAATTGCCTACAGCTTGCAATGTAGGCGCCTTTTAGGTTTTGAGATAAGTAGTAAGTAGCCTCTGTTTGCATCAGGGACAAGCAAAATTGAGTTACAATTTAGCCATGGTTTATACTTACGCTGTTTCTCCATACATATAAGATAAGATATATTTTATAAGACAAAACAGTTACAGGCAATGATATCATAATAAAAAGGCGTAGATATGTCACATGTGCTTAATGAAATCACCCGAAATCAGAACTTCGACCACCTGAGCAAAGCATTGTCAGTTTGAGAAGACACTGCGCAACATGTACCTATCTAAATAATCATAGGTAAATACTACCTTTTACACACGGTCAAATTATAGGTACGTACGGCAGGGTACAATTTTCGACTTCCTGTCTTTTAAATATCATTGATACGTTACAAATCTTCAACATTTCTAGCATAGTCCTGTTGCTGCAAGTTTTACTAAATTTCCATTGTATCTACTGGGAATTCTGAAAGTTCTGGTATCCCACAGGTTTTGCTGAACCTAAGAAATGATAAGCGCTTATGCCATGTAGCTTAACATACCTATAATAACACACGCTGACGACTTCGTCCCAAATGGGTTAGTCAGAGGCACACTGATCATTGCCGTTACGGTGAACGGGACATTCAGAAGCCCACATTTCGCCGTCCAAACTGAAACCAGGAAGCCCACCTTCTTCTTCTTCTAAGTTGTATGGGCTTTTAATCGGTGTGTTTGATTTGAATTTCGAATAGGATTAACCGAAACATAACATTAGCGTTTGTTTGTTACGGTAACTGTACTCTGACGTCATTAGGCCTACCCACAAATTGTGGGTTAAAATAACAATGCAATTTGGCTCTTTTATGGGCACATTCCCGTAACAGCGAATAATAGAGCTTGTATTGTTAAACAATAATAGCTTGGGATTATTTGGAATCAGGTGGATATTATGTTTTGCTTGTCTATTCACCTATTATTGGTCCATTATGTCACCTGCTTTATTTATTTAGATGACTGTTGGAGTGAATATTGTTTTTGGAAAGAGGCAATCGACTTATTTCGGCTACGTATAGGAATCTCTCTGTCGCACACTGCCATTTCGTTCTGAATTCAATCTAATAATTCAAAATGGAGATTAGCTTTGAAATGTGATTGCCGATGGGGCCCCGGGCACTGATATTATCATGAAAAAGAGGTAGAGATATTGATAACGTTGCTTTTCTTGAAACTTCAGACACATTTTTGCCAATTTGGTAGGACAGGCATTTTGATTCTGACTGTACGTGATATTATTTGTAATGTCACATCAATTAAAAATGACTCGTTCATTAGACACAGTGTAAACGCAATTACGGGAGTGAACCCACGTCACAGAATCACAAAACGGAAGCACTGGTCCAATGGAATGAAAAGCCTAGTGTAAAAGGAAGATTACAAACAAAATAAAAAATATCATATTTGTTATCATGTTTTTTATTGAAACACTTAAATTCGATTTTTTTAAGTACAAATAAGAATTATGATGATACAATTAATTTGAAACATCTACAATTATGGCAACGTATTTGTAACACACTTATACTATACTAAAAAGTCTATAAAATATATAATTTACAAACTTATTAATACTGTTTCTATATACAACACTCACTAGATAAACTTTAACAAAGTAACATATCGATTGCTGAGAACAATAGTAACAAAAATTTCATCCAAAATTCATCTAACACTGTCCATGAACGCATCTTGAATGAACACTGAGGCAAATCACGCTAGATAGATTGAACGCATGGCTTGAATCACGCTAGGTCGATTGAACTCATGTGTGGAATCACGCTAGGTCAAAGTAACGTTTGGATTAAAATTGTTATTACTATTTTGCTTTCGGCATCAGGACCTGACCCAGTGTTCATTCAAGCTCGTGTTCATTTAAGCTCGAGTTCATTCAATGATTTTAAGTATAGATATAATACGAAGTGATAGCTATTACGCTCTTTACCGTATTGAACATTCGCGATATTAAGCAAATACAATATTTAATGAATTTAAGACAGTGTTTAGCTAAATTTTGATTGGATTATTTTATTTCTCAGCATGCGATAGGTACATAAATATATATTATTTGGAAAATGCAAGGCACCGTCTTAGCACCAACGTTTTAATAGCACTTCACTGGTCCAATTATTATTTGTTTCAAAAAACAAATCCAAAACATTACATATAATTTCTGTACATAGTTTATATAAATTTACTTAACCCGGCGCCAATGACGTGGAAATAATTTCAGAAACAATGACCCCGGGTCATTATGACCCAAATTTCATAAACCATTTTTCAGGAAATTAAGCAAGTTATCTTATTTTTAATTATTGTCTATGTAAAAAGGGTTCTTTAATAAGCTAGTAACACAGGAATAAAACTTATACATTGCATAAATCATTTTTTTATTAATTAAATAACAACACATGCAAAATCATCTAAAAAAACACAACATTTCTTTTAATTACGTTTTTGGTAAAGATTTCTCATTATTAATAGGAATCAACAATCTTATCTAGTAATTAAGAGATCAAATCAACTATTTATCATACAGATACAATGAAATCAGTCTTCTTCTTTATCAATCGTAGCCATGGAACTGCTGCAATTACTGCAGTATGAAATCAGATGATCTGGGCAAATGTAAATGCGGCATCCGTGACAAGTATCTTTTCTTTTCCTATCTTTTTTAGACGGGCATACTTGGCATCTCCTGCGAGTTCCTGGAACTTTTTGGGGAGGTTCTTCAGTAGATTCGCCAAAGAAATCTGAATCCGACTCCTCTAGCAACGCTGAAATTCTCGCTGGGTTGTTAGTCAGAGACATTTTCGTCATTTTTTTTTATTTTATATGAAATTGTTTGTAACTTGTATGTCTATTTTGTGTGTCGAATAAATTTATCTTTCTTTCTTTCAAAACCCTAAAAAAGAACAACATAAATTTAAAATATACACTAAATAAGCGAACAAAAGTAAGTCACAAAATCACCGCACCACCGATGACGCTGGGTCATATTTACCCGTTTTAACTTGACGCACGTTTATCTCGCTGCGCAAGCGGCGTCGCACTGAGCGGGTCAGCGAAGCGTGTAGGGGGGGGGTGTATCTCCAGCTATAGGAACGCTCGAACCACAAAATGGACGCGAAAAAGAAATATAGTCGTTTAAAAACGCCTCGGGTCATTATGACCCAGCGTCAATGACGCCGGGTTAAACCCGTACGTAATTATAGATTTTGGCACGGTTATTTCAATATCGTAATTGGGTATTTTTTAATTTTGTAGACTTTCACTTGATAATATTAACCGTCAAAATTGACAAAAACAGATGACATACAATATTCGTCTGATTAAAGTTTTAGAATACTAACTGTATAGTCCGTTCGCGTTAAGAGTGCAGTGATTTTTAAATTCTGTCGCACTCAAAAAAACAGAGCCACTAGCTTTGCGTTAGAAAGTATGCGTTCAGCTGGTCACTGTGGACTTGGCTTTCTAATTAGGAACGATTTGATTGGTAAGGGGGCGTGTTAGGTTTAAGGATAAGTATGAAATCACTGCATTCTTAACGTGAGTGGACTATATAGGCACAAATTTGTTGAGATTTTATTTGATTCATGTAACGTTGTCAATAAATGCAATTTTATAATATCCTAAAAAACATTTATTTACTAAATTAATTGGAAATATAAGATTACCCTTTAGTTAGTCACACATAAACTTAAAGTTATATTTACAATGCATTTTATAGAATTAATTTGACTACATAACGATCGAAGTTGTAAAAATATTTTGTCAAATAAAGTACTACGTTACACTTTTTTTAAAGAAGAAGATTTAATTTATAGATACAATATAACTAACATTTTAATACATAGTCAAACAGGCAGGCAAGTACCTGTTAATGAAATTAAATATTTTTTTGCAGATATTTTTCACTTTTTTACTTAAATAGAAGTCGCACTAGGCAAATCAGTCTAAAATTTGAAAAGGAACTAAGTTGAAAATAAAATAGGTATAACTAAAAAATAAGAATCGGTGGATTTTTAAAAATATTTTTTTTCTAGTTTTCTGTATAGTCAAATAAGTTTCGTCTAAAACATTTCTAAATTGGTAGATCAAAATGGAAGACATATTATGTATACTTTAAAATTTACACAGTAAATTTTTCTCTAGTATAAATTATGTAACAAGGAGGAAGTCAAGAAAAGATCAATGTAAATGTAAAATAGTTCATATTTCTCATCAAAAAAACAACGAATGCATATGTTCTGCCAATAATTGTCAAATAAAACTGAACTCTAGAATTACAAAACACATTTTAGGGAAGCCAAATTTTTATCAACAAACTGGTAAAACATGAACTTAAATGCAATTTAAAATAGGTAATATGTTTCTAAATTGAGACAAAACATTCAATTAGGCATTTCACCTGCAGACTAAGAGCATTTTCTATGTATTGTCTAAGCCTGGACGAGACACAAAATTGTTTGCCAAAATAGGTTATTCTTTAAAAAAATGCTTTAATCATATTAAAACTGTGTTGCTTTCAAAATTCATTTCTACAGTATCATGACGAAAATTGGCCATTCTACTGATTCCCACCTAATGAATGGGCAGTTAATTAATTCTTAATTAAGAGAGACCAGTACCTGTATTTATTGGTAACTTAATTATGTTTGATAATTGAAGATTGAATGATTTTATACAATTTTGAGCTGAATTGAATAACCCCTGTGGGTAATGATGTCAGAAATGTTGATAAAATCCCCTCAATTAGACAACTCCTTTAGTCAGTGAGGATTGAAGATAGGAAAACCAGAAAAAGACAATCGGTCTATCTGGCATCAGGCGGGACTCGAACCCGCATCTTTCGCAAACCAGTTTCAGTGAGGATTAGTTTGATAACCCCAAAAAACAGGCGGCGTCGACTGCTAATCAGGCAAACTGCACAGGGTACTACTCGTAAAGTGTTTTTTTGATGAGAAATATTACTATATTTGGTCACGCCATAATTTTTCAAACACATACTAAAAACTACAGCGTCATACCTCGCTTTTTAAGGCACTGTCATTATCACTGTGAACTACAACGACAAATAATACTGGACACAACATCTACTATTTCAGAGCAAACAGCTGCCAACAAAAAAAAAACCTACGTGTTTTCTTTTTAATACTATCGGTTTATGCACAAAGACTCTACGTATTTCGGATCCATTTCGTCAATCTCTCTGCCTTTTGTTTCGGGGACAAACAATATAACAAACAGTAGACATAATACTGATATACCAGCATACAACCAGAACAGACCATATAAGCCTATGTGATCCTGGAAATCTGCGGCAGTTTTGACATTAACAAAGCCACATAGATGGCTAAAACTGGTAGCCAAAGCGCTGCCAACACTCCTGTATTCTAATGGAAAAAGCTCACCTATTAATAATGCTGAAATGGGACTTATGCCTAATGAAAATGCAATGGTGAAAGTTAATACGCAAACTAAAGGAATCCAATCATAAGCACCTGCTTCTGCATGAGTTAAATTAGTTGAACTTCTAATGATATCTTCATAGTATGCGTATGAACCAAACCCTGCTAGAGCAATAGACATCATTACTCCGCTGACCATCAAAAGAGGTAATCTTCCTACATTATCTATAAGCATACCCGATAAGCATGAAGCTAAGAGTTGAACTACACTTGTAGCTATAGCACCACCGTGAGGATTCATCATTCTAAAAGTCTTCTTAAACATTGAAACAGCGTAGAAGTTGAAGACATGAGCGCCGGTAAATCTTTGGAAGAACATCAGACCGCAAGTTATAAGAATAGGCCTCGTCAGTCTTTTTGATAGAAGAAGTTTCAATTTACAAGAATTTCCGTCGTTATATTGCTTACTGGCTAATATATTCGTTCTGATTGTGGCTAATTCTTGGCGAATGTCAGCATCTGGGCCTCTTAGCCATTGGAGAGACTTCTCTGCTTCTTGTTCCTTTCCTCTCAAGAGTAAAGAGGAAGGTGTCTCCGGTATGAAGATCAGCGCGACGAAGAGAAGGACAGGAGCACCAGCGACGACTAGTGCCAGCTGGTACCAGTTCAGGTATGCTCCTAAGGAGAATGCTATGAGGATACCGATTTGACTGAGGATCTTGAGCACGGAGCTGAGACAGCCCCGAATTTTTGGTACAGCTATCTCGGTGACGTAGACCTGGGGACAAAGCAAGCAAGACATAAGTAACTAGATTTTTAGGCATAACATACTGAACGTTCCATTCTAATATTTCAGTCTCCGAAACCCTTTTTTTTGGTGGCAACGATAACATTAAAATCATGGCAACATTGATCCGGCTCGAAGGACCAATGTGAACGACGCTAATCGTTTCTCGCATCTTGGATTTCAAAATATTCCAGACAGTTTCTTTAGGCTTTATCTCTTTCCCTCCTAACATATTGTCATAAAACCATTCTTCTGGAAAAAGTATTGACAAAAATCAGTAATTTGCGCAAAGAGACAAATTGTCCATTGTTAACAAATGGCTCGAAATAAGCGAGTGAGAAATGAACAGTTCCATCACTGTCGTAACTTGGGCTTCAACTTGAATTTGTATCCATTTTGGTAAAATATAAACGATGTCACACCTCCAACATAACACCTGGTGATTTCAATAACTTAAATCTAGGCTTACTAGAGCTCTAATATACTTATTTTAGGGTTCACCCTTGTTTGATCGAACAACGTTTGATATAATATTACTAAATCGAACAACGTTTGAGAAAATCATCACTTTGTATAATGTCGTTTGATAGAATTTTCAGTTCGTCGAATGTTTATTTGCTATAACAACGTTTGCACTAATGATCAAAAGGTAGAATGTTCATTTGATGTAATTTTCAGATGGTATAACATGCCAAGCAGCATGTAATGAGGCAAGTCGTTTTTTGGGTTTAAAAAAAAAAAAAACCACGAAGGCTTAAGGCGGGAGCTACGCTCCGCTTCGCTCCCGCCTTAAACCTTCTAACCTAATCTAACCGAGTCGGTTCCGCCCAAACTATAGTATAGGGCAGTGACGAAAAAATAAATGCGTCAGTGAAAACAAAATATGCCTCTAAATTAGTTATGCTTTTTGTTTTTATGATGAGTTATATTACGATTTTCAAATATTGTGCATGAATTTGAACCATACCATATCTATTATGAGTTTCGATGAAAATAAATTAGTTCAAATGAAATTAGTTCAAATAAATAATTACACTAAATAATAATCGACCAATGAATCATTCGGTCAAATGAATAATTCTCCAAACTGATTTTATTGCAACTGAAATTCGCCCAAGTGATTTTCGACGAAACGTTGTTCGATCAAACAAGCGTGAACCCACCAAAGGTCGCGGGTTCAATCCCCGCACAGTACAAATATTTGTGTGCATGTACATGTCTCTTTGTATTGGTCTGGGTGTTTCCTATATATATTAAGTATGTATTTACAAAAGAAAAAGTATTTAACCAACATGACCAAATGCCTTTTTCTGGTTTTCAGATCTTTAGTATTTAAGTTTGTTTATCCGTTATGAGATAACGGAAAAGCATCACATAAAAACGGGCTGTGATTAGCTCATCTTGGTGATAGATGTCGCTGTGTGGAATAATGTCCAGGGATAAGTATTTATTATTATTATTATTAAATAGCGATTAAACGCGATACAGTCGCGATGCAGTTTTGATTCTGTATCGCGACTGACTACATGTAGCACGCACGCGGTACTTGAAGCAACGATACAAACGCGATGCAGTTGCAGGAGTGATACAGCAGATACAGTCACGGTACAGCATCCATCGCTTTTGCATCGATACACGTAATGCACGTTAGTGATGCACTTATTTGTTGATCGCTGTATTTGCGGTTTTGTATCATAGCAAAAGTGTAATATGTGGCTCAAGTGGTATCTCAGATACCGAAACTGTACTATTAGCCAATGTTTTTATAATCAAAATAGGTAGATAGGTTACTTGTGCTAAAAAGTGGCACCCGAAATCCGAACGATTCGTACACCTGAGCAAAGCATTGACTGTGTTAACAATCTGAGACATATACACGTCGCAACATGTATCTGTCTCGTTTACGCTCTAGTAAATAATCGTTCTGTCGTGTTCACACGTTATAACACGGTTAAATTAACTACGTCGTACCCCATAGACAATTTTTGACTTTGCGTCCGTACTGACATAACCTATTTACGTCTTTTTTATTGTAAAATCATTTACTATAGCGGTTCTAGAGTGTGGCCTCTTCTTTCTATAGTTTAACCGTTGTTTGTATACATGGTGTTACGTCTTTGTCAGGGCATTCTCACAATTGTTAACCATTTAAGAATCTGATCACATGAACGAGTTAAAATGCACATCATATACCAGGTATAGTTTCCATAAACTGGATGGTAAAACCGTTTTTTAGCGATTCTATTATTTTTGCTTCTAGGAAAGACAGATTATGTGAAGAGTTGAGGTACAGACGCGTGCATATCAGCCTTAACATAAGGGTCCCTTATACTGCTGATATCAGACAAAGGGTCATGGTCAGGGCATGTCAGTGTACTAAAAGTCGATTGAAGGTAAAAAACATAATCATAATACAAATGTATGTAAGCTAATGTAATGTATGTATGTTAATATGTATGTATGAATTTGTAAGCTGCTTATGTAAGCGGCCTATATGTATACGTCACACTGCTGGGCGCAGGCCTCACATCAACTATGAGGTGGAGTATAATCCAACATGTGGGCTCAATTTGTAGGGGTGTAAGGTTAGTGAGCAACCTTAATATCAGATGTTATCAAGCCACCCTAAGGCCTTCAACTAGGCTTAACGACTGACATCTAATGACGTCAACCGGGACCAACTGCTCAACGTGCCTTCCGAAGCACGGAGATGCCCGAAAATTAATCACTAAACGGTTAGAGTGGTCGTCTATCCCATATCCGACCCGGCGTGTGTTGCTTAACAACAGCGATTTTTTCATAAGCACGTGACTTAAACCCTTTGAAAGAAATGTAAAGGAGTTATTATTTTCCAAGGTGACCAACAATGTGACTTAACGTCTGTTTTCAAAACGTGACAACGTCACGTTTACAAAATATTCAAAACTTTGTATGAAGTTCGGCCTGTTGTACTATTTTTGCCCAACTCTCCGGTAGTGGAAAACACTGATAAAGAACAAGCAACCCGGAAAACTCCTTATCACGTTGGGTTCAATTTGCTTGGTGAAATGTGCGCTTCTGAATAGGAAATAATATAAAAGACTTTTTTGTGTATGGAATAAGGTAAAGTGCAAAGCAGGTCTTAATGCCAAATAACTGAGGAAGCAATGATATTATGATAAAAAAGATGTAGATAGGTTAAGTCAGTACTGATGGAAGTCAAAAACTGTCCACTGCGTACGTATTTATGAAAACGTGTGAACAACATAATATGACTATTTACTAAAGAGTGAACGAGACAGATACATTGCGCCATGTCGTCATGAACTGTCAACACTGTCAATGCTTTACGTTCTTTTCAAGTTCTGATTTCGGGTACCACTTTTTTAGCACAAGTAAACTATTTACCTCTTTTTTATTCCAACATCATTGTAAGGAAGTCCAAAATTGTTAAAGTCTACCTACATTATCCCTGATACTTTCTCTACTTCAATTCACCTATATTTCCCAAGATAATGTATTTCAGTACACACTAATTAACACCGCTTCGGTGATGTATGGTTGGTATTTTCATAGTGCCCGGCAGCAATGGAAGGGTTAAACAAACAATAATAACTTTATTTAAATAGACCTGTTACAAGTACTTTCCAATCGTCAAATCGAATTAACAAACAAAATACAGGTAATAATAGACATAAATACCATGATATTAAATGTAAACAATAAATATACTGTACCTAAATAAATGTGACGCTACCACCGGATCGGAAAGTTGTTTCTGTACAGAGAAGAACCGGCATACAGTGTAGTTGCTAAATTACAATACTATGAACTAAGATAGCATAATTCATAAAAATAAGAAAAGAAAAACACTTTCAAGTTACATCGACGAGGAGCTAATACCAAAACTCACATTTCACTCTTTACTCCATGGTACACAAGTAAAAGTCTGCGTAAGAAAAGGGCGTTTTTGTTCCTTTCAATGGTGTGAAAGGCGTAAACTCTGTTTTATGGGATTCTGAGAGACTGTTCATAGTTCACTGTTAAACGTTTTATACACACAGGCAGCCGGACTATCCAACAGTCTACATTTATTTTCTTTCATTTTCTAACCCGACGTTTCGACTACTTTACAGCAGCTGATCACGGGACGACAAATATGTTTTATGTCACAAAACAGTACAATTTTTAGCAACCCTCACTTAACTACCGTCATTTCCATTATCATTACTGGAAATGTTCCTATCCACGCAGTACGGTTAGTTCCATATCTTGAGATCTCACAGTATTTAAGACCGCGAGTAGAATCCGTGAAGTTGTTTAATTTCAATATCCAACAATTTTTTCGTTGTAATTAGTTCAGAAATATATTGTCCTACTGACCAGAAAATGGGAAGGGTTGCCTGCAGGGCTGAATATTTAAGTCAAGTTATTTTAGGTAAACAGGTTTTATGTGCCACCGTGTCGCACGAGAGCAATCCCCACTGTGCCGAATGCAGAGGGCGTTAAATACGTTGTTGGCCTCTAGCCCCGAATTAGATATATTCGCAGACAGTCCGCAATCAATATTACAACATGTTGAGAAATCATTGTAATCGCTAGTTATTAAATTTACATAATTATGTTACTGGGTTAAGCCCGTTTATTATGTTTAATAAATAATAATAATAATTTTGTACTACGGAATGATGTGTAGAATACACATCAATCAAGAATTTAAACGAGAGTCGTACCTTAAGCGGGATAAAATACCTTTGAAACCCGCATCCAAGCACAAGAAGGAATAAAGTGTGCATGAAGCACAGTATTGTATTGGCTCAGTCTATAGAATTCTCATCACCAATACAACACTGATTTTATACCACAACATGGGACCCATTGAAGCAGCACTGCGGTTGAAACTCTCGCAAAAAACCTTCACAATCCTCAAAAGCAGTGTGTATCGCAAAGCTTTTTACAGAAATAACCGTTTCAAAACGTCAACTTTTGTCACAGTTCATACTCGTTCATTTTTCATTGTGAGAAAGTGAAGTTTAAAAATACATTTAGTTAACAAAGGCTTACTTGATGGACCGGATAATCAGTGCAAGACTGCAGGCTTCGACAATCTACCTATCTTGCTGTCATTCCGGTGAGTTCATACAAAAGTCATCCTACAGTTTTAAACGTAGTTTCTATGGTAGATTATGCAATATTTATTCTTTTTAAATTGTCACAATGTTTTTGAACTGCAGACATGTTATGTTTGTTTATACTTTGTTTTAATTGTCTAGATGGTAAATGTCCAACTTCTTTAGATAAAAAGAAATACGTATTAAAAACTATGTAGTCGCTTTGGAATTACAGACTCTATTGTCTTGGTAATGTCCCCATGTCGAGAGGAAAGTATGAGGCTGCTATTCCAAAAAGGTATTTCTTGAGAATTAAAATGGTTTAGCTACTGTCCTCTCTATTGCTGGGAAATATGGTGAAGTGATTCTCCTCAAGCAGATAACGATCATTCAATCATAATTATTTGCCAATTACTTTCATTGAGGTGCCCGTGGCGCAGTTGTGTCAGTGATCGGTGACGCAACTGTAAAGCAACACACGCCGGGTCGGAAATGGGATGGGTGACTACACCGACCTAAATTCAGTGATGTATTTTTCGTGCATCTCCGGGCACGTTATGCAGTTGCTCCCGGTAGAGGTCCCTAGATGTCAGTCGCTTAGCCTAGTCAGAGGCCTTAGAGCGGCCTGATATCATCTGACATTAAGGTTGCTCACTAACCTTACACCCCTCCAACAATCTGCACTGAGCCCGCGTGTTGGAGTATGGCTCGCTCTACTTTATATTTGCGGTGAAATTTTTGCCCAGCAGTGGGACGTATATAGGCTGTTTATGTGTATTGCGAAAGTAACATTCTGCGAAAGTGACCAAAATTTTCGAGATCACCATTTGCGAAAATGACGATCAGCGTCAAAACCGTTACCGGTAAGATGGGGGTAATTGGTATCTGGGTCTTAATTGGGATAGGACTGTGAAGATGTTTCAAAGCTTTATTTTTCTTAATTTCTTGTATGTTTTTATATTCACTACAGATAAAAACAAAAACACCCAAATATAAAAGAAATACAGCTCTTCACTTGAGCTTTGAAAAATCTTCAAAGTACTGTCCCAATTAAGACCCAGATACCAATTAACCCCATCTTACGGTACTTACGTTGTCAAATAAATAAATGTAAAATATACGGTTTACCCTTGTTTGATCGAACAACGTTTCGTCGAATTTCAGTTGGTCGAATTTCAGTTGGTCGAATTATTCATTTAACCGAATATTAGTTCGTCGAATTTTCAGTTCGTCGAATGTTTATTTGATAGAATTTTCAGTTCGTCGAATGTTTATTTGCTATAACAACGTTTGCACTAATGATCAAAAGGTAGAATGTTCATTTGATGTAATTTTCAGATGGTATAACATGCCAAGCAGCATGTAATGAGGCAAATCGTTTTTTTGGGTTTAAAAAAAAAAATAACCACGAAGGCTTAAGGCGGGAGCTACGCTCCGCTTCGCTCCCGCCTTAAACCTTCTAACCTAATCTAACCGAGTCGGTTCCGCCCAAACTATAGTATAGGGCAGTGACGAAATTCGAAAGGGGGGGGGTGTAAGGGGGCGAACCTCCATCTATCGCCCCAAGTCAACCTCACCTGCACGCGGTGCATCCTGCTGAGCAACGAACGAGGCTCTGGCGACCGACCGACGGCGGTATATCCGTCCTGAATAGGCGAGCTAAATACCACAGACCGGTGACGGGCAGCAGCGTCACCGGTGCGAGAAGCTTCGCCCTGCGATCGCCAACCCGCCTGCCCAGCGTGGCGATTATGGGCATAACCTCCTATGGAAGCACGACAAAGGCCACGGCCCCCAGTTCCCGGCAGCCCCACTATTCCTGGTTATGGTGGCGACCATGGTAACGGTGGGGCGGGGGGTGCAAAGAATCTCCGGGCTACGGGAGGCCACCACAACCAACTGACCCTGGCGACGTACAACGGACGCACGCTGCGGCTTGACTCGCATCTGGCGCAACTCGAGGTGGAACTTGGGAACATCAGGTGGCACATACTTGGGTTATGTGAAGTCCGAAGAGAGGGAGAGGACACCATAACTCTCAATTCAGGCCACCTGATGTACTTCCGAGAGGGAGACCAAAAATCCCAAGGTGGCGTTGGGTTTCTGGTTAATAAGTCCCTAGCTAACAACGTTGTGGAAATGTCCAGTGTGTCGAACAGGGTGGCGTACCTCATCATCAAGCTCACCGAGAGGTATAGCCTCAAGGTGGTGCAAGTGTACGCACCGACCTCGTCACACTCGGACGATGAGGTGGAGGATATGTTCGATGACATATCGAGAGCCCTCCACTCCACTACCAAGACCCATTTCACCGTTGTTATGGGGGACTTTAACGCTAAAGTGGGAGTACAAAATTGCAGTGAATCGGTAGTAGGATCCCATGGATATGGAAGCAGAAATCATAGGGGGCAAATGCTCGTCAATTTCCTCGAACGGGAGGGGCTCTTCTTGATGAACTCATTCTTCAAGAAGCAACCCCAAAGGAAGTGGACGTGGCAAAGCCCCGACACTATGACAAAGAATGAGATCGACTTCATCATGGCGGACAAAAAGCACATATTCAGAGACGTCTCCGTGATCAATAGGTTTAATACCGGTAGCGATCACCGACTCGTTCGAGGCTCTCTGAATATCGATTTCAGAGCTGAACGAGTCCGCTTGATGAAGGCCAGGCTCCGACCAACTCTGCTTCAAACTATCATGGGATCTGAAGCGTTCCAGTCAAATCTGGAGAACCGATTTGCTGCCGTGGAAACCACAACTGACGTTAACCAGAACCTTGAAGATGTGGTTCGAGTCCTCAGGGAAGAAGGTACGAGATTTTGTAAAATGCAGCGTAAAGGCAAGAAGTCGAAGCTTTCCGAAGAGACTTTGGGGCTAATGAAGAGACGGCGGGAAAACCCACCCGTCACTTCGTCAGGGAAACGGACTCTAAACCGAGAGATTAGTACGCACGTGCGACGCGATCTCCGTTGCTCCAGTACTCTCTCTATTGAGAGAGCGATTGAGCAGAACCGGGGTTCAAAAGTGTTCGTACAATCTCTTGGAAGAAGCCACCTGACGAAGTTGACCATAGAAAGTGGAGAAGTCGTTGTCTCGAAGCCGGCAGTCCTTTCGGAAGTGGAAAACTTCTATGGCCGGTTATACGCTTCGCATGCATCTCGACCTGACCCCGGAAATGAGGACTCTAGAGCCACTCTTACACGCCACTACACCGAAGACCTGCCAGAAGTCAGCATTGACGAAATCGAGATCGCTCTTGGGCGGCTTAAAAATGGAAAAGCCCCTGGAGAGGACGGCGTAACAACAGAGCTGTTAAAAGCAGGAGGCAGACCCGTACTCAGGGAGCTCCAAAAGCTTTTTAACGCTGTCCTCTTTGAAGGGAGAACTCCAGAGGCGTGGAGTAGGAGTGTGGTCGTCCTGTTCTTCAAAAAGGGAGACAAAACCCTACTGAAGAACTATCGACCCATTTCCCTTCTAAGCCACGTCTATAAGCTGTTCTCAAGAGTGATCACGAACCGTCTTGCGCGAAGACTCGACGAATTCCAACCACCGGAACAGGCTGGGTTTCGGAGCGGATACGGCACCATAGACCACATCCACACAGTGCGGCAGATTATACAGAAAACTGAAGAATATAATCAGCCCCTGTGCCTAGCATTTGTGGACTATGAGAAGGCCTTTGACTCGATTGAAATCTGGTCTGTTCTGGAGTCCCTGCAGCGATGCCAAGTAGATTGGCGATACATCCAAGTGATGAGATGCCTTTACGAAGCAGCCACTATGTCCGTCCAAATCCAGAATCAACAAACAAGTCCTATACCGTTGCATCGAGGTGTGAGACAAGGGGATGTTATCTCCCCGAAATTGTTCTCAAATGCAATGGAGGATATGTTCAAGACGCTGAACTGGAAAGGACGTGGCATCAACATCAATGGCGAGTACATCTCTCACTTGCGATTTGCTGACGACATCGTCATCGTGGCAGAAACGCTGCAGGACCTACAACAGATGCTGAATGACCTGGCTGACTCTTCTGTGCGCATCGGTCTACGGATGAACTTGGACAAAACCAAGGTCATGTTCAATGAACATGTACTACCGGAACCGATTGCGATACAAGGCGCCGTTCTCGAAGTTGTTCAAAAATATGTATACCTCGGGCAGACATTGCAGTTAGGTAGAAACAACTTCGAGGACGAGGTGAACAGAAGAATTCAGTTGGGTTGGGCAGCGTTTGGGAAGCTACGTCGAGTCTTCACATCGTCGATCCCACAGTGCCTAAAGACAAAAGTCTTCAATCAGTGCGTCCTACCCGTCATGACATACGGAGCCGAAACGTGGACACTAACGGCACGGCTGGTCCACAAATTTAAAGTCACTCAGCGGGCTATGGAGAGGGCTATGCTCGGCGTTTCTCTGCGAGATCAAATCAGAAATGAGGTGATACGGCAGAGAACCAAGGTTATCGACATAGCCCACCGGATTAGCAAGCTGAAGTGGCAGTGGGCTGGCCATGTTAGCCGTAGAACCGACAACCGTTGGAGTAAACGTGTTCTTGAGTGGAGACCGCGTCTCGGCAAGCGTAGTGTAGGACGTCCTCAGGCAAGGTGGAGTGATGATCTGCGCAGGATGGCTGGCAGGAGCTGGATGCGAGCAGCCGAAGATCGAGTACAGTGGCGTGCAAAAGGAGAGGCCTATGTTCAGCAGTGGACTACAACAGGCTGATGATGATGATGATGAAATTCGATAATATGAAATTAGTTCAAATGAAATTCGGTCAAACAAATAATTACATCAAATGAAAATTTACCAATTAAATATTCGGTCAAATGAATAATTCGACCAACTGAAATTCAACCAACTGAAATTCGACCAACTGAAATTCGACGAAACGTTGTTCGATCAAACAAGGGTAAACCAAAATATACGTCTTGATGACTGAAAAAGTTCGTTGATACAAGACGTCAAAAAATAACGAAAAGCTAAAATAGATCCTCATTGGTTGAGTTGACGCAGTTTGAGTAGTTCAATGTCAATATTTTAACTCCGTGAAAACTCGGATCATACAGGGTGTTTCTTCTAAGGTGTCAAGCCGACGCCAGCTGATAGTAGGGTACCATACCTATCGATTAAACTCCCATGTATGTTCTACGATTTTTGTAGTTTTCGAGATAATGATGTTTTTGTTATTTTTAAAAAAAATGTGAGCACTTGGCTTTAAATAATTATAACTTTTTTTTCGTTTGACTTTTATTGGATATTTTCTTTTTATTATAATGTCTATTAATTGCAGTTTTATGATTAAAATAATCTCTGTCCTAACTTAACTACAAGATACAAAAATTTTGATTGATAGTGAAAAAAAAGTGAATCATGCAGAACATAACCAAAATTCAATCGTAAATTAAAAAAAACAAAAGGTATTCCATAGCTTTTTACTAATTTTAAAAACTGCGCAGCATCATAAGCTTGCATAATAATACAAGAAAACATGTCATTTGTGGGGCATTATTCGCTGTAATCGATGCTCAAGTCTTGAGAATCGGAAATAAGTGTAATTTTCATACTTAATCATTTTCTAGTATTTTATCATAATTTTGTCATTTCTGAGATTTATTGTCTTCTAACGTTTAAACAAAGCTCAATTGGTAATAAAACAGTCATTTTTTAACTTCCAATCATTCGAAAGTCACAACTCCTGGTGTAATAAAAAATTTAAAATTGAGGAAACCGGACCATCTTTATTATTTTTTATGTACGCGTATTTTGAACATAGTAACTCAAAACAGTTCGATAATCGATTCAAAACATGTTCCGGTTTCCTCAATTTTAACATTTGAATTACAACAGGAGTTGTGACTTTCGAATGATTGGAAGTTAAAAAATGACTGTTTTGTTGACACTATAATAAAAAGAAAATATCCAAAAAAAATCAAACGAAAAAAAAGTTATAATTATTTAAAGCCAAGTGCTCACATTTTTTTTGAAAATAACAAAAACATCATTATCTCGAAAACTACAAAAAATCGTGGAACATACATGGGGGTTAAATCGATAGGTATGGTACCCTACTATCAGCTGGCGCCGGCTTGACACCTTAAAAGAAACACCCTGTATATTTACTATCTGTTATCTAGGATGTTTATAAAACAAGAACTCGTCAAGTGGAAAGAATACTATGACATCATAGATATGAGTGAAGTGGCTTTGCATGCATGCATAAATTTGTCGCACTTCCTAGCCCAAATCAGGCTGAAGTTGCTTATTCAATAATGCACGAGCTCTATCAATTATATTTCCACAATAGTTATCATATATTTTAGTTTGTAGGCAGATCCTTTACAAGATCATCTCAGCCCACCATACGAGGGCACCTGCCACTGAGTTCACCATCAAATGTTCTCCATTCCAGAACGTTCTTGCCTCATTTTTACTCTTAAAGATATCAAAGAAAACACAACTTACTTGGGTTATCATAGTCATAGAGCAGACCAGCATGCCTCCACAGAAGGACGTGGCAGCGAGCATGTTCACGCTGGTCGACAAGGCAGTCACCAGCCAGACCAGGGAGTACGGGAGAGCTGCTGCGATCAGGATATTCCTTCTGCCGAGTCTCATCGCCATTCCGCCCATGATTCCGCCCACGAGGGCTCCTGGGGAGAAATGAAAAGGATACTGTTAGTATAACCAAAATTCTGGTTGTAAGCGCACTCCAGTTTGGAATTATGCGATTCAATTATTATGGTCGTTATGAAGATTCATCTATAAATTCACAAATTGTTTACAACAGTCATATTTGAGCACGCCTACAAATTTGTGATTGCTTGTAGCTGCTCAATTTATTGTGAATTCAGGGTTATGCTCACCATGACGAGCAAGCTGATTGCCTGAAGGTTCCCCCTTTTTAGTATATAGTGAGACAAAAAAATCGTATATTTTTGAACATCCATCAAAATCATACGAAACAAATTGTTTGACAACAAACATTTTGTTCTATTGCAGTGCTCAGTAAATCGAAACCACGGATAACTATGTCGTCTAGGCTTAGTCCAGAAGACAAACGGACGGACATAGCAACTTATCATTAGGATATATTTATAAAGGTTGCGAACGTCTGTCTCTTTTTGGTATTAGCCAGATGTAATTGAAGGGTTTATTTTTATAATGCAAGCTTTTATTTAATTGGGCTGCTATTATTTCTTTTAAAAATAGGTAATTACTATTGTTGTCTCTCTTTAAATGAAATAAATATCTTCGAGACACTTTTTAACACAAAATCACTTTGAACTACACTTCTAACGAAGCAGAATTTATAGGTGATCTAGGTGTCTGGGTGTTTTATCTAATAAAAGGTAAAACATCCAGACACAGCCTAAACCTAAAAAAAATGATTGATGTTCGTTGCTCTCGCTAAAACTCAAGATCCACTGGACCGATTTAGATAAATTTAGTTTTGCAATATTTGTGAAGATCTAGCAAAGGTTTATGAGGTGAGTAAACATGGAAAAATTGCTGGGAATATAGCGGAAAACAACAATTTAGTTTTCCTTAGCATCCACGAATTTAGCACAAGTTCCTACATTGACATGTAGAAATGGAAATTCGTCGCTTTTGCTTTTTATAACACCACTTAACTCGAAAACTGCTGCATTTGATTTGTTGGATTTGATACGAGTATAAGAAAAAACAAAAAGGCAAGAATGCAATAATTACTTTTTCTCAAGATTCTCCTGGTTTTTGTACCTGTCAAACGCAAGTATTTGTTGATCGTCAAATAATGGTTATGTGCCATTTGTATCAAACCTACGTCCAAATTATAAATTTGACGCTGAATTAGAGTCAATGCGCATGCACATGCAATAGTGAACGTACTTAAATGTCAAAGAGGATTTATTCTTGGGAGACGTCGCTGTGATTCATTTGCACGAGGAAATGCTGAAGAAAATACCGAAATACGACAGATTTAAGGGGAAACGCTTCGTTGACGGATAATAATTTATTCTCATAGTTATTTACAGTTTTTATGAGACTAATTGTATAGTCAGAAGGAAAGAGAACGACTATTTAGTTAGATTAAAAACAGGTTTTTTATAAAAAACTATTTGCTCTGTTATGATATTGCTATGACTTCATAGTTGGAATATTATTATTAATTGCCTTTTACATTGGAGTACATAATATTCTTAATTAAAGGTACATAAGGTAACAACAACTTTGCGCTTAACATTGTATTATTTTGTTATTGTATAATTATCATTTTTCACGAAGCTTTAATTGTCATCGAATATAAGCACAATGTTGCTTAGCTTCAATATTGAATAGAGTTGCATAAATGATTTTCATCCCACTTTTATAAATGAAAATCCTGAATAATTGATCATCTGATTTGCTAGTGTTATTCAGTGAATAATCGGGAGTTATAGTTAGCCAATCATCTTTCTGATGAAGTGAAAAAAGCAACACTTTCGACGCCGAACATTACATGTTTATAGTGATTAAGCCGATACACTATGGTTAGTATAAACTGGTGAATTATAATAAACAGTGTAATATTCCCACCATATTTATTATCTTGAGTGCACCTTAAATGCACGCTCAACTTGGAGCATCTATTAAATCTCATTTGAATGATCGCGAGCTGCAACAGATTATATATAGCCAAGATTTCTGTCTGGATGTTTATTTTTGTCTGAGCGCGTCCCAAACGGTTCGACGGGAGATTAAGAGCGATTGTATGGGTGGTGGACTTTTTGTGTTGTAGACAGCTTTATAGAGTTGCGTTCCTTATTATTGCACTACTTCAAGAATTACAACGCTAAAGATCTGAAAACCAGAAAAAGACATTTGGTCGTCTTGGCATCAGGCGACTAACATTGATGAAATCACCCTGGCTCAAGCAAACTGTACCACACGGGTAGGCTCGCTCCTTACCACGTTGGGTTCAATTCCACTCTGCAAAACGAGGGTTCTTGAATGTTGCGTTCACTGTGACGGCAGAATCAGTGTCAGTGTATGTTAAGTTATTTCGATAAACGTCAATTAACTATGAGGCAACTCAACGCATTTCAGATTGTGGGAGTGGTCTATGGTATTTAGATGATTTCAAACTTTAAAGCTGCCCTTAGACCTCTCAGTAGACTTAAAGACTGTAATCTAGTGACATCAGCCGTTATCAGCTGACCGAAAGATACTTGGCTAAATTTTGATCAAATTAGTCCTGCTATCCAACTCTTGTGGTAATTTTACATTTTGAAAATCAAGTTAAAGTTAGAACAGGCAGACACTAAATAACAAGAAAATTTATATCAAACATCAGAAATCAATTTCCTTTCACTCATACCACATTCATCCACACCAACAACAAACGTTGCAAACCGAAACAGGTTAAGAAAACTTCAAAACAAAGCAAAATCTGACTCAACTCAATACTCAGGAAGCAGGGATGTTAGGGAGCTCCGTAACCGTAACTGAAACTATCGGATATCCGATATAACCGTAACCGAAACTAGGAGTCTGATATCCTATAAAGAAAAATTACCAATATCAAAAATATCCGAAACCGAATTCGAAATAGAAGTTTCGGATAGTACCTACCTACCGGATGAAGGCGGATTAAATAACTGTAAAAATTACTTACAAACTGATTGTAGTTTAGGTATTAAGATATGTATAGGTACATAAGATGAGAAACAGTGTATTGCATACAAAAGGGCGTAGTTTACACATTAAACTAACGTATATAATACGGATACGTTTAAGGAATCCGTAATAATTCCTTAAACGTATCCGTTATAATGATCATTGCTATATCCGTATCCAATCCGTATCCGAAATTCCACATTCTTAACATCCCTGTAAGGAAGTAATCAGTTTGAACGTAAACCCTTAAATCTTACTCCTGACCAAATCGACATGGCTATACGTCTTGATGTCAAAACAAAATGGCGGTTGGATATAAAAGGAGACGTGTTGGTATTTCAAAGGGATTGTTTTTCGGCACATACCTTACGCAGTTGATAGATGATGCCAAAACATGTTGTAGTTTTTTAAAACACAATTTGTCTGTAAATGCTGTAGTTCCTTTGCAATAAAAGGTTTTTTTTTATATACAAAAAAGCGACTGATGTGGGCAACAGCTTCGACCTGATATTATGGTCGACAATTACTAAAATGAAGATTTGGAAGCTGAGAAGGACTGGTGTGGTGTGTGGATGTGGAGAAACCCAAGGCACATGGATGAAACATCCGATGAAAAAAAAAAAAAAAAATAAAAAAAAAAAAAAATGAATAAATTATTTTTTACTTTTACTTTTACTTACAATAATCTTCAAACCTCTTCAGTCCCAAACTAAGCAAAGGCTGTATGTACTATTGTAACTTATCATAGTAATATAGGGTAATCATAGAAAACAATTTTTTTGTAAATTCATACCTAATATTTATAGGACACACCTAACACATTCCAAATGTTTGTACTGTGCGAGGGGTTGATCCCACGACCTATGTAGAAGCCAATTTCTTAACCGCTACACCAAATCAGTCATCAATATAATACCCCTTAGATTTCAGCTTCCTTGACTTGTTTAATTTGTCAAAAACTGTCAATAATCTTCACCACCCTTCAGACCCACACAAAATAAACATTCCCGTCAGTTCGGTATCCCAAAGAGATTGCTTCCCAGATCCAGGGTTGATAGATGGGCAGTCGATCGGTTTAACATGACGTGTCACCTAGCGATCCTGAATGACAAGTGACAAGCTGGGCTGGGAATTAAAACGAATTAGGAGGAAAATATTTTTGCAACTCTCAATCCTTGCAGGCTTTTGGAACGGTTTTTTGCATTCTTTTTGTGGTTAGGGATCTGAAACATTGCCCTTATTAAACATACTCAAAGTCAATTAATGAGCTGATTATAAAGGCTATGCTTAATATTTTCTTATGTGATCGAATCAGGAATGTCAAAATTACTTAGTAGAAAAACTAACTTCTTCGATATGCAAAGACGTTCACATCAATTTTGCAACGGCTCTGCTAAGGTTGTAATAATTGCTAAGTTTAATTAATTATTTTATTTTAATTAACTAATTTAATTTAATTGCTAAGTCTAATGTATACTTAGGGCAAATAGTGTGAAGATCTGAATATTATCAGTGGCAAAAATAACGCAAAAATAGTGTTGAATGCAAAACTGAACGGAAATGAAAATGAAAAAATGGTTTATTTTGCTTTAAATCAGTAAGATATTAAACGTTAAATAAAGAACCTTTATGAAAATGATGTCTTACTGAATGCCAAAATATGAAGAATCACCTTTATTTAAATATTTTGATCAAGCTTCATAAGTGAAAAATTCACAAATTTAGCCAATTTTACGATTTAAATTAATATCCAGTAACATGTTAATATTATCTTAAAAGCCTTTCCATTTAACTTTTTTAAGTTATGCACAAGCTTTTGTATTGTGCAACTTTAACTTATTGCGAATAAGGTTGAATATGGTAAATTAAAAGAGGTTAAAACCCGTGAAATGAGTCTTAATGCCTTCCAGGCACAATATGTTAAATTGAGAAAATTGACCAATTACTATATTGCAGTCATTTACCGTAATAAATTGCATAAAATCAACTATAAATCATTGAGCGTAATTCAGGTTGATTGAAGCTGCAAAAATCATTGGTACTCAATACCATGATAGGATCTACATAGATACATTGATATTACAATGAAAAAGACTTAGATAGGTTATGTCAGTACCGACACGAAGTCAAATATTGTCCTCTGGCATACGTACCTATAATTTGACCGTGTGTACAAGATATTACGATTATTACTAGAGCATAAACGAGACAGATACATGTGTGTCGTCTCAAACCGGCAATGCTTTACTCAGATGGCCGTAAATCCTGATTTCGGGTGCCACTTTCTTAGCACAAGTAAAAAAGACGTAGATAGGTTCTATCTACGTCTTTTTTATTATAATATCATTGCATAAATGGCAAAACAGCATACCAAGTTAATTTCTTACCGAGGGCATTTCTTCAAATCGGCTACCGATTTGGTGTAATAGCTAAGAAGTTGGTTCGATTACCGCACAGTACAAACATTTGTGTGCATGAACATGTCTGTTTGTAGACTAGAATTTTACTATGTAAATGAAGCATTCTTCACAATTTAGTGTTGTGACTATCGGTATATTTGAATAATCGCGTCAGATTTTTAGATAATTTTTTGTACAATGAACACAAATTATGTGTTCTACCAGATGTGATCTCGGTACCAACCGGGGTTACTAGCCAGAGACTTAACCACTGGGCCACGTGGCTCTCTATTTATAGCTCAGAATATTATCATGTCCATATGTACAGATAACTAATAATTAGCTCAATTATCTAGTTTCTCCAAGGAAAGCTGTTGGACCACTCGAAGTAATTCCTGCTGCCTTATAACGTTGATAATAAAGTTGCAATTCGTAGTCACTTTTGTAGTATTTATAAATGTTAGTAAGTACTGAGAAAATTGCATGTACTTTGCCACAGCTAGCATCAAAATGATGTGTGCGTACAGTGGTCAAATGCACCTAATAACTATTTTAGAAAAGCAACCTTAAGATTAAATGCTTGAAATACTGATTCACTTATTCTACATTTCACTGACGCTTCAAAGGACACACAACTTTGTATTTGTAATATTACAGATTGCTTTTGTCAAAACGACATACCTTTTTGAACACTGTGAGCACACATATTTTGATACTGTACATCAGCATATAAATACATAAACGGCCTATATACGTCCCACTGCTGGGAACAGGCCTCACCTCAACCATGAGGTGGAATGAGCCATACTCCAACACCGGGCTCAGTGCGGATTGTTGGAGGAGTGTAAGGTTAGTGAGCAACCTTTTTTATGTCAGATGTTATCAAGCCGCCCTAGGGCCTCTGACTAAGCTTAAAGACTGACATCTGGCGACGTCAACCGGGACCAACTGCTTAACGTGCCTTCCGAAGCACGGAGCATATAAATACTTACTTTCAATGTACAGTCAGCATAAATAATTAGGAATATTTTTTGTATAGATCATAGGACCTCTGTTCAGCTTAAGTAAGTTGTCTCAAATTATTATTTATTATAAAACCACTATCAACATACCGCTCAAAAGCGATAATTTCAGAAATAATGGACGACTGAAAACGGCAAAGCTTCGACGAGCAAAATAACTGTAACTTATGCTGAAATGCACTCACAACTGAAAGCTGAGAAGGGACTGAGAAGGGATTAGTTCTTGAGTAGGGTTATCAGATTCTGCTATAAAGGGTGCGAGTCTCGTCAATCTATGCCAATATTTTGAAACTAAAGAGTTTGTTTGGTTGGTTGAAAAAAGCTCTTAGTTGGTCAATATGACTACGATTATTGAAAAATATTGCGAAAACGGTAGAAAAATTTTCTTTTCAAAGTTACAACTTAAGTAGGCAGTTAAAAATTCTTTAAAAAAGTATGAATCTCATAAAATTTACTCACCCTATACGCCCTTTAAACCCGAAAAACTTTTAGCACACATGCGATTAACAGGTGTGCTAAAAGTTATTAAATTAATTTTATGTGGCATCTGATTATTCACATATTGTTTTTACTTTTATAAATAAATGAATAATATATAATGTAATAGGTAATTTAGTTAATATTTACACGGCTCATATCATTAGCTCTCGCCAATGTCTTTAAGGTAATGTAGTTCTGTCTAATTTGACCGGGCTATATACAGCGACCACTTTCAATGGCGTAAGTAATAATTTAAATCCGTAATTAAATTGGAAAAAATTGTAATTTTCATCTCAGTAGGTAAACAGTGTTTTTGTAAATTTACTTTAAGGTGAATTGTTTATCTAAATATTTACATACGTACACATAATTTATTATTTTAAGTAATGTTCCAAATAAAATGAACAAATCCACATTTATGCATACTCTAGCAAAGAGTTCGGAAACGACCGCTAACAAGTACATTTTGGATTTGATTCTCAAGAGACCATATTCACTGGATAACACGTGCTATTTTAAAACTTCCGTCAGCCCTATTACCCGTTTTATTTAAACTCAAAATGTCTGTTGACAACAAAATGGCGCCGGAAGCAGAATCAATTTCATTTTGACAACATTTCATTAGCATAAACACTTCAAGAAAGGAATGGTAGACAATATACCAGTAATTTATGCCTAATATTAATGTGTTATTATTTATTCTCTAATTTAATATTATTAGGGATTCATCTTCGATATAAAAATTACCGTAAAAAAACCAATGGGAGGTTTTCAGGCTGTGTGCTATTCGACAGTTGTTTGGACCCGAAGTCTACGAAGCGCCGTCTGGTGGCAGAAAAGTGGCTACTGGTATCTTATGTCTTATCTTAGTATATTTTTCTTTCATAAAAGGCAAACCTGACTGACTCATATATCAACGCAAACGATCTGATACAGGGGTTAATTTTAAAGATTTAAGAAAGCAATAAGAAAAGATTTTAAGAAATTCAATTCTGAAACCGTGGTAAAGGGGGGTGAAAGTCCACGCGGACAAAGTCGCCGGCAGCCGCTAGTTTTTATAAAAATACTAGCGACCCGCCCCCGCTTCGCACGGGTCCAATAGGATGTTATTATACATATAAACCTTCCTCTTGAATCACTCTATCTATTAAAAAAACCGCATCAGAATCCGTTGCGTATTTTCAAAGATTTAAGCATACAAAGGGACATAGGGACAGAGAAAGCGACTTTGTTTTATACTATGTAGTGAAGAAGTGTATTGCCCTTGGAATATTACTTTGTGAAGTCAAGCATTAACTCGAATCAAAACACATTTCATATTTTGTATTGTAACGATAAACTCTCAAACAATACGCAATAGAAAATGTTATTGAATTGAAAATTGTTTCTGTTTTATTAATAGGTTCTATAAAAATATGTGGTCGAAGAAACCGCGACTATAAAATGGATTTAATGTCTGCAGCAAATTATCGAATAAATTTCACAATAATATTACTATAGTAAATCGTTTGAATGTATGATTGTATTGTATATTAATAAAGAGTTAAGTATCCTTTTAACACGTTACAAAACAGGTGACTATTTATTCATTTATTTATATCACATTGCATTACATTTTCGAACTCCATGCAAAAGTAGGAAAAAATGTGATTTGCGAACCGTTGAAAATGAGACCGAATACGACATTATACAGGGTGGAAATGAAAACTAATAAAAAGCTAAGCGTGGTAGCTCAGGTGACCGCTCAGACGGTTTAGGAATGTCGGCTTGCATCATATTATCATAGTTAGGTGAGGTGTGTGCCCAGTGGGACTTACCCCCGCATTCTTAAGACAATCAACACTCGTGCTGTCCCTTAAAATGTCAAAAGAACTGAAAGGGACAGCTGTACTTCTGAGGGATGCTTCTTTATGAATTCGGGGATAGAGAGACTGATGTTGAATTCTTTGGATCGTACTACCAAATACCACCGTAGATCACCTCTTCACTTACCACCAGGTGAGATAGTGATCAAATGACTGCCCAGTCCCTAATATGTATAAAAAACGTAATACCTACCTACCTAATGTTTTTTTTTATAGGGGTCTTCAAGATGACCTCACTCCACCTGATGGGAAGCAGCCGTGAGGTCCAGATATGGGGTTGGCAAGCACAGTAATTGAGAACACTGTGCTGGTCAATCTTATTTTGAAAGCCTGCATAAATGGCTTTTCACGCCCCGCTTAAAAAACCAGGGATTGTAGGAAGAAGGAAACACATGCGCTGGAAGAGCGTTCCACGTCTGGATAGCACGACACAGGAACGAATCACCGAACCTTTTGGTGCGGGCCGACAGTCAGTATTTGTTTGTTTCACTTTCATTCGCAGCATGCAATAAGATGTAGACATAAATGCGACCCGGCACGTGCCGGTAACGAATCAGGGCAAGCTTGGTCCATTATAGAGCACATTTAACAAAATTACTCAATAAACAAGGCTTTCTCTTTCCAATTTATTCAGTGAAGCAATGCTCAATCAATTATTCCCATACAAAATCACCTAAACATTGTATGTAAATTATCTCCTATTCAAATACACCTGTCATAAGAAAATTAATTTTAAAATACATTAGTAAGGTTTAAATTCAATTGCATACAAATTCAAAGTTCATGGTATAAATTTCCAACTTTACTGCCCACGTAATAAGGTCGACAGTTGTGTAAATAGTAGTAAGTCAAGTGAAGTTATTGGAAACACACTAAAGTTGGTAGTTTACGGCTGTTCTAGTACGAATTGCATTAGTATGGAGAGGTTTGTTTAATTCGGTTTTGTTTGTAAATAAAGCGGGGGTTTTTTTCAAGCTAGCGTACTAGGAAACCTAAGCCTAACCTACGCCCTAAGTCGAATATTGGGTCCTTCGGGCCCTTAAAATAAATATCCCTGGACATTTTCCCACACAGCGCCATCTAGCCCCAAGTGGGCTAATTATAGTCCGTTTTTATGGGATACTAGACAACGGATAAACATAATAAAAATCCTTTTTCTTTTGTAAATACATGCTTAATATACATAGGAAACACCCAGCCCAATACAAACAGACATGTTCATGCACACATATGTTTGTACTGTGCGGGGATCGAACCCGCGACCTTCGGTGTAGTAGCCGACTTCTCAAAAATTACACCAAGACGGTCGACGATGGCCCCCTAGGTCCCGATGATGTGAAAAGTGAGCGGCTGACCGTTTGCTTCCAGTTTGCCTCCATAAATAATTTAGTTGAAGTGACCATACTGCGCGTAATGTATACGCAGTTTGCGACGTTTCGCTTGCCAACTCATTTTGTGAGCGAATAATGCGCGCGGTCGGCGGCGCAGTTTCTTCACTACGAGAAGATAGCAACCGATACGCTATTCGTCAGTCAGCGGACAAATTTTTAGGAGCGACTAAATATCACTATATTTAGTCGCTCCTAAAAATTAAACATTTGAGGTGCCCGTGGCGCAGTTGTAACAGTGATCGGCGACGATCGCTGATGTAAAGCAACACACGCCGGCTCGGAAATGGGATGAGTGACCACCCCGACCGAAATTTAGTGATGTGTATTTAGGGCATCTCCGTGCTTGTTAAGCAGTAGGTCCTGGTTGACGTCGCCAGATGTCAGTCGTTAAGCTTAGTCAGAGGCCCTAGGGCGGCTTGATAGCATCTGACATTAAGGTTGCTTACTAACCTTACACCCCTTCAACAATCCGGACTGAGCCCGCGTATTGGAGTAGCTCACTCCACCTCGTAGTTAAGGTGAGGCCTGTGCCCAGCAGTGTGACGTAAATGTATAGGCCATTTTAGTAAACATTTGACAAGTACTTGCAAAATCACCCTGTATAAGTCACTGTGCTCATATTATGTTGTTGCTATGTAAAGTGATGTCAAAGTATAAACCATACAGTAGGCTATCTAAGGCCGCCCGCCGAGTTATTAGCCTAGCGTGTGCGTGAAATTGCGTGTGCGTGATATCGCGACACGGCGCGCGACGCGCACGTACACATTAAAACCGAGAGTGGCACGTTTGTGTGTAGATAGCTTACTGTAAGATTATACTGTGGTGATGTTCAATGATGAGCCGAACGCAAACAGCCGCGTACCGTTAAAGCAGACGTACAAACAAACGCTTTGAACGAGAGTCCGATTGTTTTTCCAATTGATAATGCTTTGTTTATGACCTGTAAATCATTTTGAAGAGTTTAATAAGCAGTGTCTGTCATGTTTTGCAGATTAAGGCCGATTTACCCCACATTACAAGCTTTCTTGCCCCCATTTTGTATTCATAAACAAAAAGCGGCTAACCCCCGAATTCACAAACGCGCGCTCACGCTCATGCTGTCCCCTAAAATATTAATAAAAACGAAAGGGACAGCATGAGTTGATTGGCGTTTCTGAATTCGGGCGTTAGTGTGCTTCGGACTCACCTACTCCAGATCTTTTTCAAAAAAACTACTTGCTAGATCTCGTTCAAACCAATTTTGGGTGGAAGTTTGCATGGTAATGTATATTTTATATTTATTTTATTTTTATCATTCTCTTATTTTATAAGTTACAGAAGTGGGTTTTATAAGTTATCGCAATTAAAAAGAAGATTCGAGAAACCTCAACATCTTTTTCGAAGACCTGTGTGGGATATCTTAACCATATACTATACTAACTAAAACTGAATGGTTTTCTTTTCCTTTTTACGTGAAACCATGTAGCCTGTGCTTACTATGTTATTAAATAAAATAACTACACCTTTTCATCACACGAATCTTTCATACTAAGTATTGCGTTAAAGTTAACCGTTAAATTGCTAATATCTGACATTACAGCATTATCTACGCTAAATTTATGAAAATTAATACATTCAAAATGACCGTTGCATCACTCTAAATGTCAGTATTATACCGTGACCAATTCTAGGAACACGTGCCCAATACTGAACGACCTTAATCCAGCACTGCGCAAGGATAAGTGGTGTATTACAATTTTAAATCCGACTCTGGTCCTAGGGCTACTTAGTAATTAAGCTGAGTATAAAAAGTGCCTGGTGCCCGTGGCGCAGTTGTGACAGTGGATCGGCAACGATCGCTGTTGTAAAGCAACATACGCTGGGTAGGCAATGGGATGGGTGACCATTCCGACCGAAATTAAATGATGATTGTGACGTTTACTAGTAGATCCCGGTTGAACGGCTTTTTAGGGCGGAAATAAATCGACATTATGGTCTCTCACTGACCTAACACCCCTCCAACAATCCGCGCTGAGCCCGCGTATTGAAGTATAGCTCGCTCCACCTCATCGGGGATAAGGTGTTTCCTGCAGATTCTATCGTGGAATAAACGCCTTATATTTGTAGATACTAATGCAATCTTAGGAAGTTTTGGGTATCTACCTATAGGCTCATAGAGAAGTCATATCGATATAGAAATGAGGAAAAATCCACAAAAAATGGCCTGGATGTTCCATTCACCATAAAGGACACAGTTGGTATACCTCATTCTTCTCCCTTAGGAATATCGCTTATAAGCGATATTCCTAACTACTATAGTTCTAACTACTATAGTTTCTAAACTATCTATAGTTAGTTTAGAAATAACAAAAACAATAAGACCGTATGCCATGACAATAAACGCCATTATCCAACGGATATGTAACGTTTAAACTGCGGTCGAGTGTACACCCGGCACACGTAAAATATGGTCGTAGATTATATAAATTGACAGTGGCTGGTAAGGGTCCTTTAGAAACGACGATTTCAGTAAACTTTTATTTTGTCACTGGCCATTTAGGCCTAGCACGAATCGCTAACGTTTGGTAATCGAAAAGTTAACGCAACTTTTATTTAAGAGATACGAGTAGGAAAAAGAAAAAAGGAGTATTCTTTATTTTTCGATTACCAAAACGTTAGCGGTTCGTACTAGGCCTACTGGTTTAAATGCCCATGGCCTAGTGACAGCGAATTAGCAACGATTACCTATGTTAAGCAAAGCAGTTTCTTTTTTTTTTCTAAAATGACTATTGCTGTGTTTAGCTGATGGGTTGGACACCTTCACCGGACTGTAGGGTGACTTCCCTGGGGGTGCTTAAGCACCCCTAGCCGTCCTAAGCCTATGTCTGAACCTAGGCTTAGGACGGTACTTGGAGAGGACCATTTGACTAAATATGTGAGGGGGAAAGCGACCCGGCACGCGTTGGTAGCGATTACCGGGCACGGATTATCGGGCGGTTGACTTCGCATGATGCTATAACCGTCTTGTACAACCGTATGATTTTTGATTTCTTTTTTCTCTACCTTAAGATTGAACAAATAAGAGCGTTTTTCGCTATGGGGTTGTTTAAATTCCGCTTAGAATTGATTTCTTAGAAATTCATAGGAACCTTATTACTGAAGGTATCAGGTATTGCAATCACCCCCTCATGAGTTCTCGCCTTGGCGTGGCGAGGGGGCTTAGTACCGGTGGTAGCGTCCAACCGCCGGGAAGCGAAGAGGACTCACTCAGGCGTGGCAGTGTGGTGGACTAGCCACCCACCCGCTGCAGCCCGCAAGGGCAACACGTGGGATTGCGGGGCCAGTGGGGCCTGCAAGCGCCCTGAGGCGCGTGGTGGAGGCCGCGGCGCACAATCGGTTGGTGGGGGCCAGTGATCCGAGGCTGATCCCCCCTGTGCGTCGCGGCCCGGCGGGGCCGTACCGCTGGTTGCGGCAGCGGAGCCGCCCTTTGGGTGGCTCGTGGTTGCGGGCCCAGTAGGGCCTGCGTACAGTGGGTGCCAGCGGGCCGGAGTGCGGGGGTGCTCTGGCTTGCATTGCACGGCGTCCACCGAGACGGCGAAAGTGTCTGCGTACTCCAGGCGCTTTCGTGGCCACCCCCCTTCGTTGGAGGGTCAGTTGGAGGGGGCTCCATTAGGGGCTAGCACTGGCGGCGGAGCAGTGCGGTATTACTTACGGTAGGATCCAGCTTCGCCGCCAAAGTGCCACGGTCGAGTGCCGTGGGGTTTTAGTCGGTAGGAGTCCGACATAACCTCGTCGCCCCCCCGGGCAGCGAGGTATCCATGAGGATTTCCCCACGAAAAAAAAAAAAAAAAAGGTAGTGCAGTCAGCGACCTGCAGTTTGTAGTGTGCGGTCACTATGGGCGCTGTTCCTTGATAAAATGCCTATGGCATTTATTGTCTATAAAGTCGTATAGTGTAAAGGCCAGTCTGCCGGCCCCATATGCGAAAAATTACGAGTCCTCATGCCAGCGACCGGCACACTTAGTACACACTATAGTTACGAGGCGGGTCGATGTTACACCTGTCGTGTGTTGTGACATACTAAATTATATGTTTTGCACTTTCAGAGCAGATCGCCCCTTACTACTTCGGGCTTAATGCGCCCGGCGAAATGTATGATCTGTGAAGATCTGTTTATAACCAAACGGGGTAGTCAGAGGCATACTGATCACTATACTCAGGTTGAACGGAACATTCAGAAGCCTACGTTTCGTCGAGGGAATTTAAGCCCAAAGTAGTAAAGCGAGCCTACCACCGTTATACGGGTTGCTTAGGTTTGATCACCGGTAAGTTACTGGGGCGCAAAATTTAAGAAACGAAAAGTAGGTGCTCCGTCCAGTCTTTAACTCGGGACAATCCGAGTTCAAAGACAGTGTTTAATCACTGGGCCATGACACTCTCTGAGATTGCGCAATAGAAAACGTAGACTGAAATCTTTCTTCACCAAAATGACTACTCTTAACCTAGCGGTACGTTTCTTAGAACTGTAATACCCAATCAATTTGCATAACAACATAACCTCTACTTGCAAAACAGATTTATCACAAGAAACCTGGTTAATAAACGCTTACTGGATTATAAATCAACAAAATATCAAATACAGTAACGAAACTCATTCATTATAGCGTTTCTGTCTACACCTTGTAATTACAGTGCACAAGGTCCTTATTACGATCTTTTTACAGCTCAGTTTTAGCTCACTTTAAGTCTTTTCATTCATTTAAATTTGACTAAAACATGCAAAATAAGTTACAACAGCAATTGAGAAAAAGTAACGTTTTTTTTGACACTATTTACCACACAAAACACGACTTGTGACGGTAAATATGCAGCTCAAAAGCTGAGCTTGTGACTAAAACTGTCAGGTTATCATCATCATCATCATCAGCAGCCACATGATGTCCACTGCTGAACATAGGTCTCCCCCATAGATTTCCAGAGCTGCCGGTTGGAGGCGGCCTGCATCCACCGAGACCCTGACACCTTTATGAGGTCAACGATGCTCGAGCTCGAAGGACTGATGGCCAACGGCCATCAGTCCTTCGAGCTATGTCAGGTTATAAGAGATTGTAATAGGGCCTCTGCTCTGCTAACCGTATATGGAGAGCATACGAACATAGACTTAATGAACCAGTTAGGAAACTGAATATATATTTTTTGGGTATAATTATTTACGAATTTTTATTGATCAACTTTTGCAAGTCACTAAATTTGGTTCGTCAGGCTTTAAGCAAGGAAAAGAATTTCTCAACCAAAACCGGCTAACAATTTTGCAGGTTTGAATTACAAAACAAACAACCTTCCTTATAGGTACGTCTTACGGCTGGGCACAAGTCTCACTCCTAAGCCTCAGACTAGGCTTAACTACTGACATCTAGCGACTTCTGCCAGGACCAACCGACCAACACTTTAATCTCATTTCTGATCCGGGTGGGTTGCGAAAGCTGAGCAGCTACTACATGCGCTTTTAATGGTCAAAATAAATTATACGATTTCATTGCAAAAGTACTCTTGACCCGACTCTTTTTGAGTAAACTTTAAACTTGTCCAAGAAAAAATCATCGACGCCGTTCCTTCCTTGCAGTTCCCTCAACCCTTGCCTTGCCAAGTTGCCATACACTTACACCCTCCGCTAAAGCAATGCTGCAGCGATGATTTAAAAAAGTAAAAGTGAAAAAAGCTAGTCAGTGGCACTTCGTACAGCAAATTTAATACAATTATACAGGAGCAAAAAGTGTCACTGGAATGGTATTAGCTCAGCATTGCTGTTTTTTGTTTGTTTATGTGTCCTATCACGTTTTTGCATGTAAAGACAGCGATAAAAATGAAATAAACAAAACTTAACAGCTGAAGTGATGCTATGAAGCTCTTTGAGTTTGATTAATAGGGGGCTATTCTCAACATGTGCGCTTGTAGTGCAATTGCAATCCAGCTCAGTATTCCCTTCGATTCCACCCTGGACTTTCAAACCGATCTTGAAATACCGATTCCCTATAAATCATTGTTTAAAATCATTCATCCAGAGCGAGAGTCCAAATAAACAACTGTTTAACACACGCGTTGAATTCAGGGCAATTTATCTTCCAGCGGTTATTTATTACCATTGTTTTTGGGTGACTGTACCGATATGTGATTATGACCATATGGAGCTTTTGGTGAAAATATTTGGTTCAATTTTGTTTGAAATAACCGTGATAATCATTTGCTGAAACCTGAATCACTCCTTCGTTGGTTTTATGAATTACTGAATGAATTAAGGAATCTTGTAGTATTACTTAATCAGTCAATTTTGGTTCCTTAACAAATACTGTCATCAAAGATGTATAAAACAAGTTACAAAAGTTCGTAGGTACCAGACCTATATTGATTTTGTTTAGCTCAGCACTCATTACAGGTTTTGCTTACATTTGGGTTTGTTTTTTTTACAATATCACTGGACACTATTCCACACAGCGCCACCTAGCCCCAAGTTAAGCAATTAAATGCTTGTGCTATAGGATCCTCGACAACGGATAAACAAACTTAATATACCTACATAGGAAATACCCAGACCAGTACTAACAGACATGTACCATGCACTTAAATGTTTGTACTGTGCAGGGATCGAACCCGCGACCTTTGGTATATTAGCTTACTTCTTAACCATTACACCAAACCGATCGTCAATAATAAGTGGTAATGGGAACCTAACCCAACCAGACTTTTCTCTACGTCATAACCGATGGCCCTCTACCAATAATATTCACCTTATCTGATTAAAACTTTTCATTATTAAATCAGATCAAAAATATGTTTATTAAAATAGATCTGTCCTTTACCTGGAGATGGTCTGGAAGAGATCGCTCCCTAGCGATAAGACCGCTTGAATTGTACATTTGTATCTATAATTTAAAACTATACTGTTTTGGTTCACTAAAAACATCTATTTATCTATCTCTTTCTTAAAAATACTTTTGAATTTCAAATTAACCACTATACCTAAAAAAACACTGGTGTATATAATATCACAATTTTAATTTCGATGTTAGTAAACAACTTTCCTCACTCCACCATACATAATGTTACAAGTCCTAGAAACTAATCATGTCCTCGCTTATATTCATGTTTTGGTCATAAAACTAAAGAACAATGGTAGTTAAGTGTGCCGGTAGGAACAAGGAAGCGCGCGCGCAGGCGTCAGCGAGAACTTCGTGAGGCAAATGATTTAGCCTACTTTCGCTACGAATAGCTGAAGGAAATTATTATTATAGTTTGAGAACTGTACAAAACTTTTCTGAGTCAACAAAAAGTCAGGGGAGCGGTCAAGCGGTCGGTAATATTTATTTTTATTTTATTTAACTCAGACGACATAACTAATTATAATTATCGTAATGTAACTTATTTGACTTCAATATTATTTGTATTATAATTTTAGAGAAAACTAAATTGTGGTTTCCCACTATATTTTTAGCATATTTACTCACCTTTAAAACCTTTCCTGGACCATCACAAATATTTCAAAAGCAAAATTAGATATAAGGTTTAGCCAATTCTGAGTTTTAGCGAGACTAACGAACAGCAATCCATTTTTATATATAGAGATAAATAAATATTTAAACAGAAGCTCACACCAAGCGAATTTGCCAAGTGAATTTGAATCTCATTTTGAGAGACCTTCAAAACGTCACGGCTGCCCTTCATCAAGTGAAGTGAGGTCATCATGAAAGCTACAATAAAAAAAGTCTTTCTAACCAGCAGGGTTGTAAAACACGACTTACCTAATAAACTAAGGCTGGCTATCCAACTAGCCTGCTGGTCGCTGACTGGGAAGCCGTCGATGGCATGTGTCTCCTGCATTGAGGAGATGGCTGGAGACATGTAGCCTTTGCTCAGGCCTGCTGAGAAAGGGCCTAGGGAGACTGCGAGAGCTGCTAAGATCTGCAAAAGAAAGATACGAGCTTTAATGCGCAATATTGGTCATCAAGCTGGATTGATGCTAAGAGCATGGTAGAGACAGTCCTAAGTATTGAATAATTAGACCAATATTGCAGAACAGAAGATTTTTAGATGTTGTTTTCAAGGTATTTTACCTAAAATTCACAAACATAATAAAGTTAAACAACAGCCCTTCCTTACATTTACTATCCTTTTGTTATTTGGTAGAGATCGCTTGAGATGAAGCCGCCCAAATTATAAATTAACACTTTGATATGTCTGAACTGTTCATTTCTTTCATCGAATTCTGTCCAATAGAATTTTTTTCTCCCAACATCCATTTGTATACCTATTATCTATCTTTTGTTATGTTTCATTACTTTAACGTTCAAACTGTCTGAAAGAAATATTTTTTTAGAAAACTCTTTTACAATTGAGTTCCAAATGTTTGTTGCAGTAAAGTATTATTTCATCTCATCTTATCTTAGTTACAAATAACAAGCCTGCCTAGACGTACAAGTCTGGTAGGCTTCCCACGTACAAGTATTTACAGCTAGCATTCTAGCTGGGAGATATATAGGGTGTTTCGTATACCGAACACGGCGTGTTCAGAATCGATCAATGTTCCGAACACCATGTGTGCGAGTGTGAATGGGGCGGTAGTGGTGGGATATGGTCATTTTATTATTTCATCGCTATCGATAAAATCATATAACATTTTACCCTACTACAAACCTCTAAAATGCGCTGTCTAGCCTTTAACAAAGCTTGTACTAATATTTTTATGTCAATAAACACATGAGATACTTTTGAAGAAAATACCCATCATGTCAGCCGAACGACGCCCACTGCTGGGCATAGGCCTCCCCCAAAGATCTCCACAACGATCGGTCCTGCGCTGTCCTCATCCAGCGGCTTCCCGCGACCTTGACAAGATCGTCGGTCCACCTTGTGGTGGGCCTGCCCACGGAACGTCGTCCGGTACGCAATACCCAAGAAAATACCCAGATCAATACAAATTGCTATGTTCATGCTCACAGAATTTTAACTCTATGGGGATTTAACTATGACCTCTTGTGTAGTGACCATCTTTTTATGTAATCAATTAACTTCCTTCAAAATGATTTAATTCCAAATAACAATTAAATAGAAACCATTTAGCATTCACATTCACTCAGTTAACTTAACTACTCAGTAAAAGCCCTAAATTAAATTTCGTTACTTATAGTTTAAAGTCAATACACAGTAAAATATCCATAACTCTGTTAAATTGTGTTCGCAAGCTCCAAGTCTAACTGAAACACTTTCACTAATAAAATTATTAGATCAGACGTAGATTATAATAAATCGATCGTCCACTAAGCCAGATCAATAATGGTCAGCGAGCCATCTAAAATTGATTGTCAACGACGCCAAGCCCTTAGACTGGTTATAAATATAAATCAGTGGTCGAGTACTTCAACTTTCACTTGTTAAGTAAATCTATAAATCAATATTGGATCATTAGTACGCAGAAACAATTTTCTGATGTCGTAATTGTGCAGTATTGTAAGATGCAAGGCTTGGTCAGGAGAAAATATTACCAGTATCAGCTATGTAGTAGGAAACATAATTTGTGAGTGTTATTTGATGATAACAAAAACATCAACTTATTTTTACATTGCTTAGCATGACAAAACGATGGTAAATAATGTCAACATTTAAGAACAGATTAAGTATGTCTAGATCAGTTAGTACTTCTGGCAGACAAAATTATAATTTAGCTTGTGTTAACAGCAGAAGAAATATCGTTAGTAGGTTTACGAAGCGTCAAAAGATTAAATCATTCATCACTTTTTTTAGCATTGTCATAAGTGCTCTTTACTGAGCTTAAATAAATAAAGATTACATTTTCTTACTTGACTTTATTTTACTATTGCCATCCAGTTGTCAATATACTGTATACATACGCAACATCACGCCTCTTTCCCAAAGGGGTAAGCAGAGACCACTTCTCTCTACTTGCTACGATCCTAGCAAGTTGGTCATAATATTTTTTTACCATTCCTCCGGATAGAAAACCAAAATATATGTATATTCTATACCATTTTCTTTCCCTGAGGCAACTTTCACACAAATTCTTTGAATAATAACAAAAAATATCGATGGTTATCGATAAAATCCCTTCAACAACACTATGCACTTTATCTGAAAGCGTTCACTAGATTGTACAGAGCATTTCGTGAGGTCAATGCCCGACACACTGCCATACATTCTGTCTCTATCCTACCATCAAATTCATTCCGACCTACATAAATACGACCTTATTATTATGACTGCAAGAGCGATGATATTGGTAAATATTAGTTGGCGAGCGGGATAGTTATAGGGTATGTCGCTTGGGAAATGTACTGTTGTTTTAATTGTTTTAATAGGTGTTTATTAAACAATGAGTAAGGTTTATATGATTCTCACGTTGATTTATAAGTTAAATGGACACATTTTAACTGGATCGTAGGCGAAGGGTCAAGCCCTCTTGGTAGGTACTCCTCTTTGGCGCGATGGATGAAAGTTCCTGCATAGAGTGCCAAAAGGTCGTGGGTTCGATTCACCCTGGAAAATTATTTAGCTTGACCGATTTGGTGTAACGGTTCAGAAGTGGGCTATTACACCAGAGATCGCGGGTTCGATCCCCGCACAGTACAAACATTTGTGTACATGAATATGTCTGTTTGTACTGGGCTGGGTGTTTCCTACGTATAAAAGAATAATATGTTTACAAAAAATAGTAGGTATTTAATTTAAGTATGTTTATCCGTTGTCTAGTTTCCCATAGCAGAGGCATTTAGTTGATTAGTTTGGGGCTAGATGGCACTGAGTGGAATAATGTCTAGTGTCCAGTGATATTAATTATAGAGCTAGCAATTAAAAGGTTTGATTTGTACTAACCTGTCTTCTACAGCTGCTCCTCCCGTCCACCGACCTCATCATCATTATCCTGGTCTCCGGAGTAATGTTCGTCATCTTCTCACTCACACCCAACACTGCCTTCTCACACATATACACTGATTTACTATAGATTTGTTTTAATAATACTTTTCACTTCACTTCACTTTAGCACTATTTAGTGCTGGCACTCCTTGATGATGTCATCTTGAAGGTATCTGCAACAAAGAAAGAAATGACATGTTATTGAGAGTGAGATAAGACTCTCTAGAATCTATCTAGATATATTCTCTAAGCTGAGAGTAACTGAAGAAATACTAAAGGGAGTTCTAAAGCTTTTCGCTAAGAGATTTAATATGAGGCAAAAAAATTATTTAGTTGACGAACCAATGATAGAATTGCTAATTTTGTAATGCCTTTAAAAAAACTACTGACGCTTTTGTACTTTCAGTACAAAAAATGCAAATCTAAAAAGATGCATTTATTTAGTACTTGACGACCGATTTGGTGTAAAGGTTCAGTTACCGTGGTTCAGTTAAGTGGGCTATCACACCAGTAGTCGCGGGTTCGATCCGCACAGTTCAAACATTTGTGTGCATGAACATGTCTGCTTGTATTGGTCTGGCTGTTTCATATGTATATTAAGTATGTTTATGCGTTGTCTGGCATCCCTGGCTAGATGGCGCGGTGTGGAATAATGTCCAGAGATATTTATTATTTGAATTTATTTGCATTAAAGATACATTGATCTGATAGTATTTTTGTTTGTACCCCCTCCAAATTTCAATTCTTTTTCACCTGTCAAAATTACTAAGTTGCATCATCACATCATCATAAATGTTATGTTAAAATACCACGCAGTTTATGAATCACTCAGTTCAATGTGAGATTTTCTCATACATGAGTATGTAAAAAATTACGTGTTGCGAATTTGCAGTCAAGTAAATTTTAAATCGAGTTCCAAATGAAGGGATTTTGCCAATTATAGAAGCTTATGTTCTTCCATCGTTAAAACTTTCTCACAGCTATTGATCCAAAGCAGCTTTAAAGATAAGATAAGATAATGAAAAGGTACTGTGAGTAATTAGCTACTTAAGTACGAGGCAAATTAGTTTCAACTTAAAAGTTATCGCCTACAAGGTATCTTTTTGTTTTTTATGCAAAGTAGTAGAGACAAAAAATCAATAACAACGATTAAGAAGAATTCGTATGGGTAAAAATAAAAGTGACTGGCAGTTAATAGTGTACATTAGCTTTTTTTTCTAAATTGTTTGAAGAGTCGTGCCGGAGCAAAAGTTTGGAAAAAATTTGAAGAAAAAGCTTTTATCTTTAAAAAAAGACGCATTTTTTCGCAAGGATTAGTTGATACTGGAATAACGCATCATGATGTAAACATTGAAATCGAAATATTTCGCTTGATCTAGGCATACGGTACTACTAAGTCAGGATAATTGTGTTGTTTGTAAAATCATGTTTAATCAAGAACATTCCCTAGTAAATGGATTATATGGGTTTTCTAATGAAACACTATTACTAAATTACACGCAAAACATAGCGCATAATCAAACGAATAGAAAAAACCCCTGGTTTTTTTAAACATAATAACCATTCTTGAAAAATTGTGTATTGTTAACATAAAAAAGTTAATACGTACAAACACCAAGCTTATATTATTTCAAAATAAAATACCTGAAATTATAGATCAATCCAATCAGAAGACTATCGATATTCACAAGTTCCACAATACATGAACACAACACTAAAAAGTCTCTAAATTCAAATGTGCGCGTACTAAACCACAGAGATCTTAATTCAAAAGAGCGCGGTTCAAAACTTTAAAAAATATTTGTTTTAGTCCACTAGTGACTAGTACCACAGTATTCAAACTTCTCAATTCAAATGTTTACACGACAAAGGTCTTATTCCAAAAAAGCGCGGTTTAAAATTAAAAAGTGAACTTTTTTTTTAAATTGTCTTAGGCAACACTGACCAGTGCCTTAGAAGTCACGCGTCGAACTGAGAAACCACTCACAGATTCAAGATGAGAATGTCAAAACAACTTATTGTCCATGACGTAGTACAATGAAAGCCGGCAAGTGTGCGATAATTGCCCGAATGGGTTTGCTACTACTGGGTCCCAAGTCTGCTAATTTTAAGACGCCGCAATCGAGTCGGCATGGAATCGTAATCGTCTAATTTGACACATTTGGTATTCCGCTCCTTAAAAAAGACCAATGATTCTCCATCGAAACTGGTTATTGCACTTTTTGGTAGTCTGCTCACTAATAGCGGTACATTGGTAAGCCGATTGTAAGAATTACGGTAGTCCGCTCCTTATTTGACGTTTGTTTGACGTTTAGCTCAATCGTATCTCTTTGACAATTGTGTTATTGAACAACAACACCTCTTGCAGTCATTGTGCTTAGATATTTTAACTTAAAAGCTGCTTTTAAATTGAAGTGAGTGCTTTTCGAGGTGAATTAAAAGATTGGCCACTACTTCCTACGAATCGTTGGCATGTTTTGACCATTGATAACGCGAGTGACCGCCGACACCGACTTCTTTAGGCTATTAACTCAGCACCATGAATCTCGGGCTCTAAATTCCAACACGGCAACGCTTACATGCATTTAGGGGGATGCCCAAGTCCGATTTATGAAACCATGCATACTCGGAAAAGAGGAAGTAATCTACAAAACAACAGCGGCGAAAGGATGCAATTTTAAGGTTAGTCCATTTTTTTGGCACTGTACTACCAGTATACAACACGGCACGGCCCAAAAGGATCCAAAGCCGGAATGCAATCAAGCAAAAAAAATAGGGAGCCATCTCTTATACAAGTAGGTATTTTGGAGTTTTGTTGTATTTATTTTCAAAAATAGTTAGGTGAAACTTGATGTTACAGATTCTATCGATTCGGGTGTTCTGAGTTGCATCGATGAACTCACATAGCCATCCTGAGACCCATTGTACATGAGGAACGGGACCGTTATTATAACCGAAAGTGATATTCATGCACACAAATGTTTGTACAGTCAGCATCAAAATGATTTGAGGACTCTATATGAACACAGCATTTTGATGCAGAATGAACTGTGCGGGGATCGAACCCGCGACCTCTAGTGTAGGAGCCCACTTTTGAACCAGAACACAAAATTGGTTGTACCAAAAAATACGTAACTACATTAACTTTGAATTCAAGGCTGAAGTATAATGAGCATTTTTTCTATAGGTAATTGTTTTATAATATTTCCAGGTGACAGTGAATATACTTTGCAGAGATCATGATGACCCCCTTACCTAACACAGGGGAAAGAAGGACATATCAAAACATTAACGGCTTAATGTCCCACTGCTGGGCACAGGCGGAACAGACGGCACTGATGGAATTTGTTAGAATGCTGCATTGAGGCTATGGAGTGATTATCAGTGTAATAATATAATAAATAAAACAATTCTTTAAACAATTTTTGAATCTTTTATTTTTCATACATGTTTAAAATTATCAGTGTTTCTCTGATAAAATAGGCAATATACTTAATCCTTGAATCACTTTGAGTTAAAATACTGCATCAACATCCATTGTGTACTTGGATTCAAGCATAGGTACATTTGAACAAACAGACAGCGGGAAGCAACTTTGTCTTCTAGGTATGAAATCTCTTTCTGGAGCCTGAAAAAGAAGAAGGTATTTGTAAAAACGACTAAGTGAAAATAGTTAATTTCAGTTAATGACTTTGCCTTCAAAATATATAAATAAAGGTACCGTCTGTGCTTACAATGTTTATAGAAAGGCTGCAGATCACATAAGGCCCTTGTGGCCGTGACTAGCCTATTTGTGGATTGCGCATGCTCCCGCGGACCATGTGCGCTTAGGTGGTCCCTGGCCTCCAACCTTTTCGTGGCACTGCGCATTGAGGTAGTTAATCTTCACCTGAAATTAAGATATAAAAGATCAGGAAATAAAAGCGACGTACACCACCAAAAACTAACACAAAAATGAAATATGGTGTGCGAATACTTACCGATACGAAGGGAAGAAAGTATATTATTTACTGTCCAATACAGTTAGTTCTTATCTCGAAGTTCAAGTCTCGTTTAACAAATAAACAAAGCCAAAAATAAATTGATTTTATTGCATTTGCAATGGTGTTTTCGAACAAATTGACAACTTGACATTTGACAATGAGACATGACAGGCTATAGACAGGAGACACTTTTAATTTGGCAGACTTTGGCATGGAGAACTAATACTTTAGCCACTGTATTATAAAATAAAGTGTTTTAAAAAACGTGTAGTCATGTTAAATAATCAAACCAAATAAGTCCACGCAAAAGAAATGTAATCTAATCTGAGAAACTGAGGAAAATGATCATTCAAATTAAAGAAATCATTCGTTCATTCATTCAGCGGCATGGTAGATTTTAGTTGGCAATACCGTTTGTTATTAAGACTGAGCGTCCATTCCGATTAGAAATGCATTCATATTGAGACGATTGTTGATTTTAGCAGACTACCGAATTTGTGTCAATCGTATTGTTATCCTTATTGAGCCTCGGTTGAATGGACGTTTCGTTTAAATTAGCAGACTTGGGGCCCTGGTCGTGACTTGTGACGTCATCGCAGGTAGTGGAAGAGGTGCGTGGGATTTCTGTGGGGAAGCCCAGTTTGGTCTGTTTGATGTTGCTGATTAACTTTTACACACTTTTTCGGGAGATCGTCAGCAAAAGTTTTGAATGAGTGTTTTGTTAAAATTCTGATTAGGTATTTTAATGCTGTATTATGGTATGATACAGATAGGTACATAGATAGATGAATAGACCAAGGCGTGGATAGAGAGCGTCGTGGCCCAGTGGTTAAACTCTCTGGCTCGGAACTTGGGTGGTCAAGAGTTCGAGACTGGCCGAAACCTAACTTTGTGTTCATTATACAATTTGCTTTCCAGTGATGGATAATATAGATATTAAACCCCGGCAACCCGGCAAAGCTCACCGCTAGCCCCATACCACGTTGCGTTTCAAATTCGCTAGGGTTATATATGTGGGCTTCTAAATGGTCGGTTCAACACGACGGCAACAATCAGTGTACCCCAAAGAAGCGAAATTTGGAAATCAACCAAGATGACTTGACTTGTACACAAGAGCTCTTAGCTGTTTTTCAAGAAGTGTAGTGTTTACACAACTAACGCAATAATAAATAAATAATATTGAACTAGCCGTATTGAATTTGAATGAATTGAACAGCCAATATTTGTAATATTCAACCAATCAGAGACATGAACTGCTCAATCAAAACCAAACAAAATCGCAGAATTTCAAACCTGACTAAGTACAACTAAATATCAAAATAAGTTTCTGCGTAAGCATTAAAGTCACATTCTTCAGAACACTGACAATAATCGATGTGACGTCGACAAAAGACGTCGAAAGACAAAAAGATTTGCTATGACATGTAGACAAAAGACGTGTGGAGACAATAGACTCTTCAAACGTGGTTTAATTGTTCAAATAGTTCTGCTTTTATTGACCAAGAATGCGTCATGAGCTGTGGTAATTCGATTTTGAGCATAATATTTTTAAAAATGTTATTAAGAAGAAATAACATATCAAATTGACTGGATCGGAGCCCATGTGCTCTTTGTTATTCCTTGGAAATCATTTGAGTCCAACCTCAGCTTGGGACGCCTATCAGCAAGGTGGACGGATGACTTTATAAAGATCGCAGGGTATCGGTGGATTCAGGGCGCCTACAACCGCCCAAATCGGGAGGCCTATGTTCATCAGTGGACGTCGTTCATGATGATTTGTCTATATTGCACATAGTTTATTGCATACTCTCAGACTCAAAAAAATATTATTTTTTTATCAAAATTGGCCAAGCCGCTTCGGAGTAGTTTAGCAACAAATACTGTGACACGAGAATTTTATATAACAGATTTGCACACTCTGAAAAGTCACATGGTTTTGGTGCTGACTCTACAGTAAAGTAGGCTCGTTAGGCTACACATTTTATTTTTTAAATGCCAAATGTCTTGACTAACCGCAAATGCCTAGCCCGTCTTAAATTATCTAGTCATTGAGTCAATATGCATAAATTAGTAACTCTTAATTCAATTCTATATTCTGAAGATTTCGCAACGGTTCTGTTCTGAGTGGCATTCTGCATTCACACATCGAACGAATGTGAAGTGAGATTGTATTTTGGCGTTCTGTAAAACTCAAAACCTACGCGAATGTGATTGTTTGAGTGAAAAGAACTAAGGCAAATAACATTTAGTTTTTTCTATACAAATGCTAGAATACCAATTCAAAATTGCCGTTTTTTCCTGATCACGAGTGAGATGAGATCTGGGGCTAGCCAGAAGAGCATTGCTGTACGGCAAGAAAATCGACTATCGAAAAATGACTTTATAAAACTGGGCTAATGAGTTCAGTGGGTAGCGAATGAGTATAATAAGACAATGGTAATTATATGACAATACCCTCTGCTTCTAGGTTCGGAAATAAACAACTATTTTAGTTTATAGACCAGAAATGACTCAAATGACTCATCATGATATTTCAATCCACAAAAACCTAAGCACAACTAACGTTCAGAAAGTTTTTAATTCGAGGAAGAAAAATACTCGTATATTTGCAGGTACAGAAAACTCATACAGATACAGAATCAAAAGGTTAATGATCAAATTAAACATATTATTATTATTTTATTAAATGCTTTCTTAACCGTGTTTCAGACATGGATAACTTATTGTTATAATATGAAAGAAGGAGTAGAGACAGGGTATTTAATTTTAAAAAAACCTGCCGTCAAACAAGGTCAAGGTAAAATCTAGTCAACCAAAAATGCTTACAGCGGTACAGCTATATAGACGGCTAGATATTATACAAAACTGACTAACTAACTGGGTCAATGATGAATCAGAATTATTTAAGACACTGCTATGACCTTAACAAACCGCAAGGCCTATTACAAAAAAAAACATTGAGAGTTGACACCTTCAGTGATATTGTTTTCGAAATAGCCTGTAGTTGAACCGTTGTTCAATTTAAACAGCATCGGTAGAGTGATTTTGTAAACTCATTTCGAATTCACCTGTCAAAGAACTAACCATTAGCTGTGTATGAGTGTCTACTCAGCTAGCCCCATTAAAATCTAGCCTCTGAACCCAGGTAACAAAACATACAATTGTTTGTTTATCTTTTTTAGTGTTGTCAATTGGTTTAATACTTACTCGTTTAATAATAATTTTGCAAAAACTGCACCTGTTTTTTTTTACTTTTCAATCAAAACTAGCACACTGAGATGCTAGAATACTAAAAATAATCGTCCCGCGGTTCGTAGTAAAAAATATTCTATTTCTGTACTGTAAGGTCGACAACACCGTGATTTCGGCGTCGCATTTGTGGACTTTTAACCGTCTGTTGACACTGTCACCTCAAAACATAGACTTTCATTGCTAATGTCTACATGGCATTTCTTGGACAAGTTCAAGATGTTCTCAGAACAGGTCAGGTTAGGAGTACGTTTAACTGACAAGCATGGATGAAAGGACTCATGAAAGTAGAGGAGGCGCAAGGTGTTTGTCAGGATCGTAGCAAGTGGAAAGAAGTGGTCTCTGCCTACCCCGTTGGGAAAAAGGCGTGATGGTATGTATTAATGTCTACATGACGGGGATATTTTTCATTTTAATGCTTTTTTAAAAAGGACGTGTGAAGTCAGTTCTCTGACAGGTGAATTCGAAATGAGTTGACCAAATTTCTCAGTTCGATTTTTTTTTTATTTATTCGGGTCGGGTCATTTAACAGAGAGTTGTCTGAAAGCAAACGCTCTCTAGCGATAAGATCGCCTAAATCATTATTTGGTATTTTTAATTCAAAATGAAATACAATTGAATAGTTTACATCAATATTTCTTAATTTCCATACCCGGAAGAAGTTCTAAGTTCCAAATATAAATCTGTTAAACGTCGCGAACACTTGTGTAAACTGGACTTTTACGATTGTTTCAGTTTTAATTGCCATCAGACGTAACATTAATTAAATCTAGGCAAGACGCCGATTGCCCGATAAGCATGGTGGAATGCAGAATGTTTCTACATTTTGTAATCTTTCTATCGATATTAAAAGTCTATTAAGTATTAAATTAGCATTTAAACACGTTGGAATGGTTGGATTAAGTTTCAAGCAATTAGAAAGAGTTTTTGTTACGGGGTGAATAACAAACACAAGAATGCGTTATACTGAAAAAAAATGGTTTTTACAATTTTCCGTAATTTTTTTATGACCAACAATGTGTGTTTCCTCTTAAATCAAAGTAGAAAAAACAGAAATGGTTTACTTATGCCCGGATTACCAAACGTCAATCGACGCTAAGCACGCGTTCAAGCTCATGCTGTCCCGTAAAATGACAATAGAACTGAAAGGGGCAGCTATACTTCTGAGGGATGCTCAACCTTGATTTGCGTTTGTTAATTCGGGGGTTAAGCGTATTTTTTTTTAAGTGTATATTTCTTCATGGCACATTAAGGGCCAATGGGTCTTCCTATGGGACCCATACTTTACGAATTTTCAGTTAATTTTCATGGGTATGTTGGGTTAATGAGGGAAGAGAGGTCTCTGCTCACCTCGTAAGAGAGGACGAGTGATGGTATACCTTTTTTTTGACCCGGAGGAAATGACGTTACGCATACCCGTCCACCGGCGGATGGACAGGTTATGTGGTGCTCACCACTGGGAAGGTGGCACCCAGTGGCAAGTGATGGTATACGTTTTTTTTTTTTTTACTCGGAGAATGCTTTTACGCACTATCCCGCTCCCTGAGTACGGGAGCGGAGGAGTGTGAGGCTCACCCACCCCAGTGGGCGTGGGCATACCCACTAAACTCCGCGGAGGCCATCTTCTGCGCGGTACCAGGAATCCCCGAGCACCCCCGTGAGGGACTCTATCAGTGGACCCCTGGCGCGCTGTGCTGAGAACCCAGCTCCTCACAAGGAAAGAAAGAAAGAAAGAAAAATAATTTATTAAGTGACACAATACAATGCAAAGATAAACATTTAAAAAAACACATGTAATATTGTGGCACCAAAACGGCACGTACTCAGCATGTGCTGCGGAATCGTTACAGAGACCGCGACGCTGGTCTTCCGTAAATGCCTAGGGGAGTTATGCCTCCCCTCATACACCCGCCGGCGTTCACGACAGTGCGGGGCCCCCGCCCTCCACAGGATCGCTTGTGCAATGGAAGCACACAGTCTCCACCATGTGCACTCCTGGCGACCCCGGGGCCCCCCTTTAGTCGCCTCTTACGACAGGCAGGGGGAAACCTTGGCCGAATTCGAACGCCCCAAACCACAGGGCCAAAGTGATGGTATACCTACTACATGTTATTTAGAGGTACCCACAAATTCTTAGTAATATAATTAGTTATCTTCGGCCTCGTCATCGCTTACCATCAGGTGAGTCTGAGGCCAAACGCAAACCCATTTTCAATAAAAAAAATAAAAATAAAAGTTTTCCGCATCCTAACCGATTGTACCAATCAGCATAAAATGACCAGTGAACATCTTTTACGATCACATTCACGTGATCACGTCCAATTGCTTCCACATCGAGCTCAATAACCCTACCAGTGAACCCCCCACAGCGCCATAACTCACAATTGCTATGCCATAGCAATTACACGAAACGTCTAGAACTATTGTTCTGTTTTCATTACAGATAAATAATTGTACTAAGCGATCGATGAGAAGGCTAGGTGTTCATAATTCAATTATGTTATGTTTTTTACAGCAAAAGTGACAACGAAGCAAATGAACTGATTGAAGGTGTCAACGCAGCCTATAGACACGTGTAAAGCCAGGGTTCAACCTTTTTTAAAATCATGGACAAATAACCTGTAAAGACTCAAGGCAGGCAGACATGAAAGACGGGAAAGGAGGCCTACAGTATGGGTTTCAAATGTCTTATTTAGATTTATACGGGAAAATTCTCATGCATGTCATCCGGGTGGCATTCCTACCGAGTTGAACCCTACGGCTCCCTTCTTAAGCGCTTCGGTGGCTGCCATATTCTCCCGTAAGCCTCGCTGCTAGTGTATGCCGATGGAAATATCTGAACTACACAAGCATAAAGTTTATCAGTCTTCTTCGCAGTGTGTGCAAACCGAGCAGGTTCGGTTCGGCTTCGGTGGCTGCCATATTCTCCCGTAACTTCACCGCTAGTGTATGCCCCTTACCGATGGAAATATCTGAACTACACTCCTTCTTCCACAAGACCCCTGCTCGGTTCGAAAACTCCCCTTCTATACTATATCTTTTTGGAGTTTTGGTGTGCAATAAAGGATATTATCTATCTATCTTATCGAATCTATCTCATTTGGTTTATAAGTTGTAATGACATACGCATTGCGCAATGCGAAGATTATATTATTTTGTGAATTCACCGTTATACCAAATGTTTTTGAATTGTGATGATTGTGACGTTGACCTTCATAACCACTGACGATAAAATCACGAGAAAATAAAGGTAGTGTTATCTAATCGAATCTAATCTAGATTCGATAAAAGAATTTCCTTCCATGCTTTGTTCCTAATTGTTTTGACGACCAATGATATTACAATAAAAAAGACGTAAATAGGTACTGACATAAAACTGACGCGAAGTCAAAAATTGACCCCTGGCATACGTACCTATAATTTGACCGTGTGTACAAGATAGCATGATTATTTACTAGAGCGTAAACGAGACAGATAATGTTGCGCAGTGCTGTCTCAAACTGTCAATGCTTTGCTCAGTTGGTAGAAAGTCCTAATTTCTGGTGCAACTTTTCTAACACAAATAACCTATCTACGTCTTTTCATTATACAATGATTGCCGCACTTCCTAACACTTAAAGCGATACCTACAATTAGTAAATTTCCACGTTTTCCATATTTATAAGGGTAGTTGTATAATTTGAAGGCACCGTATCGCATTCATCACTCGGCTCATTACTGAGCGGTGCGAGCGGTAATGACGGTTCGATTAAAAAAATGCGGTTTTACACAGTGCGATTTTTAATATCACTTTTATCGGCAGAGAGTTTAGTAACTCTTTGGAACGGCACGATGTGTATTTTGGAAGTCAATGAGATTTTGGTGACATTAAATTTAAATTTGAAGTTGAATTGAATAATGAAAATAAATGGGCCTGTTGAGAGTTTGAGAGGCATCAAAGCAGAGGTGGTGTGGACCACGTATGCTTTACAAGAACAAATAGCAATCAATGGACATCTATGGAGGAGTCTAGTGACTCATAAATATTTTTTTTGTGTTTATAAATGAATTTATTTCATCATAATCATCATCATCAGCAGCCACATGATGTCCACTGCTGAACATAGGCCTCCCCCATAGATTTCCAGAGCTGCCGGTTGGAGGCGGCCTGCATCCACCGAGACCCTGCGACCTTTATGAGGTCATCCGTCCACCTTGCGGGCGGGCGTCCCACGCTGCGCTTGGCCTCGAATGGTCTCCACTCGAGGACTTTCCGGCCCCAACGGCCATCAGTCCTTCGAGCTATGTGCCCCGCCCACTGCCACTTCAACCTGCTAACACGCTGGGCTACGTCGGCGACCTTCGTTCTCCTACGGATCTCCTCATTTCTGATTCGATCTCGTATCGTGAATGAATTAATTTATTTATTATTATTATTATTACACAATATAAACAAAAACAACAAACACAACACACACAAAAAAACAAAAACATTACACAATAAAGCAAAGCGTTTATGTTTATGTTTTTTTATGTATGTATTACTGAGCTCTTTCAATAATAAGTATGTACTTAGTGAATGTTAATGTTGTGTTCGATGTATTAACCAAGACTTAATGAATAGCCTGCATAATGCACAACGGTAATAATAAAATAAACAAGCTTATTAATTAACTTTAAAATATCATTATTGGTAATTTGTACTGCATTAGCTGGGATTTTATAAATCGACTCATTATTAGTAATTAACATTGACATAAATGGCAGTGTTTGAATGATATCGTAATGAAAAACAGTAAAACTCATAAAATATAAACAAACAGTTTATCTTTGAATTATAATTGCTTTGATTGGAGACTGGTATGGGTATTACCAGATAACTCTATCAAGTGACAACTTGATTAACTGAGATATGTTTACATTCTGATTTGTTACTTACAAGTATTCGGTAGGTATTTAGGAAGTCACCAAAGAAAAGTTCAATTACCTAAGTATCTTTTACACTTCAGAATGAGAATCCACTTCATTGCTGTAAAAAAAACTTTGCTATACCTGTTAGGATAAGGTCAAGTCTCATATGATATGCAATTAAATAACTTATTTGAAAAATAGGTATATTTTTTAAAGGATACTTTGCCGAGCGTTTTAAAACATGGCTAACGCCGTTATTCGGGTTGCTTGGATTTTTGTCGTCTTCATCCTGATTCCAACTTGGGACTTAAGGTTCCTAAGCTAACCACTCGGCCACGACGCTTTAGTATTATTATGTCGTTTGTTTTTTTTAATTATTTTTTGGCGTCGATTTTAAAATCGAATTTATATCCGTCTGTCCGAACAGTGTAAAGACCATTATTATAAAGATGTAAGTGTCGATAGGGGGGTAATTTTGCCCGCATCGCCACTAATAACCCCCGTCTCCCCGAGGCGTCGATAAAACGTGTTATGAAGTTAAAAACTGTCCAAGTTTGAATATCAATTCGGTTGTCAGTGTTCAGTATACTACTGAAAAAGTTTCAAAAATATTCCAAATATTCCAGTCCGTTAGCAACCATACTGAAAAAAATATGATCAAGTCTTAAAGGGTCATTATGTTTTTTTGTTGAGTCTGGCGACCCCAATTTGAGTTAATAAGAATTGATAAGTTCTTCATACTTATACAGTAGTATTGTTTTTCAAATAAAATCCAAAGAAAACTCAGTTCGCAATTTTGAAACTGCACAGTGAAAGAAAGAAAAGAAGGATACAAATTTGGTTCAACATAACACAGTAAAATACGTGAAAATCGCGTTATCAATGGTTAATTAGAACAATGGTCTTTAATGTAGTAAGTTTTATAAGAAAACGCCGTTCTTTTTTTTGATGAGCAAAATATGCTTTTCGGCGAATGCGTCCATATTATTCCTATCGGTTTGCTATTTCCACGCGAGACCCTAAAAATCAAGTTTTATTTTTCCGAGTTAAGGCTAAACGCTCTTTACGACTCTGATGGTGAAGCGATTGCTAGATCCTGAGCGCTGCACAAATTTAAATTGACTGATCTTTTTGGTTTCAATTACAGGTAAAATTTAATTTTGCAGTCAGGTTTGTTGGTTATGTTAACGATTCTGAGAGTTCCGAACCTTCGTGTTATTGCCAACCAAATAATACGTATTTAAACGTATCATCATCATCAGCCCATAGTGATTGCTTATGGTGATAACTTCGCCTGAATTGGACGTCCTAAATCTCGTAAACATTGTTTTGTACCTATCTCTGTGCAATAACTTATATTGTATCCTATTTTATATATGTCTGCTGGACATATCTCTCTTCCAACGCGTGCTTTTATGCCCTATATACTGCTTGAAGCATCTCCTATCTCCAGCAGACCTGAGGAAGCCCCATCGCCGAGATAAAGTCTTCTTGGTGTTGGAAACACTAATTTAGAAGCCATTGGTGAACCCACACTCGAACCCTCATTCTGTCTACTAGCTTTACAAGTATTTTACTCAAAGAGGCTTACCTATGTCCATTCATATTTTTTAAGCTACGAATGTTAAAGAAAACAAAAATATTAGAAAATGTAAGATGAAGAAGGTTGAGATGTTCTCAGAAAAGGTCACGTCAAGAGTACACTCTTGCAGTTAGAGAGAGACGCAAGATGTGTGCCAGTATCATAGCAAATAGAAGATATATAACCAGCATGTTATGTACGAGTATACAGTCTCTACAACGAAAGTTGAGAAATCCTCAAACTGAGCTACCAGACAAGAAGCAACACAGTTTACCAGCTGTACTTTGCGTCGTTCCTACACAAGACATGACTTAATTGGTTTTAGAAATATTTAGGATAAAAACTCTCGCTTGGTGGACCGATGACTTGGTGTAGTGGAAACCGTTGGATGCTGACGGTTCAAAGCTGTTCGCTGTGACGTTCTGTGCTAGACATACAGTTGAGGACTCTTAGTGGCTGATGATAAGGATGAAAACGACATCAATAGTTGTCAAATGCAAGTTACGAGTGCAGTGTCACTCAGTTCCGAGTCAAGGCAGATCTCAAGGAGTTTCGGTGAATAATGTCTTGATAATGGCTCGTATTATCCAATCACGACGAGCTGTGATAACACATGTGGTAGGGGCGAGAAAATAGTCTCCTTGTATAACTAGTTACTGGGATTTTGTTCTAGATCTTTCTGTTTTAAACTTTCATAGTCACTAACACTTAAATCGTAAAATACACGATTGCTACCATTGACATTAATTATTTTGGGTTTCCGATATTTCAGCACCGTTATAAGCGCCATGGTTACGGAGTAACTCACTGAGTAACAAGCGCCATGGTCACGGAGTAATTCACTGAGTTACAAGCGCTATGGCCAAGTGCCATGCCTATATATCGGAAATTTAAAACAAATAAGGTAGCAATCCCGTATTTTACGATTTAAGTAGATCTTTCTAAACCTTTCAGTCTTAACCTAGAAAAAAACCTTAGGCATTGATTTCCCAAAAACCTCAATCCCTAGCATATTTCCTTAGCATGACGAAAAAATGAACAGATAAACTAAAAGCTAGATATAAAATCTTAGTGAAAGCTCAGAAAAAGGAGAGCTATCGTTAAAGTCTTTACATTTCAGGAAGTTTGCTCTCAAACATTCATTTCATGAAGAATAATTAAAAACCATGCCATTTAGGCGTGGTATTAGGACATGAAAAACGTTATTTCTGGTGGCTTTTCAAATCATGGAGGTTTCTCCCCATCACTCAAACCAAAATCGGGTACCAATAACCCATGTCCTCGATATCGGGTCTTGCCTAAATCTGGTGCTTCTGGCATCTCATCAGATTTAAGAAAATGAATCTTGTTCTTTACTCCACACAGTTCGTTTCTCAATAGCCTATCCCTAGCACTCAGCCGATTACCAGTATTGCATCACATGGATCGTTCCAGAAGGCCTTGAGGTGACCCCTGAGGAGTAGAGATTCGGTTAACATCAGGGCCAATGGCACGTGCTGTCTCTCACGTGCATCCGCTTGCAAATTATGCAATAGTCCAGTTGGAGCCGTAAACATGCTTGTGGAGACAGGGTGTTGCGATTATTTCATGGTTTTAAAATCGGCTAGAAAAGTACCCGCTGGAACTGCCTAACATGCATTCGGAAGCTCAGAGCTACCGAATAAAATATACATGACTACTCAGTTGACCTAGACCTGACCTGACCCGAGATGTGAAATGATGTCTGCCGGAATGCCATCCGGCGGACATCTCTTCACATCGCGGTGCTTCACTCTTATGAATGTTTTATTAGCATAGATAATTATAGTGTCATTAGTTCGTTCTTGAGAAGTTCCGCTATACGGGGTGGGTCACTTATTTTAGTGCATAATAAATTTACATGTAAAGAGCGTAAAGACATAGTAGCACTTTCAATTGAGCGAACTATTGAAATCGCATGTGCAGAGTTAGAGCGGATTATAATTGTTTGTGTGTATAAACCCCCATCTGCCGATTATTGTCGGTTTGAAGAAACAATGGAAGAAGTTCTAAGAAAAACTTGTAATTCAAACAAGATGGTGATTGTGTGTGGAGATTTTAATGTTGACATATTAGATTCTTCTCAAACCTCTCTGAGATTTTTAAACCTTTTTAAGTCATTCAATTTACATAATCTTTTTAATGAACCAACTAGGATTACTGCGACATCAGCCACCTGCTTGGATAATATTTTTTGTGAATACAATTCAACTGAAAAATCAGTTATAAACTGTCTAAAATCTGATCATTGCGGTCTGTTGACCAAATTTGAGCACCATCATGTCTCTCAATCAGTGGATATTAACTATAGACCGGTTACCAAGAATCGTGTTAAGAAATTTCAAAATAACATAATGAATCAACTTCCTAGTTTACCTTACCAAGACCAGAATATTGATGATCAGTATAGGTTTTTGTTTGAGTTAATAGTACATGAACATAGTTCATTATTTGCTAAGAAGAAGTTAAAGGTTGATAATTTTAAGTTCAAGTTTAGTGACTGGGCCACTCCCGGTATCCATAAAAGTAGAATTAAACTCTATGAATTATATGATTTAAAAGCAAGTTGTAATAGTCCCAACCTTGTTGATTATGTAAAGTCATATTCTAAAATCTTTAAGAAATCATGTCAAATTGCAAAGTCCATCTTTCTTCGTGACAGAATAGCCCAGGCGAAAAATAAAATCAAAGAAACCTGGAACATTATTAATAAGGAGACCTGTAAATCGAAAGTTTCTGATCACTCATACCCTCTCAAAATTGAAGGTAAAGTCATTGAGTCTGAAACTGAAAAGGCCAATACATTTGAATCTTTTTTTTCTAATATACCAATAGTTACAACGAGTAGTCTCAATACTAGTCCGAAATTGGCTAAGTCACTTCTCACATCAAGTGTTGATGAGTGCACAGTTTTATTTTATTTCGAACAAATTACTCCACATATTGTCCTCAAGGCTTTCAAAGAACTAAACATGAAAAACACTGAGGATTTATGGGGGATTTCAGTAAATATATTAAAACCAATTATAGACATGATCTCTCCCTACCTAGCTAATCTTTTCAATAACTGTTTGGAACAAGGTCAGTTCCCAAACTTAATGAAATACAGTAAAATCATACCTTTATTTAAGTCTGGTAGCAAAAGTGACCCATCTAATTTTAGACCTATTTCCATCTTACCAGCTATTAGTAAAATTTTTGAAAAAATTATATTAAATCAACTTCTTTCACATTTTGCCTGTAATAAATTATTACATCATAAACAGTTTGGATTCACCAAGAATAGAAGCACTACTGATGCAGGTGTTGCGCTTATCAAACACATATTTGAGGCGTGGGAAGCCAAGCAAGACGCAATAGGGATTTTTTGTGATCTTTCAAAAGCATTTGACTGCGTTAATCATGAAATCTTACTGATTAAGTTGAGACATTATGGTGTATCGAATGGTGCAATCTGTCTTATTGAATCCTATCTTACAGATAGAACACTAAAAGTGAGTGTCAACGGAACTAACTCTTCCGGTGCCACCATGCGCATGGGCGTGCCCCAGGGATCGATATTGGGACCCCTACTCTTCCTAATTTATGTAAATGACCTTCCTTACTTTGTAAAGGATTTATGCGAGATTGTATTATTTGCTGATGATACCTCGTTGATTTTTAAAGTAGACAGAGGCAAACAACTATTTGACGATGTAAATAATGCTCTCACAAAAGTTTTGCAATGGTTCACTAGTAATAATTTATTACTTAATGCAAATAAAACAAAGTGTATAAAATTTTCTATGCCTAACGTGAAACAGGCAGATACTTTTGTTAATATGAATGGTAAACCCTTAGAATTCACGGATTCCACTGTATTTTTGGGAATTACTGTGGATTCTAAGTTACAGTGGGGTCCGCATATTACAACCCTGGCAGGGAGACTTAGTTCAGCTGCTTTTGCAGTGAGAAAGATAAGGCTCTTGACGAATGTTGAAACTGCTAGATTAGTGTATTTTAGCTATTTCCATAGTATTATGTCGTATGGTCTACTACTGTGGGGCTCTGCGGCAGATCTTAACACCATTTTTGTTCTTCAAAAAAGAGCCATACGCTCTATTTACTGCCTTAGACCACGCGACTCGCTTAGGGAGGTATTTAAGGAGATAGATATTTTAACTGTATACTCTCAATTTATTTTTGATAATATAATGTATGTGCGTAAAAATTTGCATCATTTCCAGAAAAATAGTGATGTTCATAAATTAAATACTAGAAATAAAGCCAAACTTAGAATACCTAATCTTAGACTACACAAAGTAGGCAAATCATTTGTTGGCCAATGTATAACTTTTTTTAATATGCTACCTCAAACTCTTATTGAGCAGCCTCTTTACAAGTTTAAGTCACTGGTTAAAGCGAAATTAATGAAAAGAGGTTACTATAATGTAAATGATTATTTGAATGATAAGAATTTGTGGTCATCATAGATATAATCTGCTCCTCTGCACATTTTGTGTCTTGTCTATACTTGATATGTAACATATACTACTATTGTAATCAAACAAGATTGAAAAGAGTAACTATCGAGTTTCTTGCCGGAATCTTCTCGATAGAAGCAACTTCCGAACCGGTGGTAGAGTCACTTTGTTCATTTTGATTTTCTGTCTTGACGTGTCATAAGTGCTTGTGAATAAGCTTACATGAATAAATGAATTTTTTACTTTTTTACTTTACTTTTACTTTACTTCAATCATCAATACGCTTCATTCTAAATTATTGGTTTCTCTCATTTTGTATGTAAATAATAAAAAAATAATTTTGGCTTAGTTCTTTTTATCTCAAACGACCATAGACGCAAAGAAATTGAATTATAAGGATGACTGACCAAGACCAAAGTGAGTTTTGGCACACGCAGGAATACCATAGCTGATCTGGCGTATTTTAGCTCGACAGTGATAATCTTTGCCACTACGAGCTATGCCACCATCTCACGTCTGGTATTATCAGTTGTGGACATTCGGATTTATCAAGGAGGCTTAGATTGTTATCCTCCTGCTAACACATAGCATAAAAAGCTAGGATAGACGTTAAAGAAAAGCAATAAATAAAAAGAGAGGCTGAGGAAAGAGAATGATACATTCGAATATATTCACGAACAGCTTTTTTGATTGCTTTAGTTGTACTACATTGATCTTATAAGACAGTTTGTGTTATTCATGAAAACGAACGCAACGCTAAAGCATAGTTTAAGCTATTGACGTGTTCTGTCACTAACTCGCAAATGGTGGCAGCAACAAGAATGAAAGAGCAATACAAAAGTTAATGTGTTGTTGAAGCGCTGTTTAAGTTTTCATGATCAAGGGGGAAAACTCTAGGCTAAAATGACACTGTAGTCATTCGTGGTCTCTCAGCACAATTTCAGTCTTGATAATTGATCTAGATGGACTTCATAGTCAATTCAAGGCCAGGTCGAACATAAATTAGGAGCAATCATACAGTCATACGCTATGACATTAAGATTACAATCAATGTTTGATTATACAGCGTTTTGATTGGAAGATACTGCTCTGAAAGATGTTTTATGGCTGTAGCTTAATAGTGTTTATGGCTGTTGATGAGATGAATCATGAAGATTTTACAGGATGATTTATTTATCTTTGTGAGTCTATGAAGGATGAAACAGGAAAACCTCAATTAAACTGGTGTAGGTATATTCTCTTTCAGTGACTGAAAACTATTTTAAATCAGGTTTTCTGACAAGAAAGAGTTGGAAATGAGATTGCAGAATCAGTTTTGTTTTTTTAAATACATTGTTACTTTGACAAGTAACCTACTTTGCTTTTTCAAGCAAGTATCGTGTCGGTTTGTGGTTGTGTGTTATTTTATTTATTTATTATTCGTACACAAAAAGTAAGTTACAACAGACAATATTGAAAACAAGAATAGTAAAGATGAGCTTGAATCTAACAAGAAATGTCTTTCAGCAAACCAAAATGACACTACACAACAAAAGACAGAAGAGTAATGTGTATTGAACTAAAAAAACATTTCTAGTTGCCGCAACATTACAGCAAATACCACATATTAACTACTAATATCAAACCTCAATAATATGCTAATGACGTGTACATACACCAGTATTTAAAAACATGAACGGCTCTATTAAAATTTTACGCCCACTCGATTTTTACTACCTAGGTATATTAGACTCTATAATACCCCTTGCAGATCGCCGGTCTGTAACGAGACAGGCGCAAACGACCACGAACGTGCAATTAAACGGTGACAAGAACATGTCGGACATGGTGTAGTCTAGGGGCTAGGGTGGCTTATTGATAAAAGCTTTCTGTAAGGTTGAAATTTATCATTTAGCAACGTCAACTGCATCTGTTTCTCGCCCAATTGTTGGCTAGTAAATAATGTTTTGAACATTACACAAATCAACAAACATACACATTTAAATTCCATACACACAAATCACAAATTAAGATTTCAATTCAATGACAAGTTAAGTCACTATTTTACTATGATAGGAATATTTTAGTGCGAAATACAGATTGTTCTTTCAACAAACTGTCATTCATAGTCACACTTACAAAACATTGAACATGTTTGCCATTACTTTCAAACCATGTACGGACATTTACTCGTAGCTGAATTTGTCCATTTAGTAGCTATTTTATCTCAACCAGATTTAGGCAATTTTTTTCCAACTTGAAGTTGACTTTCTTAAACATTAGTAAAATTTGAGAACTACAATCGCATCTATTGGCGTAAAGTTGTTTCAGCCTTCCAGAATTACCATAAAACAAGAAATTCCATAGCCTCCTTAAGTGTCGGAAACAGAACGTATAACTTAGTACAGTTAACCGAACCTGCCGGCACAAGCTGGTCTCCCATAACTATGAACTCGCTTACTATGCGTGGACAGTAGGAGTAGATGTTATACTTTTGCGGAGGTGGACTGTACGTGGTTGTGGGCGAGTCGATTAAAAAGCTGTCGACTGGATAGCAGATATCTGTAACTAACTACTGTTCAAAGAGGAAATAATATGTTTTATTCAAAATTATCAGACCAGCAGACGTCGTTTTATCAAAAGCTAGTTGACTTTGGAATGGTAAATGGGGTTTTTACATTTATTCCGAGGTTCGTTGATTTCTCGGTCAAGAGTTTTTGACAACCGACTAAGCTATACATTAATATGTAAGTACTTAAAAAAACATTTTTCAATCATATTTCATTGTACAAACTTTTACTAAAATAAGGGCTAGGTGGCACTGTCTGGATTAATGAAAATACATAGGTACAAAATACACAAAAAAAACCCAGACCAATACAAACAGACACATTAATGCACTCGATTTTAAATACTGTACTGTACTCATTTTGCGTTGTATGTATTTTCCTGTGCAGGCATATAGCACGTGACTTCTTGACAATACCGCCAATTCAGTCGTCAAATAAAACGAAATAAAACAAATCATCCTGTAGCGAGGGTGTCCCACAGTTGTGACAGCATAAGTGTCGGTAATTGGTGTGCTCCAGTTGTGGGTGACACATAGTGTGGACAATTGGCCTTACATACGAAGATGTTGGTGAAACTGGTCGAGATTAGGAGACGACGCAAACTTCATTTGACAAAATTTTTAGAAGAAATTTAGTACTTTCTTATACTGGCTAATTTGAAGCATCTTCATCATTTCTATGACAACGTCAACAACGTTAATGTGACACAGTTTTAGTGCTACATATTCCAAAAGCTGTCAGCATTGTATTAGGTCCGTTTCTTTTTTTGTTAGATTGTGATACCTACCCTGCAGTGAAAATGAAACATTTCTATTTCGACTATGAAAAAATACTTTATCCCATTTGTGAACTGCTCCCATAGGCTTCTTTAGTCTTTATTTTCTATTCTCTGATACCAAACATAGCACATATAAACTGCCTAAGTATATAGGTACGTCCCACTGCTGGGTAAAAAACTCACCTCAACCATAATATAAGGTGGCGCGAGTCACCTTATGGTTGAGTGCGGGTTTTTAGAGGTGAGTAAGGTTAGTGAGCTTAGTGTCAGATGTTAAGTATCAAGCCACCCCAAGGCCTCCGACTAGGCTTAACGAAGACTGACATTTAGCGTAATTAAGACGAAACTAAAACCTCCAAGCAATTATTTAGATAGGTACACCCAGAAAGATCAAAACTTGCCATTTAATTTATTCAAGCTTAGTTCTAAGTTATAGGCTAAGTTATAGGCCATTAAACAGATATCGAATTCCTAACGCGACTACAAATACGAAATCGTTATCATTGCAAACCCAATTGGTTTATTTGTCACCACTAACTAACAATTAATTTTAAGTTATCCAATAAACTAATATTGTGCCATGTCCTATTAGAAATATCTGTAATAATAACTGGTTCAGTAAATGGAACCACTTTAGGTTGGTTACATTAAAATAATAAACGGTTACTATTAGTCATTTTGAAAATGTTACTAAATTATGTTATTTTCGATTCCTTGTTAATTTTAGTTAGATTAATTTTATTTTTCATGAAAAATACTTGAAAGTCGACATTGGTGCCTTTAAAAAAGAGCGTAGGTATTCCTTATTGAGAGCGTCTTGGCCCAGTGGTTAAACACTCTGGCTTGGAACCCGATGGTCCGGAGATCAAATCTGGCCGGAACACACCCCACTGCGTGTTAATCGTACAATTTGCGGCTAACTCTCCGGTGATGGAAAACACCGATATAAGGCCCAGACTCCACCAGAGATGAGCGGAGATGTGCGGCGTCGAGCTGTGTTTTCAACAACCAATAGAATCACATCTCCATGTGTGAATAACGCAATTCCATTGGTTGTTGAAAACACAGCTCGACGCCGCACATCTCCACTCAGCTCTGGTGGAGTATGGGCCTAAAACCCCTTATCTGGGTTGCTTACCCAGATAACGGCAATAGGCTCGCCCCTTACCACGTTAGGTTCAAATCCCCTGAGCGAAATGTGGGCTTCTGAATGTTCCGTTCACCATAACAGTAACAATCAGTGTGCCTATAACTAACCCATTAGGGATTTGATCGTGAACAGGTCTGAGTATTCAAATAAATAAAGATATTTTTGTTTTATTGCCCTGGTCCAGAAGTGCTGACTTCCCGTCGACTTTAGCTCGTTTCCTCCATCTCCCATAAATAACTGCCTACTTAGCTTAGTAACTCCCAAACATTTCCTTAGTGCTGTTGAAAACTAAAACTACGCCCCATAATCTCCACATCTAGCGAAAGTCACAGTAAAACTTAGTTATCTTACAAATTCACAGGCTGTTTAGCGATTATCTGCATCAGTGGCGAGTAGATGAGCAATTTCATAAGTCGTCAGTCCCCTGCTCATGCAAGTGCACTTTCTCATTACCCTGGTCGCTTCAGAATGTGCTTAATATCGGAACTTATAATATACGCACACTGATTGTTGCTGTCATGGTGACGGAACAATTGGAAGCCCACATTACAGGGTAAGCGGCGATCCTACTGCTATTGTTCGGGTTGGTTGGCTTTTCATCGGTGTTTTCCACCACCGGAAATTGAGCCGTAAATTATACAACGAACACTAGGTAGGCTCAGGCTGGATTTGCATTTGGTAACAAGGGTTACCAGTTGGCCACGACACGAGACCTATAAACCTTACTGAGTACTGATCAAAAACTTTATTCTTTTTGATTGTAATATTTAGTAGTATTCAAAAACAAAGTTCAGATAAAAACTAATTTATCAAATCGTGCCAATACTTAAGTTTTTTTAAAGCGTACTCGTAGATCCCTTGCGTATTATTCAAATAACGTCCTAAGAATACCTTTCAATCTAGCAAAGTCACAGCTAAAGTTCACAGGCTGTTCAACAATTATCTCCTGTGGCGAGTAACGAGCAATCGGATACGTCGTCACTCCCTGCGCACGCGACCGCGCTTTCTCATTACCCTGCTAGGTTTGTTGTTGTTTAGTTAACGTATCTACTTTGTAAACGAGTTCTTTTGTTGTTTGCTGGCTCTTTTTTATTTTTGTCATGAAGCCGGCATAAATGATTACGGTACCTTCATAACTTACAGTCTAGGATATCCTATGTTTTTTTATTTTAACTGTTAATTTTTAAGACTCCGTAGGTCCTTACTAACTTAGAGAACACCTATAAATTAAAAAAACAAGATTCTGAATGTAAAAATTTCGTAAACACGATATTTACGGTGCCGAAAGTCACAAAAACTTTTTTTTAGTTTTCCGACATTCAGTGTTGTATTCTTAGGACGTTATTTAATAATATTTTTCTATCTAGTCAAAGCCACAGATAGGTTCACTTAAAGCGTACCGGTAGATGCCTTGCGCAGTTAAATAACGTCCTATGAATGCATTTCCATCTAGTCAAAGTTCACAGGCTGTTCAACAATTATCTCCTGTGGCGAGTAACGAGCAATCGGATACGTCGTCACTCCCTGCGCACGCGACCGCGCTTTCTCATTACCCTGGTAAGGGTTTGTTGTTGATTAGTTAACGTATCTACTTTGTAAACGAGTTCTTTTGTTGTTTGCTGGCTCTTTTGCAATCAGGGGTTCCATTTATTTTTGTCATGAAGCCGGCATAAATGATTACGGTACCCTCATAACTTACAGTCTAGGATATCCTATGTTTTTTATTTTAACTGTTAATTTTTAAGACTCCGTAGGTCCTTACTAACTTAGCGAACACCCATAAATTTCAAAAAGCATGACTCTGAATTTACTTTGCCGAAAGTCACAAAAACTTTTTTTAGTTTTCCGATATTCAGTGTTGTATTCTTAGAACGTTATTCAAGAATACCTTTCAATCTAGCATGTGACTTTGCTAGATTGAAAGGTATTCTTGAATAAGTTCACAGGCTGTTCAACAATTATCTCCTGTGGCGAGTAACGAGCAATCGGATACGTCGTCACTCCCTGCGCACGCGACCGCGCTTTCTCGTTACCCTGCTAGGGAAAAACTAATTTATCAAATCGCATCATTACGTAAGTTTACCTAAAGCATACTCGTAGATCTCTCGTGCACTTGAATAACGTCCCATGAATGCATTTTCATCTAGTCAAAGTTCACAAGCTTTTTTACAATTATATATATCTCCCACAAAAAACTTAGTAGCTACCAAACATTTCACACTTCCTCAGAACTATGCCTACATCTAGTCAAAGTTCACAGGCTGTTTAACAATTATATCCAACTCCCACAAAAAGCCTAGTACCTAGCTACCAAACATTTCACATTTCCTCAGAACTATGCCCTATAATCTCTACATCTAGTCAAAGTTCATAGGCTGTTTAACATTATTATTATCTCCTGTGGCACTGTATAAACCATACAGTAGAACATCTAAATACAAACGTGCCACTCTCGGTTTGAATGTGTGCGTGAGCGTCGCGCGCCGTGTCGCGATATCGCGCACACGCGATTTCACGCACACGCTAGCATAAAATAGCGAGGCATAGGGAGGCGGCAGTACGGTCGGGCTGTGCCGCGTGTCTGTGTGCACGCTAGGCTAATAACTCGGCGGGCGGCCTTAGATAGCCTACTGTATGGTTTATACTGTGCCTGTGGCGAGTAACGAGCAATCGGATACGTCGTCACTCCCCTGCGCACGCGACCGAGCTTTCTCATTACCCTGGTAGGGGTATGTTGTTGTTTAGTTAACGTATCTACTTTGTAAATGAGTTCTTTTGTTGTTTGCTGGCTTTTTTGCTGGGTTTTATTTATTTTTGTCATGAAGCCGGCATGCACGATGGTAAGTAATTAAACTAACAGTCTAGGATATCCTGTAATTTTAACTGACACGTTGAACCTTTTTTAAACTTAGCTCCGTACAAGAGCATGTTCAGAAACACCTAATACCGAAATACTTAATTTGAAAATTCTGATTCAAAAAAATCCTATTAGCACAATTCCGAAAGACGATATTTATTTTCCCTAAAGTCACTCATACTAATTTAAACTTCCTGATTTTTATTTGTACGACTTGCAACACTTTTTTTTTTTTGTTTAAGTAGGGGAAATGCCTTACGCATACCCGTCCACCGGGGGACGGACGGGTTATGTCGGACTCACCACTGGAAAGGTGGTATACCAGTGGCCCTACCGACTAAAACCCCTACTACTCCCTCTAATCGTCCGTAGTGGGGGAACACGGTGAATAGCGCGAGGCCCGTTACGCGCTCCCCCGGACGGAGCCCGCCTGCACGGCGGGCCGGAAGCGACCCCCCCTTCGTGAGGGGAGGCCAGAAGGGACAGCCGAGGATGTCAAGCCGTCCCTACCAGGCAGCGGTGAAACCCGTGCAATGCTGGCGGCGGCACCCCCATACCACGCGCCAGCTGGCCACCGTAGGCAGGCCCTACTGGGCCCGCAACCACGAGCCACCCAAAGGGTGGCTCCGCTGCCGTAACCTTCGGTACGGCCCCGCCGGGCCGCGACGCACAGGGGGGATCAGCCTCGGATCACTGGCCCCCACCAACCGGTTGTGCGCCGCGGCCCCAACCACGCGCCTCAAGGCGCCTGCAGGCCCCACTGGCCCCGCATCCCCGCGTCGCCCTTACGGGCCGCAGCGACCCTACTGGGCCCGCAACCACGAGCCACCCAAAGGGGCGGCTCCGCTGCCGTAACCGACGGTACGGCCCCGCCGGGCCGCGACGCACAGGGGGGATCAGCCTCGGATCACTGGCCCCCACCAACCGGTTGTGCGCCGCGGCCCCAACCACGCGCCTCAAGGCGCCTGCAGGCCCCACTGGCCCCGCAGCCCCACGCCGCCCTTACGGGCCGCAGCGGGTGGGTGTCCAGTCCACCACGCTGCCACGGCTGGGTTCTCTTCGCTTTCCGGTGGTGCCCCTACCACCGGTACTAGGCCCCCTCGCCACGCCGAGGCGAGAACCCATGAGGGGGACGACTTGCAACACTCACAACAATTCATTAAGTAAAAGAATGCAACTCCAGTAGGGCTAGCACGAACCGCTAACGTTTTGGTAATCGAAAAGTAAACGTTTTTTTTTTATATTTTTCCTATGTCTTTAAGAAAAAGAAGTATCGTTTACTTTTCGATTACCAAAACGTTAACGGTTCGTGCTAGGCCTACAGAACAGAAGACAACTGTCAAAAACCGTTCAACTTCGTAATTTGAATACCTATCTGAAAATAGCGTGACAATATATTTCCAACTTGCAAGACTGTTCACTAAAAAGACTGGTTATTTCGTGTTTGTCCCCACTTTTTAGCACTGGCCACATGCTGACCATAACATGCGCGTGGGCAAGCGTCACCGCAACTATGCGTAAGGAAACACTTTCACCACAGTAAACGGAGAACAGTAAAATATCTACATACAAACGTGCCGCACTCGGTTTGAATGTAAGCGTGCGCATCGCGTGCCGTGTCGGCACGCGATTTCACGCACGCGCTAGCATAAAATATGGGGAATAAGGTGGCGGCGGGCAGTACGGACGGGCTGTGCCGCGTGTCTGTAAGCACGTTAGGCGAATAACTCGGCGGGCGGCCTTAGATAACCTACTGTTATGTTTACTGTGCTTTCGCGGTCCGCGCCGTGCGCAAGAGTTATTTGCGGTTACAGTTTTTGCCAGGAAGCCTTTTACTCTTGACCGGTCTTCTTGGGTGGTGGAGTAATCTTGACCAGGTTGTTATGTGGAGTATTTGCCGTTGTTTAAGTCTGCCTGTTGTGGTTAGGTTCTTGTCAAGGTATTATAACGTTCTGAATGTTTTTAATTTCATTACTCAATATTTTTGTGGATTGAAAGTATAACTTTGTCAGTCGGTAAGATAAGGTATACTTCATTGCACAAAACAGTCACAAATTCTAGGTACAGTTTAGGTGGCCTTTTCACTAAAATCGATCTCTTCCAGACGACTTCAAGAGATGACAGATTCGGTGGTGTAAGATATAGTAATCATTTGTGAGTCAATTGGTTTAATTTATTGGCAGGTGAGCCCTAATCAGTATTTAGTTAAAAACACCTACCAAGTAAATTGTATGTCGAAAGCAAAATCTTGCGTAGGCAAGCTTGCCCCTTACCACGTTCAGGGGTGCTATTCCGGCGGTCATCACTTCACATCTCGGTGCTTCACGCTTACTTATATCACCAATATGCTTCACTCTGAATTAGTATTTTCTCTCATTTTGTATGTAAATAATTAAAAAAAATATTTGGCTTAGTTCTTTTCTCTCAAACGACCACAGTTGCAAAGAAATTGTATTTTGAAGTTCACTCAACTCGTGCGAAGTGAGTTTTGGCGTCCGCCGGAATACCATAGCTGTTCCGATTCACCGTAAAACATGATGTCAATATTCAGTTGACTCCCCCTGACTCTGACTACCCCTTTGAGGTTATATATATAGAACTTATGTTATGTAGTTCTTACGAAGATCGGCGACGATCGCTGTTGTAAAGCAACACACGCCGGGTCAGAAATGGGATGGGTGACAACCCCGACCGAAATTTAGTGATGTGTATTTCGGGCATCTCCGTGCTTCAGAAGGCACGTTAAGCAGTTGGTCCCGGTTGACGTTGCCAGATGTCAGTCGTTAAGCTTAGTCAGGAGGGCCTCGGGCGGCTTGATAACATCCGACATTAAGGTTGCTCACTAGCCTTATAGCCCTCCAACAATCCGCACTGAGCCCGCGTGTTGGAGTATGGCTCATTCCACCTCATAGTTGAGGTGAGGCCTGTGCTTAGCAGTGGGACGTATACATATAGGCCGTTTATGTATGTTATTTAGTTAGTAGTTAGTTTGTAGTTATAAGCATCGTCAAAAGATCCTAAGCAGCAGAGTTAAGTAGCCAAATATTGTCTCCGTCTAATCTTATCTCCCGTCGAGTGTATCGTACGATAACGCCTAATGTCGATATTGACGCTTTAAGCCGATACAGGAAGTCTAACATGTTTGTCATGTCAATTCTTGGAACATTAAAGGAGATAGCTGGTGCCGCAATGAACACGAAGTTTAGCAACTTAAGCATAAGTTAAGTGCCTTAATAAGGGACCATAAAGCCCCAATGTTTCGTCGTTTCTAATAAAAGTTCCACCTAGTTTTACAGGGTCTGTTCTTGAAAACGTGGCCGTGTGTTGTAAAGAAACATACGCTGGCTCGGAAATAGGATGGGTGACCACCTCGTCCAAAATTTAGTGATGTGTATTTCGGGCATCTCCGTGCTTCGGGAGGCTTTGGAAGACCCATTTTGCAACGGTTTTGTAAAGGTTGATGTGAGCGCCTCTGTACAGCTGTAGTTGACGTACCTACTGGATCGGTGACGACGAAAACGCATTGGTAACACCTGATGTAATACCTAACAACTGAAATGGTTCAAATCTCATATGCAGAAACTCTTGCATAATATTTTAACAATAAAATATATCAAAAGGTTATGTGCCATAAAGTTTATATCAAATTACACAATTAGTACAGTCGGCCACAAATCAGCGTAACAAACCAGTGAGAAAATGACTCTTGTTGGATTGATATAAGATATACTTATAGGTTTTTCATATTTCCGACTGCACCTCGTAAAAAACTAGGATTTATCACAAATCCAAAATTGTAGGGTATAAAATATTTTATTTTCATAAATTTCGTTTGTGGTACGCACGTGGTTTTTATGGTGCATAAAATTGGTTGTTGTAAAATTTGATAACTTGATTTTAATATTTTTTCGTAAATGTCTAGGAAAATCGCTTTTATGGGCATCACCCACACACGATTCGCCAATTTAATTCCAGTGACATAAAACTCTGTTTTATTAATATCACCTTAAAATTGTTTCTTTAGATAATCTTTCTTTAAAAACATTTTTGCTTGACTTTCGAATTCGACTGTTAGCTTTGCCTTTTCAAACTTTCATTGTCCGTGGTACCGATTTCAAATCTGCCCAGAACACGAACTTTTTTAAATACCACTGGCCATTTACTCCACATAGCGCCATCCAGCCCAAACTAAACAACTAAATGCTTGTGATATGGGATACTAGACAACGGATAAACATACTTAGATACTTTATTGTGAATGAATACTTAATATACATATCAGACTAGTACAAACAGGCATGTTCATGCTCACAAGAGTTTGTACTGTGTGGGGATCGAACCCGCGACCACTGGTGTCATAGCCCACTTTTGAACCATTACACCAAATCGGTTTTCATTATACTTACTTGCTGCAAACATTTCGTTGATGGGAAAAACCAATAGGACGAACATCTCGTATAATGGCGGAAGGTTCGCTCCTTACCACGTTGGGTTCAATTTCAAGCATAACATAACATACGTACCCTCACGACCATATCCCTAATGGGTTAGTCAAAGGCACACTGATTGTTGCCGTCATGGTAAACGGAACATTCAGAAGCCCACATTTCGCTGAGGGAATTTCAATTCACCCACAGTTGTGGGTTTCTGACTACCAGCTATGCTATTCCGTTGCCCTATGGTATGGGGCATTAGAATACTGCCATGGTTTCCCCCCGCCTGTCGTAAGAGGCGACTAAAGGGGGGCCCCGGGGTCGCTAGGAGTGCACACGGTGGGGACCGTGCGCCTCCATTGCACATGTGACTCCGTGGAGGGCGGCGGTGCGGGGGGGCCTCGCACTGCCGTTAACACCGGTGTACGAGGGGAGGTATAGCTCCCCTCGAGTTGAGCTGGGAAACCGGCATAGCGCGCCGGGGGTCCGCCGGTAGAGTCACTCACGGTGGTACTCGGGGACCTCCAGTAACGCGCAGAAGATGGCCTCCGCGGAGTTTAGTGGGTATTCCTTCCTATTGGGGTGGGTGAGTCCCACACTCCCCCGCTCTTCTACCCTGGGAGCGGGACAGTGCGTAAATGCATTCTCCGCGTCAAAAAAAAAAAAAAAAAAAAAAAGCTATGCTATTCCGACGGACGCCAAAACTCCCTTCGCTCGTGTGAGTGAACTTTAAAATTCAATTTCTTTGCTACTGTGGTCGTTTGAGAGAAAAGAACTAAGCCAAATATCATTTTTTAATTATTTACACACAAAATGAGATAAAATACTAATTCAGAGTGAAGCGTATTGACGATATAAGTAAGTGTGAAGCACCGAGATGTGAAGTGATGTCCGATGTGCACGGCCGGAATAGCACGGCAGTTCGGTTAAAACTCAAAAGAGCCTAGATTACAGCAACTATCATGCAGCTGGTTTAAAAAGCGGAAAGAATTTATCTGTAAGCTTAAAATACTATTTACAACTCTTCGGAGAACAGAAAACGCGTTCGTCGAATCATTTCCAAGAAACATTCCCTTTTTTATTTTCAACTGCATAATCCCCTTGCTGTTCAAATTTGAATCTATAGCTATTTTAACAAGAGCTTTATGATTTTTATGGAATTGAAGATAATCTGTCTATACAGTGGCAATAAGCTTAATTGGTTTTAAGTAATTAGTGCAAAAGAAGTCTTTTTGTTCACTGATTGTTTTGAAAATCTGCGTCATTAACAGCTTTTATTTCTAACAAAAACTTTCGTGTTGTTTTTTTCAGTGTTCAATTAGCTTTTGGTTTCATACCTGGAGTTGGTCATTATGGCTTTTGATTTTCATGTAAATAACTTGTTATTTAGCTGCAAACATGGGGAAGTACTTGGTGTAGAAAAATGCTTTTATTAAGGAATAGTTCCCTTTTTATGGAATTATGGAGAAAAATAAGTCTTCAATCAGCTAATCAGTTTTTGCACTGTGTTTTTTTATCCCAGTGGAAGATTTCCAGACTATTTATTTTACTAAGTATTTATTTACGAACAAGAAGCTTATTTCGCAGATCGCATTAACATAAAAACTGGTCAAATGCGAGTCGGAATCGCGCGTCGTTGATTCCGTAATTAATGCTTATTTGTAGGTTAAAAAAATGATTTTTGTAATGCTACTACAATTCACAGGTGACGGCTTCTTTCCTTTAAATGGCATTGTTTTCTGCAATTCATGATCCTAAGTCAACGGGAAGTAGGTACTTCCCGTTGACTTAGGATCATGGGATAGGTATCCCATAGTTTTCCATTCCATTGTGAGCGCACAAAATGTAGGTACAACATAATTTAAACGGTAAAAATCAGTCGTATCTTTTAATTGCGTTGAGGTAGAGTTGGATTCCTTCACTGTTCCAAGAAATTTTAAATTTAAATAGGTATTTGTTCAAAAACATCTTGAAGAACCAAGCGTTTCCGAAAAAGATTCCAAACAGATGAAATGCACAAAGTGTAATCATAGGCTCCGTTTTTTCGTTCGTGGTACGCAACCCTAAAAGGATGTTTATTTGCTTGTATGGTTATGCTTTTATCTCGACAAATATGTACAAGTATGTACCCTGCGGTTGCACTTAGCTCGCAAAGCTTTTATTGAGCTTTTGCAAACTTTGCAATGCAATATGTTGACTGACTCGATGTTTTGAGTTAATGAGTGTGTGAAGATAATGTATCAAGTACTTACGTTTAATTGCGATAAAACTGTCTTGTTATTTGTCGAAAAATGTAATTTGTGTGTAGCAGAGAATACTGAAGTACAGGTGCACATATTGCACCTAACAGGTACCAATAAATTATTTATTAAGTAGGTTTTACTAGCTAAAGAAAAATCTCAATTATAAATTGGTCTCTGTAATTTAATTCAACTGTAATGTACAACAATACAATTGGTAATACCTATCTATAGGTATATCTCTTCCAAACCATTTTAAAGAATCACCCTCAAATTCAAAAAAAGTCAAGCATTCCTTACAAGTATAGAGTTTCAAGGAGTGTTTAATGTCCGATTTTTCCCAACTTAAGTTGTCCCAAATTCGCTATTAGTTAATAAAAAAAAAAGCGAAAAACTTTATCTGTCTAGGTAACAGAAACATAACCATTTAACAGAAGGTCCGTTATGATTATGCTTATTTCGTTCTCAATTATTTAAAAACACCAGTTAACCACCCATTTTGCCTTTTTCATCTATGAATATTGATTGAATTACCTGAAACAAACAAACAAAAATAACGATTAAAACTTCATGTAAGTTATGTACAGTTATAAACGAAAACAGAGGAACAACAGTATTAGCTACTGATGTCCATTAAGATAGTCTTAGGACACTATGGAAAATGCTATAAAATAAAGGATGAAAAGTTAGCTACAAGTTAGCACATTAAAAACATTTACATTTTCATGAACATGTCCGTTTTGGTGTGTTGGTTGGTTGTTTCCTACCTAAATTAAACTTACATCGGTTTTTTCAATAAAAAAGTGTGTTCATCCGTTGTCCAGTTCCCATAGTACAAACTTTGCATAGTTTAGGAGTAAATAACCCTGTGTAGGTTAATTTCAAAGGCTATCTAATTTGAGGTTATTTAATTTTTATTTTTTCTCTATCTGTAGTTATTTATTTTTGGTCTTGATCATTTCGTCCAGCTTTCATTCGTCTATGGCGTAGCCTTGTATAGAATACGTGACCTGTGTACTGCTCGTTTATCTTTGACCTGATTCGCTCATAGAAAGTGTCTATGTGTCGGATGTGCAATAGCAAATGAAGTACTTTAAATACAGTCAGCATCGAACCTTTTATGACAATAAGTGGCTAATATGTGCGGGTTGTAAAACGTAATTCTGATAATTACTAACACCACTGCGGATCTTCACTCAAAAAAAAGTAAGAGTAATAATTTATTTAATTTACGCACTTGGTACACTACGAATACACTGATCACTTATTTTTTACCGTACTATAGCTTTTTTTTACTTAACCTAGTATTGTCCCACTGTTGGGCAAAGGTTTCCCCCATATCCTTCGACCGAACTCTTTCTTGAGCTAAAGTGCGCCACACTTGGTAAAATTCAAATCTTGACAGCCAAACTCAAATGGGACTGGGCAGGCCATGTAGCCAGAATGGGCCCGGAAAGGTGGGCTGGGATCGTCTCTCAGTGGCAACCGGGAGACGGATATCGTCAAAAAGGTAGGCCGAAAAAGAGATGGCGAGACGACCTGGGGCCTTATTACAATCTTTTTACAGCTCAGTTTAAGCTCAGTTTACGTCTTTTCATTCATTGAAATTTGACTAAAACATTCAAAATAAGTTACTACAGCAATGAAGAAAACTTGAGGTTTTTTTATTTACCACACAAAACACGACTTGTAACGGTAAATATGCAGCTCAAAAGCTGAGCTTGTGACTGTCAGGTTATAAGAGATTGTAATAGGGTCTCTGGATAATATAATTAAAAGGTAAAAAATAGATTGACCATGCTTGTTTTTTTAGTACCTACAAAAACCTCCCTTCGGTTTCTTAGTACTCGTAGATTTGAAAACAAATGGGTTATCTACTTTGTGTCTCTTCAGAAGCTGACACTTAAATTATGTTCTTGAACATCTGTGGGTCGTAACTAGGGTTGCAAACCGTCCCCCGTGAGGTGGGACGTCCCGGCCCTACGACTCAACAATGAACATATGACTGCGGTACGCTCGCTTTACCCCGTTAAATGTTGGTCTTCATTACTTACCTAGCGGCCAAAAGTGACACTTCTTTTATGTATTCTTAAATCTTTCTAAATTGTCTAACCCCCTTATTCATAAAAACTTAAACTCGCGTGTTGTACCTTTCATTCTTGTTGCTGTCGCCATTTGCGAGTAAATACAAGTGTCAAAACACTTCAATGGCTTATTTCATGCTTTTGCGTTGCGTTGATTTTTATGAATAAGAGAGGGGTAAGTACGTATGTAATTAGTTCATGTTACGAAACAAAATAGATACCTAAAAAATATTTTCATGGCGTTTTCTCGTTTAAGTTCATTTTCAGCAAGTTTCGCGTCTTTTAGTTTATCCCACCCCGCTTAGGTGTCCTGCATGTTTCTGAATGTTACAACCCTAGTCCCAACTCTTTCTTCACTCCGACAGTTCGACCAATAAATCTCCAAAATAAGGTATTTTACCAATAATTTACGAGCTTATTGTTACAGCTTTCGTCATGTTCAATGAAAGGGTTCGTAGGTACTGTTTCCGAAAATTGCGTTTTGAAAGACGTCACTTGCATAACGTTGTTAAATAGATAGAAACTTTCTACTGGTTAGTAGCTAAAAGTTGAAAGCTTTTGTGAAATCTATTTCTAAAATGCAATGTATAACTTGTTAAAATTAAAAATGTAGATGCCTTTAATAGACAAGGTCGTTTTCAATTTCGTATTTCTTATTATTCAGTAAAAGTAACAGTCCAATATCAAAAAAAAAGTCTTTGGGACGATAGATAGTGACAGTGAAAAAATACATATTTACATCAAATACTACAGAATAAATAACTTTGATGTAGGTGAACAGAGACATAATTTTATCTGACCATTGACAGGCGTAAAATGTAAGTAAATAAACTTGTGATGTCAGCTTTCTTCTCCCTAAATGTCAAAATGTCACTGGGTTGTAAGCTCAACTTTTCGGTTTTTTTTTGTACTCAGTGTCAACTCGTAAATTATGAATGTTACTTAAAGTAAAAGTTAGTAAAAACAATTATTGAGAGAAAATAAAGTAGAAAGAAAGAACATTATTCATTGAGTATACCATAGCTTGGAATGTGTGTAATTTTAATGAGAAATAGGAACCTCTTATTACTATTTTTATATAAACACAATGCTATGTTCTGATGTATTTTTGTCTAACAACCAATTGAATACTCAAGTGAAAGTAAACGAGAGTAAAAAGATTTAAAATATAGTTCGTCTTTGACTCTCTGATAGAGTTTGTTGCTATTTTTGGAAACTTTTTAACCCATACACTTTCGCGTTCTGAAACTTCTGTTTCCTCTCACTTACTATTACTTATACATCATATAATCTATACATATAGACATTTGACCGCAATATCAGTTACAAAATACATCAATATAATCAAAAACAGTATCATCTGTATATCTTTATAGTAGAAACTGTGCCACATCACAACATCATTGTGCAACGGCCATGTGGCAGGCAGATGGCGAAATAAGACTTGATAAATTTTCATTGTTGTCCTTTTGTTCTCTATCGGAGTGAATTGATAGAAATTATAATTATAAAGTGGTTGGTTATTATTTTCTAACCTATGGTAGGTGACCTGGGTTGTTCAAGTTATTTGTTGACCGATTTGGTCAATTTCTTTTAGGCTCAGCGTTCAGGGGTAACATCAAATATTTACTTTACGAACTTTACTAAAAATTTGACGGTTCACTTCGCTAAAATGAGATATAATCGAAATGAAGAGATTCACCGAATTGTTCAACAGTGCTATTCTGAATAGGGGCCTGATAGAGTCAGACTATTTTGGCAAATGCAGTCTATTCAAGAAACCAGCGACACTTGAAATCGATTGAGAACACTAGAGAGCTGATTACCTAAGTACTATAACATTTTTCTAAAAAAAACTTTACCATGCCCCCGTCACTGACATACAAGGATTTTGCGACATCACCTTTTTTCCCTATGAGGAACAATCCCACAATACACTCAACCAAAGCTGCGCCTAAAATAAATTCAAGCAGTTTATAAAACAACTAACTTCCCACTCTATCTACAACAACAGTATAAAGTTTTATGCGGAAGGGCAGATATTCTCTTACGTATAGATCCATAGATCTTTTAGTATAGCCGAAGTTACGATCCAATGATTTATATGACATTGTTATTGGCTATCAGCTTATTCATTGGTTTTTAATTAGAACCTACCGCGGAGACTTTAGTTTATGTAACCAAAGGTTTGGCATAATAAACATAATTGATACTTTGATTGGAACTGAGATTTCCTTATGTTTAAGGCTTAAACTGTTGTATAATAGTTAGGTGAAGCGATGGACTGATTTCACTTTCATGAACGCATTAGGTCATTAATTAGTTCCTTAGCAGGACATTTTTTTATGGATGAAGGAGGGCAATTTATTTCTACCTTGCAGTTTCAGTAAACAAAATAAAAAAAATCGTTAGACAATACCATAGTATCAAGAAAGGGTGATCAAATAAATAGGTAAACTATTGTCAAAAGTTCGAACTTATATTGCGACATTTGGAACGCTTTACTAGTCCTCTAGAAAAAAGAGGATTTAAATTAGAAAATCCTTAATGCTTCATTCAAAACTAATGCAACTTTCAAGTCCAAAGCTCTGGAGTTTCCAAGAATGTAAACAAAGACGCATAAACATAATCATAAAGGTTACATTACGTTTTTACAAATCTGGTTCAGAGCCCTTAAACATAACTATTCATTTGAGCCAATCTCAATCTTCAGAAATAAACATTCTCAAGAAACGAATGCCTATACAGTCATCCCAACACTACATTGTATGACCTGACCTTACATTAATATGAAAATTCATACTGCACACGTCTCTACAAAGTCCGCACTTAAGCCGCGGAAGACTGTACAGCGTGCGACACGGCTAGTGTTTTATAGCTGTTGAAAAATGACTTTAAATGCTTTGTACATAAGGTGAACTGTCAAAATGTCAGTTGCCTTGTCTCTTCTACCTTACAAGTTATGATTATCGCCACAGTAGTAAAGATACGCATCAGAAACCTAAGAATCCGCCCACGTGGCACCGATCTCTCCAAGTATCGCCCTACTGATGAGTTTGCTCTGTGTACGGTAGTGGCAGGAGTCAGTTGGACAAGTGGTTGCCCTGTATAAAGTTATACTTGCAGAGCACGTTTCCATTGCACGAATGTCCTGTAAGGAACTTTTTAAAAATCTGTAAGATATTCATCACCAAAAAATAATTTAAAAAGTTTCTACCTAAACTGGTGGATGTTTCTATTTAAACCACTAACTATAAAAATAGATTCAATATTCGCTCATTTAAAATGATTAAGTGTGATCTTTCTGGAATTTGGTGAGTTCTATTTAATAATTACGAAGTGTAATATACTCAAACATCAAGATGTAAGAAGTTTTATTGAAGCCTAACGGTTTACGATACTTAGATACGATATAGACGAGAGTATGCCACAAGGACTTAACATAATAAGTGTTAATTCAAATTCAATATGTCTTTATTCAAGTAGACCATTACACAGTACTTTCGAATCCTCAAGAATCTTAATTTTAACCACTTAATAAACATACACACAATAACACAATATAAAAACAATACTTAAAATACATGTACATAATGTGACTCTACCACCGGCGTCGGAATGTTGTTTCTATTGAGAAGACCCGGTTACTCTTTTTAAATGGTCCAATGTTTTACAATCAAGTTGCGCTGTTATTAAAAAACAATTAAAATGCCAATAAACTTAAAATTCAGTCTCGCATGACCCAGAACACCAACCGTCGTCACCAACATTGGAAACAAGCAACGTGTCAAGTATCAAGAACAAGCCATCCACTCTTCACAACAGACCGCATTGTACATTACATCCACATTGCAATCTCTACCTTGTCCAGTTACAATAAGGTCGCTTTTAGGTAAGTACTTATTTTCATGTTATGTTTATTCTGAACTCTAAAGCCTAGTCAATAAAGATGAAGAATTTGTTAAGAAAGGTACTCGATAATTTCAAGTCTTAATGCATAGTGCGGTATTTAGGGATTATCAAATCCCAGACGCGGCTAAACCACTTGAAAATGCATTTTGAGAACATTGTTTAGTTAAATTTATGATTTATTAGTTATTTTAACGTTTGAACTGGAAATAGAGGTAGTTATGTAATGGTTTAATAGCCTTTCTTAACAATTGGGGTTTGATTTTATTTTTAAACAGACTTCAAAAAGATTTGGTTTGTACTAATTTTGTTCGCAAAATGTTTCATCTTATAAAACGGTAGAGCTTCAGCACTATCAAATACTTACAAGCAATTGTCGAATAATTGAATGTGCTGAGTGAATAAAAAACTAAGTGAGATCATAATATATTGCATTGAAAATGACTCAAGTAATTCATTATCTGATCAATTTAAAAATTGCTCTACTTACAGATTTTACTCTAATAAATCAAATATTTTTTGCTACAAAAAAACAACTTTTACACTTCACTAACACCACATTCCTAATTACGTACCGAAACATCAGAAAACCAATCAGTTGGATCAAACAACACCTATCAATCAGACAATAAAAATGTAATTTAAAGAATTCGCTAAAAATGAAAGTGAATATCTACCGAATTGAATACTGAATTTCTCCAGCGAAGTCGAATAATTCCAAGATAATGGTTTAATCGTGAAATGAATAGGAAATGTGTGAAAAACTGTAAATTACAAACCGTTGGAGCAATTAAAATTCTTAACATTTGAACAAAACACGAAAATTTTTATGCATGTTACTAGCTGTCTAAGTAAGTTCCAACACGCTTGGATACTAGTGCTGCTGCTTATAGTCCTAAATCGATATTATATCGATATCCATAGATTTGTTTTTTACGATACTATGCTAGTGTCCTAATCTAGCGATGATAAAATATAAAGATAGTAAAAAAATAAAAAAGACAATTAAGATGGTGTTTATGAATAACAGTAAAAATATTGATCAATAAAAAGATAGATAGAAAGAAAAAACATTAACTTTTACTATATCAGGCTAAAAAAGCAAACAAATATAAGACCAAATCAGGAAAAAAAACAATAAAAATAAACAAACAATTCTAGCAGGTCAGGCAATTATACTAACGGTGGTGGTGGGCGTTGGGTTTAAATTTTCAGTGGACTAATTTCTAGGCTTCTGAATCTTCTATTCACCACTATGGCTACAAATTAGTGTGCCTCTGACTATCCCGTTATGTAATTATATAATTATCTCAAGGCTCACCTTGATATCAGCAATAATAAACCTAATTACAACAGCACGATACTAACATAATTTCAATCAGTCACAAACAAACCTTGTCTACTTATCCTTGATCTTGGGTGCAGAAATCACCATAAAACTGTCTAGATTACCGCCTAGGAAAAGTTTACGGCCCTAGGCCGCAAATTACAAAAGATTGTTTATACTGGCCCAAGCACGTGCTTGAATGACAAGGAATTAGCTCTAATCACTAGATGTGGCTCTAGATAAATTTCTAAGTAATTTCACTTATTGGCCCATGAATGTCGATTGTGCAGTGAGATGCGTTTTCTCTCATTATGCGGTTATGGTTAGAAATAATTAAGTTAGTTTATGTTCGTTGGCTGCTTACGTTTTATGTCTATTTGATTGTCAAGAGATTTAGTTTTGATGGTGTAAAGTGTAACAACTCGATTATTACTTCGATATATTATTAGTATTCGCACCAGTGATCGTTAGTATCTGATTATTTAATAATTACATCATAGTGAAATCAGAGTAAATGATACGATATTTAATAAGATAGTGTTCGAATTCATTACCCTTTCTGGGAGCCGTTACAATAGGTAAATTGAAATTTTTGTCATCACGCCTTTTCACAGGTTCACAATGACTAAAATATCCTTGCACTTGCTACGATCCTGACATATTTCTTTCCTCTTTTATACTTCTGTTAATATTAACATACTTCGCTTATCGATTGAATGTGCTCTTTTTCATGAGAAATGTTGAGCAAAAGAACTCAAGGGTCACCTGTGATCAAGTATGGACAACCGCAACATTCCAGGTATCGTTGATGCATTGCTTGCATTGCAAAGACATGCTCTTTTCTTGACCGAGACCTTACATTTTTTATTTGTACGCGTTATTCTTACGGAGCTTAGAGATAACTCCCATAATGCTGACCCTTACTCAATGGGACCAGTCGAAAAATTGACTAACTGAATTTAATTTTCTTCAACTAATAAGTAATTATGTTAATTAGTGCTCCTAATGTCCCTTCTAGAGCCCTAAGTCTTTGCATAGAAAGCGTGGTTCCGGCGTGGGAAAACGTGTTGTTAAGCCCAGTTCGACCTTGTTAGAGCTCCAACAAGGCGTTCAGTAGGGTCACTATGAGTTTTGATGCTTTTTAGATTCTAATGAACTTTGAAATTATAAATATCCTTTGAAAATAAATATCCTTGGACATTATTCCACACAGTTTATTCACAGTTTATTATTCCAAGTGGTCTAATTATAGTCCGTTATTATGGATACTAGACAACGGATAAACGTACTTAAATACTTTTTCTTTTGTAAACACATACTTAATATACATAGGAAACACCCAGACCAATACAAACAGACATGTTCATGCACACAAATGTTTGTACTGTGCGGGGATCGAACCCGCGACCCTTGGTGTAGTAGCCGACTTCTGAACAATTAAACCAAGACGGTCGTCATCAAATTAACTTAGTTTTTAGGAAATACCACATTTCAAGCACTGCATTCATTTGCACCTTCACTGACATAGCTGAGTGAAAGAGAGAGGGGAAGATATTCATAAAACGTTATTAATTAAGTAAGCAAAACTTCTAAGTATTCCTTTACTTTTTAATAGCATGTTTACGATGAAATCTTCGAGTTCTTGGATGAATTCACTTTCTTTTGAACGCGACTTCCCTCACAAAGTTTGTTCAAAGTGAATAGTGATGATGATATTGTTAGAGGGGAAATATATGCGATTTTTGCTCACGCAAACGACAAAAGATCCAGAAGGTTTTTTTAAAAAAATTCCCACATTTTTCATTTACGCGCCGCTCCTATTTTGTTGTATCGTGTTAATAAGTTACCCCCTTATTCATAAAAACTTGAACAGCTCTTCAACAACACGTTACCATTTGTATCGCTTTGTCTCTTCCATTCTTGTTGCTGCCGCCATTTGCGAGTAAGTGACATAACATGTCAATCGCTTAAACAATGTTTTTTCATGAAAAGGGGGTTAGGCAGTATGGTTTTATTACCATACACCAAGCAGAGCTCGAGTATTACTATGAGTATAAACTAGGTTAAAAAAAACTTGATCAAATATTTAAACATAAAAAAACTCTAGCCACGGTACTTAGACATAAAGTGTAGTCTACACTATAGACATTGAATTTTCCAAAAATATGGTTCCCTCAACATTTTCAAACAAGTGAATCGATCTCTTCAATTTCAAAACCAAAGACTACAGACTTTTATGGTGGTCACTAAAAGAGTTTCCCAACGTGCTTTAAAAGACGTATTCTAATTTGTATCTAATTTCCTTGAGTTAAGGACAAGAGCTGTATGTTTATGGAAATATGCGCAAATGCTGCCTACCTCGTTTCGTCTAAGGCTAAGGTGCTATAATGTTGCATTTGGATATAGAGGTAGGTATTATGGCATTTAATACCCTTTTGGGCTATTTAATAGTGGTATTTAAGTAGAGCCTCATTTTTCAGTTGATGGACGCACTGATTGGTATTTTTATATCTGGCTCGTTTCCTAAGCAAAGTGGGGCAAGATTTGTGTAGAAATTGGTTCAACAATTGATTTCTGACTTGAAAAATCATTTTACCCGCCAGTGCTATGTATTTTTTTCTGGTACTGAAAACTATAAAAACAGCTTATTAAAAGAGGTTATCACATTGCGCGTATAAAAATGATGAAATGTGACGATTTGGAAAGTGAAATATCACATCAAAAAATATTGGGCGTTTCACACCGCCGTGCGAAAAGACCCACACAAAAAAGGGCACCCACTGTAGGGCGATTTGCACCATGATCCAAAACACTCATGGTGTGAAACGACTAAAGACCCAAACACAGTTCCCAGATAAGGTCTTGAAATAAGTTTACAACTCTCTACTGACCCAAACTCAGCTGGTATGGAACCCATAAGAAATCATATAAACATTTTGATCATGGTTTCAACTTTACAACTCAACGTAATTGGAAAGCCCATATATATCAGCCACGGAATGGAACCTTGAACGCGAAGCCAGTTCCGTCAGGTAACCCAAGAGTCACTAGGTCTTGAACAGGATTCGAATTCCATGAATTGAGCTTAAAGCCTAGCCTAGTGCGTAAGAAGCAAACACTAAGTGACCTAGATGTTGGAGATAAAATGCTATTTTAGAATTTCAATAGTTCTAAGCCTAATTTATTCATAGCTTAAGATATGCCTATTGTTGACTAGTCTAGCTTTATGTAATTGTAAAGTGAGATCGTTGAACAATTTCAAGAGATTCCAAAAATTCTAATAGATCTTATAAAATTAACATTGTGGTCGAAAACGCTTGGACGACTTTCAAAACATGCGTCTAAAGCAAATAAATGATTATAAGTTCTGTTCATTTTAGGGTGGCTATTAAATGCTTATAAAAATAAAATTATGGTGTAAGTATAGACTCAATGTCTTCTCTGTTACAGGTTTATTATGATTCATGGAAAGGTAGAGGTTAGAATCGTACAATGTCTGATGCATTAATAGTGTAAGGCTTTCTATGTCCTCGCATGTACGTTGCAGGTACAGTCATCATCAACATTTTACCAATTATTAAGTAGTAACAACTTCGTCATACTGGCTAATTTGGTAGTATCTTCAAAATTTTTCCATGAAACTATAACCTTAGACCATAACTCACGATCAGGCGAGGCTGTGTTCAAAAGCGCATTTACTTGAACGTGATAAACTTCAACAAAGTTTATGTGACACAGTTCTAAGTGATATTTTTGAAACTGACTGTACAGGAAACGTTGGGAAACCTGTGTGCTCGTGTGTTGAATGTATTGCAAGACAAACAGACAAGGCAAATGTTGGGAGAGTGCATATGGGGAAATAACACCAAGGAGTTCAATGTCAGTTTACAAAACCATCAGATTTGCATACCTACCTTGCGCAGGGCTAGAATATTTGGGAGTCGAGTGAAAGGATAAATTGGAAACCATTGAAAAATCTATTGAAAAAAAATAACGTCTGCTATTTCGAGGTTTTTTATTTGTTTGATTTGCTCCGGTCTTGAATAGATTAGTATTTAAAAAAAGGAAAATTTGTACAATACTGAAGTACTAAAAAAACTTTTTTTCTAAAAATTATTATAATTTCTATAAAGCCTGTCCAACCGGACGGGATTGACCACTTTGTTTGTTGTTAAATATTGTTTAAATAAATTGTCATAAGCTATCAGGACATATATGTTAGATATAAGTTTATACAACATAAAATGACTTAGTTTGTTAGTTTCGCACCTCAGCAAACAATGTAAGTAAGTACTAAACGCAATTCTAAGTCTGTCAGTATATCACCATCCTACGTGACTTATTGCATTCTTTCCGAGAAGCCACTAGTTTTCCTCGATACATTGTCTATGTCATATCTTTATTCATCTGAACAGAAAATCTAACCTTGGATCGGTAGTACAGTGAAGTGCCGAGGTCGGGTACATAAGGGTTTTAGAACCTTGTCGTCCACGGCGGCGTTCATTGATTTTGTGTTCACTTTACAATTTGCACACTTTTATACCTACACTTTACACTTTAGGACAATGGGAAACACCAGTAGTCACATGTAGGAACGTGTATTTTATGTATTGTTTTATTTAACTTTTTATAATGTAGTTCAAAATATTGTATTCTTACCAATTCGCATGTACTGTTAGTGGTCTAATGGTATTTTTTTCTGCTGAAAATATTTGAAGAAAAACGATTTTATAAGTTTAAAATCGTGCGTCTAAATCACAGCTCACCGATTGGTGCATCAAACCGTATCAGTGGAGTTTAAAATAACCCCGAACGCTGCCAAAAGACTGCAGTCCACATTTAACTGTTGTGTAACCAGAAGTTAAATAATGAGCTTGCATGTTTGTTTAACGACAAGACGAGCCATTTTTCGTTTAAAACGATTTATTTTACTTCATAATGTACTTAAACTAGTTGCGGCAAATGACCGTTCGAACAAACGATATTTGACAAGTAACAAATATTTTGCTGGATGATAGCAAAATATTTTTGACGTGTAAACCCAGGAACATTTCACAAATGTCAATCAACGCTAAACACGCGGCTCATGCTGTCCCGTAAAATGTCAATAGAACCGAAAGGGACAGCTATACTTCTGATGGATTTGCGGTTTGTGAATTCGGGGTTAGTCAATTTTGAATTTAACGGAACCCTTATAGATTTGTCATGTCTGTGTGTCTGTCCGTCCGTATGCCACGGCCATATATTTTTAAATACCGTAAGATGGGGTTAATTGGTATCTGGGTCTTAATTGGGACAGTACATTGAAAATGTTTCAAAGCTCGAGAGAAGTGCTGTATTTATTTTATTTTTGGGTGTTTTTGTTTATACCTGTAGTGAATATAAAAACGTACAAGAAATTAAGAAAAATAATGCCTTGAAACATCTTCAAAGGCCTGTCCCAATTAAGACCCAGATACCAATTAACCCCATCTTACCGGTACATATTTATTTACTATCCGCATACAAATTGATCCAATCAAAAGCGGTTTAGCAGATTTTGAGTGATGTAACAATCCTGACTTTGTTATAAACATAAATTATATTAAACTAACATAGTTTCTTTTGTCAACTAGATGTGATCTGAATAACAATGATTTCTTTATTTGCACGAAACATGGTTTAAATAGTTTGTACAAATATTTGGTTTCACATGTCTTGAAATTTATGTAGCATGCAAATATTTGAGATATTTAGACATAACAAAGATTATTTGTACTAAGTATTAGATTGGACTTGCCATTGTATATTTATGAAATCAATATTTTTAATTCATCTCAGTTGAGGTTTTGCATTGTTTTAGTCAGATTTTAAGTTGTTTATGTATTCATATTTTAAAAAGAGAGAAATTCACAGCCATTCATCTATAAGATAAAATAAGTCAAAGCTGTGTTACATTGTTGTAACATGGGTAATAAGAATCACGGCTATTATTTTTAAATTAATACGTTTAGCTCAATTGTATCCCAAAATTCCTCTGTTGGTATAAATTGCATAAAAATCTACTTATTATCTTCTCACTTCATAACGCGCTACTATAAATAGCGACGAATTCCGTAAATTCTCCATACATTTCCGCGTACCATTTGTTTAGTTTAGCTACTCTTTATGGCTCGAGCGGCAATGACGAATAAAACATAGAAGCAGAACGGACGCTCAATCGCATCACTGAAGCTCGGCACAATGAAATATAGTGGACGTTATTACGTGTACATAACGAAACTTTATTGACTAAAATTATGTTATCAGGATTTGGTCAATGAGGTGCCCATGGCTCTGTTGTTACAGTAAATTGACAACAATCGCCGCTACAACACACTTCGGGTCGGGAATTTATGACGATCCCAATCGAAATTGTGTGATGTATTTTTTGAGCGTATCCATGCTCTGGAAGACAAGATAAACAGTTGATTATTGCTGATGTCGCTATATGTCAGTATTTAAGCGTAGTCGAAGGCTTGATAACATCTGACGGCAAATTGTATCTCTAACCTTAGCTAAAATAAATCATGTGAAATTACGTCTTAAAACACTGAAAAAAGCCAGTAAAAAGACGCGGGCTTAAATAACGCAGTGGTATCTAGGCTTTTATTGTTCTCTGATCAGAACCAACTCTTTTTAGAGTGTGCGTTAAATCCATGAGCCAATCGGGCTAACGAAGTGATAGCCAAAATAAACTGACCATTTTTATGTTCCGTTCTGGTGAAGTCTTTATGATAATTGTGTTACGGACTAATAACGTTATTCTGAAAGCGAGAAGTTTTTTACTAAGCTGACTGTTTGTTTATGGAATAAATATAGACTTATTTTTGGTGGATTTCGTAAGTGGTCTATGGTTTAGCGAAATTTCTGTTATTTCGTTGAACTTAAACATGAAAGAGACTTGCTTGCAGTTTTATTCGTTTTTGAAATGTTTTTGGTATGCTAGGTTGTATTCAAGCGTTCAGATAAATTGGATAATTGTTGTCATATTTTTCTCTTTCAAACATGTTCTCTTAGTTATTACCAAAATTCGTTTTTTCTAGAAAGTAGTACAGTCGCCGTCAAATATATTGAAGCTGACAAGGTGAAAAAATGCTCCTAATCAGTTTCTCAGCCAATAAATTGAATTCACGCAAGTTACCATTATTATCAGCTGTGCTATTCCGGCGGTGCACATCGGACATCACTTCACATCTCGGTGCTTCACGCTTACCTCAATCATCAATACGCTTTTTACTTTAAATTAGTATTTTCTCTCATTTTGTATGTAAATAATTAAAAAATGATGTTTGGCTTAGTTCTTTTCTCTCAAACTACCACTGTCGCAAAGTAATTGAATTTTAAAGTTCACTCACACGAGCGAAGGGAGTTTTGGCGTCCCCCGGAATAGCATAGCTGAACAGTACTTACATATTTGGTCACCTCGTCAAGATATGTAGGTTCAAGATAGCTGTTGGCGACTATACCGCTATAATTAAATACTAGAAGAAGGAAGATGTAGGTACTAAAATTTATTAAGATAAACTCAAAAGTGTCTATAGATCGAAATTATTAGCAAAAATATGAAACTAAATCTATTTTTAACTACATAATTTCATTAAAATTGTTACGTTTCGCTGGCAGGAACTAGACTTCAAACAGTACGATTGCAACACATAAACAAAAAACATCATGTCGGAAGTATTCACAATTCGCCATACTCGGTCCTTTGATCAGGTGCAGTAAATGACAGATAATTTGACTGAAAATGACAGATCGCCTGTCAAACATCCCTGTCGTTTTACTGTTCCTAACTGAAAGTCCTAGTCTATTGGTCTACGTAAAATTGGTTCCTAAAAAAAGTGACAGGCGAGTGAGTTTTATATCAGAAAAGAGAGAAAAATCCTACTAATTTTATAAATGCGAAAGTTTGTATGTATGGATGGATGTGCCGTGTTGCTCTTTCACGGAAAAACTACTCAATGGGTTTTAATTAAACTTCACGATAGTATAGCTAATGCATCTGACTAGGATATAGGACACAATTTATAAAAGTTTTTTTTTTTTAACTGAAGCCTCTAAAAATTAAACAAAAGAAAGAAAAAAATATGAAAGTTTTCTTAAAGAAAAATAATGAGACATCTTGTATTGAATCCACTATCCGCGGCATAGAAGGCAGGATCACCAACCACTGAGCATAATGAACCTTTTAAAACTGTTACTGTTGAACCACCTAAGTAGTGGTTAGTTATAGTTATGGTTTTTAACCCACAGTTAAAGATAACTGTTTGGTGATTACGAAATCATTAACATTAGTTATTTTAATTTTGGCCTAATCATTTTTAATCCTACTAGTTTTGTTAGTGATGCATTATTTTTAGAGGATCTAAATTACATGTAAGAAGTTTATGTAGTACCTACCGATGAATTTAAAACTGCAATTTAGGGAAAAAAACCGTAATTTTGTATTGAGATCACAGAGTACAAAAAACTGTGAATTAGGCTAACTGTTTTATAAAGTGTGTTTCTAGATCGAATCTAAAAAAACGGTTTCAAAACAACATGTTTGTGAAGGAATTCAGCTACTAATAGATTCAGAATTCAGATAAAAAATAGTAAAGTGTAGTATAGTGTAGTATAGAGTGTAGTATAGTGTGATGATGTGGGAATCGAACACGCGGCCCTTTGAGGCTCAACCGGCCCTCGTGCCAACACTATGCTATGCAGATCCCAAAAAGCAAAACTTGCACCATGGGACACGAAACCACGGATGAACCTTTTGAAATACTTTCTTTGTAAATACATGTATAACATACATAGGAAAACCTAGCGAATACAAATAGACACATTCACGCTCACAAAAATGTTAACACGGAGCGGTGATCGAATCCGCAACCTCCGGTGCACCTAACCATCTTCTTAAACATTACACCAAATGGGTCGTCAATGTATGTACCGGTAAGATGGGGTTAATTGGTATCTGGGTCTTAATTGGGACAGGCCTTTGAAGATGTTTCAAGGCATTATTTTTCTTAATTTCTTGTACGTTTTTATATTCACTACAGGTATAAACAAAAACACCCAAAAATAAAATAAATACAGCACTTCTCTCGAGCTTTGAAACATTTTCAATGTACTGTCCCAATTAAGACCCAGATACCAATTAACCCCATCTTACGGTATGTATTATGTAAAAGACTTCTGGTATTATATATATTCTGGCTCATCAAAATTAATGTCTTGTTCTTAATCGTTCTACAGTCCGTTCGCGTTGAGAATGCAGTGATTTTTAAGTTTAATTCTGTTGCACAAAAAAAGGAGGCACATAGCACGAAGAACTGATGGCCGTAGGGGCAAAAAGTTATCGAGTGTCGACCATTTGAGGCCAAACGTAGAATTGGACGCCCACCCGCGAGGTGGACGGATGTCATCCTAAAGGTCGCAGGGTTACGGTGGATGCAGGCCGCCTGCAACCGGCAGCTCTGGAAATCTATGGAGGAGGCCTATGTTCAGCAGTGGATATCATGTGGCTATTGCTGACACAAAAAAACTCAAATTCTTTGCGTTCAAAAGTATGGGTTCAACTAGTCACTGTGGACTTGTCTTTCTAATTAGGAATGATTGGATTGGTTAAGGGGCGTCCTAGATCGAAGGCCAAGTATGAATTTCTGCATCCTTAACGCGAACGGACTATAGTATTTAACTGTCGCTTATCCACAGTCTGTCTGTAGGAGTGGTCTGGCAGACCGCTCGGCGACTATTCTTAGACCGATACTAACTATAGTAAGTGCTTGTGTTGGCTATTCATTTAAAATTAGATGACACTAGGAATTAGGCTGACCACGTTTGCCAAAAAATGACTGATTGGGTAAGTACGCTCTTTAGTTGAGATTGCGTCTCTGAAAATGTAGCTTAGGACGCCTATTAACATTGTGAATCTTTTACTTAAAAAAAGTTGAGAGATACTAAACATCGTCTCTACGTCCTACCACCGAGCTATAAAGTCTCAAATAAGAAGCTAATGTATGAAAAAGTTTAGTTACCTAATGATAACTGTCAGATGTTATTAAGCCACCCTAAGGCCTCTGACTAGGCTTAATGACTGACATGGTTTATCAGTATGAAATAAGTATTTGTCAAGATTAACTCAAGTAAAATAAACTCGATTACACAATAAGTTGACATGACATAAACCCTTCCTAATGCCTAATTAAAAACTAAAAAAGGTAATTTAAAAAAGGTCAGACACAAAAAAACAATAAGACATGTCATAACTGTCAAGAAATCTCAAATCTACTCGTATTTCCTTTGTTTTTAAACTAATGACACGGTTTTGAATTAGAACGAAGACCACCATAGTTGAACCATAAAAATTGTCTAAACACACCTTTTCTAAAGGCTATGCAGTGAAATTTGAACCTTAATCTTAATTACAATAAGATGTAAAATCCCAGTGGACTAAAAAAGTGGTGGTTCATAATATTTTTTCTACCTCAGACCCTTTTAAATGTTGCTTAAAAATGTAATGCCCAAGTGATGAGGTTTTAACTCGACAAATACTTTTGGACAACATTATATTTGCTGGTCAAATCATAAGAAGAAAGAAAGAAAATATTTTATTGGGTACTTAACAAACATAAACAATGAAGAAAACAAAAAAACAAATTACAACAGTTCGCTATGTGCCAAAATGGTGCCAAAATAAGATTCATAATTGCATAAAACTACGTTTTCATATTTAAAAAGTTGCCAAGTTCTGATAACTTAGAGTAGGTAAAAAATAATTTATGAATATATTCATAGCTCTCATAGACAATAAAATAGACTTCTATTCTATGTTATTGCTGCCCTTTTTTTCTTTTACTTTATACTTCATGTGAAATAAATCTATTTCATAGCACCATAGGCAAAGGTTTATTCATAATTCGCGTTCGAAAGTCAATTATTGATGCAAAATAAATTAATTACGATGTTTAACAGTCTATATAACTGTCTAATATAGTTTAAAAAAAAGCTTTATAATATTATCAGCTTATTTTTCTAAACTTGTCGCTCTCGTTTGACTATTGTTTTAGCAATCTGAAGAAACACCGAAACAAGAATCGTCGAAATTTCTCTATATCAAATTTCAACAACGGCCAACCAAACCTTGTAATCCCGTCAGAGTGTGTGGTCCTTTTTTCAACCAACCAAAAAAGTTTTGATTGAGTTGTAAAAATAAACTCAACAAAGCAGATGAAGTGATTTCGTTTTGACTCGTGTCACGCCCTTCGTATTTTTTTATATTTAGGCAATCGTCAAAGAGGTCATGATTTTGTCTCGATAATATCTTAAGATAGCGAGATATAGACAGATTAAGCTGCTCAGCCCACAAGTACAGTCAGGATCTTACAGAGTGGGAAAGAAAGTTTTGAAAGTCTGGCAAAAGCAATTTGTGATACTACAGTGACAGAGTCGTCGTTAGAAGCAACACTAAAATTACATTTAAATGTTCTCAAACAAAGGCATTATGTAACACTCGAAATTGACAAAATACCTTCGCCTACAGAAGGTGATGCCAGTAATAAAATTTAAAAAAAATATACGTAAAGCCTAAAACGAGTTGAATACTATTTTCATTACGCAGTGATGAGGTTGCTATTTTTAAATACTACATACCTCAACACTTTTACGGTGAAAAAATTATGGTGAATGGTGGTCTATAATTCAATATGCGTATTTTGTGGTTGTTTAATCATGTAGAGGAATCTAAACTAGTAAAAACGCAGTCAAGTGTTACTCTAATAATTAAATTCAACGAGCGTGCAAGATTTGCCTTCACTCGCCCTGTGAACTATTTTGAGTTCATTTACGCAGCTAAATACCGTAAAAGTTTGGGGAACGGAGTTTAAGCGGACGTCCAACCAAAATAGAAAAATGTTGTAACTATTGTTAATAGACATTTCAAATAAAAATACCCCAGAGTTATTTACTTGAGATTCAAAACTAAAGAAAAAAAATCATCAAAACGTAATGTTAGTCAAAAGTTTTCGAACGAATCATGTAATTTTCATGTAAATATATATAATAAATAATATATAATAAATATATACATGTACTCAACTACCAAAGCTTAAGGTTTATGTTTAAAACTTAAAAAACGTAACAGCCTCGCATCTTTTAATAACTCCTTTCATAAAATAGTCATCCGTTTAATAAAATCTTATAAAGCGCAAAAGTTTCCGACACACCAAACTGGATTCCTGGATACGTGTAACTATAGCCTTATTAAGATCTAATTAATTTTTAATCACCCCTAATTACATTTCACCGCCCCACGTATCCAATTATAGTCAGTTTCATCCAGTTAAAACTGGTTTCCACAGCTCAATTCCCCCTTAAGACCGTCGTGTCTGACTGATTTCAAGCTTGTCACCTTCGTGGAAGACAGGGCGTGACAAATCGCATGATATATTTTTTATTCCTTTCGTTTTTACTGTTACATTTCATTAAGTTGTCAACTGTACGCTTTATTTCTGCAGAATTAAGATATTACTTCAAATAAATTTAACTGACATACGGATACAGAAATATCCAGTATTGTTAAATGAAACATGCTATCATTATGAGCAAATTGTTATCTTATTGTTTTTAGGAAGTCTCCATCAGTCAATTTATTTTTTATTTTTATTAATGACTAAGAGTGAAATTTATTATTTTTCCTGGTCAATAGCCAAACTTTTACTCACATGCTCGTGGCTAGAGCTTTTATGCTATTAGTTTGTGAGTACTCAAAATATATTTTTTTGTGCAACTTACGAAACTTGGCGCAGCGCTCTCTTCTCATAACCAATGGGTATATTTACCTGAAACAAATAAGAACGCTATTTAGCACACTATTTAAATATTTATAGACAAATACTACAACAAGTTATAAATATAAAATGGTTACGAGTGGAAAACCAGAATGACGTTATTTTAACAATACATAGAGCGTCGTGGCTCAGTGGTTAAACACGCAGGCTCGGAATCAGGTGGTCCCGAGATCGAGTCTGGCTGAAACACACCTACTTTGTGTTCATAATACAATTTGCGGCTAATTCTCCGGTGATGGACAACATCGTTATAAAACCCAAGCAACCCGGGTAACGGCGGTAGGCTCGTCCCTTACCACGTTGGGATCGAATTTCCTCGGCAAAATGTGGGTTTTTGAATGTTCCGTTCACCACGACAGCAACAATCAGCGTGCCTCTGACTACCCCATTAGTGATATAGTCATGAGAGTATGCATGTTATGTTAACAAAATACCGACTTATAAACATTTAAATGTAGTAAAACAACGAAGACATTAAAAATCGTATAGTTAGCTAATGATCATAATTTTGTATGAAGAATAACAGAAGCTAATGAGCAGTAATAAATAGGCGAAAAAACAATTAGAAAGTTAATATGTTTACATAAATAATTTGTTAATCACGTGTTTTCGGTGTGTGCTCCATTAAAATTGGTGAATATTAAACGGAAGAGATTATTTTACTTACATGCGTTTCTCACGCAAGTTGTATGAATACATACCTACTTACGTACTATGTTTAATGTGACTTTAGTTGTTGTATATTATTGTGGACATTGTTTAACATGAAATAACTTGAACGGCCTATATACGTCCCACTGCTAAGACAGGCCTCACCTCAACTATGAGGTGGATTGAGCCATACCCCAACACGCGGGCTTAGTGCGGTTTGTTAGAGGGGTGTCAGGTTAGTGAACAACCTTATTGTCAGATGTTTAGCAAGCGCCCTTAGGCTTCTGAACTAGGCTTAACGACTGACTTCTAGCGACGTCAACTGGTACCAACTGCCCTGAATTGCCTTCCGAAGCAAGGAGATGCCCGAAATACACAACACTAAATTTCGAAAATGTCTTTAAATTAAACAATTTTATCCGAAATTTAGTGAATGAAGTAACAATATCGAATATTAAACAAAAATGTATAGTCCGGTCCATATAGACACATAGGCCTTCGCCCTGCAGTGGGACGGAACGGGCTGATTTAGATTTAGACCACATCCTCTTAGAACTAAGTGTTTCACACATAACAAAGGCTCTTAGACAAATACCATAGGACAAGGCTTGGCTAGCTTTCTAACTAGCCAGAATGTTTGCGTAGCAACTAACTCTAATTATAAGCTACCGCTATCTACAAACGCTAGCGCCACCTGACGTCACCGCTGATAACCAAACAAGACTTTGTCCAACCCATTGTTTTCCAGTTAAAAAGCCATTCCGTATAGTTAAGCAATAATCGCTAGATTACACTAACGGGATAGTTCGTTTGGCTGTTACGTCATTTTTCAATAAATAGCTGCGTTTTTCCATTCTTACAAAACAAAAGACAACAGTTTAACAGAGAATGCGTGCACACATACACAGAGACACACACACGCACACACTCTCTCTCTCACACACACACGCACACAAATACACACAATGTGTCTTTCTTCCCCTTAGTTCTTTTCTCATTGAGTTAGTTTTGTAATACGTTAAATATATATTTTTATAACATGCTTAGAATGTGACTGTTGATTAATTTTAAGTAGAATAATGTAAATCCGTTTTTGGCTTTAGGTTTAATTAGTTAGTACTTGCTGAAATATTTCTAAGAACTGTGGATTCTGTTTCCTAAATAAATAAATGACTTTACACACGATCCCGCTGCCTGGGTAGGAGAGCAGGGGAGTGTGGGACTCACCCACCCCAATGGGAAAAGGAATACCCACTTAACTCCGCGGAGGCCATCTTCTGCGCGTTACCAGAGGTCCCCGAGTACCACTGTGAGGGATTTTATTATATCTGGACGTTGATTATTTAAACGTTGATCATATGAATATTGAGATTAGGTATCAAAACATTTTAGTTAATGTTCACAAGTTGTATTTGAGAGTCGAGAGCTCATGCAAGCTTCTACATAACGCCTTCTTTATGGGTCTCTAACCGCCCCCTTTTTGGCCTGCAGAGCCCACAAGGAGGCGTTATCATAAACTGTAGGAAAGATTATTTAATTTTTTAGCATTAGTGATAATGCATTTATCTTACTAAAGACTAATTATCCAGAAAAAATCGGCCGGTCTGGTAATGGTCTCGGTAGTACAATGGTTAGTGCAGTCGTCCGGCTAGCGAAAGACGCGGGTTCGATTCCCGCCTGATGCCAAGACCGAATGTCTTTTTCTGGTTTTCCTAACTTTAGGAAAGGCTTGTCTATATCAACATACAAATTAAACAATATCAACACTTAGTCACATAGTGACGCAAGCCGTGGAATAACTCAAAGCAATTGTAACGACCAACGCGTTTGATTAAAAGAAATTGTCCCAAACGGTCTGACAGACCATTCAGACAAATTATAAACATACAGTAGAACATCTACATACAAACGTGCATCTCTCGGTTTGAATATGTGCGTGCGCTTCGCGCGCCGTGTCGCGATTTCACGCACACGCTGCATGAAATAGGGAGGCGGCAGTACGGACGGGCTGTGCCGCGTGTCTGTGTGCACGCTAGGCTAATAACTCGGCGGGCGGTCTTAGATAACCTACTGTATGTTTATACTGTGATTCAGAGGAAGAAATTAGATAATCGTCGTCACAAACGTTGTTTACGATAATAGACAATTAACTGACTTAGAAAGACTCAGCTGTATGTTCAAGTTAGACATAGAGTTAGTTAGAGGTGCCCGTGGCGCAGTTGTGACAGTGATCGGCGACGATCGCTGTTGGAAAGCAACACACGCCGGGTTTGGGTGACCACCCCGAACGAAATTTAGTGATGTGTATTTCGGCCATCGCCGTGCTTTGGAAGACACGTTAAGCAGTTGGTACCGGTAGACGTCGGTGGATGTCAGTCGTTAAGCCTAGTCAGAGGCCTTAGGGCGGCTTGATAACATCTGACTAACTTTTACGGAATTACGTTTTAATTATTTACGACAACCTTTCTCTAATTTTTTTTGTGATTTTAATGATTTTAGTGAAAAATTACTTATTGTTTCAAGATTCTCCGCCACATACCCAAGTTTCTACGAGTAATAGCGCCTAGTATGGTAGAAAGTGTACTCGATAAAATCGTTGATGGCAAAATGAGTACCTATTTTGCATCCAATTTTCCTTTAGGCTGAGTGAGTGCACTGAAGTGAAAATAAGGCTAGACTCTAAGCGGTCAGTAGCGATATAATATAAAAACGTCTTAGTTTTACGTTAACGTCATATTAATATTTGGTTAGTTCTAAGATCAACATTTTAAAGTAGTGGGCCTAAATGAAGTGTAAATATTCTGTATGATTTTGTGAAAAAAGTAGAGAAAAGTCTCGTTGTAGTTCCTAATAAATGAAATGAAAGTACAAAAGCATGTGTCTTGTAAGAAGTGAAATTGTCTTTTCTATCCTAATCCTAATAGTATTATAATATGTGAAAGTTTGTAGTGTGGATGTGCCATGTTGCTCTTTCACGTAAAAACTACTGGATGGATGTTAATGAAACTTTTCAATAATATACCATAAGCATCTGAATAGCACATAGGCTACAATTTATAAAGATATTTCACTTTTTTTTATCTAAGTTCACGCTGACGAAGTCACGGGTGGCTAGTTCAATCATAATTCCCTGTCATTTTTAACATATCCTTCGGTAAACTTAGCTACCATCCACTACACCACAGTTACAGAGAACAGTAAAATATCTACATACAAACGGCACGCGGTTTCACGCACACGCTAGCGTAAAATATGGGGGAATAAGGTGGCGGCAGTACGTACTAATAACTCGGCGGGCGGCCTTAGATAACCTACTGTTATGTTTACTGTGACTACACCCTACTGTACTCTCATTCCCAACACCATTAATATCATTACCATTATTATTTGATTTAATCAGCTCCTGTCACCCATGATCGATGCATCATTACCGTCTCTTGTAAATCACCTCATTATACCGCAGTTTCTTGCATCTCTGTCGCACTCATACCAAAGCTGTTGTCTGTCTCGCTCGCTTCAAACGGAGGTTTTGTAATCTTCGAGAGTGGTCAAGAATGGGAGGTATGTAAATTATTGACAGTATCTACGCGTAAGAAATTGGAACTTAGTTTTTGAGTATTAGGGTCTATTAGTCACCTATTGAAACCTCTAGGAATAGATGTCTCTGGATCAGCTATGCTATTCTGGTTGCCGCCAAAACTCACTTCGGTCGTGGTGAGTTATCTTTAACGTTCAGTATCTTTGCGACCGTGGTCGTTTGACAGAAAAGAACTAAGCCAAATAACATTTTTTTATTATAAAGAAACGTTTTGCTTTCTCTATTCTTTTATTGGACTATAACATCACTCAAATTCAGTTGAGGTCCCATCTTATAGCCCGACCTGGCGTGGTAGATTAACAATGGCGACCTTGAGTATCAAATTAACTTTTTTTTTTCTAACCTATATTATCCCACTGCTGAGCAAAAGTTTAAAAAAAATAATACTTATCAAACATTTAAGTTAAATAGGTTTATGTATTTCTTCCTTATAAACAAAATTACCTTTCTTAACTTTCTGCTTGATTTAGGCAAAGTGTAGGTTTCTACTTCAATTCTGAATTTCCTTTCTGGTAAATTGTGAAAATACTATTTGTCTATTGATTTACGTACTTATTGTATCACTAAATATAACACCTAAAAATGTCACCAAAACCACCGCTCTAACCTGACCTTTGATCCCTAACAGCAAACTCAATAACACAGGTCTGTTCATTCTGGTCTATGTATTCGTTTTATAGCCTCGACAGCCAAAATAGTTAGAAATCTCAAACGTTAAAACCGGTATGATACGGTGGTTCAAGTTAAATTGGTTATGTTGACAAACATATCAATAAGCTGACGTGACAACATGGTAAGTTTAGGAATGCATGTTAGGTAACTGTACTTTAAGTAAGTAAGTGAGTTCCGAAGGCAATACTAATACGGTTACTCGTAAGGGCAACAGTGTCAACAAGAGGTCAGAACCTGTTGGAAGTAGTGTTGTCGAGATATCGATAGGAGAGCGATGCTCAAACTATCGAAATTATTTGGTTTACATGAAATATGTATTTTCTTAAGCGCTACAAATGCTGTCGCACTGCTTACTATACTTTTTCTGCTTAGCTCTATGGTTTACTGATAGAGAATGCGCTATCGACACTAAATCCGCCATTAGTACCAATTCATTGATGTGCATTACAGATTAAATAAATGAATAGTATTAAAATTCTTGGAGTGCGATAGGTTTGACTGGTCCGTTTACATTTGTGATAAGTATATCAGTTTCTGACCATAACAATGATTCAAAAGCCTGATTGAAAAGAGTAACTATCGAGTTTCTTGTCGGAATCTTCTCGATAGAAGCAACTTCCAAACCGGTGGTAGAGTCACTTTGATCTTCTAGCTGTTTACTTTACTTTGATATCCCAGTACACTGTTTAGTTTGGGGTCTGATGATCATGATTCCCTCCCAAAAAAGCAATATTGCCGATTGTAATATCAATAGTAGATATTGTTGTAAACTATGCAGTCGATCAACCATATCGCAACCATAGAGTTACTAATCTTTATCGACAATCGATCTGACTTATCGATAACTCAGCAGCACTAGAGAAGGGCACTTTCATTCCATTTAGGACTGCGTTCGAGAGTAAATGTTGTTAATATCTATTAGTATTAACTTGCAGAATTCAGGCGATGTGGAGAAAGTTTGATTTAAATGAGAAACTGACCTTTGGAATTACAAAGTTTAACTAGAATAAATTGACAAGTCAACGTTGGGTTAAACTCTTACTATAATTCAATTTAATCTTAGTTTCTGTAAATATAACCATCCAGGAGAAATGTTAGTGTAACACATAACATCACATATGCAGTCACAGCCACACTGCTTTTAGCCGTGATGGTTAAGGGAACATTCAGAAGCCCACATTTGGTTGAGCTAATTTAAACCCAACTTGGTAAAGGGTGAGTCTACGATGCTTGGGTTTTTCTAACAGTGAAAACCCCATTCAAATAATATGGAGAGATACAACTTCATAATATACTTTCTAGAAATTCATTGCAATAAGTAAAGGGATATCTATTTATAAATACAGTTAAAAGCCCTCTCCGACTGTTAAAACTGAGGGCAGTTAAAAAAATACGTAAGCAGAGCGACCAGGTTCTACATAAATAAAACATTGGTATTGCACACTGGTATGACCATAGAGTTCGAAGTGTACATCATTGGGTAAGACAGAGGATTGCTGGCATCAGTAGGCCTAGTAGGTGCGAACCGCTAACGTTTTGGTAACAAAAAAAGGACACTTATTTTAAATTTAGGAGAAAAATTAATGAGGTTATTTTCATTCTAGCATTAGTTTTATTAGGATAATCTTACTAAAGATAGAAAACCCAGAAAAAAATATACCAGAAAAATTCGGCCGGTCTGTTAGCGGAAAACGCTGGTTCGAGTCCCGCCTGAGCCCAAGACCGAATGTTTTTCTGTGTTTCCTATCTTTAAAAAAAAGTATTTACTTTTCGATTACCAAGACGTTAGCGGTTAAAGCTAGGCCTAAGTCATCACTTTCCCTACACAAGAAGGATTCAGTTCTCTCATCAAAAACCGTACAATCGACTTGTAAAATGATTTTACAGAATCACCCCACTGTTTCCCGTCGTTAACAATACCGTGTCTAGCGTAAACAACTATATATATAAATAGACTCGCAATTCCTCGACAGGTTTATAGGAAAAATGTGACGAATGGAGGAAGTCCGCTTCCAACGCATTTCCGACTTTCATAGAAAGCTCTAATTAGTTACGCTTTTATAGAAAAGCTGGTTTTTCTTACAGTTTAATTTAGAATGTCCGTCCTTGAGATGAACGTTTTAAAGAATTAATAATTTCCCATACAGGACCTTTCCTTTCTTTTTCTTTCTTTCTTTCTTTCCTGTATGAGGAATTATTATTTCTTAATAGCGATTTTAAAATAAAACATTTGCGAATCTACTCTAATCAGATATGGGGTTGACAAGTACAGGGGCTTTATTACGATCTTTTTACAGCTCAGTTTAGGTCTTTTCATTTACTGAAACTTGACTAAAACATGTAAAATAAGTTACTACAGCAATGAAGAAAAATGAAGGTTGTTTTTACACTATTTACCACACAAAACACATGCTTGAGCTTGTGAGTAACTGTCAGGTTATAAGAGATTGGAATAATGGCCCAGCAGTGAAGAACTAATTGGCTGGTCCATCTCATTTTGAAAGCCTGCATAAATGCCTTTACACGCCTCGTTTAAAAAATGTTACATTTTGGGAGGTTTTATGTCACACGAAGATCATGACTAAATCTGACTCTTATTACTAAGATATGCTATTTTACAGTTTTGTAAAGAATAGGCACGGACAGGTTATTTACGGAAAATGAGATATTTTTCACAGAAATAAAATTGAAGTTAACTTATTATATGGCTGACAGAATTATGTAAAACTATTTATAACAATACTAGCGTTTTCACACCAAATCAAGTTTTATTTAAACCAGAAAGTCGAGCTTTCTCTAAGCACATAAAAAATATCCCATCTAAAACCCAGCAAATCAAAGCACATAAACCCTGCACTACCAAGACTCACTGCAGTTTTCCACACTTAGCCAGACCGTAAAACATCCATCAGTCCACCTGCAGTTAAAGCTGAGGGCTGTAAAATAAGTAAGCAGAACGACCAGGTTTTACTAATGTAAAACATTGGTATTAAGGTAAAAGCACCTATTACGGAGGGATTTCGCAACATTTGAAAGTAAGACGCAAAAATAAGCACTTGTTAGTATTTTTAAAGGTGCCAAACCATTTTATCTTCAAAAGTGGAATTTAAATTTTGTATTGCTGTTGAGTCTTAGTTTATTTTCATGATATTTCATAATTTTAAAAAATATTTAAGTGGTCGAGTCGATTTTCCCTAATACTGAGGTACGATATTGGTCAGAGCCTATTACTGCGGTGGACGGCTCCTAATACGGAGGTTCATAAACTATACTCATTTGAGTTCCGTACAAATAATATTTATTAAATAATATAAACAAATTACTTAAGTAGTTAAGTAAATTGTAAGTTTTTCATTTATTGACCATTGATTTGATTACAGATACGTTTTAAAAAGAGTTTTGGATTATTCTAATACGGTTGATTTTGCTTTTTACATTCAGTAAAATGTAAAAATGGAGCGAAGCAACATCAGTCCGTATAGAAAGATCTTTCCGGACTCCGCTTCGTTTTTTAGTATTGTATTTTAACATGAGAATTGCTTAGGATTCTCTCATGTTGAAATACAATACTTCTTATTCCGGAATTCCAACAGATTCTGAAGGACTTTATGAATAAAAAAGTAACACTTAGTGTATTTTTACACGCGCCAGTACAGCGTTAACTGATTTTATAGAAATAAAAATGCAAATTTATTTAGAAATCACCTGATAACTTTTTTTAAATAATGGCGAACGATAATAAGAATTCACAAAAAAGGTACAAAACCTTTTATTTATTTACGGAACCCCAAAACTTGCAATGTATTTATGTTCTATGAATATAGTCGTAATAGGAGATCATACACAACCTAATACAGAGTTATCTAGAATAACTACCACCGTAATAGGAAAACTACTCGTGCTTTTATTAATCCTAATTCTGACCCATCAAAATTGCGATAAACAAAAGAGTGTAAATGCTTAGTCAGATGATAGCAAGTTTTTGGGTCAGATGTGTATAACTCAAGTCAAAAGTTATACAAAATAATTCATTTGTGATAAGTTAAAATACACCTTCCTAATTTGACCATTTCTAAGAAACCAACAATTTGTACTCAACAGTTTTCATATTTGACTAGATTTCTAATAAAGAACACATACCGCAGAATATGGTTTCTAATGTATGAGACTAATAATTAATTCAACAACACTTGGAACGAATTAATCAAGTTAATAAGTTGAAAGTTATAAACAATTAAACATGCCCAGTGTTTTTCCTATTTCGGAGTTATACCACCGAATTAGGATGAAGCTATAAAATTCGTATCCTTTCACGGCGGTATTTTATTTCTTGTTTTTTAGGTAAAAAATGAGTAACAAATATGAAACAAGCTATTTAAATAGTAAGTATGACAATAGGAAAATGATATAAAATAATTCATAAACAAACTTTAACGGGTTTTTTATACGAAAAATTTAGTTTATAAATATCACTGTACTTACGTTTGTCGTTGCGCGTTTGTATGAAACCACCTCTCCCGTCGACGACGTTACACAGATTGATTGATTTTTTTGTGTTGTGTATGTGTTATACTTGCAAACGTCAATTCAGTCATAGAGTGATAGATTTAGAAGAAATATTTCACATTTTGGTGTATTTTAACTGAATAGAATAGAAATAAATCTCGAAAATAAAAATACCACCGTAATAGAATACGATTTTGACTACCGCCGTATAAGGAGCCTTTACCTTACACAGGTTTAACAAGGTTTGCTAAAAGCCCACATCTGGCACTGGTCTCTGTGGTTTTTCGCTCAATAATGTTTAAAGACTATAGTATGTTCGCGTTAAGAATACAGTATTTTTTTATTTATTTTTTTGTTACACGGAGAAAAACTCAGATACAAAATCGTTGCGTTTGAAAGTTCAACTGGTCACTGGGAATTTGGTTTTCTAATAAATAACGATTTTATTGGTAATGGGGCGTGCTAGGTCGAAGTACAAGAATGAAAACAGTGCATTCTTAACGCGAACGGACTATAGAAGCTTGTTGATGATCATCATCAACAGCCTCACGACATCCTCTGCTGATCATAGGCCTCCCCTATAGATTTCCAGAGGTGGCCTGTTTCCACCGAAATCTGGGGAAAGTAATATTAGTAGTTGCTTTGATTCAAGGTTTAAGATAATCTTACAGGTTCCCTGACAGTGCATCGACTTCTGCGATAATAAAGTTAAATGACTAATCCACAGATTAAACTCTAAATAAAGTACAAGATTATGAGCTTATTTAGAACTTGCGCATGTTGAATAATAACTTCTGATTGTTATAAATTAGGATCATTTTCTTAATAGTTATATGATTTTCATAAAAATGTAGATGGTATCGTAACGACATCTATCTCGCCACATAAGAACAACAATCCTGAAACACGCTATCAAAGTTTTTGGAGCGATTGTGCTTAGGTAGAAGAACCCTACAACAACTGTCGGGCAGTAGCTCACCAGACAGAACAACCGTCTGGTCGGAAGATCCTCCCTTTTCTATGGTGGATGAGGCACATAACACCCTGTTCCTCACTATCTAATCTAATCTAAATCAGCCATGAGGATCCCACTGCTGGGCAAAGGCCTCTCTTTTTGGCCTTTTTAGGCCAGTCTTCTGCAAAGGCGTCCAGCTCGTCACGCCATCTGCGCCTTGGTCTTTGTCCTCACTATCCCCAAAGTATTTTTGTGTTAAGGTACTAACCCCCTTATTTATAAAAACGAACGCAACGCTAAATCATAGTTTAGGCAATTGACGTGTTTTGTTACTTACTCGCAAATGGCGGCAGCGACAAGAATGAAAGAGACAAAGTGATACAAAAGGGTTGTTGAAGCGCTGTTTAAGTTTTTATGAATAAAGGGGTTAGTCTATGTGTAATAGATAGAGATAGAATGTAATTCAATGAAGGTTCTATACCAAGGTTTTAATGCTGTTGTGTCTTATGAGGACATCTATTTAGGCCTTGCTTGGCAGTGACGTCATGCTTTTGTTGGTGTTCAGGCTTACATGTTGAAAATATCTCCACTTCTCTCTTTACAAACTTTGAGAGACAGAGTGAGGGAAGAGTGATCACTTATTATTCTTACTATTCTCAATAAATTATAAGCTATTATCGAAAAATAACATCGCAGACGTACCGTCTAATTCTGCTAGCTTATCAATTTTATCAGAATGACTTGATAATCATTATTTTCACTACCCGTGAAGTAAAACAAACACTTAACGATAAACATATTAAAATGGCGCTACTATTATACTGAAAGTGATAAAATACTGATAAGATGTAAAATTTGCTTATCAGAACCAATTATGATTCTTTAGGTAGGTAATTAGATTGTAGGGTCAACCACAGTATAAGAAAGACTTGAACAATAGAAATAATAAGTCTTTAAAATACGTCAACAGACTGTAAAATAATATGAAGTAGGAGGGTTTACATAACGGCAGGGATATAAACGGCCTGTATACGTCCCACTGCTGGGCACAGGCCTCACCTCAACTATGAGGTGGAACGAGCCATACTCCAACACGCGGGCTCAGTGCGGATTGTTGGAGGGGTGTAAGGTTAGTGAGTATCCTTAATGTCAGATGTTATCAGGCCGCATTAGGCTTAACGACTGACATCTAGCGACGTCAACCGGGTCCAACTGCTTAACGTGCCTTCTGAAGCACGGAGATGCCCAAAATACACATCACAAAATTTCGGTCGGGGTGGTCACCCGCCCCATTTCCGACCCGGCGTGTGTTGCTTCACAATCGTCGCCGATCACTGTCACAACTGTGTCACGGGCGTCTCCTAAGGGCTGGTATTCCATGAAAAGCATGTCCATACAGCCAAACGTTGCGTGCTAAGAAACGCCATTCGCTCAATGGGAGAGTCGCGTCTCACCTCCATAATCATAAAAACGAACGCAACGCTAAAGCATTGTTTAAGCAATTGACATGTTGTGTCACTTACTCGCAAATGGCGGCAGCAACAAGAATGAAAGTGACAAAGCGATACAAAAGTGTTGTTGAAGAGCTGTTTAAGTTTTTATGAATAAAGGGGTCAGTGTTGACTTCCAGTCAACACTGGAACAATACTGGTTTAATAGGAACACACGCACTGCACTGTGCGGGGATCGAATCCGCGACACTTGGTGTAATAGCCAAGGCTTTGACCATTACACCAACGGTTCGTCCGATAGATAGAGAGATATTCTTTATTAAATTAAAAACATTGCATTTGGATTATATCACAGTAACCATTATACATTTTAAGCGACATAATGATTGTTTTTTTTGTTCTTTTTATTTATAACACTGCACCGCCTACCATATTTTTCTGCTTAGCCCCATGGTTGACTGATAGAGAATGCCTAGTCGGCATTGAGTTCGCCATTTGTATCCATATCTTGTAGTGCAATAGATAATAAACAAATAAATAAATGACCTCACTTTGCTAATAAAAATGATATTTGTGAAATCGATTTTTTCAGTGATATCATTTTTAGCTTTTATGACGGTGTTTTTAAATACATAAGACTTACATAAGCAGATAAGTACTTCCGTAATCTTGATTGCATTAAACCCAATCCAATTAATCCTCTTTTTAATAGTAATGCACTGTGAAAGTTTTTACATCATAAAGTTCTTGCAATATTGTTCACTGTCATTTTAAAGATTTTCAAGATAGCGATTTTGAAATAACTCAAAACTGTTTTCTTTTTTGAGGAACCTAACTGCTCAGTATTTAGTGAGAACCAGATACTGAGGTTAACTAAGATTTTACAATGCGTAGGTTTAGGAAAAGATGAGTATAATGAGATGAGAGATGTGCGTAAAGGTGTTATAGGGACGTAGAAAAACGGTCTAGGTATCAGGTAGGATTCGAAGTCGAACCAGCGTCTTCCGCATACTGAGCTGCAAACCACACAGCCACCGAGAGCCGAATATTTCTGGAGTATTGACATTCGAAAGGAATATTTTAACAAAGAGCTTTTGATAAAGTCATCTTTGTCAAAAACAAAATTTGAGGTGGCTGTAAGCGGCATACTAAGGATTTTTTAAATTCTTTCATCACTGAAGATAACTTTAAATAAGTTAATTTAGCAAACAAATTATGTGAATTGAATTCACAGTTAACAGTAATTCATCATTATCTTACAAATGATCTCTTGTTGCGTTCAGTAGCTAAGTCAGATTTTGCATTTGATTATTATTAACAATAAGGTCAAGCAAACATGAGTATTAATAGCTTTATAGTATCGTAAATATTGTGAACTGCAATTATTGCATAAACCCGTAGTAATGTTACTTAGAACTTCCATAACAAACATTACAATCACGTCATAATAAGTTAAAAATAATTTCGCGATAAGTTTTAACTGTTATTGGATTCATAAATTCTGAGGAATAACATTTTTGATTGATTTTTAATTATTTCGTTTCCTTTACCTAACAATGTGCAGGAAGGTAATACAATTAAAGCTGTTATTATAATTACATTTTAACAGTGCCTGGTGCTATTAACAACCGTTATCATTAATTTATCCAATCAGGTTATGTTGGTTCCATCTTCTTTTAGAAGCATAGAGATTTTATTAAAAAAGTCAAAAATATTTGTTTATCGTTTGCAATCTACAGCAATTGTTTTCTTCCTATGTTGTCCTTTTTTAAGCAGATTTGGGTTAAATAAACAATATTTTCCATAAATGACAGTTGTAAAAAGACACGATACTTTTTAAGATTTCTTTACTGGACATTGGTTTAGAAGATAATGTTCAAAAGGAAAGATCAAGACCAATTTTGCTGAAATCTTTTGCTAAAAATAATCCATGTAAAAAAAATGTTCACCTTTATAACCAGTTAAAGCCGACTACTAGTGTTGCAGATAATCATAATTTGGACTGTGTAGGTGTTACACTTTGATAAACTATCTACAAACTAAGTGAATGCCATTTAACAAGAGATAAGATAAAAAAAAACAAACATCCTACAATTATGAAGTTATTTTGTGCGTTAGCAATCAATAAAGTTTCTACGGAAATTTTACACTTTACATCCCAAAGTAATCTTTGAGTCACATACTGTTATCGCAGAAATCCCTCTGAGGTTTTACGACTCCGATAACGTAATGTTATAAACACAGGACAGCCTGTCGAAGTTCAAGTACATGGCTTTACTAAACATTTACTATCTAGGACGATAAAATTTACATTTCAAGCGAAAACTCGTAAAACATTTACGGCGAGGCATTAACATCTTTTACTTGTTACTGCTCCTTAATTAGAACTTAGATTGCCGTTGAAAATATAAAATGTGTTGAGATGAAAGTGCTATTGATGCTGTTTGTAAAAAAAGACCGCTCAGCTAAACAATGGTCTCATACAAACCCATCGAGATTACAAAACACTCACCATGCAACTCAGCATCTGTTGACTCAGCAAAACGAAAACTTTGTTCACGGGACACTTTTAACCAGAAAGAAACTAGTATTTGAAGCACAGGCGCAAAAACACTCCCTTGGGGGACACCAAAAAAAAAGTTGATTTCGTATTTCGTTCGACGCGTGCTCGGGAGTCGATAGACGCGTGCCTTTCAATGGCTGCGATTCACAATACTGGCCGGCCTGCGCTTGCGCCGGTCTCCCCACTGTTTACAATACCCCATGTGCAAGCTCACCAATCACCTTTATCAAGTTTACAACTCTGTTATCAACATCATAAAGATGCTTTTCATTTGCGTTGTGTTTGTGTAGATCTTATCTGTTAGTAAGTCGGACACATGTATTTGTCATCTGTATGAATGAAATATAAACTATACGCATAAAGCTTTCTGATGCTCTCCGCTTTTATAATAGCCTTAATTAATGTTTTCAACCGCGAGTTTAGGATCGTTTGTCGGTTTTTGTTTTTTGACGTTCTCAAGTCTGAATACTATGTTTACACTATTACACTTTTAAACTCTTCAAAAGTTGGAACATGTTTAAAATTCTTGGAATGTGACTGTGGGATAACATTACTACGAACTTGCCTTTTTATAGCTTTGATTCAAATGCAAGTGCTATAAAAATGTGTTCTGTGTAAACTGGACTTAATACATGGCGAACGTTTGGAATAGCTTCCACGACATTTAGGTCGCTTCAGTGCCAGTGCCATGCAACTACAACGAAATCTATAAATAATTGGCTGAGTCGAATTTGTTCATTGGTTTTTGTTTAGAGTTTCCTCTTCCATTATTGTTTATCGCTTCTCGTAATTTCCTGCATTATTTACGTACAGAGAATGTTATGATAAATTTTCCTCAAGATGGAACTGATTATTGTATAATTTTCCTTCTTCTGATTACATATATCACTGACTATTTTGTTCTTAATCAACTTGGACGTTACTATCGTTTCAAATCTAATCATTCATACTTAAATATATAATACCAAAAATATCCATGAATTAACGAAAGAATTGCGCTGTTCTGTTTATTGTTAGTCTAATTTATCAAAGCTCAAATTCCGTAAAATTACAAATACCAAAGAACGCACATTGATTCATGCGTTTTATGTTTAGTAAATCAGCTTCCGTTTAATCATCAATGGATTTTGAATCTTCTGTACCTTCATTTACAGATGTACTTTCTATGCTTTCATGCACTTTTACGAGTCTTTGTTGCGTTTTTTTGTGAAGATTCAACATGTCATAGTTATTGTTGGTTTTGAATGGGTCTAATTCGGTAGGGCGGCATATTGTCACGTCATTTGCTATTTCCCTGTTTAGAGTGCAGCGTTTAATTGTTGTTTGACTTTATTTTTAATCGAGGAGGTTAAATTTTAAGAGAGCTTATATACTCGTATTTTAATAGGCCTGAATCTTTATGTTTTGATATAGTTTTCAATAAAACTCTATACAGGTCAAAATGTATTGTAATTATGTGATGCTCTTCCTTCTTTCTTCTTATTAATAATCTTCGAGATAAGATGCAAAGTCATTATTTATTATTTGACTACTATGCTATGTAACCATGTCATTTGTATAGTTTATCTTTAGGGAGTCTTCCTTATTAAGCCACAGGCCAAGTGTTATTTTCACAACACCGCATTAAATGTCTTTTTGTGACTGCTATTTTACCCTTGATTGGTGGCTTAAAGTACCACTGTTGCTAAAGTAATAAAACATGCGTCCCAATATTTTCTGATTAAGGAAGGAAAAATTAAAATAAGTTAATTAGTGAAATACACGCTTTCAGAAAATAACAAAATGAAACAAATGGGAATAGAGAAAGCAAAAGCACAAACTAAACAAAAGGTAAGATCGGTCATCAACAACTTGCCAATCCGTATATGCTTAGTAAAGGAAAGTAACATAAAAATAGAATTATCGACAAACGCGAGACAACTGCGCGTTGTAATGTTATCATAATAATACACTCACTCGAAGTTAGATTCCCATTCACAGGAGAAAGTTCATTGTTGTTGTTGGAAGTGATAAGTCAATTTGTGATAAACGTTTAATTATCGCTGAATAAATTAATGTTTTCAATACAGCTTTACAGCCATTGTTCATTGTTAAATACTGTAATATTTCTCGATCGATAAATTATTTCTATTTATCTATTGATGCGTTAAGTTCTGAAAGTAGAAACGCGATAGCTTTCAGTATTAGTTATATTTTAGCTAGGAGCAAATTTATAAACCCAGTAACATATTGACCGACTGGGTTACTCCAAGAGTACCTAACCTCAATATGGGGGGCTATACAATCCGGACGCGATCATTGAGGTGGTGACAAATATCAAAACATACAAGATCCTCCTGGTTGCTCCATGATGCAACACACTGCAATACCTTAACTTTAAAGATTTTAGCTGTTTTTACCTGACATTCTGGCGACAAAATATGCATATACGTGGTCACAACTGGACTAAGTCTATAAAACAATTGATTATGAATATCAGTTAGAACCTAAGTCTACATTATTTCAATACCTACTAGTTTTTGGTTGGAATGGTTATCAATCTGGCATATGTAGCTAAATATCTTTTATCACAGAAATTCCACTGTCACCACCGGCATTCCGAATAATATATTGTAGACAAATTAGAGCTTTCTTAGCATAAAGCTGATCAAGAGGTTTCAGTTTTGAAGCCAAGTGATTGCAATAAGAGAAACTGTCCCAGTTATTATATTAAGTAGAGCTCAATGAAGGCAAAGAACCATGGGACGGTCATTCGTCTCCTTCCATTAGATCCCTGTTAAACTGTCATTCAGACCACACCTCTAGACTGAGAATGGAATACGGAATCTTTAGACAAACACGCCGCCGCTGCCACAGTATAATCTTACAGTGAGCTATCTACATACAAACGTGCCACTCTCGGTTTGAATGTGTGATATCACGCACACGCAATTTCACGCACACTCTAGCATAAAATAGGGAGGCATAGGCAGGCGGCAGTACGGACGGGCTGTGCCGCGTGTTTGTGTGCACGCTAGGCTAATAACTCGGCGGGCGGCCTTAGATAGCCTACTGTATGGTTTATACTGTGCCGCTGCTGTCGGCAATTACCGCCACATACATTGAGATGGGAAACAAGGTATGCTTTCGTTGGAAATGTTTGTAAGGGAACCATGCATTTTGTATCCTCTGGGAAGTTTATCCGGTGGCTGCTGACATGCTGCTACTAATATTGTACAGTTATTCGTAAGTCTTGTGAAATATTTGTGTATTACAGTAAACCACTGAACCGAAGTAAATAGGACTATTTTTGCAGAGCATTGCTAAGCTTAGTTTCCAACGCCGTTTCCGATGTTTGATGAATAAAAACTGTTCAGTTTGCTAAGATACAGTAGCGCCAGTTTTTGCATCGCTCTGGATGTAGGTTATCTGATGTCTGCAAAGACACTAATCGGTTATAATTTTATTTTATGATTTTGACACGATAACCATTTTTTTAAATTAAGTTACCAGTTCAAAGCCAGGCTGTAAGCGCTTCGAATTGGAATTATGAGTTAGTGTTTATCCTCAACAAAAGATTCTTGACCAGAGAGTAGAGACACATTTTTTTTGCATGCATACTTATTAAACTTACTCTTAACACCCGGAGACCCAGACCAATCCAAAAAAATATATGTTCATGAACAGCGCACTAGCAACTTTTTGACTGAATATCAAAAATTTACTTAAACATTTCTCAAAAATAGACGTTACTTATTTTAATTGATTTTTTTAAAAAAAACGCAAGTTCTGGGGCAAATCTGTCATTAAATCGCCAGTAATATTTTAGCACTAAAATATGTAAAACAAAACATAAATATGCGTGTACAAAAATAAACAATTCCTGATTTTCCTACAATAATTGGTCACATCACGCTCGGTGAAGTAAAAAATCTGTCTCTTCCTGAAATAAATAACTCTGAGACTTTAACTAACCGACATTTTGTTTTTTAGTTTCCTTCAAATACCGGATGGGGGAAACAATTTTCTAATTTTATTTTTAAATAGACGTTTTAAAGGTGAACTTATGTTTGAAGACCGATGATTTTATAATAAAAAGATGTAGATAGGTTACTCGTGCTAAAAAAAGGGGCACCCAAAATAAAAGCTTGTTCAATAAGTTTTTTTTTTGACTTATTCAAGTAACAGGTTTTTCAAACCAAATGTGGCAACTTGAGTACTGCTCAACCGATTTTCATGATTTTTGATCTGTTTTCATCGAAAAAAGGAGAAAAATACTCTAAAAATGAAGAAGAAGAATTTTATGCGCAAAATATTGTGTACCTACCCGGCGATACGGGAACAGATCGAAACAGCTAGTTCGTTATAAAATCTCTTTTGCAATATGCAGTTTTGGGACCAATGAATTTCAGTAGTCAGCAAGACGAACGATACTTACTTAGTTTGTACCGATTAAAATGAACATGTATTTAAAATCTTTACACTATTTATAAAGTGCATCGTAGATTATTCAGTCGACTGACCAAAATTACAAGAGGCAGCTCGAATTATAAAAAGTTTATGAATATTTAAAATAATTTTGCATAACAAAATATTTCCTTACTTACCGGAAAATGACAGTTCGTGATTTCCCTACACGTAACTATGTATACTTGGGAAAACGGAATGTTATGATAAGTTAAGTCAAAGTAAGATGAAACAAAAGTCAAAGGTTTTAATTAAAAGACATACGTCAATATCTCTCTTTAAAGTATCAACATATTTTAAACTTGAGCCGTTTTACGTGTCTGTCGTTTACGAAATAAATATATACTACAAAAATAATAGACATACACACATAATAATATATTTAGGAGTATGGCTCGTTCCACCTCATAATTGAGGTGAGGCCTGTGCCCAGCTATGGGACGTATATAGGCCGTTTAAACAATTAGAGAATCTTCGTAAATGGTGCAAAGAGTAGATTACTTTTGGGCGCGTCTCAAGTTTCTCTCAAGCCGCTTTCAACAATGTCAACAGTCAATTTAGACAGGAACACTTGATATCCCGCCTCTTGAGGGAGAGCACATCAGTTCTTTCTCGACTGTCGGTCCCATTCTATGACCTTTCACTTTAGTGTCGAGTACCAATTGTAATCTGCACGTATGTCAAAGAGTTGGCTGTCGGAAAACAAAAGAACGTTCTGTGAGCCTCTCCAAGTGACGAAGCAGTTCTATTGTTTACATTAACCAATCTCTTTCACGATCTCACTCTTTTCTCGAAAGATTTGCTGTAACATGATGCGCCGTGTTGTCTCAAACTGTCAATGCTTTGCTCAGCTCAGGTGGTCGGAAGTGCTGATTACTGGTGCCACTTTTTTGCACAAATAACCTAATCTATCTACGTCTTCTTTATTATAATACCTATCATTGATTCAGCCCTAAAAATCCTATTATTTTTTAATCAGCTTACCCAAAGGTTAATCCCTACAAGAGTTAAGCCCGCGAAACAGGTAGACTTAACTTGGATGCTAAACATCTGTTTTTATAGGCTATCAGGTGAGCTAGGCTCAAGTTATTTACGACTATAACGCCTTTATCGTAGGCCTTAAACTTGAAATTTATCGTTCAATTAGACAGGCGTCTTGGGTACAATGTAAATGCTTATTTTTGGAATTTACCTGTGTTTTGAACTTGTGCTATGAAATTTTTTGTACAAAAAAATGAGATTTCTTCAAGAATTTATTCTTGAACAACTTTATTCTATGTTTAATGAGGTCTTTCAGGTAAAATAAAATACCAGTAGACTTCCTCGCAAAGAAGAAGGAGAGGGCTTTGCTCGGCATTGCGCTAGGAGATTGAATTAGGAATGTGGAAATCGGTTAAATAACTAAGGATGCTGAAATATCCCAGTGGGTCAGCAGGTTGAAGACTGATGGCAATTGAGGTCGAAAAGTTCTTGAATGGAGACCATTTGACAATACAAAACGGATGATGTGACAAAAGTGATCTCAGTGGATGCAGGCCGCCAACCAACCGCTCTGGAAATCTATGGAAGACAACAGGCCTTTTTTAGTCGTGTTACCACAATTACTGTGCGTTAGGTTATCTCAATGCTGTTATAACGTAACTAACTATAATTATTGCTAATAACACTGTTATATCAAGTTTCATTATTTGTATTAAGCTGGCCACACCTCACTCTATAAAAGTGACGTGATGTTGACTCTGTCATTCATTCCTTCGCCAACAGTCGCCAAGAGCAGACGTCTAGCGAGCGCTACAAAACGCCTGGGCCATTGTGAATGAGCATTCGAGTTACGAACCTATGTTTAACCAGTGATTAATGTGATTCGGAAATATAGTGCTGAGCAAAGGATATTGCTTTTTATTGGAGTACGTCCCTGCGGTTACATCTTCAGAAGTGGAATAAACCAGCCCCAAACAAGGTAAAAGTGCTTTATTCGGTCATATCTCATACAAAACTACAGGATTATTAACGAACCTAATTGTGACGATCAATCTACAAATCTACAGTTGATATAAAATTCAATTTTACATGGGGCGTCACAGTGTGATTTTATAAAGAATAATGACATGTTTAGAGTTTTTTTTTTTCCTATAAGAAATTGAAGTCTAACCTATTATTTACATTTTATTTTAATGTGGGTGACCACATATTGATTGAAACTAAGTATGATAATGACCTAGCTATTTCATAAAGTATTTATAATAAAATTAAAGGATCTGTTTTTGCTTGCACATTGCCTTTATTTAACATTTTTTTCTTCGATCAAACGTGTTGATCAACCAGTCATTCATGCATTTGACATCACGTTCACTGTGTTAGAAAGAAGCGCGTAAGAAATTTTTGTTGGCAATATAAAATATTGCGTTTATGGAAATGGTCTCTTAACATGATTGCTTCATAAATAGTATGGGCTTCAAAATATAATTATTATTTTACAAAAATGTACTACTTTGAAATGGAGTTGCTTACCCAAACTTTTTCAGACCTATGGTGGCCTTATTTTCAAACAAATTTCGATTGGTATTTCACAATAAGATTTGAATTCGATTATTATTTTTGGTGGACATAAAATAACATGCCAAATGACTGATGGTCATCTAACCAATTGGAGGTAGATCCCGTATTGACATTCATCGAGGATGCCACTAATCGACCAATTCTGAAAGAGAATAGATCTATTATTTCAAATTCTTATATTGGTATGTCAGTGTTATTTAGTTGAATAGAAAAGTAAGATAATGAAATGACAAATGCCATAGTACAGGGTAGAATGAAGATAGCTTTTAATTAGGCGTATTATAAAACATATGACTCCGGTCATATGTTTTATACCAGACCATAATTGAGTGTTTGTAAATACTAGCCTTTTGGTGGATCACACATACATAGCAAAAAGCGGCCATGGGCAAGTCGGGTTCACCCATGGAGAGTTCCAGAGCAGAACAACATTTGAATTCAAGTGCCTTTTTTTTTAAATATTAGATTGAATGGAAGGTAAATTGTGGTTTACGATATCTGACGTATCAAGAAGAAAACCTACTTATTGGATCTCGTTCGAATCAATTTTCAGTGGATGTGTTGGATGGACACTGTTGGTTTTGTCATTCTATTATTTTGAAGGTTCTCGTAAGCTGTTCAGGGGTGGCATTCTAGATGCGCACTTAAAACGTCCAAACATTGAATTCGAAGGGTGATTTCAATTTGGCATTTGGCAGAACTCAACAGCTGCGCAAGTGTGATCGTTTGAGTGAGAAGAACTAAGCCGAGTAGCATTTTGAAATTATTCCTATACTATTACCTTTGTTATTTACATATTGAGAAGCGGTATATCAGACCGTTCTGCTATTAGGTTACAGTGAAAATTGCAATATCATCAGTTGTACAACTTTAATACCAATATGGACAGTTATGGCGCCGTTTATGTTTTTCAGATAGTGTGGAGGACAAAGAAAAAAAGGAGCCACTGAACCAGTACCAACACCGAACTTGAGCCCATAACTGCGTCCACCATATGGCTCGGGTGATGACTTCACCACAAGGAAATACGCCACATGCAAAGCCGCAGGCTATAAGGGACGCTGGCATAAGTAAATACGTCGCATGAACTCCAAGACCTCGAAATCAAAATAACTGCAGCGAGAACCAGTACAACAACATGCGCCATAGCGAGTGCAGCAGGGGCCGAGTGCCGAGTGAGCGGAAGAGCGAGCACCATACTGGAACCTAGAAGGGACGGCGCAGCAGATTAGAGCGCGAGAGAAGATACGATCGTTACAACTTGAAGAAGCGAAGCCGTTACGCTTAGGACCGCAGTCTATCCAGCCTACACGATAATTTCAGAAGCAGATCTATAAATGAATCGAGATAACAGTAGATGACAGATCGCGCATACCGGAATAGAATTAAAAGAAGGATTAATTAAACAGAAGAGGCTCTGGGGTCGCCCAAGGAGAAAATATTATACTATGGCTGGCAGGAGAGGCTCTTGGGTCGCCCAAGGAGAAGCCATTGTATTATTGTGGGCACGAGAGGCTATAGGGTCGCCCAAGGAAAAGCAATTATATAATGGGGGGCAGGAGAGACTCTAGGGCTGCCCAAGGAGAAGCCATTGTATTATTGTGGGCAGGAGAGGCTATAGGGTCGCCAAAGGAAAAACAATTTTTATTATGTCGGGCAAGAGAGGCTCTGGGGTCGCCCAAGGAGAAGATATTATACTACGGCGGGCAGGAGAGGCTCTAGGGTCGCCCAAGGAAAAGCCATTGTATTATTGTGGGCAGGAGAGGCTATAGGGTCGCCCAAGGAGAAGCAATTATATTACGGTGGGCAGGAGAGACTCTAGGGCCGCCCAAGGAGAAGCCATTATAATATCGTGGGCAGGAGAGACTACAGAGTCGCCCAAGAAAAAGAAAAAGAAAGAACAATATTTTTTTGGCCGTACAAGTCTCATTACAAATATGAATTATTACTGAGCTTTTCCATTTTTTAAAACACAACCACTCATGCATTTTCGATGACAGGAAATACACTGAAGTCTCTTCAGTCATAGATACAATAAATAGAGAGGGATAACGGTCATGTCTTTGAAGTTATTATTATATGTACTTTGGTTTGGATAATTCGATATCATGATTAATAATAATGGAACTAAATCATTAAGGGAAAAGAGCTGTGAGAACCATGATCCTTAATCGACAGCAGGAGGAGAGACTTTTATTACAACGATTCTATGCTTGTACATCAATCAACATCTTAGTTTTATTATGTAACTTTGGACTCGTGTAGAGAGACAAAGAAAAGGGAGACAAATAGACGTTGAAATTTGGTATCCAGACTTAATATTTTAATATCGTTCAGCACAGTGCGCATTTTCAGTTGATCAGATTATTGAATAAATTACCCATTGAATTAAAAAGTGTAATCTAAATGAGCGAATACATAAATAAGCTTACGAATTTACTTCTGGAGGCGTATTTCATGGCAGCTATTGTTATTGTTCATTTAATGAATTGAATTGACATTGTATTTTGATTGATTTTAAGTATGGCAGTTAATTTTTATTTTGTAAAGAACAATGATTTGTATTTTTTTTGTCGATGTTCAACTCACTTAGTAATAGCTTAAGAAAAAGTGACATTTGAATGACTTATGTCCCTGACGGTTTGAAGAAGAAAACAAAACTTTTTGACTTTGTTCAAATTGTAATATTACGATGACTGTGATTTTTAGCTTTCCATTTAAAAGCTTAATCAAACTTATTGAATAAGCCATTTTAGCTTTGACAAGTGTTTCATTAATTTAAGTAGATTTTTAAATACTTGCATGCAACAATGGGACTTGTTGAACGAAAGGATGGCCGAGCTGTTACCACAATTACTGTGCGTTAGGTTATCTCAATGCTGTTATAACGTAACTAACTATAATTATTGCTAATAACACTGTTATATCAAGTTTCATTATTTGTATTAAGCTGGCCACACCTCACTCTATAAAAGTGACGTGATGTTGACTCTGTCATTCATTCCTTCGCCAACAGTCGCCAAGAGCAGACGTCTAGCGAGCGCTACAAAACGCCTGGGCCATTGTGAATGAGCATTCGAGTTACGAACCTATGTTTAACCAGTGATTAATGTGATTCGGAAATATAGTGCTGAGCAAAGGATATTGCTTTTTATTGGAGTACGTCCCTGCGGTTACAGTCGTAAATGTCTTGGGGCTGTCGATGATGAGCCGTTGACAGGTGGGCGGTCCCATGCTGCGCTTGGCCTCGAATGGTCTCCACTCGAGGACTCTTCGGCCCTAGCGACCATCAGTTCTTCGAGCTATGTGCCCCGCCCATTGCCACTTCAACCTGCTAACACGCTGGGCTACGTCGGCGACCTTAGTTCTCCTCTTACACCAATCCATTTTATAACTTTTTTACTATATTACAACTCAGTTCTTCTTTAATCTCTACCAATACACCAATCCATTTCATAACTTTTTGACTAAATTGCAAGTTACATTGTTTTTCAAATTGTATGACGCAGAGCGACAGTACTCAATTTAACTACCTTTCCTCAGTGATAGCAATTTTTTCTCACAAATCGCCGACAATTCAGTTTAACGGAACGAATTAAAAACTTAATATTCCCTACTTAATGTGCTGTTGCGAAATGGCGCCGGCTGGAGCTGCTTTAACACGTTTATAGCACTATTATAGCACTAATAGTGCTAATAGCGCGTTAAATAAGGGGTTTTGAAGTAAACTGTGCAAGTTTGGTCGCAATATATCTGCTTATTTAGACTTCAATTGGCAGGTTTGGTGTAAATTCATGGTTTTTATGCAGGTGCAATCAAAGAATCAGATTTACCCCTTCAAATACACTTTTGAATTAGGCCTAAACAGTAAGATCGTTATCGGCAAAGAAATAAGAAAAACTCTGTATTGGCCCTCAAATAAGATGTTGAAACACAACAAACAAAACATTGCCAAAAAAACAAAGGAAATAGGAACAACTTTTAAAACAAATAAAGCTTAAACAATAGAATTACAGTTGACAACGAATTATTAAATTTATCTAATTTAATTCAAATTCGGTTTGTCGTCGGATCCTTATGACCTATGGCATGGTAAGAAATGTTACTTATTTTCAGTTAGTTCCAAAAAACTACTAGCATTCTCGTTGTTATTAGTTTCACAATAACCAGATTGTTTATACGTTAATTAAATTGATAAGTTTAAATTATGCCTGCATTTAAATTAAGCTTAGGTATTTAAATTTTGACTTTTATCGTCACACTAAATTCTGTTGTAAGAATTATGTATCCGTCCATAGTAAGTTCAAAATACTTAAAATAACTCTACATTGCAAAACTAAGTGTACTTGTAGTTGAGACAAATAACTTGTAAAGGGATTTGTTGCTATTGGGTTTCCCATATTTAGGTAATTAATTATTTTCTGATATTTTGAGTCGTGGTTTAGTTGGATTGGCAACAATCGCCGAAAATTGTACTTTTTTTTATTTTATTTTATGCAATAAAGAATTAATAAATAAATAAAATACTATTATTAATTAGAGCCAACGTTTTATCTATTTTGCACGGTCAACGAAATGACAGGCTTCCTATTTCCGGGCAGTCTCCCTTGCTCTATTGCAAAGAAATATCATTTGGCATAGATAGCCTGCTGTGCCGTCGACTGTACTGATGTACAGCTGTGGGCGTCAGTGTGGCGTCTTTCGGATGATCCGAAAGACGCCCAGTGCAGGGCATAGGCCTCCCCAAGTATCTCCACAACGATCGGTCCTGTGCTGTCGGCATCCAGCGGCTTCCCGCTACCTTGACCGGATCGTCGGTCCACCTTGTGGAGGGCCTGTCGCCCTATACCTACCTACTTGATTATTATGGTTATTGAATGAGCGTTGTCGACTCTTAAAAATACTTGAGCTTTTTAAAGCCCACGCTTTTCTTAAAATCTTTATTAGCCGAATCTATTTAGACCAGTTAGACAAATTAGAGTGTATCTCTTGTGACAGTCGCCGTCGCGTCGGCCGCTGACTGGTCCGACTTAATTATAGTAATTAGTCAAGTTGTGACCCGTTCTCATACCTTGTAGACGTAGGGATGTTGTCCAGAAAATCTTCCTTTTGACATTATTGGAGATTGTCTCACACAGCGCCATCTATACTAATCTACACCTATAATAAGTTGAGCTGGTCCTATGATCCCATAATAAACGACGACTACTAGACGACGGATAAACCTACCTACAAAAATTTTTTTTGTATTTAAATATTATACTCAATGGACAAAGGTGGTTACCTAGATCTGGTTAGATCAGTACAGAAAGACATGTTCATCACAAATGTTTCCATGCGGGAATCGAACCCGCGATCACTGGTGTAGTACTATGCGTGGCGTTTCTTAAAAGCTTATAGTATTAAAGACCTGAAGTGGCTTCCATATTGAATAAAGAACATATCGAAGACTATTAAAAAAATACTAAAAAATAATATGAACAGTCAACGGCATATCACGCTACCCATTTCCAGTCAATCCACCTTCCTCTATTAGAAAAAAAAATGTCAAGAGCAGGGATAAAACCGAAATGGGTAGCCTGATGTGCCGTTGACTGTACATAATTCTTAAGGTTTTTATTCTCTATTCCATGATATGATTTTTTATAAAAAGCCTTGTTAAAATGTTGATAATAATTCACTTGTTCATTGTTATCTCAAAAACAACCAACCATCAACTCACGCGCATCAAACAACTCCAAACCACATCCCTAAGCCTACTTACCGTTATCATGGCGCTAACATATTAAGTTATCCTTTCTAAGGGACCCTTTTAAAATTCCATTCTTATCTTTTTTAAGGATTAAAGAATTTTAAATGTGACATCGGATATTCTTTGATGAACCGGTTCATGTCAGCGGTAAAAGGAAAGTAGGTGGGTATTTTTATTGTTTTCTATAAAATATTTGAAATAGAAAGCGAATTGAGAAGTTTGTCAAAAATGTTACGTAAGCTTGAATAATTTGTGACGACTTATTTATGTTTATAAAAAATAATCGGTTTTCAAAACCAGTAGAATCTAAACAAAACGTGAATGGTCTGTTATTTTCTGATTGACAACTGTCTTTTTTTATAATTACAGTCCGTTCGCGTTAAGAATGCAGTGATTTTCAAATTTAATTCTGTTGCCCACAATAAAGCTTAGATCCACAGCCTTTGTGTTCGAAAGTATGCGTTCAACTGGTCACTGTGGACTTGACTTTCTAATTAGGAACGATTTCATTGGTTATGAGGCATGCTAGATCGAAGGGCAAATATGAAATTACTGCATTCTTAACGCGAACGGACTATAGATATGTTACGTAGTAAGTACTCCTTTTCCGTTTTTTGTTACTGACGTGTCTTTTGTCTTTCTACACGTGTGAAGTGAACACTTTTTTTATTTATCTAGCAGGTTGTCTACAGGTGCGGTTACAAAACCCCGGATGTTGTTCAATGTGATCACAATATAAAATCAGCAAGTTATTAGCTTTTACTCCAAACAAAAGAAAGCGCAAAAATAACATCCTACAGCTGTTAAGCAAATAATGCAAGTGAGGTACTAAAACAAACAGTTATCCACACAGGGTGAGTTGCATACCTCACCGTTGTTACAGTATAAACATACAGTACGTTATCTAAGGCCGCCCGCCGAGTTATTAGCCTAGCGTGCACACCACAGAACGTGCACACAGATACGCGGCACAGCCCGTCCGTACTGCCGCCTCCCTATGCCTCCCTATTTTATGCTAGCGTGTGCGTGAAATCGCGACACGGCGCGCGACACATTCAAACCGAGAGTGGCACGTTTGTATGTAGATGTTCTACTGTATGTTTATACTGTGCCGTTGTTAAGACATTATTTAGTTAAAAGCACCGCTGCTTATGCAATAACCAATAACGGGTTACTGGCAGGTAGAAATGTGAGTTATTAAAATAAAACTTTACAGTTGTTTGACGGCTAACTTAAAAGCTCTTTAATAGTTTTACAATAGATTATATAACTATTTGTTTGTTCTTCCTTCCAGCTATGGTATTCCGGTTGGCGCCAAAACTCACTTCGCTCGTGGTGAGTTATCTTGAAAATTAAGTTTCTTTGAGAGTGTGGTCGTTCCGTTTGAGAGGAAAGAACTAAGCCAAATAATTTGTTAATTATTAACATACAAAATGAGAGAAAATACTAATTCAGAGTGAAGCGTAGGTATTGATGATAGAAGTCTTGCCGCCTTTCTTCCGTAACATATTAAAATTCTAACCCTATTATAACTTTCTTACACATTCCATTGTTTTTTGCGACTTTCTCAAACACCAAATATTGCTATCACCCAACCCCATCAAAGTAATTTTCAACTTCCGCACATCTGTCGCAAGGAACCCTAGACTTCTCACACGAATCGCTCACACGGAACCACTTCCTTAAGAAGCTCTTAAGTTTATTCAAAAATACACTCTATGCACCGTCTAATTTCAGTTCAAATTGCTTTATTAAGCTATGTGGTGCGAAACCAATACCGTATAATTAGAGATCTGTTTGTTTTAATCAAAAGTACACTCTATCTTATTTTAATTCAGTTCAATTTGCTTTGATAAGCTTTGTGCAAGGAAGACCGTCTTACAGCGAGGTTAGAGAACATTCACCTTTAATATAAAGTCTTGATAGTGCAATTTAGCAAATCAGAGCTAACTATTCGTCTTGCACCTGTAAAGAGTTAAACAACGTTTATAGGAACAAGTGGTTTATTGCAGTCTGTCTAACCCATTCCAGACTTTAGACCTAAATCTACGCAGCTCGATCTAAGGAGAACGTCGTAGCTCAGTGGTTAAACACTGTCTTGGAGGCCGCGTGGTCCCGAGTTCGAAGCTGGCCAGAACATTTTATTGTTCATTGAACAAAAAAAATATTTGGAGCCATCGAGTAGGTACATCTATTTCTACTAGGTCGTAGTAGCCTTGCATTAATTGAAGATTATGCTTGATGCCCAAACATTTAATAAATTGAATCGAATACCTACCCTACCTAATATCTAGGTACATAGAAATAAAACAAAGTGCCTACTTAAGTAAGCTGTAGTTGAATAACACTACTGAGCTAAGTGTTTCGGTACAATAAAAACCTCAAACCAAAACTAATCGGAAGAAATAAACAAGTTGAAAATGATGAAACGAATTATCTAATGCAAAAATAATGTCTAGAGACGAAAGTGGAACGCGCCCATCACTGACGTCACAATCTGGCTTGAGTCACGCACGGCACGACGCGTTGCGATAACTGGTTCTAAATTTCGACGCACCTAACACCGGCGTTGGTGGTGTAATGGTCAGCATAGTTGCCTTCCAAGCAGTTGATCCGGGTTCGATTCCCGGCCAACGCACGCGTTTTTGCCATTTTGAGTTTTTCAATCTTTTCACATTGTTTTGCTATGTTTTTAACTTACTTCTAAACGAGGAGGTTTTCAATTTTTGAATTTTTATTTGGTAACGATGCCTGGAACGAAAACCTTTGCAGTTGCACCTTTGCAGAAAGTTAATAGGTACAAACCTACTCTATCTTCATTTTATTGTTAGGCGGAAGTGTGATACTTCTATAACTACATAACTACTTTATCTCCTCTGGTTACAACTTGCAAAACAACTTTTGTAATTCAATATGCACGTGGATTTTGCAACTCATTTTATTTGGTTTTTTACTAATAAGTACCTGTGCTATTTATAAAGCAGTATACGAGCATCCTAATAATATGAAGCTAAAGATTTTGATTTGTTTTTACGAAGTACTGGATCGAAATTGAAAAATATTTTTTGTGTTGAATAGTCTTTTAATTAAATATGGAAGGCAATATGTTAATCTACTATATAAAAATAAGTCGGGTTTTCCTTCCTGACACTATAACTCCAGAACGCACGAACCGATTTCCACGGTTTTGCATTCGCTGGAAAGGTCTCGGGCTCCGTGAGGTTTATAGCAAAGAAAATTCAGGAAAATTTGAACAGAAAAGCGGGAAATTCTTTCTTCACATACAGATAAGTCCACGCGGACGAAGTCGCGTGCGGGTGCTAGTCTTCTACTATATAAAAATAAGTCGGGTTTTCCTTCCTGACGCTATAACTCCAGAACGCACCAATCGATTTCCACGGTTTTGCATTCGTTGGAAAGGTCTCGGGCTACGTAAGGTTTATAGCAAAGAAAATTCAGGAAAATTTCAACAGAAAAGCGGGAAAATCTTTTTTCACATACAGCTAAGTCCACGCGGACGAAGTCGCGGGCGGCTGCTAGTCTTAGATACAAAAAGAAAGTCGCGGGTGCTAGTACTCAGTTCGTCGGGAAAACCTCAACAATTTAAATGTCCAAGGAAGGATGCATATCAGGTCTTAAATAACTTCCTGTTAGGATCCAACGTTAAGAAAATAATCGCGTCCTTTTTTTTTGTTAGATAGACTCTCGTCGTGGCCCAGTTTGTTACACACATTATCACCCATGAGGTCCCAGTTATTCCAAGTCTAGCCGTACCTCCTATTTTGTATTCATTGTACAGTTTGCAGCTAAATCTCTTGTGAAGAAAAACAGCGAATAAACGCAAGCAACCCCGATTACCGCGGTTGTCTCGCCCCAAACCACGTTGTGTTCATAACTCGCTAGGTAAACTGTGGGCTTCTGAATGTTCCGTTCTTCATGGCACCGTAATGACGAGCAACAGTCGGCGTGCCTTTGACTACCCCGTTTTGATATATTCGTGAGCGTATGTTAATATTTTTGTTTCCTAGGAAAACTAAAAAACTGCGGAAGTGTCATCATGTCATGGTCCCAGAACCCTATGAGGTCACAAATTCAACGAAAAAGCAATGACTGGAGAAGTCATTGTTAGTCTTAGTAGAACAGTAGACCCTATTTGCTATACAAATGTGCCGACAAACAATACAGTGACGAACTTGTATGTAAATGAAACGCCTTGAAACATTTGTATGAGCTGTGGAAACGAATGATCCGAGCCACAGTACACAGAGAACAGTAAAATATCTACATACAAACGTGCCGCTCTCGGTTTGAATGTGCGCGTGCGCGTCGCGCCGTGTCGGCACGTGATTTCACACACACGCTAGCATAAAGTACGAGGGGATAAGGTGACGGCAGTAGGTACGGGCTGTGCCGCGTGTCTGTGTGCGCGCTAGGCTAATTACTCGGCGGGTGGCCATAGATAACCTACTGTTATGTTTATACTGTGTCCGAGCCGAGTACCTAGTTAAAAAAGTCAAGTTAGTGACAACTGATTTTTGAATCCGAGTAAGTAGATATAACTCAAAATCAGGCAGTTCACAGTTTTTATAAGTGTTAGAATACAAGTCAAGTCTAAATATGTTTGTTTGAATAAACCCGTTACAAGCGCTTTCAAATCGTCAATAAAACGAACCAAAATACACTTAATAATAGGTAGACTTAATTCATACTTTTATTCCTGTCGGTAAAGTTAGGAGGTGGCCGTGGCGCTGTTGTGACAGTGATTGGCGACGATCGCTGTTGTAAAGCAAAACACGCCGGGTCTGAAATGGGATGGGTGACCACCCCGACCGAAATTTAGTGACGAGTATTTAGGCCATCTCCGTCTTTCGAGAGGCACGTTAAACAGTTGGTCCCGGTTGACTTCGCTATATGTATGTCAGTCGTTAAGCCTAGTCAGAGGCCTTAGGGCGGCTTGGTGACATCTGACATTAGGACTGCTTACTAACTTTACATCCCTCCATCAATCCGCACTGAGCCCGCGTGTTGGAGTATGGCTTGTTCCACCTGATAGTTGAGGTGAGGCCTGCGCCTAGCAGTGGGACGCATATAGGCCGTTTATGTTATGTTATTCCTGTATTCTGAAATAATACTCAAAATTGGATTCAAGCTCAAGAATTTACCATTTTTTAGCTGTCCTTTCCTAAAAATTGTCCTTTTTAGATTCCGAATTTGTGCTTAACTTTAATTTTGACAGGGGGTAAGTAAATGGACAACAGCGGTCAGACTTCGAGCAACTTGCGAGATTTATGACATCTTATCGTCTTAACAGCTTTCGAGAAACCTAATGAAGTAATGAGAGCACACTGGGTTTTTACGCGTTGCTAATAGGTAAGGCAGTGTGTACACTGATGCCGGTGATATGCCAAAAGAGTCTGCGCACGTCATAGCTTCAGCAAATTTGATGTCAAATAGGTAAGGCAGTATGTACACTGATGCTGGTGATATGCCAAAAGAGTCTGCGCACGTCATAGCTTCAGCAAATTTGATGTCAAATAGTAAAGGCAGTGTGTACACTGATGCCGGTGATATACCAAAAGAGTCTGCGCACGTCATAGCTTCAGCGAATTTGATGTCAAATAGTAAAGGCAGTGTGTACACTGATTCCGGCGATATGCCAAAAGATTCTGCGCACGTCATAGTTTCAGCGAATTTGGTGTAGTATAGGCAGTGTGTACACTGATGGCGGCGATATGCCAAAAGAGTCTGCGCACGTCATAGTTACAGCGAATTTGATGTCAAATAGTGCATTCTTGGTGTTATGTGTCAGCAGCAGGGTGGACTGACGGGCAATGCCGTGGAAGAGACTTACTTCTTGAGGGGTAGGTTTGGTAGGTAAGAGTATCTTTAAGCTTTAAGTGATTACACCAGGTGTAACTACAAACAATTTAAAAAACTTTGAAATTGTTTGTGGTGCTTTGGCAAATGTATAGTGCCTTAAGATGAACGTCAGATCTCCAAAATCCATACTTAGTTTGAAAAATCTTGTTTTTCTTACATTTCAGTGAAATGTTTTGTAAGCGTGATTTAGAATCTCTTTTGAAAATGTAGCAGATTTTGAAAACAGTAAGCTATGAAATGTGATTTTAGGTGGTTTCTTAGTGACTCGCAAGTGATCGTACTGACCTTTGATCATAGAAACCCGACTTGAGGTAGGTAGGATTAGCCAGTAGCAACGTATCGTGATACAGTATCAAGCAGCGTCGAAGGTGGTGGATCAGATACAGTATCATAACGGCGTATCAAATCATGATAATTATAGTTTTATCGGATTAGGTCGACTGTTTTTTTATTAAGACTAGGCAGTTAATTAAATAAAATAGCTCCTGGTGGTAAGTGACGATGTGGTCTATGATGATAATACGCCTGGGTCTGCCTGGTAATTACTCATTCAATTGTTTTGATTTTAAATACTTAGTGATTAATCACCAACATAAGAAAAAGGTTCGTTTAAAGCGTCTTGATAACATCTTGTAAGGATCATCTCTAACCTTACATCCCTTCAAAAATCCGCTTTGGCCCCGTGTTGGGAGTGGGACGTCTATAGGCTGTAAATCGTAAGAGGTTTCGCAAACATTAAGAAATACTAGGTTACTTAAACTCCTAGGTCAATCGAAATGACGTCATATGAAATGACGAGCATTTGTTTGATCTGTATCTAGATAGCATACTCTCAAGAGCTAAGGAAATGCTCGCAATGCTTGTAATTTTCCCCGAAATGCTAAGTAGCTAGAAGCATGAATGAGTACAGCACGTAAAACCCCGCGCGTACTACGAGCATTCATCTGTTGAACACAAACAAAGGTGTCCTGCGTAGTCTCAAAGAACGTAGTAGCGAACCACAAGTGGCGTTGCGATAAAAAACCGCTTTGAGTATTTTATTCCTACGAAAACTTATTGTTTCGCTGAAAGACTTTAGTGCGAAGCTCAGTTGGAATCGCGAAATTTAAATTATTTTTATTTTCTTTATACGGCCAGTACGGCCACCATCTAATAGTGTTAAATGCAACAGCGTCTATATTATCTCTTTTGTAAATTACTATCATTTTAGCGATTTTCCCGGTGCTGCCGTTGAGCTTCGCCCGGGGGCCGCTCTTCTGCTTATACTTTTCCTCTTCAGACGGTCTTGTGCGTCCGTCTTTGGGACTGGCACGCATGATAACATGCATCTCTCGACTGCAAACCAACACTTGTTGGGTCTACCACTTTTGCCGGGACACGACGGAGACCGACGATATTGAAAAGAGTTAAGGTGAAAATTTACCCTTGGCGTACTTACCTATAATTTGACCGTGTGTACAAGATAGTATGATTATTTACTAGAGCGTAAACGAGACAGATACATGTTGCGCAGTCTCCGTCTCAAACTGTCAATGCTTTGCTCAGTTGCTCGAAGTTCTGATTTCGGGTGCCACTTTTTTAGCACAAGTAATCTATGTCTTTTTTATTATAATATCATTGGTTGAGACAACATGCGAGGCATTTGTTACCAACATATTTTCGATAGTTGACGCGGTGAATAGCACCAACGGCCTACGGAACTACGTAGGACACCAGTTCACTAAGTGTTCACCAATTGATATGCTCCCAGCGTCCTCGGTCATATGCTGTAATGCTTTCAATGAAATTCTCAAATTAATGCGTCACTCGTACAAACATACACTCGCCATTCATTGTTCTAATCAATGGCATAAAGTAGATTAATGGCCATTGAATTGGCTTCGGAAAAACCAAGAATGCTTCATGGAAATATTTAATGCAGCGAGGAAATTGGGATTCGGTGAATTATACATATTGAAATATTTAGAACAATCGGTAGACATCACGCTGATAAAGTAACAGAATTCAGAAACACCAATCAACGCTAAGCACGCGCTCACACTCATGCTGTCCCGTAAAATGTCAATAGAACTGAAAGGGACAGCTATACATCTAAAGGATGTTCAACGTTGATTTGCGTTTGTGAATTCGGGCGTTAGTGTTATAAGTGAGGTGCCCGAGTTGTGTCTGTGATGAACGCACGACGGGTCGAAAATGGGATGGGTGACCACCCTGACCGAAAGTTAGTGAAAGTTTAGTGAAATTAATTTCGTGCACCTCCGTGCGTCGCCAGATGTCAGTCGTTAAGCCTAGTCAGAGGCCTTAGGGCGGCTTGATAACATCTAACATTAAGGTTGTTCACTAACCTTACACCCCTCCAACAAACCGCACTGAGCCCGCGTGTTGGAGTATGGCTTGTTCCACCTGATAGTTGAGGTGAGGCCTGTGCCGAGCAATGGGACGTGTAAAGGCCGTTTATGTTTATACCGGTGCTTAGTAAATATTTGACAAAAATATTTATATCTACCGTATCTATTAGCATTTACCTATGTACAAAAAATCATAAAGTACAGTTTGTTACAAAGAAAATGGAGTAGGTATTTCGAATACTACATGAATTCGGATCTACTTACTCGTAATACAACAAAGGCCAAATTGGTCAGTCGGACGTCCATTAATACGATTTTCGTGACTAAGATATTCACATATTATAATAAGATAAGATTCCTCACATTATGTTAATTAAGATAAAGCAATTAGCTCTGATAAAGCAAAGATAACGGTACCGCGAATGAGTGACTAATAAAAACTGCTTTGAAGTCAGAATCAACATTTTGCCAGTTTTAAAAACACTTGCACACATAATATGTTTTTTGAGAACAACGCTATAGACAGGAAAAATCAGACAAAATATCATTCAGTCTTGGGCTCAGGCGGGAATATTTTTTTCTGGGTTTCCTATCTTTAGTAAGGGGATAACATTATCTCTAATGCTAAAATAAGAATAACCTATCACTACATGGTATAGAACAAATACGCTAACTCTGTACCTTTTAAAGATTAAACCATATTATGTATGGTTAAATCTTAAAACTAAGCAACGGATTCTGATTGTTTTACTATGGATAAAGTGATTGAAAAGGAAGGTTTATAATTATGTATACTTAATAACATTTCACAGCCAACCTCACCTTCACGCGGTGCGTCCTGATGGCCAACGGACGGGGATATGGCGGCCGACCGATGGCGGGATAACCATCCGGAATGATTAACGTGCCGAAATACACAGGCCGCGACGGGCAGCAGCGTCGCGGCGCGAGAGGGTGCGTTCTGCGCTCGCCAACCCGCCTGCCAAGCGTGGCGAGTATTGGCAATCCCCCCCATGAAGACTGCAATGCACACAAGGCCCCTAGTCTCCGGCAGCCCCGCTATTCCTGGTTACGGCAGCGATCATGGTAACGGCGGGCAGGGGGTGCTAAGAATCCCCGGATCGGTTCGAGCTGCCACCCCCAACAGAAACTGGCCCTGGTAACACACAACGTACGCACGCTCAGGACAGAAGAGAAAATCATCGAATTGGAGGAAGAAGTCAGTGGGTTACACTGGGACATCATCGGGTTATCTGAAGTCCGTAGAGAGGGTGAGGACTCGATAACCCTGAAGTCGGGTAACCTGCTGTACTACCGGGAAGGTGACCAAAAGTCCCAAGGTGGTGTCGGGTTCCTCGTTCGAAGGTCCCTTATAAACAACATTGTTACCATCGAAAGTGTGTCGAGCAGGGTGGTATACCTTATACTCAGAATATCGAAAAGATATTCGCTGAAGGTCATACAGGTATACGCGCCGACCTCGACACATTCAGATGAAGAGGTAGAGGCTATGTATGAGGACATTAGTACAGCCATTTCAGTGTTGTTATGGGGGATTTTAACGCAAAACTGGGCAGGAGGGGCGAATGTGAGTCGAAAGTGGGGCAATTTGGGTATGGACGTCGGAACCCGAGAGGGCAGAGGCTGGCCGAGTTTCTGGAAAAAGAGGGACTCTTTGCGATGAACTCATTTTTCCAGAAGCCGCCTCACAGGAAGTGGACCTGGATAAGCCCCGACGGTTCCACGAGAAATGAGATAGACTTCATCATGACGACAAAGAGACGCATATTCAATGATGTCTCAGTGATCAACAGGGTGAAAACCGGCAGTGATCACCGAATGGTACGAGGCACATTGAATTTGAACGTCAGACTGGAACGAACTCGACTGATGAAGTCTACGCTCCGACCTACTCGCGCCCATATCGAAAACCCCGAGACCTTTCAACTTGAGTTGGCTAATCGTTTCGCCTGTCTGGATACTTGCGTTACAGCGGACGAGATGAGTACCGGATTTGTGGAAGCTGTCCATGCGGTTGGGTCAAAGTTTTATAAGCCTGGCCGTCAGAACAAACCGCAGAAACTTTCAACCCACACCCTCGACCTTATGGCTGAGCGTCGGTCTCTGCCCCTGCAGACCCCCGAAGATGCTATGAACTGTCGACTGCTCAATAGACGTATCGGGAAGTCCTTGCGACACGACGTCCGTGTCTTTAATACGAATAGTGTTAAAGAGACGATCGAACGGAACAAAGTTTCCAAAGTGTTCGCAAGAGACAAGTCCATTGGGCGCAGTGGATTGTCAAAGCTGAAGACGGAGGACGGCAGTGTGGCGTCGACGCAAGAAGCAGTATTGAGGGAGGTCGAGAGATTCTACGGGCAGCTTTACACGTCTGTCGCGGAATCCGCTACCAGTACGGCCAAAGATCCCAGAGCCAAACTAACCCGACACTACACCGAAGACATCCCGGACATCAGCCTCTATGAGATTAGGATGGCTCTCAAACAGCTCAAGAACAACAAGGCGCCGGGCGATGACGGAATTACCGCTGAGCTTCTGAAGGCAGGCGGAAGGCCGGTTCTCAGAGTACTTAAGAGGCTGTTTAATTCCGTGTTGTTCGAGGGCACTACGCCAAAGGCATGGAACAGAAGCGAGGTGGTACTGTTCTTCACAAAAGGAGATAACACCCTGCTGAAGAACTACAGGCCCATTTCGCTTCTGAGCCATGTCTACAAGCTGTTTTCGAGGGTCATCACGAACCGTCTCTCTCGCAGGTTTGATGACTTCCAGCCACCCGAACAAGCCGGATTCCGAAAAGGGTTTAGTACCATAGACCACATCCATACGCTGCGGCAGATTATACAGAAGTCTGAGGAGTATAATCTGCCACTTTGCTTAGCGTTTGTGGACTATGAGAAAGCCTTCGATTCGGTCGAGACTTGGGCAGTGTTGCAGTCTCTCCAGCGTTGCCACATTGACTATCGGTACATCGAAGTGTTGAAGAGCTTATACGCAAACGCCACCATGTCTGTCCGAGTACAGGAGCAAAGCACGAGGGCAATTCCTTTGCAGAGGGGCGTAAGACAGGGAGACGTTATCTCTCCGAAACTGTTTACGGCCGCATTGGAAGACGCCTTCAAGCTCCTGGAATGGCAAGGACTCGGCATCAACATCAATGGCGAGCGTATAACTCACCTTCGGTTTGCCGACGATATAGTGGTCATGGCAGAGTCGCTTGAAGAGCTCAGCAGCATGCTCGAGAACCTCAATCAAGTCTCTCAACAAGTGGGCCTAAAGATGAACTTTGACAAGACGAAGGTCATGTCAAACGCCCTTGTTATGCCCACTCCAATATTTGTTGGAAGCTCGGTTCTCGAAGTTGTCGACGAGTACGTCTACCTAGGACAGGTTGTCCAAGTAGGCAGGTCCAACTTCGAGAGAGAGGTAAATCGCCGAATCCAACTCGGCTGGGCAGCATTCGGGAAATTACGTGAGGTTTTCTCTTCAAACATACCACAGTGCCTGAAGACGAAGGTATATAATCAGTGTGTGTTACCAGTGATTACGTATGGATCGGAAACGTGGTCTCTCACTATGGGCCTCATAAGAAGGCTCAAGGTCACTCAACGTGCTATGGAAAGGGCAATGCTCGGCGTCTCGCTACGAGATCGAATCAGGAATGAGGAGATTCGTAGAAGGACTGGAGTCGCCGACGTGGCCCAGCGGGTAAGCAGGTTGAAGTGGCAGTGGGCGGGGTACATAGCGCGTAGAACTGATGGTCGCTGGGGCCGAAAGGTTCTGGACTGGAGACCATTCGAGGCCAAACGCAGAGTGGGGCGCCCACCCGCAAGGTGGACCGACGACTTGATAAAAGTCGCGGGATCCCGGTGGATGCAGGCCGCACGCAACCGGGCGCTCTGGAAATCAATGGGGGAGGCCTATGTTCAGCAGTGGACTTCTTGCGGCTGATGATGATGATGATGATGAATAACATTTCAATCATTGCACCCGTGAGAAGCCGGGGCAAGTCGCTAGTAATACTATAAAAAAGAGTGAATCTCAAAAAAATTATAAGATAGATAGATATTCTTCATTGCACAAAAAACGTTACAGTTGTATTAAATTACAGAGACGATACAATTTAATTGATTTTAAAGATAATATATATTACTTTATTGGACAAAGAATACAAATTACACAACGATGATTAAATATATAGTCATATACTTTTGGACTCTGGTCCGTTTAACCACTGAGCCATGACGGTCTCAACAAAGAAATATTCTCAGAAAATGTATCTTCACAGCTTCATCAAGTCACATCTCTCTTCACTTCACGTGAAACATGGCACGTACAAACTCTAAATTCTTATAAAAATGCCACTGCATTCTCAACTGTAATCCAATGAGACACAGCTTGAATCAACTTGATGTGAAGTTAATAGATTTTTAATAAGCACTTCGGTTGGTGATATCAGTAACTACTTAACTGTAGACAGTGTTGGAGAAACAAAACTCCTTACGATTTTCTTTTTAATTTTTATTTTTTATCTGTGCTCGGCGCGAAAAAAGAAGACAATTGCCATTTGAACTCAAGAACGAGAGACGACTGTAATTCCTAAATTCTATTTTTATTACAAAACTATCAAGAAAATTTACTATTTTTATTCCAAGTTACTACCAAAGCATTCTTTACTTCAAGATTTATACATGGTCCTCGAAGCCGAATACTAATAATTGCAACCAGCGAAGCACAAAATGTTTGCTACTGCAAAAGGATTCCAACTGCAAGGACATAAAGACGAAACCACAGAATGAAACATTGGATTGGAAATACCAACATCAACAATAAGTTAATTACAATAAATAGCAATTACTACATATTTCTATTTGGCACTTGAAACTACTTTTCTATGCAACTAAGTGAATTCATTATACCTACCTAATAGTTTGTTTATAATTTCATTCCAATTTTTGTTAATTACACTTCGCTTTGTCCTCGAAATTAAGATTACAATATGTAGTAAAGCGTATCGTGCTGCCATATACCACTAAAGTTGAAGCCATGAGCGAGAGAAAAAAAAAAAAAATGGTTTCAACGTCTGCTGTCACAGATTGTCAAACGTCATTAGCGTTTTAGTGCTCGCGCCATTCCGCACGTTATTTTTTTCTTTCCCAAGTTTTAAACAATTTCAGGTATATTATGCATCAAAAACACAAAGTACAGGATTGGAAATGTATAAGGATCGAAAGATTAGAAAAATTAAAGAAAGTTTTAAGCGGAAACTACAAGAACGATCGAGTTTCTGGTCCACCAGACCTACCTACGTGAAAAACTGCATTTGCATTGAAAGTTTTCTCAATGTCTAGTGTTCACTTTAAGTGAGTGTTCCGAAGACGAATGAAGAATGAGTATAACTCTTATAGTGGTTATCACCTTTCTTATCATGAGTAAAAACGATCAAGTTCTGGTAAGTAGTACCTACTTGAAAAACAGCATATTTTGAATCAAAAGTTTCTCAATGCCTAGTGTTCACTTCAAGTGAGTGTTTCCGATGGCAAATAAAGAATGTGTTTAGCTCTACGCGGCTAATACCTTTCTTTTCATGAGAAGTCAGGCTAATACCTTTCTTTTCATGAGAAGTCAAGTTCTAGTAAGTGCCTAATTTTAAAACTATGCATTTGCATTGAAAGTTTCTACAAGTACACCACAATTGTTTGTATCCAAGGAGGAATAAAGACTGTGTATAGCTCTTTAAGTGGCTATAACCTTTCTAATTATAAGTTCTTTAATGAGTAGTACCTACTACTACCCTTTAATTTTGCTAATGCTTGTGTACAATTTGAAGTGATTGTTACCTACCAAAAGCAGTAATATTGTTTGTACCCAAGGAGGAATAAAGACTGTGTATAGCTCTCTAAGCGGCTATAACCTTTCTAATTATAAGCTCTTAATGAGTAGTACCTACTACTAACCTTTAATTTTGCTAATGCTTGTGTACAATTTGAAGTGATTGTTACCTACCAAAAGCAGTAATACATGTGTTATGAGTATCTGTTTATGTCTAAGTCTTTATTTAATATTTTTTTAAATAAAGTTAATACTCTGAGTTTGCGGATAGATTCCAATGATTTTTCTAAACTTCCTGACATGACAATGTACTTGAACATTACATTGAAATGACCTTAATGAGTGCTCCGTTAGTTAGAAATTTTCATATATTAGTGATTTTCAGAAAGAAAACTTAGTGATTGGCCGTCAAATGATAACAACTGTATAACTACCCTACCCGGTCCCCGGGTGGGTAACTACCCTGTCTCTGTCGGAGACCGTTGAGGATTTTATCCAACTCATGACACCCAATAGTATTGAAGAGCCAATAATAATAAAGTCAGAACCCACTGGTGTATTGTCTTACCCGGAGGAGCAGAATTTGCCTTAAGATTTGCCTCAACATAATAAGGTAAAAAGATCTAATCTATTGCAATATACAATTAGGAGGTCATAGACAGATACTGCATACCAGAAGATGCCAAAAAGATTGGTGTCTCCATTATTCTGAAATGGTTCTTTCTGATGTAAGTACTTCATAAAAAGAAAAAACAATTGGATAAAAACAAATCCAAAATGCATCCATTTCAGCATCTATTGGAAGCTCTGATTACTGCAATCAGACAAACTTCTGACATGCTTCATATTATAAAATCATGAATAGACGCTAGGAAGTTTATGTTTGACTAACAACAAACAAAATGGTTTTTTTGTTGCTAAGGAGAAAATATTATGTGTGTTCTTTCATTTCATGATGGATCAATTATACACAACAAAAATAAATAAAAATGTATTTGGCAACAATTTGGCAGATACTTCAGGCTGCTGAGGCCATTAGAAGGTCCGGGGCTGAAATAAAATAAACCCAGAATACCAAGAAATAATATTTAAACTGAATGCTTCCGCTTTTACCACCGGGCAGGCAAACGGCAATATTTAGGAGGCGTCTGCCTGCCAGGGCGACACCTGTGACAGCGACGGGCTCTTGTTATCGCCAGCAGCGCCGTCATGCACCTGCGCCGGCAGCGCCGCTGTAGCGCTCACAGATTCAGCCACAACACCGCTGATAATACTGGTGAGTCATTCAGGCAGTCACTCATTAATCATTGGTGGAGCCAGTTCTGTCATGGACTGAGGCTTAAAAATCACCTAGCTACCAAACAAGATGGACCACCTTCAGCAGAATTAAGTTCTGCAGAATTATTTAAACATGAGAAGTTTGATGATGATTAATTTTTATAATCAGTTTGTAGCTAAGTACTCGTAGTACTTCCCTTGTTTACAAACCAGATAGAAAAGTAGATTCACTTATATTGTACTTAGACTTGATAGTAAGTTTATAAAAACCAACCATTTTGAATTGATGATTTAAGAACCACTTACAATTCGTTTCAAAGAATTGACATATTATTAAAGCACCCATCGATTTAAAAGACATAAAAGCATTATGTCTTTGTTTGTCTAACACAAAATATGAATCAGTTGGTGCCAGTTTTTTAGCTTACTGAGATCCATGGGTTATGTATCTACTATTTGTTTGGATAGTATTATGTTGCATTGATACCTCATATAATGATATACACTATCAGCTTAAAGAGTTTGTCGTTTGTCAATGGAATCCTTAATAACCCTCCTAAGGATTCTTGATTGTCACTAAGCATTGTCATATTGAACTCATCAACCTAAAGAAATGTAAAATTTAAAATTAAATCACAAAATTACAGAACTGCAGCAATGAAAAATTAGATACCAATGGTCTTCTAACTTCTGCATGCCTGGCCATTTAATTTGGCTGGCTCTCTATTGAGAAATTTGAGATATGTAAATATCTTTTACTATTATGATAAATAATATATGAATTTACCAGGCCACCTTCAAGGAGACTTTAGTTTGTGGTTAAATTCAGTAAAACACTTTGTGCAAGTAAAAAAGAGGGGTGGGGCTCCATACAAGGAAATGACTGCAAGGGGGCAGTAGTTTTTAGAAAATTCTGGCAGTGGTGCAAAAGTCGAATAGTACGCATTTGGTTCCTGACACATTTTCCTGACACTGGGAATTAAGTGAAACAAACAAACAAAACATTTATTTGCAATGAATACAAGTGGGTCAATAGGACCTAAAAATATCTGGACAAAGTATGCGGCCTGCTATCAGGCTTGCAAATTATTAAAAATACTTAAATTTAATTTCCAAAGTAACAATTTTCGTTTCAAATAAGTACTTTGGTACACATTTGCAATTTGCAAGAAACTGCCTTAAATAAAATTGTAAATACTTTGTGCATGGCTGAGATAGATCTATTTTCTTCTAGATTAAGCCAATGATGGCAAAAATGTGTCTCCCAGCCAAGAGGTCCAGACGTTTATGCTCTAGATGCTTTCACAATTGATTAGAAAACATTTTTTTTTTTCTCTTTCTATGACTTTCCACCATTTTCAATGATTAAAAAGATGAAGCTTAAGTTATTATTACTGTCCTGGATTGGCCCACTCGCCCCTGGTACCCCATACTTGAAAGTATTCTTGTAATTTCTAGAACCTTAATCCTGAAATGAGGAAGATAGTCCGCATGCAAGCTCTCAGGACGGCTTAATTAAGCAGAGGAACTCCACCACCATCTATCAACGTAATGTTAGCTTCATCATCAAACAGTACCGTCAAACAATGCGATACTGCATTTATAAAATGGTTTAACTTATTTAAGACGGTCAAAACATAACAGCTTCTTGGAAGCTGAATTGATATTTATATAATATTCTATTGAATTATGGAGCGAATTCTGGTACTTTAAATATCCATCGTTCGGCACTTTCATTGTTAGTAAGTTCAAAACTAGACTTATGTTCGAGTACGAAAATAAGTTATCAAGGGGGTTTTTATAAAACCCTTCCTATGTCAAAGTATATGAGACATGTGATCCAGCTTTACTTTTAGAACCCACAGTAACTCTGTATCATATGTAACAGTGATTTAAAATTTTGAGGTATTACCTATAAAAATAAAAAACTCAATTTTAATATTTCAAGTAGAGGATGTAGTGATTTCAAGATTATAAACTAGAATCAAATACTAGATTAATTTAAGACGTCACATCTAGTTTTACTCCAACCCTGTTCTTTAAATTTGACTTCCTTAAGTAATCGACCTCAGTCCTGCAGAGGCTTTTAAATTCTATTTGGATAAATCTTGGACGATTATTTATACAACAAAAATATTGTTTTCGTCAGTTTTTCAATAACTGTACAATCTCGTAGGGTCTCAAACTATTAGTCGGTGGATTATAGGTGCCCTAACATGATCCTAACCGAAAGTGAGATACATACAACTCTATTTATTATACATTCGACCAGACATGCGAGTACCTCTGCTGTACATAGGTGTTAATTAACTTTATCAGAGTCACAACTGGTTGGAGTGAAGCTTCCTCTATGTTTGCTAAATTCTATCAAAGATCAGTTTTGGAAGCTCCTAGGAATTTTATGCACATTATTTAATGAATAAATAAGTCAACAACAACCACGGTATTACTGAAACTCAAAACATAGTTGCAATATTATGTTGTAATATATTTACAATTTTATATTACAGTTATATAATTGTATTAATACTTTCTCAGAATGCTTACTTAACTGCTGTAAGCGACCTACTGTTTTTAAGTTTTTTATTTTCACAAGGTACCTTAGGTACCATGCAGAAGAAAGAAGCATTAGTGCTTCTTTATATCCATCCCTTCATTATGCACAAAATACTGTAATGCTTTCAAAGTCTACATATTGTAATCTTAATTTCGAGGACAAAGCGAAGTGTAATTGATAATTAAACGAACTTACCTTAAGTGAAGTTCTATTATAATTACACGAAGGCTTTGTCCGAAGAAATTAAGACCCTCCCTACCCTAATACCCCTACAGTATTATGTGCAGTAATCTAGCCTCTCGGAGGCTCCCTAATTTGTGTTCCAGGTTCCAGGTGAAGAAGCTCTCAACTAAATGACGTTTGACAATCTGTGACAGCAGACGTTGAAACCATTTTTTTTTTTTTTCTCTCGCTCATGGCTTCAACTTTAGTGGTATATGGCAGCACGATACGCTTTACTACATATTGTAATCTTAATTTCTTCGGACAAAGCCTTCGTGTAATTATAATAGAACTTCACTTAAGGTAAGTTCGTTTAATTATCAATTTTACGTCACGGGCATTGCCGCCATTTTGTGTCCGCGGTCAAATCAGGTCAAGGCCACGACATAAGCAGTCCGCCAAAATTGTAAACAAAATTACAAAGTTACTTACTCGTATTATTATAAATGTATTAACTAATGTTCTTAAAACTTTTCGTTCCCGTTAAATATGTATTATTTGTAAAATAAGTAGGAACCTACAATGCTAGAAAAGTTTGTAAGTGTTTTTGGTTTAACAAAGTGTTCAGTGCGAGTGCGATTTCAATAATTTAAAACTAATAACTAAGAGGCCTACTAAACTTTACAATGGCAGAAGAAAATGTAATTAGGGAGCTAACTAAAAAACGCAGTCATTTAAAGGCACGTTTGTCTAAATTTGCAGGTCATTTGATTGGAATAAGCTGTAAGACACTAAGCGCAGCCAGTGTGACTGAACTTCAACTGCGCATCGAACAAATGAAAGGTTTATAGGTACGATACTTATGACAACTTACAAACCAAGTTGGAGTGTATGTCGGAAGACGATCAGCAGCAGTTAGACGAAAGGTGTGAATTCGAGATTACCTATTTTAGTACAGATCGCGCCAAACTTCTAGTCCGCTCTGAAGTTGTTTCGCGCAGGGGTACAATCACGCACAAAATTAAGTTGATTTGAAACACTAAACCTCCACCATGACTGAGGAACTAATTTTGCAATAGAATATTATACTTAATAATAAATATTAATTATTGTTGAATTGTTATTCTAACATGATGTAAGTACGAAATGCCAAACACAGGTTTTATTCCAATATAGTTTTATTTTAAATTTACAATAGGGTATTACACCAATTTTTGAAAACTGATTAAAATCAATCTTTGGGCCGTAATTTACTACCAAAAATTTTATTTTAATTTTTAAATAGCGATAAATGGTCTAAATTCATGTTTAAAATTAGGACTTGACTTTGACGTGCGAAAACGCTAGCCGCCATGATGTTTCTTCGCGTGACGTCACTCGGATAGTAAACAAGTAAACAATACGTACAACATTTATCATTTAATCTGAAAATAATGAGTTCTGGTCCATATCATTGGTGTCTGGTTCCTGGATGCAAGAACACAAGTGTTAAAACGCCACAAAAACTATGGATTCAAGTGCAGAGTGATATCAAACTGAGAAATACTTGGTTAGAACTGGCTAGAAGAGATCCAAAATCATTATCCACAAAGACTAGACTGTATTTCTGTGAAGACCACTTTGATGTAAGTGATAAGAACTATAAATAGTAGAGTAATAATCTAACAGGACAGACAAAGAACTAAATATGAGGCTTAACCTCTTATTTAGTGGTTTTGTCTGCACCTAGTGCATTTATAGGTTAAGTTTTTGTACATAAGTTATGTAATATTATTTCATGTTTTAGCTGGAAAATTACACAGGGTATAAATTAATGGGTTCTGTCAAACGCATTCGGATGAAACCAAACTGCGTACCATCCAGAGTTGATTGCCAAGTGGAAGGGAAACATAAGTTAACACCAAGTGAACCTCGACCTGCATTTAACAAAAGGCAATGATTTTCTACCATAATGGAAATTGAAGAAACTATGAAGATAAGGAATGTGATATCTCATTACCTTCTTGTAGTCAAGGTACTTATTTCCTTTTGAGTTGTTTATTCAACATTGCCACTTAGACCGATATTACAAACATTGACTAAACTTTTCAATTATTTTCAGATTTTATGGGTCTTGAAATGATTAAGAATAATGGTAAAGCAGTACGATAGCACCAACTCAGGAACACAAATCCATTCAAGTCTGTCGGATGACACACTTTAATCGTTATAATAAATATTTAACTAAGAGTAATTGTTTTATTGTTTAGTTTAATAATATTTGTATGAAACATACAATAAAGTATAATTTATGAATTTCTCCATAATATTTCGGCATAAAGGTAGCAATAAAATATTTTTTTCTTTATAAAATGGATATATTTTGTACAGTATCTACAGAAATGGCAACTATTAACTATGAGTGCACGACGGGGTTTCGGTTCGGCGGTGTAACCACAAAAAAATGCAACACTATGTTTGCAACCACCTTCTGATGAGGCACAATCGTGGCACTTGACACTAGTCACAGATTCTTCCTCTTCATTAACAATACTGTTACTGGTGTTACTGCATATGGCTTGGTACGCACTTTATGTTCAGGGCATACCGTACACTTAACCAAGCATGTGTTTTGAATTCGCTTGACCTGCACATAGCCCATTGCGTCGTGTATTTAACATTTCTCAACTCAGCAAAACAAAAATCGGGATTGGACACAAAGAAGTTCGCCACCATTAACGAATCAATATTTGGCAGATTTGCACTATCTGCTTTTACAAAACCGTCTTCCATGATGAAGTTTTAATAATTTATCCAAAATAGTTTAAACAATGTAGACTAACAACCAAATAACTGAGAGAAATTAAAAATTTATCACAGAACACAAACGAAAAGTTACTTGTTTACTATCGGAGTGACGTCATATCGGATTCCAAAATGGCGTTTGCTGTTTTTGACATATTAAGAACAGATTAAAAATGTCGATTCTTAAAATTGAATTATTAAATTAAAACATTTGTTTTTGGCAAAATATCAACGTTTTTCTATTTATTTTGTTCAAAATCTATCACATAAATGCATTGTTATATTTTTTCTTACATGGTGTAAAATACCCTATTGTTTAACACCTGCAACATAGTTTGATAGACATATTTTTGAGTTACTTGAACAAGGCATGACTTCACTGTCATCATCGCCGTCACTATCTGATTCATGGTTAGAGTCTGCATCTTCACTCTCATCGTCGCTCTCCGATTCCGATTCGCTACCGGTCACTCTTATTATCATTTCTTCGGTTAATGTGTCTATTACGTGATCACTCTTTCTATATTCTTCTTCAATGTTTTTAACTTTGTTGCACAATGCCGTCCACTCTGATTCACCCATAATCTCACATTTTTCTCGGACGAGTTCCATGACATGATTCACATTCCAGCTTACATTTTTCTTTGCTACATAACCCTTTACAGCTGCCCAGGCCATTTCTATTGGATTTAAGTCTGGGTGATAGGGTGGAAGCCGTAATACCGTATGCCCACTCTCTCCTAGAATCCGGTCAATACAAAAATGTTTGTTTTCTTCCTTGTTTTTTTTAATGAGTTCATATAGCTGAGGTTTCAGCATCTCAGGACTGAAAGCAATTCCTTTCTCAGTGAGCCATGTCTGCATGTCAGATTTTTTTGAATTTGAGGTAGGGCAGTGCTCTTCCTGTTTATTATGGTAGGACGCATTGTCAATAACCACAACAGATCTGGGCGGTAGATTTGGGATCAACTGATTTCGCAACCATTTTTCATAATTTTGAAAATTCATATTGTCATGATAGTCTCCACTTTTTGTCCCCACCTTAAACATAAGGAGAGCATTAGGTACAAAACCGGCATCTGATCCGGCATGCACAATGACAATACGTTGCCCCTTTGAAATTTTTTTCTTAAGTCCCTCTTTCGAACCATCTCCCCAGGATCTGGAGCTGACATGAGTAGAGTCGACATACGATTCGTCTGTATAAATAACCGGCCTTCCTTCATCACGGTAACGTTTAATTTTTCTTAGATAATCTATGCGTTTCAACCGTATACTAGTTTGTTCAATAAGAAGTTTTCTGTTATCCTCCGTTTTTTTCCATTGAAACCCCATGCGTTTTAATATGCGTCGCAGGCTGGTTCCAGAACCGTCGAAATTTATGTCTTCCTTTAACTTTCTTAAAAGGCCCTTTACTGTCGGTAACTCTTTTTCGGTGTTATGATAATTGTGGACGCACCTTTTTATTACCCCTTCGTCAAAACTGTCAATATTAGTTATCTTCTTTTTTCCCGTCCTCTTCTTCCCAGAAGTCCGAAACACAGCTACGAATTCGGATTTGTTGGCTTCTGCATTAATTCTGCGCACCGTTTTCGTTGAAACTCCAGTAGCTTCTGCCACTCTTTTTTGCACGTGCTTAATGTCTATTTTTATGCCTTCGTCTGCTTCTTTTTGCATAAATTTCGAAACATTGTACACAATTTTTCTAGCTTGACGACGTAAAACCGTATTCCGGTTAGGCATTTTGTGATTTTGTTATTAAAGGAACAACAAAAAACGATAGTGGGACAAATAAAAAACCAAACAGGACTGAGCGTGGCTGTACTTCGCGACAAAAAACAAGCACATGTGCAATTCGGAAGAACACTGAACGCACACTAACACGCACGCACGGGTGATATACGTGCGGGGGCGGGGTAGTGGGGCGAGCCCTGCCCCGCCGCTTCCTACCGCTCCCCGCTCACACCTGTTTTTAGCTACTGCGACGCGGTTCGCGCTGTGTTCAGAGCGGACTAGAAGTTTGGCGCGATCTGTACCATCGCGGCAGCTAAGGAATTGGTATGTAAGCACAAACAATTAAACGGTGATGACGAAAATATGGGTAATACACGCCGCTCGCAAGTGAAATGTAAGTTGCCCACGATTACTTTGCCTAAATTCGATGGATCCTATAATACATGGCTAGAGTTTCACGATACATTTGAAAGTCTTATTCATAAAGACGATTCAATAGACGATGTCAACAAATTTCACTATTTGCGAGCATCGCTACTAGGCAGTGCCGCTTTAATCATACAATCTTTGGCATTATCCGCTAGTAACTATCAAATTGCATGGCAGTTAGTTTGTGACAGATACAACAACAAAAGACTGCTAGTTAACAATCACGTTACAGCTTTATTTAATATGAACCCTATTCAAAGAGAATCAGCTACACTTATTCGTTATATTATAGACACCTTGTCGAAAAACATTCGAGCTTTAGCGACTTTAAACGAACCCACGCAGTACTGGGATACATTGTTAATTTACATAGCCTGTCAAAAACTCGACGATGTGACCCGCCGTGAGTGGGAAAATTATATACCTTCTTGCGAAGGAATTACTTTCGATAGCTTCATCACGTTCCTTAGAAATCGAGCAGATTTGCTGGAGACGATAGCGATGGGTCAGGCAGAGCCGCGCTCGTCCTGGCCAGCGGCGCCCACCGCCGACGCCTCCGCGGACTACGCGCACTCCGCGGCACAACCGATAAAAGAGTGGTGTCACGTAGGAATTAGGCCCCAAGAAAACTATACTGCAAATAAGAAACAACAATATTTACCTGAGTGTGCGTTATGTAGGCATAATCATTGGCTTTACGAGTGTCCTAGCTTTCTCGCCTTACCAATTAAAGATCGTGTAGATCGGGTTCAAGAAATGAGACTTTGTATGAATTGTTTAAAACCCGGTCACAGCTTAAATTATTGTAGGCGGGGTACTTGCAGGTTATGTGTGGACCGTCATAATACTCTCTTACACCTAGATGTGTGTAACACCTAGTGAAACCAATACTAAATACTCGTACCACTGACATCGATTGTGACATAGACCAGCCGTTAGATAGTCCAAAACAAAGCAGCAATAGTGGTATCTTGCAGTCAGCAAACAACATAAAACATGGCCAAGTGCTACTCTCAACTGCATTGGTGAAAATATACGGTCGAAACAATACCGTACACGTAGCACGCGCCTTACTAGACAACGGTAGCACATCTAGTTTTATGACGGAAAATCTGTGGAAAAAGCTTAATCTACCCACCAAAAGTACATCCGCTACAATGTCAGGAATAACTAATGCTAATTCAAAACTAAATAAATCTTGTCAGGCCAAACTAACATCAATGAATGATAACAGCTATGTTATTCAGACTTCTTATTTTGTACTTCCGGAAATAACTACAAACTTACCTTTGCATGAAGTTGATTTAACAACACTAGACTTACCTCAATATCTCGTCCTAGCTGATCCTAACTTCAACATACCGGGTACTGTCGATCTTCTCATCGGTGCCGATATTTATTGGAGATTACTAGAGAATGGTAGACTGATGATGGGTCGAAACAAGCCCACGATCTACGAAACCAAGCTAGGTTGGGTAGTGTCTGGCTCGTGTTCAAATAATACTGATCGAAGCAGCGTACGTCGCAATGTCGTACACACAAACCATTCAAATGTCGAATTGACGCGAGTTCGCGAGTTAGATGAAACACCAACAGTAGCCTATTTCAATGATAACACCAGGTCCATGGTAAGTTATCCACAAGAGCTGCCGACAACGGCGGTGGGATATTCTTACGAGCGAGCCAAACAATACTTCCAGGTCAATCTTGAACGTCAACAAGTAATGAAGGCTACAAGTAATAGTAACATGTTACGGTATCCTGACTTTCGTCCTTGTCAAGCGACTAAACTACTTGATTCTCAGCGATATTTTGCTAGTAAGACGTACTTTAGAAAAATGCATTTCTAGGGACAACATAACAATTATTTTATATGTGGCATATTATACGCGTTCTTACTATTTACAATTATTCGCAAGACTTTTTTTAAATTTAATACTTAATAAATTCCTTGTTACTTGAAAACTAATTAATTTCAGAGATATTGGTGCTATAAATCAAACGCAGCATTAAAAACTTTGAAAACAACATTTGATTTCATCCTACAATTCATATTGATCAATTCGAGAATACCAAATAAATACCTTTTCATATCATTTTGTCAAAGCTACTTCATCAATTAAATGTACAGAGGCGCACACATCAACCTTTACAAAACCATTGCAAAATGGGTCTAATGTCAGCCGCAGAAGGTGCCCCTATGTAAAGGTTGACCTGTGCGCCTCTGTACCTGACTATTCCATACGGGTCTCTAGCTATAATTTATATTGCAAGTTATTTTTTCGATTCCATAAATAGGATTACGTACCGGTGTATAGCACTATGTATTTATGTTTGTACTAAATACGTAGTGCAACTCTAGCATCACTCGTGGGCGTGGGCAACTTACCTTAACCACGAGTCTACCCCTTTGCTTTACTCACCCGTCAAACCCAATTCCCGCTTCGCGGCTACAACTGCTGCGCAAGATTAAATGTTTGTGTGTGCACCCTTTCCTTGCGTCTTTATTAATTCAACCGCCGATTAATGCCTATATCACAGCTTTTCGTCGATCAAGTTGACCGTCACAACTTTCCGTCTGATGTATACTCCGATTGCTACTTGTTTTACAGACTGTAGAGCGTTTGAAAACGAATTATTTCAATTAATGTAAAGTTGTTCGAGTTTCATGCACACACTTTGTTTTACCATTTTCACCTTATTGGACGGTCTAGGAATGTAGCGGTGTGCTAGTTTGTACTCAGTATGGGACACCACCGAGTTAAAGTTCTAGATTACTATCATTTTATGTAGAGATTAGCAATTTGTGCCAAATAGAAGCTGTTCTCCTATTTTACTCCCGGACGTTTAATCTCATTTCCTACAATCCCAACCGGTTGTCACCCTTGGCCGTCATCATCCGAAGCTCGCTGACAGATTCACGACACCGTTTACACGTCCACTAGAACTCTTTCACGCTACCATCGAATCTTTGCAACCGACAGCATACAATTTCAACATTTAGATTGCAAGTCAAATCAATCCAAAGGATAGCTAGCAGTCAACATGGTGAAGACATCAAAGAAGACTAAGTACTTACTGGAACACTAACAAGGGAGCCAGAAGAAATGGCCAGGGCTAACCCAATGCAACTAGTCAAGAAGACCAATCGTATCGCCGACATTGTACTGCAAAATATGATATTTTCTAGCAGACATATCAAGCTATTAGGTACCTATGTAACATCTGTTGAAAGACACAAGCCTTTCAACGCGGGGGAGCATGTTGGAGAAACAAAACTCCTTACGATTTTCTTTTTAATTTTTATTTTTTATCTGTGCTCGGCGCGAAAAAAGAAGACAATTGCCATCTGAACTCAAGAACGAGAGACGACTGTAATTCCTAAATTCTATTTTTATTACAAAACTATCAAGAAAATTTACTATTTTTATTCCAAGTTACTACCAAAGCATTCTTTACTTCAAGATTTATACAGACAGTGTTATCTAATTTTCGGAGAATTGACGTCATACTCGTCTAACAAAGTAGAGCAAAAGTTATTAAATAAATAATTAAATCAATGTCAGACACTTTAAACGGAGGGGAAAAACATTTTGAAAGACAAATAACGTATTTAATGTTAGTCAGTTAATATTTAACCGAAAAATTGAACCTTTGGTCTGGCGCCAACAGACCATAAACATAACATTAGTGGCCTTTTATACGTCCAACTGCTGGGCACAGGCCTCACCTCAACTATGAGGTGGAACAAGCCATACTCCAACACGCGGGCTCAGTGTGGATTGTTAGAGGGGTGTAAGGTTAGTGAGCAACCTTAATGTCAGATGTTATCAAGCCGCCATAAGGCCTCTGACTAGGCTTAACGGCTGACATCTAGCGACGTCAACCGGGACCAACTGCTTAACTTGTCTTCCTAACCACAGAGATGCCCGAAATACACATCACTAAATTTCGGTCGGGGTGGTCACCCATCCCATTTTCGACCCGGCGTGTGTTGCTTTACAACAGCGATCGTCGCCGATCACTGTCACAACTGCGCCACGGGCACCTCGCACTTCCAAAATACCGCCCTCAGATCCGAAAAACTTCAATCAAAACTCAATTATGTTCCCGGTGGTCCACCAAAAATAATGTGTCGGAACTGAACAACTTTCACACGTATATCCCTTTTTTAAATTTAAATAATATCGTAAGGACTGGTCACTAAAAGATGGGTTCTGTACTAACATTATTGTGTATAGCAGATTCATATAACAAATACTTAGGTTTTTTTTATTTTCGCATTAGGGATAATACATTATCTTCTTCATAAGATAGGAAGCTCAGTAAAAAACATTCGGTCTTAGGCTCAGGCGGGACTCGAACCAGCGTCTACCAGTGCAGCCGCCTAGAATGCGGAAGACGCTGGTTCGAGTCCCGCCTGAGCCCAAGACCGTTTTTTAGGGTTCCGTACCTCAAAAGGAAAAAACGAAACCCTTATAGGATCACTTTGTTGTCCGTCTGTCCGTCCGTCTGTCAAGACCCTTTTTCTCAGGAACGCGTGGAGGTATGAAGCTGAAATTTATATCAATTACTCAGGTCTACTGTCCCTTGAAGCTGTGAAAAAATTAAACTTCAAAGCCAACGCAATCAAAAGATACAGCCGTTTATGCCGCAAATTTTCGACACTTGCAAGGGAATCAAAACCTACAGGGTGCTTCCCGTGAACTCAGAATCTTGAAATTAGGTACGAAGCAACGTCTTATAGCATAGATAAAGGAAAAAATTACGAAAACCATAAATTTTTAGTTACATCACATAATATATATTTTTTTAATTATTTTAAACTAACTACCCATTTCCTCATAAACGCGTAGAGGTATACCATAGTTATGACTCGATTGTCGTAATGAACGAACTTTGTAAACCTTGCAGGTTTGTACGGAACCCTCGGTGCGCGAGTCCGACTCGCACTTGGCCGGTTTTTTTTCTGGCTTCCTATCTTTAGGTAACAAATAGTTTTGATTCTCACGCTGCATTTGCCAAATAATATAATAAGGTTATTTATTAATTGGAAATGTGATGTTTTTCGCATTTAAATCACCACTGATAGTGATGAAAAAACCGTTAAAACATAGCTATGGGCTCTCTACTTACTTACCGACTATATAGATTAAAAATTGCATGGCGACTTGTTGAGATGAAGACTTCTAAATTCTCCGTTCACCATGACTGCAAATTTTAGACACGTGGGAATTATTCGAATCTAAGTGTATGTTAGTTAAACTGCTATATAAAGAAATGACGGGATTCCAGTTCCGTTTCGTGATTTCCATTTTCCACAGTGTAAATAATTCTGTGAATTTTGTACTTCCCTATGTTTAACTGAAAACTTATCGATTTATTAGGATAAGCCAATGTTGTCCAACTACGTCATAAACTGAAAGGAACATGTTCCTCATCGGTGGAATTACGTTGTTGTAACACTATCTATATACTTAACTTAAATACACACATCAAAAGTGTCTAGGGATATCTCAAGCATTTTCATACAAAGTATAGCTATTGGGGAGGCTGTAAAAATTAAAATATTGATACCAACGTAGAAATTTTTAGGACACAGAAACTGCTATATCTGCCCTTTCATATTGTATAAAGAAATTCATTGTGGTAGCATTATTGTACAATCGTAAGGACGTTAAAAAAAAGACAGATTTTTCTTTTAAAAGGTTTCAAAATTTTAGCAAAATCAAAGATATTAGATAATGCTCAGCATTATCTTAGAATAACTCGAGGAAACAGGCATAAGATAAAGGTTAAGAATATTACAAAAAAAACGTTTGATTTTGCTAAAATTTTGAAACCTTTTAAAAGAAAAATCTGTCTTTTTTTTAACGTCCTTACGATTGTACAATAATGCTACCACAATGAATTTCTTTATACAATCTGAAAGGGCAGATATAGCAGTTTCTGTGTCCTAAAAATTTCTACGTTGGTATCAATATTTTAATTTTTACAGCTTCCCCAATAGCTATACTTTGTATGAAAATGCTTGAGATATCCCTAGACACTTTTGATGTGTGTATGTTAACTTAAGTTGTTGAATATGTCTGAAGTATTTAGGAAAACCTGGGAAAACCGACCTCTTTACAAAAAGAACAAAATCAAACAGAAGAAAACAAAAGAGTAAATTAAAAGACTGTCTTACTTGTTTCCGATTTAATTGACGGTTCATTTGAAATGCGACCCTGTCAATTTAGTATTACAATAATGTCAAACTGTCAAAACCTTCTCGAATACTGTGATAGCAGTTACCACACATAATAATGATGACGCTGACTGTACAATATTTCAATGTTTAGTATACTAAATAAGTAATGATAATGAATGAATGATTTAGCTATCACATTTCAGACCCACAGACCCCTAAAAGCACCAAGGTGTTCATTACCCAAATTGTACCACGCGTGAAGCCCCACCCCCAGGGGGATTCGAAGAAAGGTGTCTGACAGGCCGACAGCACGCGAGGCAACCTCCATTTGGGGGCTGATCTCTCAATTTGAGGACCTCCGTGAAAATAATTATTTTTGGGGAACACTTTAAAGAAAACAATTACATTTGGACGTGAAATATATCTAAAAGAAAGGTTAATTGCATAATTGAAGCTATCTTTCTGAAGTGTACAACAACCAATCCAAAAAGCAAGACCTGTATTTTTAGTATTTCGTTTTTTGTTAGCAACTTGTACGTTAAATTTTTATACAAAGCCTTTTCTGGATGGTGGAAAACAAAATATAAAAAATAAGAAACACTAGTTTAAACATTCTAAATTGAATTGAGAATCTCAATTGATGTGGAAAATAGTATCGGTCATCATAATCTGAATTTAAGGTTTTTTATTTAAGGTTAAGGTTATTTCACCAAGATTTTACCCCTGGGCTGCGGCCGTGTACGCTACTTCAACTATTCAAATATACTTGACATTTATTAATCAAAAAAACTAGAACAATAAATAAACAGCAAAATATTAGCTATGCCTGTGTTTAGACTCCACAAACATTTGTTCTAGAAATAGAACGTTCATTTCTCGGGCAGAACCAGATTGTGCTAAAACGGATTTAGGTGAACGGGTTTTGTATTGAAAACAAAATTCTTGACGTTTTTGCAACATGGCTTTCAAATAACATTAAACAATGTGAAACTAATTATGATGAAGAAAATAACAACTTCATTTAAAAGAGGGGCGAGCACTTTATACAATGAAATAAAGACATTCCAAAAATAGACTATACATTAGAAATTAGAAATATAGAATATACATTGATTTTCGTTTTTATAGGCAAGCGGGTCCAGGGTTTTGAAGTCCATCTCAACCTGAGTCTTGCTGAAAGTCTAACCCCCAAATTCACAAACGCAAATCAAGGTTGAGCATCCCTCGGAAGTATAGCTGTCCCTTTCAGTTCTATTGACATTTTACGGGACAGCATGAGCTTGAGAGCGTGCTTAGCGTTGATTGACATTTGTGAATTCAGGGCTAAGTAAGAGTGTCGTTGCCCAGTAGTGATTGGAACCAGCGGCCCCGAGTTCAAATCCTTTCGGAACCCCTACTCTGTATTCATTGTACCTCCGCAAAAATGCCCTGATCCAAACAGGCATTCGTATGACCAGGTACCTAGCTCCAAAAATGAAGACATACATGAGCTGCTGAAGTGTTTCCACAGCAGCATAACTTGGGCATCTTCAAGACGAGAGTGAACAGCCATTTGTTTGGCCGGCATGTGCCAACTTAGACCGCATCAACACTTAAGATCTGGTGAAATTTTAGTCAAAATACTTGAACATAAAAAAAACTAAACTTAATCTACAGTATACCGAATCGTAGCGTACTACGTGCGTACACGCAAGTGTCGGCAGACTTCCACACAAAAACTATTTGCGGACCTGTCATTGTGAATCATACAGGTTTTTTGGCTGACTCTGATATATTATTCTTAGTTAAATTCTTGGAAGAGTGGAGTTACGACAGCTTTTGAATATGTTTTTATGTAATTTGAACTAACTATTACCGATGAAAGCTATTTGGACCGTACCATAACCACAGGAGTATTTTGAAAATTGACACTTATAAAATCGTTTTAAAACTTTAATAATATCCAAGTTGTTAGGATCGAACCTAAGACGTAATATTTTTGCTTAAATATAATCTATATAACATGGTATTCCCTTGTTACTTTTATCTAATGCAATAGTTTATTAAAACATAAATCTGAACAGGAAAATTGATAATATTTATATTGCAACTTATGTCTACGTCTTTGTTTATGTTTTAACTTATGTAAGAAACGATTACTGACAACTTGTCATATTTACACAAGAGCGTATGTTATGACTTAACACGTAGTATAACTTTATGTGAGTCTATTTCTGTTACAGGTATTGATAATATTAATATTTTGTCTATACTTATTATACATACATAAACGGCCTTTATACGTCCCACTGCTGGGCCCAGGTCTCACCTCCACTATGAGGTGGATAGAGCCATACCTACTCCGCGGGCTCAGTGCGGATTGTTGGAAGCGTGTAAGGTTAGTGAGCAACCTTGGTGGAGCCTGAAGGCCTAAGACTAGGCTTCACGACTGACATCTAGCGAACCAAGTGCTCAATGTGTATTATTATAATAAGTAACATTTGTCTATACTTATTATACCTACCTCCAATGTGAAAGCGAAAATTGTAAACTTTCCCACCGTATGCGATCAACGGCGTGATAAGCTATCTATTTTAGAACACTCCTAATTGAGTAGAAAAATAATTATTACAAGTTATACAATACTGTTGACGGAACAACTAAATATAAGCTTACGTAACTTAACTCCCTTTGCCTTGTCCTGTGGTTTATTCCCTAATATTTTTTTCCCAATCTCTAACGCCCAAGCCAATGATAAACTATCATATGAACAATTTCCGACCTAGTTACATTATCACTATGGAGAAATAAAGGATGTGAACTGCAATGCAAGTTTTTTAGGGTTCTATGGTGAAATTGTAGTAGAATTTTTTATGCCATAGAACCGCCTCCAGCTATCTTAGAGCTTCAGTCTGACTTATAGCTGTTTAGGACATTTCGGCCATTATACAGACTGCAGTTGTAAAAGAGCCATCTTGCCTGAAAACTAATAAACTACCCTTTTATTCATAAAAACTTAAACAGCTCTTCAACACCTTATTGACTTTTGTATCGTTTTGTACCTTTCATTCTTGTTACTGCTGCCATTTGCGAGTAAGTGACAAATACGTTAATTGCATAAACTATGCTTTAGCGTTTTATGAATAGGGGGGTTTGTCAATAGGCATCTGCATTGACATAATATTAAAGTGGTTAGCTATACAGTTAATTTTAACACTTCTTATTTAACTGTAGCCATACGAATTGTACATCACAGTTACACTGAACGTGTGTTACGTTAATTTGAAATCGGAAATGCTTAGGTATTGTCAATCATAACAGTGCACATCTATCAATACTACTTTAATACTATAAGTAAATATCGATATCACTAACTAAAATGGTCAGAATTCTTATTGCTTGTGACCACAATATAGGATGAGTATTATGCTGACGACTATTATTATGTCTCACTCTTACGGCGCTGCACTTCGACACAGTAAACATAACAGTAGGTTATCTAAGGCTGCCCGCCGAGTTATTAGCCTAGCGTGCTCACAGACTCGCGGCACAGCCCGTACGTACTGCCGCCACCTTATTCCCCCATATGTTATGCTAGCGTGTGCGTGAAACCGCGTGCCGACAAAGCACACATTCAAACCGAGAGCGGCACGTTTGTATGTAGATATTTTACTGGTCTCCGTTTACTGTGACTTCGGTGATAAAAAAGTTTAACTCATTAATAATGTATCAGCAACACAGTTCAACATCTCAATTCCCACATTCGTAAGCAAATTCTTGGCATACTCGTATTTCTAGACGCTTTGACGCCGGGTCTTGAAATATGGCCCGTTCCTGGAACTATGGCATCACGTGTTGCTAAGTGTTAACTATGTATATTTTACAATTTAAATTCTTATTTAGTTTATATCGATACTTATTGGTACTTTTAAAATTGGACCTATACTTAACCAATGACCAAAGATATTAAATCTTTCGTTATTGGTTTCGGACCGACAAGGGCGGCCATATTGTTTTTCACGGCTGTCAAGTAAAAAAGGGTTTCTTGTGGTTGAATGTTAAAAGTTTGAAGATGTTGTTTATATTGATTGTTATTGATTATATCTCTGAATACAACGAACCGTGTTTGGCTTCTGTTCTTAATAGTTCAGAAGCGGAAGAACCTGCTGAACGGCTTGCAGCCTTATTTCGGTCACGTGAGTAAATGGCAGAAAGTTGGTAAGTGTTCAATTGTCGTCTTTTATCGTTATTAGGCTGAAAATTCGAACCACAGTGTAAACAGTGTAGTTCCAGGTATATTATTCTGTAGAACAAGTAATTACAATCTATGTTGAAAGAAACAAACAGCAGTCTGAAGAAATGGTTATTCAGACCACTTCAAACAAACGAAAACGTCTTTATTCAAATAGCCCTGTTTCAAAGTAGGTACTTTTAATCAAATTGACAAGTCTAATCAACGTAACATACAAAAAAAAATTGACATGAATACAATATCACGAATTGTATACATTAAAAACTGTTCTTGTATCGGAAAGGTGCATCTGTGTGAGAGTTGCTCTAGTAAACATGGTTCTCTGTTTTGTTTATACTATCCATAGTTGAAAGGTAATAATTACTAAGCCTCTATTGTCCAATGTTCTTATAATAATGATATTCTTTACTTTAAACTCATACAATTTTACAAAAACCATTGAAGCGGCATTTCACATTATTTCTTATAACCTAAGAACTATATACCATTGGCATGCAATAAATAACTAAATGTCAAGCCTTTACTGTCTGTCTGGCTGCCTGTCTGTTGCCAGGCCATTCAGAATCAGAATCAGAAATATCTTTATTCAAATGGACCTGTTACAAGTGCTTTCAAATCGTCCAAACCTTAATCAAACAAACAAAAATACACATAATAATAGACTTAAAATACTATGATAGAAATAATAAATAAATACACAGTATACAAAGAATGTGACTCAACCACCGGTGTCAGAAAGTTTCTGTACTGAGAAGAACCGACAAGAGACTCAGCAGTTACTCTTTTTAATATGTTCTGTACAATAATCTGTTAGTAAATTACAATTTTATTAAGTACATATACAGTTATACAATTCAAAGAAAATAGTTAGTGCCCAAAATTATGTTAAATTATTAAATGCAATTAGCAATATTGTTTAGAAAAGTCTACTGGTTAACAACATTAAAAAAAAAGGAGTTTGGAGGTTCCCATGACATGTGTCTACTTAAATTTTCACAGAATATGTAGTTGTATATTACCTCTTAAAATAAAAAATTAAATAAAAATGAAGTAAATATGAAATAGGGGCTCCCATACAACAAACATAATTTTTAAGCAAGTTCTCTATGAAGGTTTGGAACACTATGTTCCAGTTATGTGCGAGTCCGACTCACACTTACTCAGTTTTTACAATATACATAAATCAGTATGTGTATCAGTGTATGAACTTGAAACATAATAGCTATAGCATGCCAACATGCCAAGAAAATATATTAGTGTCTTCACATATAAGTATACCTAGTTGTTGATATTACAATAGTAAATCAGACACTGTAGGGAGCAGAGAGGTTATTCTTAAGCATTTCCATCCATGATTCAATGTTTGGTGGTGTGCCATGTGGTACTTACCTAGTCAATGCAATTGTAAATGTATTGCAGGGCTACAATTGGAATTTACTAATTTCCTTATTAGGTTCCCAAGGGAGGCCCGCGCGCGGGGCCTATAAACTTATCTAGTGGCTCACTCCTGAAGAGCGAAAGTTACTTGTGTGTCTGCTGCCTAACCGCAAAGCACTATGCCATATGACATGGCCTCACTTACTGTGGAGGCGGCTGTAATAGGCCATGGCATTATTTTTCTAATGGCAAAGTGGCTGAGCTGGGCCTGGCCAGAGAGTTTTGTCAAATTAGGAGTCCATTGCACTTTTGAACCTTTCCAGTTGTTCCGGAAAAGACTGGAGCTCACGAGCTCCACTTCATCATCACTGTTTTTTAAATCTATGTAGTACCTATATGCAATTTCAAATAAACACATTTGATTTTCTTCGCATTTAGCTGCAGATTGTTAACTGTAGACCAATGTAATGCAATACTTAATATCTTGTTGCATTTCATAATAAATAAATATTGTAAAAGATAGTATTAGCTAGTTCAGATTATGGACCCTGTTGGGCACGGCATGTTTCGGTAGAAGAAAGGAAGAGCATAATAATTATAAAAGTATTGGAGTTTCTATTCATCATTATTATCTATAGATAGAATTATTTACATTACTTCTATTGTTAATTGTTAAATTATTAAAATTCCTGCAGTAACTTTTTGCAAAAGGAAAAACTTGAGTTAGGCAGTGGAGTTGTTAAATTTAATTTCATTCTTAATGGAATTTGGTAGTTTATTAAATATGTTTATGGACATCACAAAAGGGCTGGAGGAGTGTTTCTGAACAAATTTGCATATTTCTAGAATGAAGTAGTGTTTAGCAGAAATTTCTATGAAGGATAGAGTTGGTATTTTAGTTCTTGGAAATGCGGTTCACAAAGTGTGTGTGTGTCTGTTCCCTCTATGGTTACTAAGATTCCAGTTTCTTTTGTTGGGTAAAAATTGATAGTCAGTGCTGTTTTCCCATGGGATAATGCCATAAGTATGCCACGATTGAGCATAGGCGTAATAAGTGACGAGTGTTACTGATAGACCTTTAGACTTATTCTCTTCTCATAGGGCATATGAAATGCTTGATAATTTGTCCCTAACCTTTTAACGTGTGGTTTGGACATGCGTTTGTAGGCATCTCATTGACATCGACAAAAACGTTTCAATCCCGTCAACGGTAAGACTAAGGATGTGTCATCTGCAAACGATACTACAACTCATTGCATTTGGTTTATTTAACTCACTCACTATCCTCTACCTGAAGATTGTCTGGGAGAGATCGCTCTCTAGCGATAAGACCGCCTTAATTGTTCTCTGTAATTTATTTGAAATGTAATGTTTTTGTACAATAAAGAATATCTATCTATCTAAGTCACACGGGTCTAGGGTTCAGTTTGCTGCCTGATCTGAAAAGTAGTATTATTTTAGTATATCTCATCAACACGCATTGAAGATAGCTGCTTAGTGGGCAGCAATTGCATCCATATTATGACTGATGGCTTTTACCGAAATATACCAAAGATCGGTGGTATTTTTTTGAGTTGATTGAATTGGAGGATTTTGATAGGTCAGACAGGTCTGCGTATTTAAATTTTGAAATAATGTCACATGCTGCAATGCTGCTTTAAATTAATGATTTGGTCAAAGTGACAAGCCAAATCTGGTTCACACCTTAGTGTTATCTAACAAATCTGCATTTAAGTCGCCACAGACAACTTTAGGCTTGGATTTAGCAATCAGATTTTGGTCCGCTGACGCCGTACAGGATAACTCAACGATTCTTCCTCACAAGGGCGCTGGATAATTTGAAGTTGTTATTGACACCAGTGATACGTTTAACTTGTTAAGCTACTGTCCAGGGATGGCGCTGTGTGGAATAATGTTCAGTATCTTAAAAAAAAAAAATACAAATTTATAAATTCAAATAAAAAAAAAAAAAGGCAATCCTTTATTAACAAAAGTCTTTGTTACAGTACATAGCCGAGTTTTCCCCTATACGTAGTCTGGGACACTAGTATACAGTTCCTTACGGTTGACTTAACCCCCACGTCCGTGTAACAGTTTTTCACCCCCATCACGCCGGGTTAAAGTTGATTTAAGGATGAAAATAAATTACATCTTGGCTAACAGCTAACAAAAATGATAATAAATAAAATGTCAAAATAGGCAATCTTATGCCAATGTGCCTCATGTTATGTGCATTATTTTATGGGTTCAATGTGTGCTCGCGTATGTGTGTGTGTTCGCGTATGTGTGCGTGTGAATGTCAGAGTTTGTGTCTGTTTGTGTGAATGCATGGGTGGGAGTGTATGCGTAGGTGTGTGGTGCCTGTATGCCCTACGGATCGGGTTCCTTGGGATCGGTATAAATAGTCCGCATACATGTACTTATTTTAATTAATTCTTGTGGAAGAAGAGGAGGAAGTTGAAACTCTTGCAGGTGTAAGATAGCATGAGAAATATTTCAAGTATTCTATTAATTTTATTGTATATAAAGGCAGTCTGAACCTTATCTAGGCAACCGAACGCAATACGTGCAGCAGTGACAGGAGCAACCGCATCTTTCGTTATTTTGTGGCTCAGGTTAATATAAAGCAGAGTTCTGTGGCAGGTTAAGATGAGACTAAGGATATAAAGTTTTCTGAATGTGAGGAGGTTCCACTCATTCTATAAAGCATGTCATTTGGAAATCGGTATGGTTTGGAGTAGATGACTTTGATATCCAGATGAGTTTCCTAGTGCGGTTTGTTAAGAGTTCCAAGTTTGAATGCCAGTTAAGACATTGATCGAACATTATATCTAGGTATTTAGTTTTGCTGACTTTACAAATTGAATACTAGAGCAGTTGCAGTTTTGGTTTCCTGGGTTAGAGCATGTGTAAATTTTAATGGTATAGTTCTGGTCAGGCTGGGATTTATTGGAAAGAGTGAAGCGCGAATGAAGACGTAGGTAGTTTTCTGGGTGTTCAGGGTAAAAAGTTTATGTCTGGGCCAACTAGATACGGAGATTAATCCCCTCTCAGTACCCTCATCAAATAGATAGAGAAATGAAATTGTTGGGTTTTGTTATTATGTGCATCTATTCTATAATAATATGTTGTTAACAAGTCACATCTAGATCATTTCGTTAGATGCACGTAAGCTGTAGGTATATGACTTGCCTTGAATGTTTTGTGCCGTAAACAACATGATGGGAAATTCCATCAATTATAGTTCAGATAAAATTAAGATTCTTTAGCTTTTCCTCTATTGTACCACCTCCAGACATTAATTCGTTAAGCGTCAGTTTTAGTTTCGTGTGTGTATGGGGGTTGGATTTGAATATTGTGAATTGAATTATAACATCATCTACATTGTGATATTACGAAATCTTTAGTAGAAGTAATCATATTTTTGATTGAAATACATAATCAAACTTCAGCTCTTATTTCCCTAACCCTTTCTGCGTTGAGGGTTATTCCAAGTAAAAGTACACCCATGACTACCCTGTTGATAAAAAAAAACCTTGGGTGAGATTCGCTGAGTTGGAGTCTGCAAGTTATTATGAGATTAGCGAACAAGCTAGTTTCCTGAAAATAACCTTAATTCCTAGATCGTGACAATCACTAATGCCTTGTTTTCCTATCCTCTGATAGACTGTGATTGGTGACACCGTGTGGACATGACATTCAGCGCTGACCAGTGGCGCCAGAGGCTGCGTTGCAGCTTGCAGCGAGTCAAGACCATCGCCATGCTCTGAGGTCGTAGCTTCTGGTGCGGGCAAGCGATGGCACTCTGCGGCGAGTCAAGAACATCACAATGCTCTGATTTCGTAGCTCTTGGTAGAGGGCAAGCGATGGCATTCTGCGGCGAGTCAAGAACATCACAATGCTCTGAGTTCGTAGCTCTTGGTAGAGGGCAAGCGTTGGCATTCATAAAATGATCATTTCAGTGTACCGGTCTGCGGTCGTAGCTCCTAGTGTGGGCAAGCGATGCTGGTCACTACTGACTTACTGATGACTTACTGACTGACTGATATCCGTTGCTGCTCCTGATGTGGACAACAGAAGGCGCCGCCTTCCTGCCTGCCTGCCGAGGGCGAGTGGTGCCCGCCGCCTTCCTGCCTGCCTGCTAAGGGCAAGTGGTGCCCGTTGCCTTCCTGCAGAGGGCAAGGGGTACCCGTCGCCTTCCTGCCGAGGGCGGGTGGTGCCCGTCGCCTTCCAGCCTGCCTGGCAAGGGCGAATGGTACCTGTCGCCTTTCTGCCTGCCGGCCGAGGGCAAGTGGTGTTTGTCGCCTGCTTGCCTTCCTGCCGAAGGCAATTGTTGCTCGTGGCAAGCAACCTAAACGCATCTTTAAATAGTGAATGTGAGTGAAAAGTGAAGTGAAAATCTTATCAGTGGATTTATACGTGTGATAATAAATCAAGTGATCTTCATAGATATCTGTAGACGCAATTATTAGTGATTTATGTTTAAGTTAACTTGCTATTGTTAATATTTTTTTAAACCTGTTTTCACTAATTAAAATAATTCTTGGTCCGAATGTGGTCATTCGGTTAAGTAGAATGGCCGAAACATAAAATAAAAATTGTTCTTACAATTGAAATGTTTATGAATTTTTAAAGAAAACAAAGTTAAATTCAACAAGCCATCATTTAATTTTGTGAATGGTCCCTCTTTTTGTTTTATTATGCAAATGTTGTATGAAAGAAACAGGTTTAGAAAAAAAATGTAAACGTGAATGCTAAGACATTATCTAATGACCTCTTTAGTTACCTTACCGTGGCTTGTAGTTGTGTTCAAGTTAATAACTGAATAATCTTAATTGTGTAGCTGATATCTCTTGGTAAACATTTAAATTTGTAATTATGTATGTGTTTCACCAAACGTAGGACACGAGTGCATGACCGTTGAGTCTGTTCTACATATAAAACAACTGCATTTCGTGGCAGTTTCAGATATGCCGCTACAAAGTGTTGGAACAACATTCCACCACCGATTAGAAATTTGTCATCCGTAAATAGTTTCAAACGTAAACTCAAACTGCATATTCTATGTGTTCAAAAATCTGATGGCGGTATTTGAAACATAACTTTTCTAACGTAGGTTGCTGACAATACCTTGCCTGATTTCGTTGTTTATAACTACTTGATTGTCATTTGTTGTCCTTTTCGCAGGGCAATCGCTTTGTATGTTCTTTATTGTTTTTTTATTTTTTTATTATTTAATTTTGTACCAAGGTACCGCAGAATATCAGTGTTGTGGTGTGGGTTTGTAATCTATACTGCAACACTATGCTGTAAAAAATGTAACTATAAAACTGTGAAATGTATGCACCAATAAACGTTATTCTATTCTTTATGTAACATCAAGCATATGTACATCACTTGCTTTCCTTGTTTAACTATTTAGTATTAACCTTATTACTTATTTACCTATATTTTCTTCATACTAAATGACTGATTCGATTTTTAGGAGATTTTAATTGGGGTTACTGACTATGTAGATAAAAATATCTATAAATAGGAATATTATAATTGTTGCAATTTTGATTAGAATAAAATAATTTATTGCAAAACCATAATGTTATATAAAAGTGTTAAATTGTTGATTAGTTAGGTGATTGGTGTTAAAATAAATGTATTTTAAGTTTAGGAGCCCTGAGTCAGTGTCTGGGTCAGACACTAATTCAGGATGGCCGACTGTTAACTATGTATATTTTACAATTTAAATTCTTATTTAGTTTATATCGATACTTATTGGTACTTTTAAAATTGGACCTATACTTAACCAATGACCAAAGATATTAAATCTTTCGTTATTGGTTTCGGACCGACAAGGGCGGCCATATTGTTTTTCACGGCTGTCAAGTAAAAAAGGGTTTCTTGTGGTTGAATGTTAAAAGTTTGAAGATGTTGTTTATATTGATTGTTATTGATTATATCTCTGAATACAACGAACCGTGTTTGGCTTCTGTTCTTAATATAAGTATCTAGTCAACGCTTTTAAAAATTGATTATTCTTCATCCAAGTTGATCTTTACTTTTGCATCGTCGAAAACTTAACTTTTAACCACAAATAAGAACACATTAGGACGATACATAAACAAATGAAACAATACATAAAGTACATGTATATAGATAGATGGTTTTCAACTGCGAAGACCTAGCAAGAAACTCAGCATTTACTCTATTTTACAGTAGGCCAAGTATTCTAGTTTTCACTTTTCGTTGTAAGAACTTTACTGTTGAATGTTTGCACTTTGTTTTGCTAATTAATCAATTTAAATACATTCACTCCTGCGTATTGAAGTGTTAATATAATAGTTGATTCGGCAACTACAAACACCACATGTGTCTCTCTTCGGCATTAGGACTTCATAAAACAATGAAATTCATTAATATTTATCAGCCTACACACATGTTTTAACTTCTCATTCACACATTCGTAAGCCAATTCTCGGCATTCTCTTATTCGTAGACTATTTGACGCCGTGCCTTGAAATATGACTGTTTCCTAGAATGAATGGCATCACGTGTGCGTTTGGAGGTCTACTCCGTTAAAAACATACTTTCATTAAAACTAGTCAAAGATGTTTTTTGCTTGCAGTTTGGAAATTTGAGGGACATTTTTTCTTTAATTTATATAACATCTAAATCCTGAAAAACAAATAGAGCGAAAGTTAATTATATTCTTGGACATACCTGCCTACTAAACATTAAATTCCTAAAACTGTTTTAACTGGATTGCATTGATATCTTGAAATAATGGAACGCTTACACTTTGTACTTTTGTTGACTAAGAACACCTTTAATATTAGCTTTACTAGTCGACAAGTACTGTAAGTAATTGATTTTATTATACATAAATGAATCCAATTACACTGTACAGCTCAACGTGAAAAGTAACGGAGCACTTTAAATCATGTTGCATTAACTTTGTTGATGTTGTCATAGAAATTACGAAGATGCTGTTTTACATTTAGTCATACTGCTGGCAGTATGACTAAGTGTTAAAATGTTGCGTGACGCCAACTTTTTTGTTTAAGATCAAACAGGGGGGCTAAAACGGCAACATTTAGATGATTCATATTATGAAAACATCTAACTGACGTTTCATCTAGGCCGCGGTCCGTTTCGAGTCAAAAGTGAGTAATAGCGCGCTGACGTCGCTCACGTTCATACAATTTATCAATTCGGGACGCGTGTGAACGCGCTGTTACTCACTTTTGACTCGAAACGGACCGCGGTCTAGATGAAACGTCAGTTAGATGATTCAGAATATGAATCATCTAAAAGGTTGCTGTTTTAGTCCCCCTTGTTTTACCAAAACGAGTAACGAGTAAACTAGAGTAGACCTCTTGAATATTGTATGACCCAAATTGTCTAGTTCCCGCGGTGTTGTGTTCAATCCAATTCAATCATGAATATGAGACTTATTAGTTATTATTGTTCGTCAATGAAAATGACGTCCCCATTCATACAAGTTAATTCAGTGCTACAGCATTGGTTTAGCTAGTGCGCTGTCTTCTATTCGTAATGTACAGTTTAAGCGAGTAGAAATATATTTGTAAATATTTTGATTTAGTTTCTTTTGCCAAGAGAGAGATAATACAAGGAAATTGGTTGTCTGATGCTGTTGTACCAAAATCATCATCAGGCAAAACATTATTGCTCAGAAAGTAGATAGCACAGACAGGGCACAGGCTCTTTATTGCAATCTTTTGAAAACATACTGAATCCCTTTGCGTCACTTTGTCTGTACGCCACAAAATCGACAGGAAGTTTAATTACCGACATATTGTTCTTGATTTTTAAAATATCATAAAACTCCAGAAGGCGGACTTAAAGCCAACAAGACATTTTCTACCATCCACTTAGAGCTAAGCAGAAAACTACAGTAGGGTAACTACTATCGTTATCTAAATCGTTTGACCCTACTCATATCCCCTTATCTTTTCCTCCTCTCTTTCATATCTCAGACCGTTCTTAGAATAAACGTTGCTATCTGTCAAGTCGCAAGGCCGATGACAGTTTGGGAAGCGAGGTCGCGGCAGATAGCGCGGTCAAGGTCAGGTTTGAGAACCGGTGGCTGATTCTCGTGTGATTTGTAGATTAGGTAATAATGTTACGAAACATAAGATACGCTCACGACCAATTATATTATAATAAAAAAGACGTAGATAGATTACTTGTCCTAATAAAGTGGCACAGTTTGAGACGACAACATGTATCTGTCTCGTTAACGCTCTAGTAAATATTCAAACTATCTTTTACACACGGTCAAATTATAGGTACGTACCCCAGTCACTGAGCCCGCGTGTTGAAGCATGGCTCGTTCGACCTCATAGTTGAGATAAGGCCTGTGCCCAGCAGTGGGACGTATAAAGGCCGTTTATGTTTATGTTATGTTAAAAAGCCTACTTCAAATACCAAATTAATCCTTATCAAGCAGTTCTCAAATCTCAAATCTTAATATCTCGTCACTCAACTCCTAACTCTACCGTAATCTATCCATCGGGTCACAAGTCCCCAAAGTTAGACCACAGAGAGCCCGCATTGCTCCATGTCATGTCACATTATGAAGACTTTGGAGAAAATGGATATGAGACCTTTAGGCTTTTGGATTAGGAGTTGATTTTGAGGGAAAGGAAATGTGGCCGAAGGTTCACGTTTGACACAAAATTTAATCACAATCCCTTATTGTTTCCTCTGCCTGTAGATTGTCTGGAAGAGATTGCTTCTAGCAATTACACCGCCTAAATTGTACATTCATATGAACATGTTTTCCTTACAAATGTGTTATTTTATGTGCAATGAAGTTTTTATCTATTTATCTACCTATTGTTTAAGGTAATGCATTATTCTTTCGGTTGACGTCGGCTACATGCCAGTCGTTAAGCTCAGTTAGAGGCCTTAGAGCGGCTTGATAACATCTAATATTGAGGTTGCTCACTAACCTTGCACCCCTCCAACAATCCGCACTGAGCCCGCGTGTTGGAGTATGGCTCGTTCCACCTCATAGTTGAGATGAGGGCTTTGCCCAGCAGTGGGACGTATATAGGCCGTTTTTTTATGTTAAGTTGAAAGGCCTACTTCATATACTAAATTAATCCTTATCAAGCGGTTCTCAAATCTCAAATCTTAATATCTCGTCACTCAACTCCTAACTCTACCATTATCTCTCCATCGGGTCACAAGTCCCCAAAGTCAGACCACAGAGAGCCCGCATTGCTCCATGTCATGTCACATTATGAAGACTTTGGAGAAAATTGATATGAGACCTTTAGGCTTTTGGATTAGGAGTTAAATTTGACTGAAAAGAGGAAATGCGGCACAAGGAAAACTTAATTAATTGTAATTAAGTTTTCCTTGTGCCGCATTTCCATGGATTGTCATTATGGTTTAAAATAATGCATGATTTTTTTGGTTGACGTCGCTAGTTGTCAGTCGTAAAGCCTAGTCAGAGGCCTTAGGGCGGCTTAATAACATCTAACATTGAGGTTGCTCACTAACCTTACTCCCTCCAACAATCCGCACTGAGCCTGCGTGTTGGATAATAGCTCGTTCCACCTCATAGTTGAGATGAGGCCTGTGCCCAGCAGTGGGACGTATATAGGCCGATTATGTAAGCAGCTCTCAAATCTCAAATCTTAATATCTCGTCACTCAACTCCTAACTCTACCGTTATCTCTCCATCGGGTCACAAGTCCCCAAAGTTAGACCACAGAGAGCCCGCATTGCTCCATGTCATGTCACATTATGAAGATTTTGTAGAAAATGGATATGAGACCTTTGAGGTTTTGGAATAGAAGTTAAATTTAAGTGAAAGGAGGAAATGCGACTAAAGGTTTAGGGTTGACATACAATTTTATTCAAATCCATTATTGTTTAAGGTAATGCATTATTTTTTCGGTTGACGTCATAGGCCTTATGGCGGCTTAATAGCATCTGACATTGAGGTCGCTCACTAACTTTACACCCCTCCAACAATCCGCACTGAGCCCGCGTGTTGGAGTATGGCTCATTCCTCCTCATAGCTGTGCCCAGCAGTGGGACGTATATAGGCTGTTTATGTTAAGTTGGCCTACTTCATATTCAAAATTAATCCTTATCAAGCAGCTCTCAAATCTCAAATCTTAATATCTCGTCACTCAACTCCTAACTCTACCGTAATCTCTCCATCGGGTCACAAGTCCCCAAAGTTAGACCACAGAGAGCCCGCATTGCTCCATGTCATGTCATATTATGAAGGCTTTGTAGAAAATGGACATGAGACCTTTGAGCTTTTGGATTAGGAGTTGATTTTGAGTGAAAGGAGGAAATGTGGCTGAAGGTTCAGGGTTGACACAAAGTTTGATTACAATCTGGGTATTATTATTTAAGGGGTCCTGAACTCCTGATACAGCGCGATACTGTTTAATACATCGTTTATTGTATTAAGTTAAACTTACCTGTTATAGTGCATGTTGTATTTACCTATAAGTGTTTGTTACATTTTGTTATATATTTTTGTACCTACTTTTTGAAATGCTTGTATGAGTGTAAACAGACGTTGGTAGATCTAATAAATAAATAAATACAGCGCTATCACATGAAGCGACCATCGCGTGATCGCGCGATAGCAACGAACGAACGAACGACGTCATCTTCCCGCTTCATATTCGAACTGATAAAGGTCCCAGAATTCCTGAAGATTCAGGCTGCATAGTATAGTACCCCTTATGAAAAAACTATGGGAAGGGTTATGTTTGGAAGTCGACTTTACTGGGTCGAATGATCATGATGAAATTCTTGATCTATCATCGTCGTGATGAAATATACAAAGATGTAAATATTTTAGCTCATCATAGTCCAATGTACTCTGTGATTAAGAACTCTTGCCAAGCCTGTGTGCCGAGTTTAGATTTTACCGGAAGTTGTGTTAATTATAAAAAAACTTAAAACTTGCTACTTAGTCTCCATTGATCTGAAACACCGGGAAAAACTACGTCAATAAACTAGCGCCTTATGCTAAGAAATGTGGGCTTCTACTGAATGTTCCATTCACCTTGCCAGTAAAAAAATATTAATTTGAACAGCACAATCCAGTCGACAACCCTAACGTTAAGTACACAGCCGTAATCAAAACATCTAACTTTAGTCAGAAAGTTGTTAAATGTAAACAATCCGTTTTCGCATTAAAGAAAAAGAAACAATACGAGGCTGATTGTGGACGTAAAGCTTTTATGGACCTACCAGTCCTTCAATAATACTGACTGACTGCTAAGGGCTACAGCAGACATGCTACTTTAGCATCGGCAACCAGTGATATGTGCATACAGAGTGTTTAAATATATTTGGTATGAAGTATTTATCAGAGACTAGCAGCTGCCCGCGACTTCGTCCGTGTGGACTTAGCTGTATGTGGAAAAAAAACCCGCTTTAAAAAAGATTTTTCCGCTTTTCTGTTGGAATTTTCCTGAATTTTCTTTGCTATAAACCTTACGGAGCCCGAGACCTTTCCAACGAATGCAAAATAATGGAAATCGGTTTGTGCGTGCTGGAGTTATAGCGTCAGGAAGGAAAACCCGATTTATTTTTATATAATAGATAATTTTATCTTAACATTAAAACGGGGTTCACTTTATTTACGACTTTTTCATTGTAGTATTCCCATTGCTTTTGTGAACCGTCAATATCTTTTTGATCACTCTTTTCACACATTTCGATGCTGACAATACTAAGTAGTTCAATGCCATCGAGGGTCTTCCAAGTAGTTAGTAAGTGTCACTTTTTGCCGCCAATCTGTCACGAATAAATCATACTTTTTCTATTTCTAGCAACTCCTGCGCGCGCACACATGGCCCTGTTTGTTTAGGCTGGCACAGAAAGTGACAGATTGGTCCCCCACTGTGGCCTGTGAGATGTTTATGTCATCATTTCTGGGTTATTTGAAAAGTACAGTGGCAAGCAATGATATTATGATAAAAAAGAGGTAGCTGGGTTATGTAGGCTAGGTACTGACGCGGAGTCAAAAAAAAACCCCGGGCGTACGACGTACCTATATCATTTGACCGTGAGAACAAGATAGTAGGTATGATTATTTACTAGAGCGTAAACGAGACCGATACATGTTGCACAGTGTCGTCTCAAACTGTTAACACTGCCAATGTTTTGATCAGGTGCACGGCCGATGTTATTTCGGTTGCCACTTTTTAGCACAAGTAACCTATCTACCTCTTCTTTATTATAATATCATTGGCGGCAAGTAGATCGTAGCTGAGTTTTTTTTTCTTTACGTCTAATTCACAGGTTGAGACAAATAAACAGTTCGTGGTAAAATGATCTTCTGGTCTCTACGCCTAAACAACTAAGTAAGACAAAACAATTAATTTAGAGATGAAAAAAAACTAACCATGTTTCTGAAAAGTTTAATAATTCGAATGAATTTTTAATTAAATTCGCTTTTTTTAATTTTACCAGCGGTGAAATGTTGTAAGTTGATAAATAGGTGTTGAGGTGAATTCAAATTCCATTTTTTTGAGTTTACAGAACAGCCCTACAGTTAGGTAATCTATAAGCTCGAAGATCTTGAAAAAATTTACAAGAAAATTGTTATATGCATGTTTAAATTTATTTCTCTTGTGTTGACTCTGGCGACCGACCGACGGCGGTATATCCGTCCTGAATAGGCGAGCTAAATACCACAGGCCGGTGACGGGCAGCAGCGTCACCGGTGCGAGAAGCTTCGCCCTGCGATCGCCAACCCGCCTGCCCAGCGTGGCGATTATGGGCATAACCTCCTATGGAAGCACGACAAAGGCCACGGCCCCCAGTTCCCGGTGGCCCCACTATTCCTGGTTATGGTGGCGACCATGGTAACGGTGGGGCGGGGGGTGCAAAGAATCTCCGGGCTACGGGAGGCCACCACAACCGACTGACCCTGGCGACGTACAACGGACGCACGTTGCGGCTTGACTCGCATCTGGCGCAACTCGAGGTGGAACTTGGGAACATCAGGTGGCACATACTTGGGTTATGTGAAGTCCGAAGAGAGGGAGAGGACACCATAACTCTCAATTCAGGCCACCTGATGTACTTCCGAGAGGGAGACCAAAAATCCCAAGGTGGCGTTGGGTTTCTGGTTAATAAGTCCCTAGCTAACAACGTTGTGGAAATGTCCAGTGTGTCGAACAGGGTGGCGTACCTCATCATCAAGCTCACCGAGAGGTATAGCCTCAAGGTGGTGCAAGTGTACGCACCGACCTCGTCACACTCGGACGATGAGGTGGAGGATATGTTCGATGACATATCGAGAGCCCTCCACTCCACTACCAAGACCCATTTCACCGTTGTTATGGGGGACTTTAACGCTAAAGTGGGAGTACAAAATTGCAGTGAATCGGTAGTAGGATCCCATGGATATGGAAGCAGAAATCATAGGGGGCAAATGCTCGTCAATTTCCTCGAACGGGAGGGGCTCTTCTTGATGAACTCATTCTTCAAGAAGCAACCCCAAAGGAAGTGGACGTGGCAAAGCCCCGACACTATGACAAAGAATGAGATCGACTTCATCATGGCGGACAAAAAGCACATATTCAGAGACGTCTCCGTGATCAACAGGTTTAATACCGGTAGCGATCACCGACTCGTCCGAGGCTCTCTGAATATCGATTTCAGAGCTGAACGAGTCCGCTTGATGAAGGCCAGGCTCCGACCAACTCTGCTTCAAACTATCATGGGATCTGAAGCGTTCCAGTCAAATCTGGAGAACCGATTTGCTGCCATGGAAACCACAACTGACGTTAACCAGAACCTTGAAGATGTGGTTCGAGTCCTCAGGGAAGAAGGTACGAGATTTTGTAAAATGCAGCGTAAAGGCAAGAAGTCGAAGCTTTCCGAAGAGACTTTGGGGCTAATGAAGAGACGACGGGAAAACCCACCAGTCACTTCGTCAGGGAAACGGACTCTAAACCGAGAGATTAGTACGCACGTGCGACGCGATCTCCGTTGCTCCAGTACTCTCTCTATTGAGAGAGTGATTGAGCAGAACCGGGGTTCAAAAGTGTTCGTACAATCTCTTGGAAGAAGCCACCTGACGAAGTTGACCATAGAAAGTGGAGAAGTCGTTGTCTCGAAGCCGGCAGTCCTTTCGGAAGTAGAAAACTTCTATGGCCGGTTATACGCTTCGCATGCATCTCGACCTGACCCCGGAAATGAGGACTCTAGAGCCACTCTAACACGCCACTACACCGAAGACCTGCCAGAAGTCAGCATTGACGAAATCGAGATCGCTCTTGGGCGGCTTAAAAATGGAAAAGCCCCTGGAGAGGACGGCGTAACAACAGAGCTGTTAAAAGCAGGAGGCAGACCCGTACTCAGGGAGCTCCAAAAGCTTTTTAACGCTGTCCTCTTTGAAGGGAGAACTCCAGAGGCGTGGAGTAGGAGTGTGGTCGTCCTGTTCTTCAAAAAGGGAGACAAAACCCTACTGAAGAACTATCGACCCATTTCCCTTCTAAGCCACGTCTATAAGCTGTTCTCAAGAGTGATCACGAACCGTCTTGCGCGAAGACTCGACGAATTCCAACCACCGGAACAGGCTGGGTTTCGGAGCGGATACGGCACCATAGACCACATCCACACAGTGCGGCAGATTATACAGAAAACTGAAGAATATAATCAGCCCCTGTGCCTAGCATTTGTGGACTATGAGAAGGCCTTTGACTCGATTGAAATCTGGTCTGTTCTGGAGTCCCTGCAGCGATGCCAAGTAGATTGGCGATACATCCAAGTGATGAGATGCCTTTACGAAGCAGCCACTATGTCCGTCCAAATCCAGAATCAGCAAACAAGTCCTATACCGTTGCATCGAGGTGTGAGACAAGGGGATGTTATGTCCCCGAAATTGTTCTCAAATGCAATGGAGGATATGTTCAAGACGCTGAACTGGAAAGGACGTGGCATCAACATCAATGGCGAGTACATCTCTCACTTGCGATTTGCTGACGACATCGTCATCGTGGCAGAAACGCTGCAGGACCTACAACAGATGCTGAATAACCTGGCTGACTCTTCTGTGCGCATCGGTCTACGGATGAACTTGGACAAAACCAAGGTCATGTTCAATGAACATGTACTACCGGAACCGATTGCGATACACGGCGCCGTTCTCGAAGTTGTTCAAAAATATGTATACCTCGGGCAGACATTGCAGTTAGGTAGAAACAACTTCGAGGACGAGGTGAACAGAAGAATTCAGTTGGGTTGGGCAGCGTTTGGGAAGCTACGTCGAGTCTTCACATCGTCGATCCCACAGTGCCTAAAGACAAAAGTCTTCAATCAGTGCGTCCTACCCGTCATGACATACGGAGCCGAAACGTGGACACTAACGGCACGGCTGGTCCACAAATTTAAAGTCACTCAGCGGGCTATGGAGAGGGCTATGCTCGGCGTTTCTCTGCGAGATCAAATCAGAAATGAGGTGATACGGCAGAGAACCAAGGTTATCGACATAGCCCACCGGATTAGCAAGCTGAAGTGGCAGTGGGCTGGCCATGTTAGCCGTAGAACCGACAACCGTTGGAGTAAACGTGTTCTTGAGTGGAGACCGCGTCTCGGCAAGCGTAGTGTAGGACGTCCTCAGGCAAGGTGGAGTGATGATCTGCGCAGGATGGCTGGCAGGAGCTGGATGCGAGCAGCCGAAGATCGAGTACAGTGGCGTGCAAAAGGAGAGGCCTATGTTCAGCAGTGGACTACAACAGGCTGATGATGATGATGTGTTGACATGTGTGTGAGTGCAACCACTCTCTCCCTCTCTTTCCCGCGCAGTCGCTTCCGCGTCGACTTGACCCATATTCTGTAGTCTAGACATATCGCAGTATCTGATACTCGGGATATATCCGAAGATAGTTAGATAAGATAAGATATTATTTATTGTACAGAGGAAACAATTACACAACAATGTTTATAGAGCTGTAGGAGGTGCAGTTTAGGCGGCGTTATCGCCAAAAGCGATCTCTTCGAATTAACCTTAGAAGGAGCAGGAAAATCCACTCAGCAAAAACGTGGGCTTCTGAATGTTCCGTTTACCACGACGGCAACAATCTGTGTGTCCTACCTTAGTCGGATAAGGGCTGAGCGTAGTCATGTACACACGGCTCCACATTGTGGACTTTGTAGCGACTGTGCTTTGAATAGAACTTTCTAACCAACAAAAGTCTGGTTAGTGTAGGTAGGTAGTAGTAGGTAATAGTTTAGCTGTTGCTTATTACACCAGAGTGCAGATTTTTGAGCATGAACATTATTGTTTTTGTTTTGGTCTGGGTGTTTCATGTATATCACGTTATTTTCACAAAAAAGTAGAGCATTTAAGTATTTTGATCCGTTGTCCTAATCCCTTAGTACAGACGTGTTCTCACCAACCTTTACAAACCCATTGCAAGATGTGTCTTATAAAATGTAGTTCATTTAAATGGTGCTCTTATGTTGAGTTGATGTGAACGCGTCTGTACAAGCTTTGCCTTTTTTGGCGCTGTGTGGAATAGAGTCAAATAGTTTGTCATATCCGCAGATCTATGCCCAGCTGTCATCTCCCGTGATTCAACCTCTGAAAATCGTATTAAGCGAATATTAACGAGCGATCGCTCCATTTGCGAGCGGACGGCGCGCGAAAGTAGAGCGCGAATACAGTCGCATATCGCCGAATTACATGATCACACCCCTGCTTTACACCTCAAATGAAACTCGACCCTATTGTTTGTGGAATAAGGTCTGGTTTGGATTGGGGAGGAGGTGGCGAAATTGGTTATAGCCTAGTAACCCAAAATATTTAACCTTTGCGTAATTTCCGGCGGGTTAGACCGATTCGGGACGATTGGAGTTTGACGGACGCATCCGTGTGAGTAAGCGATGCGTTTTTGAATTGAAAAGGGTTTGGGCTTGTTAAATGTTTTTATTGTCAATCAGGAACGGATCTGTGTCTAAAAGCCTTATTTTTTTTTGATTCGGAGAATGCATTTACGGGTAGGAGAGCGGGGTAATGTGGGACTCACCGACCCCAATGGAGAAGGGAATACCCACTAAACTCCGCGGTGACCATCTTCCGCGCTTAACCAAGGGTCCCCGAGTACCACCGCGAGCACTCCACCGGCGGGCCCCTGGCGCGCTATGCCGGCTACTCAGCTCAACTTAAGTGGAGCTATACCTCTCCTCTTACACTTAATCCTGAATTCTAATGCCCCATAGCACAGGGCAAGTGTCTGAAAGACTGGGCACTGGGACTGCAGGCTGCAGCACTGAAAAGTGACAAGTTTTAATCATTCCAAGAGATGGCCACATAATTTAATTCATCCTAAATTTAATTTGCCGGAATATAGCTCAGAGTATAGTTCAATATTTTTCTAAAGAAATATATTGAACATGAGAAATATTGATGTTACAGGTTGAAACCTGTAACATCTTTTTGCTGAGCAAAGAACACGCAATTAAATTTAATTGCGTGTTCTTATAATTATAATGAAGGAGTAAATATCCTCCTACATCAAATGACACAGCTCCTTCTAAAGCTTGTACTATGGAAACTTATTTAATATGTCTTTTTCCTAAGAATTACAAGACCAGTACAGACAGAAACATGTCCGTACCCACGAAATATTGTACTGTGCGGGTATCGGACCCACGATCTCTCGTGTAGAAGCCCACTTCTGAACCACTACTTCTATGTATTTTAAGCCTGCATTTACAAAAATATAGTAGGTATTTAAGTATGTTTATCCGTTGTTTAGAATCCTATAGTTTCTTGCCGGATTCTTCTCGATAGAATCAACTTCCGAACCGGTGGTAGAGTAACATTAAGTGTTCTTTACATCATTTTTTTACTGGATTTTCATAAACACTTGGAAAAATTTACATGAAATAAATACTTTTAATTTTTCTTGTTTTTATAGTTCAAGCATTAGCTGTTTAGTTTGGGGCTAAATGGCGCTGTGTAGAATAATAATCAGTGATACTACACCAAGTCAGTGATCACTGCAATGATTAAAGTGACCTTGAATAATTATTAAAATACTTTACAATTAAAAAACTTGACATAGGTGAATTAACCCTCAATAAACAGTACGTAAGTACCTTTTTTATGAAAAGGGCAACGCTCCCCAAGCTAAGCGAAGCTACTAAGCTAATATCTATTGCTCGCTTCGCTTTTTATTCATGGCCACATAGGGGACACTGTTGCAAATATTAGCTTAGCAACTATTGTGTGCAACTGTACTAGGTAGGGTGACAATCAATTTTGGCTTTTAAACATTTTTATAAAAATAATAATAAAAATTTGTAGTCCACAATTCCACATTGTTTGAAAATTATCTAAATTGTTTGTGTTTGTCTTGTTGGTTGTCTTATAAATAACGATAAATTTTGAAATTCCATAGACATTTTTGGGAGATTCTGAAGTCTAAACAATTAAACACATACAAATGTGCCATGGTAACACATTATACATACTTAATATCTTAATTGGCTCTTAGAATTGTATGTAGTTATGGTCTTTATTATATTTTCTAAAATGCAACCCGCCGCTCTGAAAATCTATGTTCAGCAGTGGATGTCGTTGATGATGATAACGATTTTTAAAAATCATTCATCATCCATCTACCACAACCGTATATTTTTTTTTGTTTCTCTATCTTAAAGTTCTCTGAAAACAACTGATTGATCGCTGAATAATTGTAATATCTGTGCAACGAAGCATTTATGTTATCTTCACATTTGAGTAATTTTTCCAACCATTGTATAAAACACATAAAATATTCTAAATATAATATTTACTGTTTTTAAAGTTTGTCGAAACTTAGATTGCACCGGTACGCTTCCACGAATTGTACTTATTTAACAATGATTTCTAAAAACGTCTTTAACTTGAGTTTTAGCATTAAGCATGTGTTTAGAGATTATCAAAATACTTACCCTTATACCCACAAAAACTTAAACAGCTCCTCAACAACATTTCAACTATCGCTTTGTCTCTGTCATTCTTGTTGCTGCCGCCATTTGCAAGAAAGTGACACAACATGTCAATTGCTTAAACAATGATTTAGCGTTGCATTCATTTTTATGAATAAGTTGGTTAAACTGTGCCCAAAATGTCCCACATAGCGGGCGTAAGGGTAGCAACCCTTATACGAAATCCCTGCACCCTTCCTGTATGGTGGATTTTCAATTCGCTGCGGTACACCTGGCGATCACGTGCCCTTTATTATTATTATTATCGCCGTAGGGTTGCGTAATATTATATTAAAAACCCTGACGTTGTAATTTGTTTGACGTTGTAGTTTTTCTGAAATTATTTTAACCAGCCGGAAGTCTCAAACGGCTTGCTACTGATACATGTAAATTACCTACTTCCTAAAAGTCAGATTTTAATGAAAATAGAGATTTAATTTGATTGAGATTTGTGATTGAACCTTACAGTGAAAGAAAGACACATTTCCTAACGCTTAGTTTGCTTTTCTATATATTCATAATCTACTCACTAGGATTATAAAAATGTAATAAAAAAATTATGTAATTTCACCTGCAAGGGACATTTTTCTTTGTGCTTTCTTTTAAAAAATAGACTTTAGTCTGCAATCTACTATAACATAAAAAGTCATTAAAATCATTAAATAACCATACCCTTTTCTTTGATGTGTGTATGTAAGTATTATTTTTGTACCTGGCTCTTAAAAAGCTCAGGCGGAGCATAATGCATGAAGCCATAGTACTTATGCCAGAAAAAAATAATTAGGCATGTACTCAGCTTTTAAAGCAAAATTCAGAATATAACTACTACGGAACCCAACTATTTACGAGAGGTCCACTCCCCACCTAAATTACTATATCTAAACCCTACAAATAAGAGGTTTTATTAGTTTTTTAATTCATTTCGAATTTAATACCTTATTAAGAGGATTGAAATATTGCAATGAATGGAATATTTTGTTTGGAAATATTTATAGACCGTTCGTTTTGATCACGTCAAGAATAATCCCTTATTGTGGTGCTTGGTGAAATATTGCAGTTGTAATTTTGTGATAAAAAATGCTTTTTTTGTAATATTTAAAAAACCTGAATATTTGAACTGACTGTATGTAGAGATACAAACTGTTTAGTCATTTATTCCTCTTAACTATGCAACTAAAAGCTTGTGCTATGCATTTATTTACGTCCTTCATTTCTGCTTCAATATTGTGCAAAAGGTAATGAATATTATATTTATTTTAATTATAATTATGAAAATACCTACCTTGCTAGTAGAAGCAATTTTGAGTCATCAAAAAGGGACTCTTAATAAATCTAAATTAGAAATTGGAATAACAATACTGGGAAAAGGCCTCATTGATAACCACCAAAATTATATCAATACGGAAAGGCGCGGTAAATATACAAAATGTGACGCTACCACCGCTGTCTGGTTCACCGATGTTACCCCCGAATTCCCAAACGTCAATCAACGCCCTTGCTGTCCCGTAAAATGTCAACAGAACTGAAAGGGACAGCATGTGCGTATCGCTGATTGTCGTTTGTGAATTCGGGCCCATTCGGGGGTTAAATGCGAAGCTTATAACATCGGTTATCGTAGCCTACGTACAAGTTATAGGTTTGTTTTCTTTAAAAGCGTCGTGGCCCAGTGGTCCAAACACTCTGGCTCGGAACCCGGTTGTCCCGAGATCAAATCTTGCCGGAACATACCGACATTGTGTCCATTGTACAATTTGCGGCTAACACACCATTAATGGAAAACAACGATAAAAAACCCAAGCAACCCGTATAACAGCGGTTTGCTCGCCCATTACCACGTTGGGTTCAACTCCCTCGGTGGAATGTGGGCTTCTGAATGTTCCGTTCTGACTAACCCATTAGGGATATGTTAGTGAGGTTATGTAATGTATTTTTTTTAAATCCATCCTTTAAGTATTGGCTTCGTAAATATTTTTTTATTTATTCAATCCGTTTTCTTTCGACAAAGCTTATTCTTATCCAAGAAACCGTATACTTTGCCCCAAAAAGCTGATGCATTCCGTCAAAAGCTAATGAAACTAATTACTCCTGCGTCATATATCAAAGGAAACAATGTTTTGTTCGAGAAATTAACTGATTTAACTTGTTTTTGTTTTAAAGATAACGTAATTGCTTCTGTTATTAGAATCGCTCTCGGCTTTGTCTGGAAGATGAGGTCACTTTCTGGTGTTGGTTCGGAAGCTGTTGTTTTGTACAGGCAATCCTGGTTTAGGAAAACGTTTAGTCTTCACGCCGTTTGAAGAACAAACGAAATTGTTAAAAATACTAAGTTCAAAAAATAAATGTATTAGGGTTAATTAAATACATATCGGGAGATTCAGAATCTAGCCAGAAACACACGTTTATGAACTTTGCCTAAATAACCTAAAGTATATTTTTAAGTACTTTGTATGAATCCTGTCTGTTTTCAACAACACAGTGGAAAACAAAAAATAAACATAAATATGGGATGTGTACACAAACAAATGCAATGAAAATGACACTAAACCATTGCTTAAGTGGGGCCGTATACAGGGTGACAAATCCAAATGGGTCAGCACATTAGGATTAATCACTCTGTATACCGTATTAAACCAAGTATAAGTACTTGGTACTACATAGCTATGTAAGCATAGCTATGTAGTACCTTTAAACCAAGTTTGTAGTACACGCAAGAATTCCTACATTCACGTTGAAGAAACGTGTTGTTAAACAGACATCCTCTACTGGATCAGACACATTTTAAAATCACTTCTTACATAAAGATCCCAAAAACCATAAAAAGACATTCGGTCTTTGCTTCAGACGGGAACCCGTGTCTTTTGCAAACCGACCGCACTTACCACTGTGCTACCGAGACCATTAACAGACCGGCCGAATCTTTCTGGTATATTTACCCTATGAGCCAGGGTGCATGGAAAATGGTAAAAAAATATAATATCACTTGTTTAAAAACGCAGTGCTAACAAGCCCTATTGATTTAAAAGCTGTCAAAACACCAACCTTTTTGCTTTTTTATAACCAACCGCACAGCTGTCAAGCCCTTTCCAGACACTTTGTTTATTTAACTTTTAATTTAAACTGCGAACCGTCCCGTCAAGTCAATTAAACAAATGTTTAATTCACGAAGCCCGGTTATAACTTGTGTATTATAAGTTGAACGAAATGTAATATCAGCGGCCATCTTTGGTGTACTGCACGAGATGCAATTGTGTATACAGGACTGTTGGCAAAAATGGTTTGTTATTAAATGCATAAATAAAATCTATAAATGTCACTTGGACATAATTCCACACATCGCCACCTAGCTCTAAATTAAGCAAAGCTTATAAGCTGGCTTGCGCTATGGGATACGCGACTAAGAAACGACTTCTTTTGTAAATTTAATCACATAACTAATTCAAATAGGAAACACCGAGACCAGTACAGAACTACATGTTCACGCACACAAGTATTTATACTCTGCGGGGATCGAACCCGCGACAATATCTGAGCTTCTGGTCCATGAAAGCTCACAAGCTCGCAACACTTAAGCGTAGACTGATTGATGTTTGTATTCTGCCTATTTTCACCCACAAGCGTGGTCAAACAAAATCTCTTAACTCAAGGCTTACAATGACCTAACCATTCGCTCAAAAATAGGCATAGAGTCAATGTGGGCGAAAAATATGCAAGATTCAAGTGGGCATGGGCAGCTGAATGCATTCAAGCTAGTCTCGAATAGTCACTCTGAGGTAGCCTACCTACAGACGGTTTTCGTTGCAGTGGAAGGACCAGAAAAAGGATGACGGTTTGAAACACTAGAAGAAATAACTCTACCAAAACTTAACCTTGAAATAACTTACTTACTTTTATAACTTCAAACGAAAGTTCTACATTTGCCAGGACGTTCGTCGGGTTAACCAGCAGTTCATAAAAAAACAAACATTGTGATTGAACACATCCTCTTGGAGTCAGTGATGTTTACTTAAATAACTTATGTATAGTAACTGTTTATCCAGCTATTACTGAATAAATATTCAGTACGTGCCGATACATAAAATACCTTCCAAATGACCATTGGAAAAAACCTATTTTTTTGCAAACCATACAACCCTCGCATTGATTAAGTTTGTTTGCTGCATTCCGTCCCACCCTGTATTATTGCTTTGCAGGGTAAAACACAAAACACACCTTATGACGACACCCCAGAGTTCACGTTTGATGAACAGCACGATTTAGAATATTGAGATGTATCGATTCGTTAGCGATCCGTGGGACTAATACAAAATCGCTGAAATATTGAGACCTACTTTGGGAGTTGGCGCACTTTGGGATAAGCCTATGTCCAGCAGTGGACTATGTCAGGCTGATGATGATTGAGACCATTTTTTTTTCTAGTTTTCTTTTTTGGACACATGGCCTCAGTTTCCTTCTCCAAACTCAACTCCGAACTGCCGTACAAAGTGGACGTAAACGTTTCGCCACAGATTTAAATTTAAGTTTCTTGATAAATTCCCTCTATGTGTTGTTTTGCTCCTTAGACCTTCTTATCTATACGACAAATACGAAGGGTTCTAGTAACGATTTGGTTTGCTACAGCTTTGCCCTACCACCCTTCCTACTCAGAGTTTGTCATAACTTTCTTCCTAAACGGACAGTTCTGCTTGCCATTAAATTCGCCCAAAACTCCTACAGAACCTCTTCCAAACAACTGCACGTTTCACCTGGCCCTGCCAGTCCTGTTAGCGAATGATTTACTAGTCCCGCCCCCTCCTTAAGGGGATTAAACACTATCGAACAGGGACGTATTTCTCTCCAATTGCCTGTTGGAATGTAATGTTAAACGGATATCTTCTTTTCGTATCAGACTACAAATGCTTAGAGCTATTCTTTCGCTTTCCAAATGAAACTGTAGAACAATACTTGCCTCTCGCAACTTGTGCAATAAAATGTGTGGTGCGGTGGCGTTTTCGTCCAGGACTGAAGTTAATTAACTAAATTTTTTAAAAAATACACATACATACATACATACCATCACGCCTCTTTCCCAACGGGGTAGGCAGAGACCACTTCTTTCCACTTGCTACGATCCTGACACACACTTTGCGCCTCCTCTACTTTCATGAGCCCTTTCATACATGCTCGTCGGTTAAAGGTACTCCTGACCTGACCCTTTCTGAGAACATCTTGAACTTGTCCAAGAAACGTTCGTCTAGGTCTTCCCCTTCCAACAGCTCCATTCACCCTCGCCTTATAAATCCGTTTCGTTAATCGCCTTTCATCCATTCTTTCCATATGACCAAACCACCTCAGCATTCCCATCTCAATTTTTGTAATAACGTCTTCTTTCACACCACATCGTTCTCTTATAGCACAGTTTTTTATTCTATCACTCAGTTTCACCCCAGCCATACTTCGTAATGCTCTCATTTCCACTGCATTTATTTTACTTTCATCCTTCTTCTGCCATACCTAACTTTCACTACCGTACATTAAAGTCGGTACCAGCACACCCCCGTGAACTGCCAGTCTGGCTTTCTCCGACACTTTGTGACTGCTCATAAAGGCAAAAAAAAAACTTGCAAAAAAGGGAAATATGGAAAAAAAAATTTAGAGTAGTCTGTGCAGTCGCTCAAATAAAATTGGCAAGTACTTTTAAAATCAACCTGTATACGTAAAATTAGTTTGACTTTGAAATAAAACAATTTAATGGGTTTCGTTGGTATGTGTCAAATGAATTTAATTTCTATCTTTCTTTCTTAAACACTATAAATATCTTGTTAACTCTCGTCGCTAGAAGATGTTTCTTCCTCAGAGCTGCTTGACTCGGTAGCGTTGTAGCCCCACGCCTCCACTTGGAAACGGTAAAAGTTCAGGAAGGTCACCGTTGGGATTCGAACCTGTTGAATAGTTTTCATTATTAACACACACACACAACAGGAATGAACAGCTATGGTATTCCGGTTGGCGCCAAAACCCACTTCGCTTGTGAGAGAAAAGAACTGAGACAAATAACATTTTTTTAATTATTCACATACAAAATGATAGAAAATACTAATTCAAATTTAAGCGTATTGATGATTGAAGTAAGCCTGAAGCAACGAGATGTGAAGTGATGTCAGCCAGAATGCAGCCACTGGACTGAAGGAATTCTCTACCAGGTATGCAGTTGTCACCAGCTATTAATATGACTTTTTGCCCAAATTGTTCATTATCGTGTAAATTACAGCTTCTTTCATTTAGACTGCAATCAAGTGTTTCATATCTTATCTTTGAGGATTCATTGGGGGCGGCACTTGGCTTTAGCCCAAAAGATTTCAAAGTTTTTATTTCAAAACCAATTACATCCTTAATTATTAGACAGTTGACTGTGGTCGCTATTTAAGTAACTAATGCCTGCGTTTGGCGGCCCGATCTTTGTTTTTAGGCATACATTGTATGTTTTATTATTATTTCACAAACTTAACTTACTTATTCATAAAGGAACCGTTTGTGTGTGTGTGTGTGTAGGTGTGCCTGTGTGTTTGTGAGTGGGTGGATGTGTGTGTGTCAAAAACGACTAAAATTCATACCTTGACGACAGGAGTGTCCAGCTCCCAGACCTTGGGCTTCCCGAGCTGGTATGGCATGCCAACCTTCACGCAGATTATCATGGTGTCGTGGGCGCCGTCAATCTACAAAAACATTCATATTATGGACCAAGATGTATTATGGAGCATTTTTCGTGCCCGACAATGAAGATGCCCGTGGTGCAGTTTTGACAGTGGATCGGCAACGATCGCTGTTGAAAAGCAACAAACGCGGGTTGGAAACGGGATGGGTGACCATCAGAACAAAAATTTGTGATGTATTGTTTGAGCATCTCCGTGCTACGGAAAGCACGTTAAGCAGTTGGTCCCGGTTGACGTCGCTGGATATCAGTTTGTTAAACCTAGTCAAAGGCCTTAGGGTGGCTTGATAACTTCTGACATTAAGGTTCACAAAAATCCGCTACGACATCTGTAAGGTTGCTTACTAACCTTTCACCACTTCAACAATCGGCACTGCGCCTGCGTGTTGAGTATAGCCCGCACCTTCTTATAGTTGGAGTGAGGCCTTTGCCCAGCTGTGGCACGTATATAGGCAATTTGTTGTTGTTATAACATGTATAATGTAAGGACCAGAATGAGATGGCTGTATTATCGGGGATAGGTTTGGGCATAGGTTAGTATGTAAGTAGACCAAAGTTTTGTTTCCATCACCGGAGATATTGCAACGTTAACATTATGTACTCATTTGATCCGGTCGGTCAGGGGATGGGTGACCCCATTGCAAGGGTCCCCAGAGGGGGACACCTTGGGGTGACCTACTCAGTAATATTTTGCGCCACCAACCTTAAAATGGGGGCACCTTATCCTGCTGACATATGACTCCTTTTGCGATGGTTTTGTAAAGGTTCATATAAACACTGTACCTCGCACAATCATACACACCACACACACACACACACACACCACAAAATCTCACATTTAAACGCATGCACACCTCCTAACATATGGTCATAGGTTGTGAGTTTTGATTGTCGAATTAATTTAGTACCTAACTAAAATAATGTAAATCCTTCATTGACTGTATTTTTGATAAATTATGTTAAGATTTACATTTTAAGTAAGAGCTGTGGATTTTGTAATAAAATAAATAAATAAATGTTATCCCACCTCCAAATAGTAGCTAAGATAGGTCGTCGTAGTAGGTTTCACTTGGAAGATCTCGTGATAAAACCTGAACATATCTTCTGCAGCTTCACCGCGGTCGTAGCACCGAAGACCACCCATCCACCAGTGGCCAAGCCAGCCGTGGCCGACCAGATCGAAGATGGATGCACGGGGCATTATGAAACCTGCCAAGTAATCAGGAAATCGTCAGGGTCCTCATCCTCCAACGGCGCTATGGCCTCGAACAGTTCGGTTACTGAGATGTTTCCTTCTTAGGAAGCTTATTGTGGAACGTACTGAGGTATTCTCTATGAGCTATAGCATGGGGTTCTTCAAGAGGGGTAACCAACCCTGAGTCCGCGAGTGGTCACACGTGTGGTTATGGGCTTTATACCCGTCCTTCATCAGGCGATCTGTATGCTTCCTTACCAGAAATCCTGGGTTAAACAAAAACTACTACGCAGATACCTATGTGTGCCATCACTGTTGTCAGGATCTTTCGGCCTTGTGATCTCTGTACCTTTATTTCTCAAGGTTTGATGATTTTCATACCAAATCTTCAGACGTTTGGTATGCCATCATTGATAGCAACATTTTTTTGTGATTTAGGGCAAGAGTAGCTCTAATTTTCTTCTGATGCCAGAATTGTTCTCAGTCTTTTTGTTAGCATTTATTCATGCAACTACCTTATCCCAGAAATATTGTGGTAAGAACAAAATAAGACCGTTACAAACGCCCGTACAAACAATTACCAGGCAAAGATCTTTTGTCCCAAATGTGTACTTACCGAATGGATCATCTTTAGCGAAAGCACCAACAGCTTTCCCAGTGATGGCCGCGGTGATCCAGGGTACATATGGATGGAGAAGGATGTGCCTCGGCGGTGGGGGAGGTCTTCGGACCCTGAGAGGATCGGGACAAGGGTAGCCTCCTGAAATGTGATTATAATAATATCTTAGCCATATCCAGTTGCTTGTATAGGTAGATGACCACAAATCAGGTTTTAAGTCTAGTAAGAAATACACAAAAATGTTGATCTAGTTTGAGAAAAGCTTTTCTAATTATACAACGATAGAGTCGTGCGTTGTTTTTTACGTCCCTCAAATGTCAAACCTGTGAAAACTTCAATACAATAGTCAAACTAACTGGGACGAGTAGGAAAGGCCTTACAGAACATAGAATTTGAAGACAGTTTTCTACTGATTGTGATAGTTTTTAAAAACTAACACAGCTAAGGAGTGAAACTCGCTTCATGCGCATTTGTTCCCCCCACACCGATACAATCGGGGTCTCTTAAAAAGAAGAGTGACTAAGCATTTACGGTCGGTCATGTTTCACCGTAGATCACATCTTCACTTACCACCAGGTAAAAGTGATCAAATGACTGCCCAGTCCCTTGACAAAAAAGAACTTTTCAGCAACATATTAGCCTAGCCAGCTAACCTGCTCATAAGTCAATCTTCAAAACGAACCTTGTGATAGAGCCACAATAGACCAATGTCCCGTATGCTCATGGACCATGGTCGGAGCGCCTGAGTGGAAGCCACATCCTGTGCTGCACGCTACTCTGTTCGCCACTTTTTGTGTTCCATTCTGTCAAACAATAAACTTCTTAATCTGGACCTTCAGACTATGACGTTAAGTATTTAAATAGAGATAGAGCAAGACGATGGTTTGGCGGTAATTGTTAAAAAATTGACCACTAAAACAGAGGTCGCGACTTCAATCCCCGCAGGTACAAACTTTCGTGGTCATGAGCTGCCTGCACCTCTGCTGGTATTGGTCAGGGTGAGTCCTATACTATATCCGTTAGTCCTATGTATTTACAAAAAACTACCCAAGTGTGTTCAACTGTATTATTATTGTCTGGTATCCGTAGTACCTACATACTCAACTATTTTGGCCTATATGGCACTGTGTGAAATAGTTACCATTGTTATTTCATTATTTATATAGATGAACATAACATTTTGAAACATGCATTAACCAAAAATGGAGAGGAATAAAAAAATAATGTGATTAAAATAGAAGCAAAAATCACTTGTAAAATTGATGGAGTGTTGAAGCCTACTTACGATTTTCTCAGGACTATCGTACAGGTAACACAGCTCGCGAGGGAGGAGTCTTATTCGAGTCACTTCTTTTTCTTCTTCTATAAAGTCTCTAGGCACGTCTGTGATTAAAAAATATATATATTAGAAACACCACCAAAGGCTAGACTGCCCACCACCTCATCAACGCTCTCCTAAAAACAATTAACCTACCCAGTCCAGCTCTCTTATACTGGTTCCAAGGATGAATTATCCGGCTGGTTGTGGTTGACCGGTTGCGGCTAGTCGGCCTTCCTTTCCCATCCCAGAGCGTGTCACTCCCCATAAATTCGCGTCCCCTGGTTTGCCGGTTTGACCGGATCAGGCTTGTCCTGGCTGAGTGTGGTGCATAATCATCAATCATCATCAACACACAGTATTCTCAATGATGATAGAACTTAAGCAGGGTGGAAGTGCCAGTGGCGCAGTTGTGTCAGTGAATCGGTTACGATCGCTGTTTGTAAAGCAACACACCCCGGGTCAGAAATGGGGTGACCATTCTGACCGAAATTTAGTGATGTGTTTGTCGGGCATTGAGAAGTTGGTCCCGGTAGACGTCGCTGGGTGTCAGTCATTAAACCTAGTCGAAGGCCTTAGGGTGACTTGACAAAATCGGTCGTTAAGGTTTCTCACTGACCTTACACTCCTCCAACAATCCGCACGGAGCCCGCGTGCTGGAGTATGGCTCGTGCCACCTCATAGTTGAGGCGAGGCCTGTGCCTAGCGGTGGGACTTGTAAACCGTTTATGTATGTCATGTGACATAAGCTGACAGTATTTAGATACACATCTTACGTTTTAACTTACCGCTAGTAAAATCGACATGGAACAACCGTTCCTTGGTTTGCTTTCCGTTCCTGAGGATTAGGTAGTTCTTAAATGGTAAACACGCTGGCAGCATATAACCTAAAAAATAATGTTAACAAGTACTTATATAATGAACTAAAAACTTAGCCTCAGAACTAAACACTTTAGAACTTTGTCATTGTACTAATCTGACCGCTTCTTAATCATTTCTTTATCACATTCAAAGAAAGTTGATGTGACTTGAATTTGGCCCCAAGTGTTTGGATACTATTGATGATGACTGTGCACTATGATGCATTATGAAGAAAAACTAAAGGAACATGGATGGATAGATTATCTATCTTGATATTATGATGAAATGCGATGTGTTTCAGCTCAAAGATCACAAGATCACTGGTAGAAGTAGTTCTTGTGAGTAAAAACGGCTCATCTTAGTAACGGGGTTGAAAAAACACCGGGCGGCCTTATTCTGCGCGTGACCAGGGTTTCCCGAGAACACTTCCAAGGAGGCCTTCTACCAGTGAAACCATGGCGCGCTGTGCCGGCTTTCCGGCTCACCTCGTGGGAAGTGGTGCCTATATTCACAGCAGTGCGAGGCCACCCCACATTGCCGTCCTCCTCAGGGTCACTTGTGCAATTTAGTCGCCTCTTACGACAAGCGGGGTTGGCCCATGGCTGCATTCTTACGCCCCAGACCACAGCTATGCTATTCCGGTGGTCGTCGACACTCACTTCGCTTGTGCGAGGTAACTTTAAAAATCCATTCCTTCGCCACCGTCGTCGTTTGAGAGAAAAGAACTAAGCCAAAAAACACTTTTTGATTATTTAGATACAAAATGAGAGAAAATACTAATTCAAAGTCAAGCGTATTGATGATTGAGGTAATCTCATTTCAACATCGATGCTCGCACGTGCGATGTGCACCGCCGGAATAGCACGGCAGGGCGAGACCCCAAACACCCTGCCCAGATAACGCGTTTTGGACTCGCTCGTATCATAAGCGAGAGTGAGAGCACAAGTGCGAGATACCTCTTTCCTTCTTGCTCCGTCCTTTTTGACTCTCGTGTACGCGTCACCTGGACCAGCTCATAGAGTTTTAACTCACGTGACTTCACTGGCGTGATGAGTTTCAGTATTGCGACGCTGTTCTTGGCGCCGAAGTGCTTGTATTCTGGGTGCAGGAGCACGTCTGCTATAGGCATGAGCAGGACAGCAGGCTCGCACTGCGCTCCTTGGGATATGTCGGCGATTGTGACACGGCATTCGGCCTCGTCACGCTCGTAGTCGCCGAAGACCACGTTACCTCTGTTGAAAGATAATATACAAAATACGCTCATAAATAAGTTAAGTTTCAGGAGAGACTTCTCCTCGCTTTGCGTTTTCTACCGCTTGTACAACGGGTTTTGTTCTGTAGAGCTGTTTGATAGGCTTTACCGGACATTGGGGTGAGCGGAAGGCTCTTAACTCCTAATATTTAGGTAACATGGGTGCGTTGCTCGGCTTAGGGCTTTTCGGAATTTCGGACGAATAAAAAGCAATGACCTTGGCGCAGTTGTGACAGTGACTGGCGACGATCGCTGATGTAAAGCAACACGCGCCGGGTCGGAAATGGGATGGGTGACTACCTCCGTGCTTCGGAAGGCACGTTAAGCAGTTGGTCCTGGCTGATCTCGTAGATGTCAGTCGTTTAGCCTAGTCAGAGGCGGCTTGATAACATCTGACATTAAGGTTGCTCACTAACCTTACACTCCTCCACCGCGTGTTGGAGTATGGCTCGTTTCACCGCATAGTTGGAGGTGAGGCCTGTGCCCAGCAGTGGGACGTATATAGGCTGTTTATGTCATCATCATCATATCAGCCGAACGACGCCCACTGCTGGGCATAGGCCTCCCCCAAAGATCTCCACAACGATCGGTCCTGCGCTGTCCGCATCCAGCGGCTTCCCGCGACCTTGACCAGATCGTCGGTCCACCTTGTGGAGGGCCTGCCCACGGAACGTCGTCCGGTACGCGGTCGCCATTCGAGAACCTTTCCGCCCCAACGGCCATCGGTTCTCCGCGCTATGTGTCCCGCCCACTGCCACTTCAACGATGCAATCCTTCGAGCGATGTCGGTTGTCTTAGTTCTCCTGCGGATCTCATCATTTCTGATTCGATCAAGCAGGGAAATACCAAGCATCGCTCTCTCCATTGCTCGCTGGGTGACTTTGAGCCTTCTTATGAGACCCATAGTAAACGACCACGTCTCACTCCCATATGTCATTACTGGCAACACACACTGGTCAAAGACTTTCGTCTTGGGACACTGAGGTATGTATTAAAAAACAATGACTCACAGCGCATACCCCTCAGGGATCTGGGCAGCGTCCAGGGCAGTAGCCAACGCGAAGTGTCTGGTGATCAATACCACCCTTGGCACTCTGAAGTAATGAGGAGTTCCATTCTTTACTAAAATGAGAAAGTAGGTTATGATTGTTTATGTGGGCATAAAATAGATAACGACATTGAGAGTTTGATATTTTGGACCTCGGAATACTTAAAAACGACAGGTAGGTAATTCATGTCTGCATTTGCAACTTTTACTTTGCGTAATTACGAACTTCAGGTAGGTAGTTAATGGATAGATGTCTAGATATTTTGTTTATTCTTTATTGCAAATTATGTAAAAAAAATACAGCCACGTAGGTATAACATGTCATGTTAGGCAGCGTTATTGCCAAAAGCGATCTCTTCCAGGCAAAACAAAAAAGAGGATATTTTGAAATTAAAGTCATGTATCTACGAATTGTTAGTAAAACTAAGTATTCCGTATCAACTCTCAACAATAGATGAAAACATCAAACTTCTAGTGATTCGACTTGAATTTGTCACTTTCAGGCACTGTTTCAAAATATCGACCTCATAGCAAATAGACTCGTAATAAGGCGAGAGACTGTGATCACGAAGTCAGACAAATAGGTTCTTCGGAATTCGCAATCCACCACCCAATGAGTTTCTACAATTTCCATGAGCTGTCAAGCCACAACGTCACTGATTGGACAAAAAGCGTATTGACCAATCAGTGCCGTTGCCCCCCGCCTCAGGTAGTTGACACACCTAATTTCATACAAAAAATCAATCATCGACCGTCTAGTGGCTGTAAGGTCGATGTTTCAGAATAACCTAACATTAATACTGTTCATCTCACCGTGAATGTACTGGAGTGCTCCTAGCCATGTGAACTGCAGTTCGGTCAGAGAGCCCTCCGAGGGGTCGTAGCCAGGATCGTCGTGGCATTCGAAGAACTGCCCACACACTGGTGATAAGTCTTGAAATACATAATAAACGGTACTTTCACCAATTGACCAGAAAGATACTGCGGGATGCTTGGCCATCACCTTGGTACATACTCTCAGGACCAATGATATTATAATAAAAACACGCAGATAGGTTACTTGTGCTAAAAAAGTGGCACCCAAACTCAGGACTTTAGACCACCTGAGCAAAGCATTGACAGTTTGAGACAACACTGGGCAACATGTATCTGTCTAAAAATTATCATACTATCTCGTACACGCGATCAAATCATAGGTACCTACGTACGCCAGGGGACAATTTTTGACTTCGCGTATTGACGTAACGTATCTACTTATACCTCTTTTAAATATTATTGCTCAGGACCATATCCCAAACGGTTTGTAAGAGGCACACTGATTGTTGCCGTCATGGTTAGCGAAACATTTAGTGCCCACATTTCACCGAGCGAATTTGTACCCAAACCACCTTAGTGACTGGCCGAATGTGAACTTTGGTTGAACTTCCTATACCCCGTTTGGATATAAATAGTCGTGTGCGTAGGTTTAAAGAAACCTAAATAATATTAGTGAATACTTACAAAAAAATACAAAAATAGCAACGTATTTCTGCCACATTTAGCAAAGTTGGTAACTCCAGCACTTCTCCTTTTCACTAAAATCAAGACGGCAATGACAAGAAGATGTTTGTAAGATCATGGGATGTATACTGAATTGCGGGTGGCGGAATGCACGACAAGATTACAATAACCACTAATGCATACTGAACTTGAAGATTTTACACACTTTTTAACGATATTTAACTTGAAAAAGTATGAGCGTCTGGCGAATTGCAAAAAAAAAACTATAACAAAAAGAAAAAGCAAACAAATATTTTACCAGACAGTTAGGTAGTCACGTTACAAGTCATCACAATTTGACGGCTGATTTGAAATACTACACCAGAGGTCGCGGGTTCGATCCCTACACAGTACAAACTGTTTGTTTTGGTCTAGGTGTTTTCCATGTATCTATGGAGGCAATGGATACATTATGTAAAACCAATTGCGCTTACAAAATTATCTTTTCAAATAACGGTTCTGAATTCGTAATTTTTAGCTGAGTACATCTCTAATTGTGCAATTCGTATACAGCGTTTTTGTCATGATTTATTACATACATATAAACTACCATTTCCTCGCTCAAACTTCCCAAATGGCAATACAAATAGCCACTCACGAGCCACGCAGGCATCCGAAGACATCTAACGGCACTAGTTCACGGCCACATCCGCCCATATTCGAGCGAGCTGTGATTCGCATGGGCTATAACGTCGCTGGCGCCTCACTGCTGAATAGCACCTGGTGATGTTATTCGAGGAGGTTGGTGGTTTTGGATGTGGCAAATGACCCAATTTTAAAAATTTTGTTTTTAAAATAAGGCTTCGTAGATAGCAAAAATCTTTTTTTTAATCAATAAGTATTCATTCAACTTGATCTTAAATGATGTGGTTGAAGGAGGTAAATACCAGCCCAACAAATGTTTATTCACGCTCTTTTTGGAGGGCCCAAGTTAGTGTAACTCTGGTAACACTTAGCTGGATCCCAGTTTTATTGATTTTTTTTCAAATAGCACACTAGCAAGGAACCAACGAGTCTTGTCACTTAAGAAAAGTTGTAAGCTTTACTTTACGTGTGTCTTCAAGAATTCGGTCTAGCCGTTTCAAAACGGGCCCTATCAATTCCCTCTTCCTCGCTCAAACTTCCTAAATGGCCATACAAATAGCAAGTCACGAGCCACGCAGGCATCCGAAGACAGTCTAACGGCACTAGTTCACGGCCACATCCGCCCATATTCGAGCGAGCTGCAATTCGCATGGGCTATAACGTCGTCGGCGCCTCACTGCTAAATAGCACCTGGTGTGACCTGGTGATGTTATTTAAGGAGGTTGGTTGTTTTGGATGTGGCAAATAAGCCAATTTTCATATTTTCCTTTGTAAAAGAGTACTCGTTAAAAACTTATTAAAAAGACTAACTATTAAAAAGACTTCATAGCTGGCATTCCCTTTTTTAAACAATGAGTAACATTTCAACCTAATCTTAAAAGATAATGTTGTGAATGCCAGCCCAACAAATGATTATTCACGCTTTTCTTGGAGTGGCTTAAGTTGTGTAACTCTGGAAATACTTAGGAGGATACCAGTTTTATTTATTTTCTTCCAAATAACACTTTCTTTCAAATAATACACTAGCACGGAACCAACGAGTCTCGTCACTTAGGAAAAGTTGTAAGTTTTACTTCACATGTGTCAGCAAGAACTGAGTCTAGTCGTTTTAAAAAAGGCCCTATCAATTCCCTCTTCCTCGCTCAACCTTCCTAAATAGCAATCCAAATAGCCGCTCACGAGCCACGCAGGCATCCGAAGACATCTAACGGCACTAGTTCACGGCCACATCCGCCCATATTCGAGCGAGCTGTAATTCGCATGGGCTATAACGTCGCTGGCGCCTCACTGCTGAATAGCACCTGGTGATGGTATTCGAGGAGGTTGGTGGAATTGGATGTGGCAATTTGCAACTAGACCATTTCTTTTTCAATCAACTATGAGGTGGTGCGAACAATACTTACTCCAACACGCGGACTCAGTGCGGATTGTTGGAGGGGTGTAAGGTCAGTGAGAAACCTTAATGTCAGATGTTATCAAGCCACCCTAAGGCCTCCGACTAGGCTTAACCACTGACATTTAGCGACGTCAACCGGGACCAACATATCTCACGATCATATTCAAAACGGGGTAGTCAGAGGCACCCTAAAGTCACACTTCTCTGAGCTTTATGTTCAATGTGGTAAGATCTGAGAGCGGGTAGACCTAACCATTTTTTCTATGTGATAATATGGTCACTAGGCCCTCAGAAGTATAGACCTATGTCGAATATTATGGATTGAAACCCCACGGCAATGGCTGGTATTAAAAACCCCGACTCTACGGAGCCGTAACCACTAGCCACCATCTCCTCAAAATGTACACAAGCAAAATCTTTCACCTTTTCAAGAAAAGCAGTGAAAAGAATGAAAAATTCAAGAAGGAAGAACAAACTTGTAATTTATCCTAATTTTAGACTTCGTGAAGCCTGGCAAATCGTTTGTTTCAAACTCTTGTTGAACTACCTATTCACAAGTAAATTACTTGAACGACAAGAATTTGTGGTCATCGTCGATATGGTGCTCCTATACACATATGTTAACTATACTCAAATCGGAATTATTTATTTGGAACAAACAAGGTTGAAAAGTGAGTTGATTGGTTGAGTTTCTTGCTGGAGTCTTTCCAGTAGGATCCACGTCCGAACCGGTGGTAGAGTCACATTTTAGTGTGACTCTAATCAATAGTTAGTATTTTTATGTTTTAACTTGCTTGCTGCTTTTTATTACATAAATACAGATTACTTTTACCTTATTTGACTACCTTTTTAAAAATTGCATAAATGAAGCATCCCACATACTCCAAGATAATGACTTAATCATGTACCTCATCCGAATACCTTCACATATCGTTCAAAACTGCCAACCATTTAGTTCAACAATCAATAGAGCATTTCGTATGCGCCTCCAAATCGTTCGCATCCCGTCATCGCATATGCATCGCATTGCAATTCGGAATGCGTTTTATCTTTCTGATTGCGGACGACAATTTGTAAACATAATATTTTGTTAGCGTTACTGTTTGTATGAAAGTAAAATGTTACTTATAGTCAGCGATTTATATCTTTTATTTAGAAAACAAATAGATTATATAACATTGTAGTAAGCTTTTTTTAATGAAACTAGAATGTATTAAAAGTAATTATAATGATTTTCACCTTTTTCTCGAGCTATTAACTGAATTATTTTATTTAAAGGTATTAGGTATTGGTAAATTGTTTAAAATATCTTAAAATGGTTTTTTTATCAATTAATTGTTGTAAAAAGATTGCATGATTTTATACACTTCGTTTGGACAAAACTAAAAAGCGGAAGTTGACGGTGGGGTCGACTAATAATTATTTAATAGTGCCGCCATTACGATTTGAGACTCACTTTTGTAAAAATACGATTGAAGACGGCAGTGGTTCGTCTTAGTTAAGATTGGAGTGCTAAAATATTGATAGTTCAGTGGAACTCTAGTTTGTGAAGTATACTTCTGAAGAATATTATACCGTTCGTGAAGTGATCGTGTTGTATTATTTCCGCAAGCCGCCTGACGTGGAAGAAAGTGTAGTATTTTCTTTCAATTTGGATGAGTTTCTTTGCTGGAGTTTTCTCAGTAGAATCCACGTCCGAATCGGTGGTAGAGTCACATTATAGTGTGACTCTTATCAATAGTTAGTGTTGGCGACCAGCAATGCCAACCTATCTTTTTGCTTTGTCTTGTATCTTTTCAAATAGTGACATATTCTGTAACAAATAAACAGTTGACCAAAAAACGTTTCTCATAAACAAGTTAGTATTTTCATGTTTTAACTTGCTTGCTGCTTTTTATAGAGATTACTTTTACTTTACTTTATTCTTTTTAAAAAAAAATGCACATAACCATAATCGTAGCATCCCACATATTCCAAAATAATGACTTAATCATTTACCTCATCCGAATACCTTCACATATCGTTCAACAATTCAGTTCAACAATCGACAGAGCATTTCGTATGCGTCTCCAAATCGTTCGCATCCCGTCGTATGCATCGCATTGCAATTCGGAATGCGATTTATCTTTCTGATTGCGGACGACAATTTGTAAACATAAATGTGGGCGAGTCCAAATTCAAATGAGGTGGATACAGTTCTTTTGAATAATCAAAATGGATGGATAGTTTGTTTATCTTTATCGACCGAAAAATTAGTAGTTACAATTGACATTCTCAACCATGGAAGAGAAACCGTGTTCTCAAACGCTCTACATAATAAATATCATTTATTTATTATGTAGAGCGTTTGAGAACACGTTTGAGAAAAGCAAAAACCTAAGTACTATTTTTGTGCACTTGCTTGCTTGTCTTCTCTTCTTTACCTGGCAGTTGTCTGGCAGATATTACTTTTAGCAATGAGTCCGTCAATTTTTTTTTTTATAATGTTGTTCAAGATGACCTCACTCCACCTGATGGAAAGCAGCCGTGAGGTCCAGATATGCCGTTGACAAGCACAGTAATGGAGAACAACTTTGCTGGTCAAGCCCAATTTTTAAGGCCTGCATAAATTCCTTTTCACGCCCTGCTTAAAAAAACCCGGGTTTGTAGGAAGAAGAAACACTAAAATATATCACTTTTCTGTAAACTACTCTGTTTTTTGGGCAATTAAATGTTTATTGTCTTCTATTAAAGTGCCTGTTAACCCAGTGTTTAAACACTGGGTTTTATGGGGTTCGATTCTTGCTCCACCTCAAATCAAAATGTTTCTCGATCAAACAGATAGTTGTGCTGAGTCTGGGTGTTACGGTACTTTTCAAGTTGTTTCTAGTTTCTATAGCAAGGCCGGCTGGAGCGATTCTGTGACGTTGGCTTGTTTAATTCATTTAATTAATTATGTATGTATTTGAGATGGCTCCAAAAAAGAGTGCAACTAATGCTGTTTGTTCTTTCGCCGTAACATTATTTACTCGAAGCTATTCAGGCCTTTTGCGACCCTCCCCCCCCCCCCCCCTTTGACTTTGAACAAAGTCTGTTATTTTCTTATTTGGACCAAATTGAACAAAATATGGTAGACGAGGTGCCTGTGCCGCAGTTGTGACAATGATCGGCGACGATCCCTGTTGTAAAGCAACACACGCCGGGTCGGAAATGGGATGAGTGACCACCCCGACCGAAATTTATTGATGTGTATTTCGGGCATCTCCGTGCTTCGGAAAGCACGATAAGCAGTTGGTCCCGGTTGAAGTCACTAGATGTCAGTCTCCAAGCTTAGTCAGAGGCGTTAAGGCGGCTTGATAACATCTGACATTAAGGTTGCTCATTAACCTTACACCCCTTCAACAATCCGCACTGAGCCCGCGTGTTGGGGTTTGGCTTGTTCCACCTCATAGTTGAGGCCTATGCCCAGCAGTGGGACATATACATATAGGCCGTTTATGTTAAGGGGGACGACCCCTTAAAAAAGTCACAAAGGGCTTAGATCATAATATTATGTATGATAGAAAGGAGGATGATTTAAAAACCACACTAAATATCAACTTTAACCCAATACCAATAAGACGTTGACGTACGACTCTGACAGATTCAAAACTGCTCTGCTTTTGACGCTGATCCCATGCTCTTCAACAAACGACTCTATAAAATCTGTTAATAAAGTTTAATCTTGAATGACAATAGATAACTATAGCATAGGGGTATCTCCATAGTTATTTAGATCAAATCCTCGCACGCAAGCACTGACGTCCATTTTCGATAGCATTTTGTATATATTTAGAAAAAAAAGATTTTTTGCTCAGTTTGTCTATGACCGGGGAAATCGTTGAGTAAAGTTTTTTAGTCTGTGGTTTGTCAAAATGATGGGATTTTGGGTTACAAGTTTGGCAGCGGTTTGGATAATGTTTCCTCATTTAGGTAAGGGTAAATAACTATTAGTTAACTAACTAAATATGAGATATGAGACATCACCACATTCTTTTCTCTGGTTCTAAAGTAAGATTTTCTCTTGTGTAATGGAAAACAGAAGCAAAGAATCTGACACAAACACCCAGACCTAGCAAAAAAATCGGTTTCATCAACAAACATTTGTGCTGGTACGGGTATAGAACCAGCGACCCTTTGATTATCAACCGACCGCTGCGCTTGTGTCACTGCGCCGAACGGGTCGAAAAAGTAAATTCAGTTTTTTTCAAAGCATCTGCATTTATTTCAAAATAATGTAAGCACAACAAGAGCTCATATAATTATTATTTTATCATTATGAAAGCGTATCAAGATTTTATATTTCAGACTCATTTTAATGATGTAATCAGAGTTTAATTCATTAGTTTTGTTTTTCTACAATTCCATCCAATTAGAGTCTCTACCATGCATTTACTTAATTTAAAAGTGGTCTGTAAAATAAAATCATTACCATATCATCCTTTTTTTCATTATTTTAGATAGGCTCAATAATTTGAAATTTCAAAATACAATATTATTAGAGGTATTAAAAGACAAAAAAAAACATCATCTACTTGAGAAATACTTCAGTAAACAGAATTTTAAAGCAATTAGAATAAACTGGTACTTACCCACTTGACTTTCGGAAGATGATCACATTTTTTTTTTAATTCAATCTTCATTTGAGTAAGGACATAGGTACATACCTATGACGATGACTTTATTAAGATCGAATACCTACCTAATATTGTTTTTTCCCTAACCTTTATTATTAAACCTGTATAATAAAATTAAATAAATAAATTAATAAATTATTTATGATTATCTGCATGAATGCCATAAATAAGAATGAGGAACGTTCTACCTGAATAGATAAAGTAAAGAATCTATTTTTATTCCGAATCTCAACTACTAAGTGCCAATCATTGTCTTGTCATGGCCTATTTCACCTTATGACGTCATGGGCTATTTATGGATTACTAGAAAACGGATAGTGGTGACTAATTTCGCCAATCTCTTACATGTCAGGATGGCCGAGCGGTCTAAGGCGCTGCGTTCAGGTCGCAGTCCACTTCTGTGGGCGTGGGTTCGAATCCCACTTCTGACAAATCCTTTTTAAGTTTTTGTTTCTATTATTTCAAGTTTAAAACGTTAAATTATTATTTTCCTTACTAGTTTCGTCGGAATTATATTCATCAAACGATCCAGAAGCGCGTGAAGATTGGGAACGAATTGTAGGAGGCACCAAAGCTGCCAATGGATCTGTCCCATACCAGGTAAAATAACTACCAGTAATAATTACTATTTTTCCATATAAATACTTTGAAGCATGAGCTTCAACAAGCACAAGTAAAGTTGTTCGAGTTTATAATACAAAATAAATCTCCTGTTTTTAGATGGACACTCGTAGGTCTGTATTGAAATGACTAAAAGGGCTGTTTTTGTTTTCTATTTTACATTATCACAAACACCTACACTTTAAATGCACTTGTGTTGGTGCTGAAGCCTTACTTACCCATATCATAATCAGTGCGTCAATCGCGACATATTATTTTTTTCAAATAAAAAAAACTCTTGCTAGAGTGAAGTTATTAACAAACAATCCCTCAATTGGTTATTTCAACAGGTATCTCTACGGTTTTGGGGCGTATGGCATTTCTGTGGTGCTTCCCTGGTCACACCTCGTGTCATATTGACTGCAGCTCACTGTGTGGATAGGTAAAAGCGAATGAAAATATTATTTACTAAAGATGTATGTATAGTAACGGTTTTATAGAAATTAGTCGGCCAAATTGTCCGTCAGTGAGTTTGCTACGCAATTATTGCAGGCGCTCATTTTAAACAAACAAACAAACAAACAAAACATTTATTTGCAATGAATACAAGTGAGTCAATAAATGGTCTTAAAAATATCTTGAATACAAGTGAGTCAATAAATGGTCTTAAAAATATCTAGACATAGTTAAGTGAGGGTCTTCCCAGTTTGAACTTTCTTACGTTACAATCGGATAGCAAGGAAGGCAAAATGTCACTTTCCGAGAGGGCCCTCGAATACTTTGACTCATCGGTTGAGTTTTCCTTTATTCTGTTTAATATTAGCACTTAAATACCTAGTTAATCAAATGACGTACACTACTGTGCACAGGCCTCACTACAAAAACACGAAGGCCTTCGTGTTTAAGGCTAAGACACTGGGTGATAACTTTGCTGCCAAATATCCTTAAGCAAGCCACTCTAAGGCCTACGTCAACTGACCACGGCTAAACCAGCCTAGAAGGCTGAAGACGTCTGAAACTGAAACGCTACGTGCGCACGTCGCTATACTGAGCCAAAAGACCCTCACCATTTCTAATCACAAAAACAAAATGAAAATTCGCATTCAACTTATTCCTAATTCTTAACATGTCCAGACTCCGGCCAAAATACATGAAAGCGATCGTCGGCACGAACCAGCTCCGCGCCGGCGGCACCGCCTACGACATCCGCAAGATAGTCCAGCATGAGGACTACGACGATGACGTCATCAAGAACGATATCGCCATCTTGTTCACGGAGAAAGAGATGGAGTTCAATGATATAGTGGATCTGGTCGAGCTGAACGATGAGCCGCTGGAGAAAGGGGAGGAGTTGCTGTTGACTGGCTGGGGGACTACTTCGGTGAGTGGGGTTTAAATTATGTGAACTTAATTCACCTGTCAGCTAATTAATGAATTCCGACATTTTCATATGTCTAACGTCAAAAACTTAACAAATTGCAAAAATAAGCTAATCCACTGGGATTAGCTGAAAAAGACAGGCATGCCAATTCTCTGACGGCCGAATTTGAGTTCAAGATCAAAGTGTGCATTGAGAATGACACCCCAGAACAGGGTGCCACATGCTAGCTTGTTCTAACAACAAGGTAAACGCGGATTTGTATGGCATGGTGGCCTTTGGTGGCGGGTAGTAACAGTTATTTTATTGTGGACATCCGCGTTTACTTCCTCGACGCTTTTGGTCGAGCAGACTCGCACTTGACACTCTGACAGGAGCGTAAAGGTGTGTGAAACGGTATTCAAACAACCAATGAGACATGCTTTGGCGCTAATAATCAATCAATCAATCAAGAAGAAGAGAAGTACCGGCAAGAAACTCGGCAGTTACTCTTTTCAACTGTTTCCCTTTTGTACATAATATGCGCCTAAGGGAAACAGTTCCGGCCAGCGGTTCGCAAACTGTCATTAACGGTCTCATGGTCACCTTTTTAAACATTACCTGATTCCAGTACCCAGGCCGCCTCCCCAACGACCTGATGCAGCTGGAGCTGAGGTCCATCACCTTCGAGGAGTGCAGGGAGGCGCACAAGCACGTCAATGCTGTCTTCGAGACGCAACTCTGCGCGCTGACGAAGACTGGTGAAGGAGCCTGTCATGTAAGCTTTATACTAGCTCCTAATCATAACAACTTTGTTACAGATTTGAAAACCAGAAAAAGCCATTTGGTCAGGTTGGCATCAGACAGGAATGGAACCCGCATATTTCGCAATATGCGAAAATGGTCTCCTAACATAATTGCTTCATAAATAGTATGGATTACAAAATAGTAATATTGTTTTCCAAAAATTTAACACTTTTGAAATGTACTTACCCACCCAACTTTGCAGGCCTATCGTGGCCTCATTCTGCAACACGATCGTGGTTTCACAATAAGATTGGAATTCAATTATTATTTTTGGTGAACATAAAAATACAACACAATAAAACACATGCAAAATGATTCATAGTCATCTCCCCTATTGAATATTTCAATCAACGCGATAAGAATAACAACGGTAATGTTTCAGGGTGACTCCGGTGGCCCGCTGGTGCGAGAAGGCAGGCAGGTCGGCATCGTGTCCTGGGGCATTCCCTGTGCGAAGGGCAAGCCGGATGTCTACACGAGGGTTTGTTGAACTTTTTAAACACAAAGTAGGGTTTCCGGTGAGATCTTATCATCAGACACACATGTAAAACTTAATAAAGGCTTATAGTCTCACAATTTTAGAGAGAGGAAACAGAAAACTGGGAAAAAAACTGTCTTCAAATTTTGGCTGGATTGGTGAGCAACCTGTGTTAATAAAATCTTTAAAACGTGCCTACTCACTCAACGATTCTTGAAAATAGTAACGGAATCACACACCACAGTAAAAGGCTTATCACCCATCAGCCTACCTGTTTCTGTTTTTATTTTGCTTTTGCCTACTGGAAATGAGTAGCCTGTCATTCCATTGACCGTACATTGAATTATTTTACGAATTTTCGTAAAATGTAGTTTAGTTTTCCTCCTTTTTAAAATATACCAGCTAGTTTTCCAAGCATTTGCCGGCAAATACATACATGTAGGTATTTAAAGGGTAAATATGCCAATTTACATAATGAAACCACCAAAAACAATGCCTTGTGTTTTTTTGTTGTACCTATACCTACATAACGATTATGTAAAGTCACGGAATGAAAAGGTTGACCAATTTTCACATGTTACGTTTTAACTATGTAACAGGCTAGAGTATGCCGAAAAGTATGCTTTATTATCTGACAATGTAACTAAAATTCAATTAGACGTATGTTCCTTCACGATTGACAGTTGAACCAATTCATCTTGTCAATGTCATCATTGAGCAAGCAAAAACAGATCTTAGGGTGGTCAACCCTTTCATTCCCCGACTGTACTAGGTACTAGTGATCCTTTTGTTTCTATAGGTCGAATCCTTCATGAGATGGATTGAGAAGACTTTGTATGAAGATGATGAAGATCACCTCAGGTTCCTCAACAACAGGAAGACCAATAGACACTAGATGTACTTAACTATGTAAACTATTCTAATGTTATTAAGGTGAATTATATGCTTATTTAAATTATTATCTGTTTGTATTTTAGTAACTTCTGCAGACTAAAACAACTTTTTATTCAACCTCGGCATTCGGGGTTCCCGTACAGTCATCAGCACATCAGGTTACCCCATTCCCGTTTTTCTCTCGCTCTTGACAAATGTCATTACTTTGCAATAGAGCAAGGAGGACAGAGTGCCTATTCCGACACGCACAGCGCGTTTGCTCACTAAACTGTCCCGAGTCGGTAAACGCGAATTTGTATGGCGTTGAAGCACCGCCATCTAGTGGCGATTAGGAGAAATAACGATTGCGGAGCGTCAAACCAAGACCCTGACGAATTTTAAAGTCGTCTACATCGAGTGAACTACCAGTAAATAAGGTTGAAGCACCGAGATGTGAAGTAATGTCCGCCGGAATAGCACCCCTGATCGGAAATGGGTACAGTGATGTGCCATCCATTGTACATAGTAAGAAAATAAAACCAAAATTCATAAAAACCATTTATTTATTAATTCATGTTGCGTAAAACTAATATCACAGGATTATGTCGTGAAAAATTGGCAAGAGTTTTCCAGGATGAATGACAATCCAAAACTACATTTGGAACCTTACTTTCTGATTTGTTACCTTAAGTTTACTTACAGATAGCATAATCCAGATTATTTATATAACAAACCGACAATAGCCTTAGTACACCCCACTGGTGGGCAAACGCTTTACCTCAACTATGAGGGACGAACACTCAGTGTTGGAGGGGTGAAGGGTAATTATAAACCCTTTTTTTTGAGATGTTACCAAGCTTAACGACTTAACTAATGTAACTATAAGATGGAAATATTGCTGTAACAAACATCTCTATTTGGTTACCAAACTCAACTTATTCATAGTAGCGAACACATAGCAGATTTTGGACTTTTACGGAAATATCCTACAAAATCATCAGCGGGATTGCAAAACGAAATATTTTAGAATTGAATAATATTTCCTGTTGAATATGTAACAAATCTCCAACAATTGTTTTCGATCATAATATTAATAACTAAGAAAGGACACTCTTTATTAGTCGCCTTTGAACCAAATATTAATTATTAAATCAAATTCTATTACAAAAAGATATGCCCTTTAAAGTTATACATCCCTTTTGATTCCTTGACATAATAAAAATAAAACCTTAAAATATGAAGCAACTTTACAATGTTACCTTCTTCGTTACCATTTATATCAATAACAAATTATTGACAAACACAAAAAAAAACTTATTTCATACTCAGTCATGCACTTTTAAAAATAACAATATAATATGACATCATAATATTTATATAAGTTACAAGTAAGTAGTATACTTGAACTTTCAGTGCTACCAAAATTTACAAATTTGTATTGACTTTATCTTCACATCATTTCCAAAAAATAGATAGAAGCAACTACCATTAATACTCTAATTCTGATCCAGAGATAATCAAATAACTCTTGCATTTCATCTGTGAAAGAAATAGTTTCTCCTTCTACGAACACTAACCTTTCCGAATCCTTAGAAAATTCCCTACCAAAGATGCCAAAACTCAAAACATTATCAACATTAGACATTTCTAATGTTACCTGATTTTGATCATTGTCGTTGACTTTAGATTCAAGATGGAAGTTTTGACCTTGAGATCCAGTTGTCAAGATGACAGGATACTGAGGAGTTCCCGTTGAGAAATTACCGCGGATTGAGAGCTTCTCAAATAACACATTTGTTGTGTTTTTGTTGGATCTGAAACAAAAAATAACTTAATCAACTGTTTTTTAAGCCCTATATGTTCTCTTCTGATGTTTTAGAAAGAAAAAAGGAATGAATTACACAGAAGGTCATTTTTGGTTCAAGAGTGCCTACCAAACCCAAAAGTTACACACTAAGTAGGCAGGCAAATACGAGTATGTCTTCAAGGACGGAGAATTATGACTTGTCTCTTAAGACAGTCAGAATATTATTTACTAGCGGCCGCTCGCGACTTCGTCCGCGTGGACTTAAGTGATATATCTATATAAATGATAGCCTATGTCTTATTCAGATGCCTAATCTATATTACTGTAAGGTTTCATTCACATCCATTCAGTAGTTTTGACGTGAAAGAGCAACACGGCACATCCACACATACAAACTTTCGCTTTTTAATATTAGAAGAATATTGGGCCACTCAATACCTCTTTGCACAGTCAGTCAATATATTTTTTGGGACTCCATGGCTTTCAGAGCAGTCATTTGTCTTTTGAGCCAGTCCATATGTGTTTGGGGCGGTCAGTATGTGTGTTGGGACAATCAATATGTTTTTAAGACACCTCAATGTATCATTTGAGGCAGTCCACATATCTTAAGACCATATATGCTTTTGGGTCAGTCAACATGTCTTTGGGGCAGTCAACAAGTCTTTCGGGGCAGCCCACAAGTCTTTTGGGGCAGTTCACAAGTCTTCTGGGGCAGTTAATAAGTCTTTTACTCACCCAACAGAGCAAGTCCGCTTGTAAAGTCCCGCGCAAGCGAATATGGCGCACGATTCGGTCCCAATATTGTGTCTGCCGTAGGGACGCATGCCTTGGGATGCGGCTAGACCGTAGTTTACTATTTCGTCTTCTGCACCTTTAAAATAAAAGATAAAATAATACAATCTACGTGTATAAATTTCCTTCTCTTACTATAAATAAAGTCGTAGGCCAAGTGTGAACATTTTAAAGTTCGTAGCATCTTAGATAAATAATAAATAAAATAGAATAAAAATAGTTTATATTATCATTTTGAGTTACAAATATGATATTCAAGGCAGGGACCTACCTATTTAGTAAGTATGAGATAATACCTGTGTTAGGAGGCCCCGCTCTTCCATGTTTCTCGTTTAAACATTAAAAATTTAACAAAAATACAAGAAATGTATTATTCAGAGAACATGGAAAACAAACAAAAGGAAAAAAAAACTTAGGTTTTTTTTTTATTGTTGCCTGGCGATCGTTGCTCGGTTCCAACAATGATTATTATAATAATAAAAAGGTTACTTGTGCTAAAAAAATGGCACTGGAAATCAGGACTTTCGACCACCTGAGCAAAGCATTGACGGTTTGGAACGACACTGCGCAACATGTATCTGTCTCGTCCACGCTCTAGTAAATAATCATACTATCTTGTACACACGGTCCAATTATAGGTACGTACGCCAGGGGCCAATTTTTGACTTCGCGTCAGTACTGACATAACCTATCTAGTCATTGGGTACTAAACAAAAAATGTCGTAAGCGTCCCTTGTGTCCAAAACAGCCCAAAGGCTTTGTTTTTCTAATCCTGATGATGAATTGTCCTTACCAAAAAAGCTAGTCTTGACAAAGAACTCGCAGCAGAACTGTCCATGGCAAACAGTCTCCTTGATGCCTCTGGAACTGGCTGAGAGGTCCAAGGGCCTGATGATGTACTGGGATAGATCTTCCCCGACGAAGGGGTCCAGTTTTGAGGAGCTGACTATCGGTGGTACGATTGGGTGGCCTGCAAAACAGTATTATTTCTTAGTATACCTACGAGAAAGTTGATTCGGTCGTCTGACCCAAAACCAAAAACCGAGAGAGATTTTGTATTTTGACAATGATGTTCATGTATTCGTTTTTTTTAGGTATGCAGCGCTTTTAAATAATGGAGAAAACCGTTAAAAACCCAAACAACATATTGACGGCAGTGAGCTAAACAAATACCACAAGGCTGTGAGCTTCTGAGTGTTCCGTTTACTATAACAGCAACCGATCAGTTTGTCTCTGACTAGCTCCCTTGGGACTTAGTTATCAGTTTCTATGAGATACGAGTAGGTACCTAAATATTGAAAAAATCACTAAACGAAACTTCTTAAATCACAGCTAAGAACACTTTCAATCAAGATAAGTCATCTTTCAAATAAATAGGTAAACAAACTTAATCTTAAACAATTTTAAAGCTACTTAGCCTCCGACAGACAACCCAAGTCCTAAGTTTAAAAAGGCAAATGGATAAAAAAAATAGTGTAAACAAACTTCTAACCCCCTTATTCATAAAAACGAACGCAACGCTATAGCATAGTCTTAGCAATTGACGTGTTGTGTCACTTACTCGCAAATGGCGGCATCAACAAGAATGAGAACGAGAAAGAGACAAAGCGATACTAAAGTTAAAATGTTGCTGAAAAGCTGTTAAGTTTTTATGAACAGGGGGAAGCGTTTTGCTGTGCGATAACAGTTAGTTAAGAAGGGTTTGGGGTATTCTCAAAAGAGATATGCTAGCACCTCATACACCCCATTTGGGATGCAATCATAAAAGTGTATGTTTTGTTACGCTATGACACATTTTCCTACTACTTAGTTCAATTTAGGATTACCGATTATCAAGATATGATCGCAATATAATTAACATTGATCGTGTCATATCGTTAGGTATTAATATCGTACCAGCATCGCACCATTTTACTCATATCATAACATACTGTATGTTATCAATGAATGAAGTGGTTAAAACCAGACTTATCAGACACGAAACTTCAACCAATATGTAAGGAAGATATAGGTCTGATTATTTTTGTCAATTTTTGTGCGCAAAAAAGCATTCGGTTCTTGTGAATAGACTTAAGGCCTTATCTTTGAGTAAACATTAAATGTGTCATTGAATCATAATTCTAATATTGTAAGATCAATTAAATCTCTTATCGTAATTAGTTATGAATTTCCCAAATTTGATAAGTAGATTAAGTTAGTCATTACTTAAATATATTTCTAGCTAAGTTGATTCATCATTGACAATAACAAATAAATATTAAGTATTAAGTTTACATAAGAATACCAATTAGATAGGAACGAAAGATAATCGGGTAATTATATCAATCTTGGGGCAATTCATAATCTATTTCTAGACATTTTAAGGAAAAGGCACGAATCAAACACGTAATAAATAGATAATTTTTGATCATCATTTTTGTAAATAAAAAACGATGCAGTGGTCTGTTTAATTGTTATTATTTTTGGTTTGAGGTTAAGGGTAAGCACCCAGGCTTAGAATCTGGGTGGCATCAGGTTTAAGTTTGGGTGCGTTGTCATTAAGGTACAACTACCGATGGAAACCAAAGCAACCCGGAAAACGGCCGAAGAACTGCCCCTTACCACGTTTGATCCAAATTCACTCGGTCAAAGGTGGGGTACTGGATATTCTGGACTACCCCGTATGGGATAAAGTAGTGAGTGTAATGTTACTTACCAACTCCTACAGACTTCTTCAGATCTCCAACAGTAACCAGGCCTGCAGAGCCGGCCACAGCGCCGTTCTTTCCCGCGAACATGCCAGAACTCGACAGCAGATTTACATTGTTTGTAAACGCCCAGGATGAGGCGAATTGTGGAGCTGCAAATGAAATTTCATCAATTAGTGGCCATTTGTGTAAGCATAAGATCCAATTTAGCAATTATTAATTTATAAGCAACAGGGTCTGCAGCAATATTCGGCGAATAAATTATACCTATTATTTGATAAATTTTTTTGGTCAGTTGGCAGTTTTCATAAGGGATTGAAATTCACCAGAAAAGGTTCGTAAAAGTTTTCGTTACAGCACCGTTCTGATGAAATAAAAAAACCTCATTGGTTTTCAAATTCTCTAATAGGAAGACCTATCGCTATATGCCAGAATGTTTGATTGTAGTAGCTCACATCTTAACCATGACACCAAATTAAGAAAAACATACCACTATTGCCAGGCAAGAGCAGACTATCTGTACCTTCTTTTGTTTGGCACTCACCACTTAAGAAAGGAATTTCTGAAGACCAAGCACCAACGACCACGAAGTTTCCCAAGCCCTTCAGATCCTCGAACTTCTGAAGAACGAGGTCTTCTTCCATGAGCAGACCGAACTGCACACCGAAATCAGTTGTGAAGGCGCTGATCTCAGTAGGAGCTGCTGTGCAGTTAGCCACGTTGTTCACTGGTTTCCTGTACCTGATGGAGAAAAACCATGCATCAGAAAATTGGACTTCTTACGTTATCTATTTCTGTTGGTGAAACAGGCCCTACTATGCACCAATCAATTGGGCTTCATCTAAGTTCAATCCTTTACAACTTTTTACGATTTGGCCCATCTTTCATTGGGCATTTCTTAAACTACATTTTATTTGCCCAGTGCTACTTCATGTTGAGGTAGGGCTCTTATGCTTTTTACTAGGTACTATTGGCTCTGTTAAGGCTGGCAAATGTGGATAACTGTATACACAGTGCAAAACCAGAATGTGACTACCACCGGTGTTGGACTGTTGTAACTGAAGCGGCAAGAAACACAGCAGTTAACATAACATAACGCTTTTCAAAACGAGTATGTTTTGTAGAAACATCTAGAACATTCGCGGGACTAACGTGACACGTGCTCACCGGGACATCATTATGCTGCGAGAAAAAGAGCTTTCTCGCCAAACGAGATAGTGCGTGACAAAACTTTGTCACTGTCAATAAGAATTTAGACATTTCCTCTAAGCATACTTACACAGACACGATATTCCCATCTCTGTCGAACACGAGGTTGCTCCTCACCAGTTCATATTTGTTTTCACAGCGTGTTTTCTCGAGCAGATGAGCGACGACGTACAAGCCAGCTTGTTGCGACGCCTCTGACAAGGTGTGTACTATCTGTGGCAAGAAAGAACAACATGACATACACTCACGACTACATCCCCAAAGGGGTACCTAATCAGAAACAAGGTACACTTCGAGGAGCGAATTTGTATCCAACGTGGCAAGGGGCGAGCCTAAGGCCCGGACTCCACCAGAGCTGAGCGGAGATCTACGTCGTCGAGCTGTGTTTCAACAACCAATAGAATCACATCTCCATATATGAATAACGCAATTCCATTGGTTGTTGAAAACACAGCTCGACGCCGCACATCTCCGCTCAGCTCTGGTGGAGTCTGGGCCTTACACTGTTATCCGGGTTGCTTGGGTTTTTTATAAATGTTTTCCTTCACCGGATAGTTGGAGATCGTCTAAGCTGAAATGACACGCCACTTACCGCATCTACGCATACAAAGCGTGCTTGCTTTGTATGCGTAGTTACAGGAGAGGGGCGCGTCATTTACGCTTACACCATCTCTACCTACTTTGTTGAGGCAGTTGGGGGATTGATCATCCTGAGGCCGAGTCTCTTCCTGGCGTAGGGAACCTGCCCCATAAGCCACCCTATTGTAACGTCACTGTGCTTTCGCTATAATTAAGGATTTGACCTACACCGCCTTTTGAGGATGATTAATACGTCTGTTAAAATGAATTAAAATTAGTTTTAGATTTTTTCTCACCTCATCATAGTTATCAATTGGACAAGAACCCTCGATAGATGACTCCGCAGAGCATACTTGAGGAGACGGCAGCACCAAAATGTCTACGTTCTGAAAACGAAGACATAACTTCATTTTACTAATAACAAAACAAGTATACCTACTTGCTTATGTAGGCAAAAAAACCAATATCATGAACACCAATCGGACTTTTAATTAAAAGCTTCAAAAATGACGGGTTGTTAGATAGAAAATGTGTCATTTCGTCGAAAAACCAGTTATTTTTTGACAAACTAGATAACCGAGTACAAATTAACAACTATAAAAAAGGTCGAGTATGTTTAGTTGATATTTTTGGCAATCAAAATTAATACCTATTTGTTGTACCCAAATGTTTTTCATAGTTCAAGATTTGGCCTACCACACCCAGTTGAAAAAATCTTCCTGTAGATACATCTACCTCTCAGGAGTCTTAAAACGAAAATCGATAAACTGTTCGTTAAATTATTTCCTGGATCCGTTTGGAGGTCAACAGGATGTTTGGAGATGTCTCCGGTTGCATTTTACGTTCAAAACAAAGACTTACTCATCACTAAAGTGCCGGTGCCATTAATTTTATTAAAAAGGAAGAGCTTTTGACAGATGGTATGCCTTTCTTTCTCCTTTTTGGCCGCTTTTAATCAAATTGGCTACTTTGAGCAAAAATAACCCTTGGTTTTATTTACACAGATATAGTTAATTCTATTAAAATCTTAAAATACAGTAAATATACCATTTTATGTTTCTTATTGGATAGTTTTTGTTTTATTATCTTAAATAAACCACAATTATTAAAAAACAATTGGTGGCGGTAGTGGGCAGTCAGTGAGCGGCCTCATAATGACATGCACTCATGGTTTTATGTGTTCGCATGTAACATTAAAAAAATGGTAGGTACATATTTGGTGAAAAGTGGTTTTCAAAAACTTACCGATCTGGCAGCTTTGTGAATAAGTGGAACGTAATCTTCAAAACTTCCAAAAGATTTTGATGAGTCAATGTATCCCGCCCTGTACGTTATCTGTAAAGAAATCAAGTCTGATTAAACAAATTCTTTTCCGTTGTCGAGTTCCCATAGTAGAGTCAGCGTCAAAATGATGTAAGCACTTTAGTACCCTGTTTTAGAAGCCAGTTTGGCAGGATCTTCATTATTTCTACGACAAAGTCAATAATGTTAATTTGACATGGTTCCGACAGTTCTAAGATACTTTTGACGCTGACTGTACCTACAAGCTTCGCTTAGTTTGGGGCTAGCTGGAACTGTGTTGATTAATGATGACCGAGGATAGATAGATATTCTTTATTGCACAGAAACATTACAGTTGTATTAAATTACAAAGACCAATGTACAATTTAGGCGGTCATATCGCTAGGGAGCGATCTCTTCCAGACAACCTTCAGGTAGAGGATCGTGAGAAAACAAAAAAAACAAATGTGGGTAAGGTAAAATAGTAAGATGAGAGAGTAAATGATAAATAAAAAAAAAAAAAAAAGAAGATACGGCATACAAACCACAGATACATAAATTACTTCAATATACATACATAACAATAATATTTATTTATTCTTTGACAGTTCGGTCGCTTTAAGTCAATCTTAAATATTTAAAAAAAACATATTTAAATTGGTGAAAACACTCAGCCACAAACAAATGTTTTTCCCAGGTGGGAATCGAACCCATCACTTTATGGCAAAATCTGTACGCATTTGATAACAATCAAAAAGCACTAAACGTTTTAGTTTTCCTATGTACTGATATGTTAAGCTTTACCTGTGGTTTGACCCAATGATACTGTGATGAAACCTAGCTCTTTTATTCAAGAAAATTAAGTACTTATGGAATAAGGTTCAAATAAGGCTAAATTTAGCCATTCTCAAATGTACTTCGACTTTGACGAAATTAGGTGGACTTTTGTCTGTTAGAGTGATTTGGGCCATCCTAAATCGGAAGAGATTTGGGTGAATGAAGGGACGAAGGATTATTTGAAATCTGTCCCTTTCTAGAGAGAGACGGAGATAAAACACGCGAAGGGTGCATGATCGGTCGACGACCCACGTGGTAGTAATCTTGATTTCTCCATGAATAGACTTTTATGGTATTAAATCTGTTTGTTGATAGTAAGACACCAAGTTGAAAAAAAATATCTTTAAAACCAAAAGACAAAAAAAAAAATTTTTAGGCATTATTAAAATAGCCATCTCGATAAAACAAAACTCTAAGGCCATAAATAGGTTTTCATATTAAAATTGATACCTAAATTATGTGACACATTTTCTGCGCTTAAACTTAAGAAAAAATAAGAAAAGGAAGGCCAATTTTTATAAACTTTGTTTACGCAGGTTTGCTTTGAAAACATTTCAGTGGAGTATTCTGAAAGCATCTGAAATACTCAACCGATTTAGCATCTCAAAAATAAACGTACAAATTTAGCCCAATTTCTTTTTAAAAACACTTTAAAAAGTACTCACCTCACTGGCCAGTGACACGCTGCAGCATAAAAAGCACAACACCAATCCGAATTTAAAAACCATTTTTTATTTTTCACTGGCACAGACAATATAGAACACTGGCAGGAAGCGACTTCCCAACTCGGCGGCAACCGAAAGAGTACGGAGTACCCTACGTTTGTTGTGAAAAATAATGCATCTCGAACAACACAGCTGATTATGGCCGCTACCACGCGACGATAGGGTGCTCGCTACGAGCGATTTTATGTCGTCGAACGATAACAGGGCTTCTACCCTGTTACAATATTTACGAAGTTTTCTACCCTGTCAAAATATTTACGATTTATGAAGTTTCGTAAAACTACGAAAGACTGAAAAGTCTTTCAAAATGTGTGGAATTTTTATTATGTTTTACCTATGTATTTTTTACTAGTAATAGGTTTAGGTTTACCGTTTTTCCATCTTATACCTAATCTATTAAAATAGGATTCCTCTTTTCTAGCTCTTTATGTTGCATGGCCTATCTTCCAATTATGTAGTACATTGTGGTTTTGCAATAAATGCATTTTATACTACAGAACAATACGAGAAAAAAGACCACGGGCTACGAAAAAGGCGGTTGTGTGAACATATCTTTAATCTGGTGAATGCATAAGCGGCGAGAATTTATTCTAAATTAAACGTGAACTAAAAAGTGCGGGAAAACTCTAGAATGTCGCAGTACTAAAAGGAACCTATTTCATTTATGTAAACATCAAAAACTTTGATCTATTTGAATAAATAACATTAAGTAGACTACCTCTAGGGTCGAAGGTAAGTAGGCTTGATCGAAGGTAACTTGCTTTGATTGAAGGTAAGTAAGATTTTTGACGCATAAAATGGGTTTTGTTGGGGTTCACCCTAGCGCAAATAGTCCCTATTCTACCCTATCTAACCTATCTTAAATCGTAATTATTTCAATAAAATATATTGCTTTAACTAGCCTTCTATGATACATTTCTACAATATAAACGCGTTCGAGCTACAGTGACGTCAAATCGCATGACGTAACAGTTTCAATTCCAATGTCATGGCCGAACCACAACCAAAGTCTCTAGACATTTTATATCTATTAACATTACCAAGAATCTTCAATTTAAACCTGTCTCCATCAAATCAGATACTTTATCGATCACGTGGTTATCACACGTCTGGAACGTGATTATTCCAATTTTTAATACTTTTTCCCTTTATAGAGTGACTTTGCACGTAGGTACTTGCCATATTTGAAAATAAGCTCTATTAAAGAACACTAAAAAACTACGTCTTCATCGTATTTATTTTTAAACGTAGTGGTTTTTTATGTTTTAAAATATCAAGTCAATGAAGGATTGGGCTTATTGGCTACACTTGTTAGGCATCTATAGTATTTAGTTTAAACAATGATATTATTAATAAAAAATATAACAAACAAAATTTGAAAAAAAATACTACGTGCATGATAAAAATTTAAAAAAACCCAAATCGGGATTTTTTCGGGTTATTTACTTCCTGTATAAATACGAAATTGGTATCTACTAGAAATAATCAACTATCTAGATCGACACACGCAAAACCAAACTTTCATGAGAAAAACATTAAGTCCGCCAATTGTACTTTTTTTCTTAATTTTGTGCAATAAAGAATAAATAATTAAAAACTACAACTTAAAAATACAATTAGTAGATAATTCCTTGATATTTATAGTTTTGATGACATTCTTTGAATATTCATGTCACATGTCTATATTTAAGTTGAAGGTTTAGCAGGTACATAATTTGAATACCGTAAATGTTATTTATATTAAGACACAGTCAATTTATTTAATACGTCATACGCGACTTCAGCGGCGTGAACTTTCGTTTTATAAACAATATCTTTTTAAGTTCTAGCCTATGTGTTAATCTAATGTATAAGCTAATAAATATTACTGTTAAGCTTTATCCAAATCTGTTAAGTAGTTTTAAAGTGAAAGAGCAACGAACATCCATACTTAAAAACTTTCGCATTTATCATATTACTCGTAGGTAGTAGGAAATAGTAATAAGGCCTGAAACGCGGGTGTCTGCGTAACGCAGTTTCAGGCCTAAGGGTGTTTAAGTTCTCGATATAAAAATAAATATACAAACCTAGTTTTATTAAAAACGAATTAATATCTATCTAGTGTTCTAAACAAAGATTATTCCAATGCATCCTTTGATCACGTTTTGAACATGTACAGATAACAGCATATCAGGTAACTGCAATCTGTTTAAATTTTCGAAATCAGGTTAGATTCTTAACGCTTTGACATAACGACTAAAATATAGGTATTTAGGAAATCGGTCAGTTTGTTGTAACCTGACATACTTTTGTCTGTACCTGACTGAAAGAGCTCTGTATCTGGTTTATCGCTGGATTATTCTGCACTTTGAGATCACAAAGATTTATAACATTCAAGAAAGTGTGTGCATTGATAAGCGGTAAGCCAGTACCTATAGTGTGCAGATAACATTATTTATATTTTATTTTGCAATATTTTGTTATTTTCCACTGTGGTGCGTGAAACGAGTCACGTTATCAACACGCTGGACATGTCCAGGGGTTACCAATTACTTTTTCTAAGGGAAAACGCGAAATAAAAATAATAATAATCTAATAAAAAAACGCTTTAAGGCCCCCGAATACCGATGACCTGGTGCAGTTTGCGGGAAGCCGTGGGATGCTAACGGCCCAAAACCGCTCGCTGTGGCGCTATATGGGGGAGGCCTATGTCCAGCAGTGGACTTCTAGAGGCTGATGATGATGATGAAAAATATGCTGATGTGAATCCTCCGAAGAGTGATTCCGGTCAAACATCCTATCGGTAAAATATTTTTTCGTGAAACCAACTTTTTGAGAGTAATTTCGGTGAAACTATCTAACAGCGAAGGGTTTTATGCTTTACTATTTTTAGTTCACTCAGTTAGGTTTTTTAAAAAAAAAAGTTTTTTTAGGTTGGGCGTGAATAGGCACTCAAAATGAGATTGACTAGCTCAGTAGCAACAGAATTACTGTACTACCCCATTTCTGGACCTCAACGCTGCATGGCTGCTTTCCATCAGGTGGAGTGAGGTCATTTTGAAGACCACAAGAAAAAATAAAATAAAAATGTGACCAACAAAAATACTAGCAGGCTGTTCAAACTATCTATAGCTTGGCAGCAGTAGTTATTAAACCATATCACGAGTGCAGTTAGTGTGTAAATTACATGATCATGATTAAACAAATTACTTAATAATAGACGCGCTTAATTATTATTATCTAATTGGCATTTGGTCTTTCGTTAGATAAATTAACACGAATTAATAATGTGACTGCAGAATGTAAGCCTAAGCCTTAGTATTGCATAATCTATAGGTATAATGTCTGTCTTTCTGCCACAAATGGATTAAGTAGATATTAAGGTATTATACCTAATTTGTTTTTTTGCAAAAATACCTCTGGTAAAGTTTTTTTCAAATTGGTATAGGTTAACAGCATGATGATAGGGACCCATTTTCTTAAATGGCAAGAGCAAAATAAAAACGAAAATGGTTAGCCTGATGTGCATTTAACTGGTTATAAATGCAGGGAGATGTACATGATGTTTTTTCTTTCGTACAAAACGTATAAGATAGAAATATATATAACATAGAGAGTTGGAACATGTTTCAATAGATGTGAAAAAGAACAAGTTTTTTTTAAAATAAACTGACAGCTGTCAAATTATAAAAAACAAAACTAGTTATTTTTCACATATCTATTGAACCATGTTCCAACTTTCTATACAGCCACGATGTAAAATTGAAATACTTAAAGTTAATTATGTATTGATTAGAGAATATATATTTTTAAATACCTTTATTATAATTCAGATTCAACAATTTCTATAAAATAACTTAGCTTTGAGCAAAATATTTAGCATTTTTTGAATGATGAAAATAAAAAATAATGGCTGAATAGCGGGCCGGCCACAGAAAAAAAAAACAAACAAAATGGGCGGGAAAGCGGCAATTCGATCTTCATTTATTTTCGTCATTTTTTCTTTAGCTAATTTATGTTTTTATTATTACTTTCCTTGTATTCGTAATGAAAAGCACAGTGTTTACCTCGGGTTAAAGACTTATTTAGTCCCTCGAACTATTGGCGCCCTCACTTCGTTACTTTCACCCCTAGGATAACAATGTACTATTTTTTTGTTTTTTTAATGACAAGTTTTCATCGATATTCTAATATTTATTTCAGGTCTTCAATAGGCTCTTAATAATAAAGCACTTTTCTGCATTAATTGTATTAAAAATAGAACAATAAAAGTATTGCAAAAGTAGGTTATTTAACTTTCTTTCAACAAAGGGGCACTTAATAATTTTAAATTGAACCTCATTTACATAGACTTAAAGTTTTTTTTTATCATTGCAATTACAATGCAAAAATGGCATTGCAAGCAAATTTCGACATTGCTGCTAAAGCTTTAAAGCTGTTTATTCAGTGTGTTATCGTGTGCATTGTTATGTCAGCTGTATAGATAGGGAGGAAATGCATTGCTGATAACATTTCACGCTCAGTATGAATGACTCCTGTTGACAAGACATTGAGTTAGATTAGGTCGTTGATTATAATGACCTGCCTAACTACTAGATAAGAAAGCAGTTGGCAATTGATGATTGCAGTTCACGTTTATGAAAATAACTTGAAATCACTGAAAAAAAATGGCTGTAATATTTTTTGATAATTTCTCTACCTCGAATAGAATAAATAGTTATTACACGTAAAAAACAACAGCCTGTATATGCCCCACTGCTGGGCACAAGCCTCACCTCAACTATGAGGTGGCGCGAGTCATCAACTTAACGTTTTGGTGATTTTTTTGTAAAATGTTGTTATTTTACATTATCAAGTCAGGTCATTGGTCCTCAAGTTTCGTAACACGCCAAGTTAAGCATTAAGCAAAAAAAACACAAAAGGATAAAACACATTAAAGAAGTAGGTACCTATGCGTCATACATATTACCTACTACGATAAGAAAGTCAAATAAGTCGACAACGATCGTTTAAAAGTACTATACCCAGTCAATTCAATTATTTTAAATTGAAATGCAAAGTGCACTTTTTTTTTTGAAAACTTATATGTGGAAAAGATATTTTGGCAGCTACAGAGAGTGTCGTATCAGTTGTAGGACCCAGACCAAGTTACCATTATAAACACTCGGAAAACAGTTTTTCTTAACAATCTGCAATTTTCAGTCAAATTCCCAGTCAGTTTAGTACTCCTAACTAAAACCCCACATCTGGACCTCACGGCTGCTTCCCATCAGGTGGAGTGAGGTCATCTTGAAGATCACAATAATATAAAAAACCTTGCCTTCCTTCTGCGGCGCCTATTACCAAGTTTCGTGAGTAATAACCTCATTCATAAAAACGAACGCAACGCTAAAGCATTGTTTAAGCTAATTGACGTGTCAGGATCGACACGCAAATGGAGGCAAGATCAAGAATGAAAGTGACAAAGCGATCCTAAAGATAACGTGTTGTTTAAGCGCTGTTTAAGTTTTTATGAATAAGGGGGAAAACTGAGAGCCTCCTGCGCTCACCCTGTTTAAAGCTATCAGCGGCTAAACAGCCAGAAGTCATTAAAGAAAAAAAACATTGTGAAGGTCATGACTTAAGTATCTAGTATTTATAAGTAATCTGGATTAATATTTTCAAACGAGATTGACGTCGAATATAAAGCAATAACAACGACAAAAACATGTTTTTAAACTAATCTATTCTAATATCGGCTGACGTCAGAGGCGTGCCCCCCTACGAACCCTTTATCTATATCTAGTTCTAATAACAATCTTATCTTCGGTTTGGCAAATAACACGGTTTCTAAGAGAATATTAATAATTATTGGAAACAATGCCCATTACTTATTCAAATTCAATTTTTCTTTATTCAAGTAGACCATTACACAGTCCTTTCGAATCGTCAAGAATCTTAATTTTAACCTCTTAGTAAACATACACATACCTAATAGTACGATAAAGGAATAAGCAATACTTAAAATACATGGTACATAATGTGACTCTACCACCGGCGTCAGAAGGTTGTTTCTACTGAGAAGACCCGGCAAGAAACTCAGCAGTTACTCTTTTTAAATCGTCCTATGTTTAACAGTACAGAGTAAATATTTGAATAAACCAACAGCTTTGACATGAAAATGAATAAAACAGAAAGTTAATAAGCAGACTTGGGTAAACTAAGTAAACTTGAGCAGACTAGTTTACATTTTTATGGGATCTCATTAACGTATGTTTTTAACTCATTTTACCTTTTTCAATTATTATTTATGTTTTCTCATCTTCGAACACCCCGACTAATTAGGTACTTCAAAGCGGTTGTTTTTCTAAAAATATAACATCTTAGTCATCTCATGATGACGACAGTAGTGTAAACTTGTTTCATTTATAATTGAATTTAAGATTCAAGTTACTGGCGGTATAAAAAATGGTTTTACAAGACCACTTTTCAAACTAGCGGCTTTGCACGGGTGTAATCACTACATAGTATAAAACAAAGTCCCTTTCTCTGTCCCTATGTATGCTTAAATCTTTGAAACTACGCAACGGATTTTGATGCGGTTTTTTTAAATAGATAGAATGATTGAAGAGAAAGGTTTATATGTATAATAACATCCTATTGCACCCGTGCGAAGCGGGGGCGGGTAGCTAGTGGGATTTAATATACATATAAACCTTCCTCTCTAATCACTCTATCTATTAAAAAGAAACTCATCAAAATCCGTTGCGCAATGTCAAAGGTTTAAGGGAACATATGGACAGAGAAAGCGACTTTATTCCCACACGCTGCCTAGCCAAGCTTTCCCTAATTAGGTTTTTCCCTAAAGTGCAATAAACGGTCATTGAGTTATCTGAATGAATTACTGTCAGACCTATCGTACGAAAATATTGCAGTAATAACACAGGTGTTACAGCAATAAGATAACAGCTATCAATACAGAAGTTTCTCGCATTGATAACATTCTGATATACTGGGCATGTTTTTACTGTTCATAAGGTGCCCATGGCGCTGTTGTGACAGTGATCGGCGACGATCGCAACGATCGCTGTTGTAAAGCAACACACGCCGGGTCGGAAATGGGATGGGTAACCACGCCGACCGGAAATTTAGTGATGTGTATTTCGGGCATCTCCGTGCTTCGGAAGGCACGTTAAGCAGTTAGTCCTGGTTGACATCGCTAGATGTCAGTCGCTAAGCCTAGTCAGAAGCCTTAGGGCGCCGGGCGGCTTGATAACATCTGACATTAAGGTTACTCACTAGCCTTACACTCCTCCAACAATCCGAAAATCCAATGAGCCCGCGTGTTGGAGTATGGCTTGTTCCACCTCATAGTTGAGGTGAGGCCTGTGCCCAGCAGAGGGACGTCGTTTATATGTATTCCTGTTCTATTCCTGTTCATATATTTCTTCGGGTTTCTTTACGTTCAGACTTTGCAGCGTCCATAGTATTGAATGTCATAGGTAGGTCTTCCTCTGGTGAGCATAGGCCTACTCCAGAGAAGGTTGCTGGCTATGACCTTTAACAGGTCATCTCTCCTCATATATGTGGGAATCCGTGTAATTCCAGTAGGTATTCTGTTAATATTTCGTATTCGATTCTACCTGTCAAAAAACTTATCTGTCCATCTTTCACAAGAATCACTCCGCGTATTACGGTATTCCAGAAGAGAACACGTCGTTGCAATCACACCGCCTGTTTTGTACAAATAACCCTCGAATTCACAAACGATAATCAACGCTACGCACGCGCTCACGCTCATGCTGTCCCTTTCAGTTCTATTGACATTTTACGGGACAGCATGAGCGTGAGCGCGTGCTTAGCGTTGATAGACGTTTGTGAATTCGGGGGTATGTCTTATTGTTTAGGTTTATCACACTCGAATGAGTCATTCAAAATCGAGATAAACAAAATCATTCTGCAAGTTTAAGAAGACGTAGCAAATTCCATGACAACTGAATTTGGAATTTTGAGTTCGAAATTGGTTTATAGAATCACTCTAGAGACATCATCTCCCTGTCAATGGACTGGTTTTTTCAACCATGGCAATGAAACAAAATTACATTTAAAATAATTACATAAACACTATATTTTCCAACAAGACACATTAATTGAATCACTTAAACTAAAACTAATACCAGTAGGACTTAGCTGGGACTCTGTCTTCTTTGATGCCCAACTCTTCCATGACGTCCATTTCGAAGGTGCTCAACTTGGGGGCGAAGGTTACCTGGACAAAAAAAACCATAGACATTAACCCCCTTATTCATAAAAACTTAAACAGCGCTTTAATAACACGTTAACTTTTGCATCGCTTTGTCTCTTTCATTCTTGTTGCTGCCGCCATTTGCGAGTAAGTGACAAAACCCGTCAATTGCTTAAACTATGCTTTAGCGTTGTGTTCGTTTTTATGAATGAGGATCCCCTCATACAGAGGTATATTTTGATCAGTTTTATAGTAGGTAAACGTATACGCTGACAAGTGAATCCCAAAAGTGGTATTCATTGACTGTTGCTGTCAACGGAACATTTGGAAGCCCACACTTCGCAAGCGAATTTGAGCCCAACGTGGTAAGGAGGCCCACCGCCGGTTTCAGGGTTGCTTGGGTTTTTTATAGGGTTTCCATCAGCGAAGAGTCAGCCGCATTTACAATAAACACAAAGTTGGTGTTATGGCCAGACTTAAACTCGGGAATCTCTAACACCCGAATTCACAAACGCAAATCAACTTTGAGCATCCCTCAGAAGTATAACTGTCCCTTTTAGTTCTATTGACATTTTCCGGGACAGCATGAGCGTGAGCGCGTGCTTAGCGTTGATTGACGTTTGTGAATTCGGAGGTAAGAGTCTCTAACCCACGGGCCACAAAGAGTCGCCACAAAACGTCCGCAACAATTCCCTACAGTTGGTATGGCGTGGCCGCTTCACACCACACGCTAAAAACGCCGGTGGCGTTTACACAACGATACTGGACGCTAATAGTTTGGCTACTATGATTAGCAAGTTTCGGCAGATTTTCATAAAGAATGCGGCAGATTCTTTGTGTTTGCAATGTGTGAATGTTTTCAGTGTTTGATTCGGCCGGTCTGTTAATGGTCTCGGTAGCACAGTGGTTAGTGCAGTCGCCCGGTTTGCGAAAGATGCGGGTTAGATTCCTGCCTGATGCCAACATGACCAAATGTATTTTTCTGGTTTTCAGATCTTTAGTAATGTGACTGTTGTTGGCTGTTGGCAATGCACGCCCGACCGTGAAGCTCATTTAAAGACAAATCGGGCAACAACTGTTTACACTGCAGAAATCTGCAAACATCAGCTTTGCAGAAAGCCTTTTTGGAAACCATGTTTTGGATACACTCAGGTGATAGGAATTATGATAAAACCTAAGCCTGGAAAGCGATGCGAGGAAAATCTTACCACGTAAGGTTTGGATTCACTCAGCGAAATGTGGACTTACGACTGTTCCATTCATAATGTCTATCTCAGATTTATGACTGATAACCCATTTCGAGGAATATTCGTGAGCGTATGATAAATAAATTTTACCTGGGTAATTATAACAAAGCGTTTGGCGAGTTTATTTTGTTCCAGACACTCGCCATAAAACAATCATAATTTCGCCCCTGTAGAAATAATACAGGCAAAAACGTCTTCTGCATACTTCTAGCATTTTTTTAATAACAGAAACAATGTCTCAAGTCTCAACATCTTCAATAAGATTAAAATTTATCCATACAATAATTTATTTTCAATAGGAATTCATAGTATTTCTTTCTTTTACCTTATTTTTCAAACGTACATTATGATTTGACTTTTTATGAGCACTTGTAAAACTTAACATGAAATTAATTCCGTTGACTTAGTAAATATTTATTTTTTATGGCATTCTACAAAATTGCCGTGCTTGTCTTCAAATTGATAATGACATTAGATCCTGTTATTGTAAAACAATTCATAAATTACAAGATTTAGAGTGTTAATTGGAATGAAAGGTAGTGTGAGAGTTCCACATACCCTTGCAATGGCATCAGCTTTGGTGTCTTTCTCCTCACTCTCTATGTACACTTCTTTGCTCTTAAAGTCTATGGTTTCGTCGGCTGCTTTTGGTATGGGGATAATTCGACTACTTGCTTTCGAGACACGAACCTGGTGGAAAAAAAACAATTTTAATCAAGATATTTTATTTTTACTGGGGTAATAATATATAATTCTTACTACTAAATAATCTCTTAACAAAGTTGCAGACTAACAGACGAATATGGCGAAATAGTGAGGGTTCCATTAACTTATATTACAATTCCTCAGTTCCCATCAGGTGGAGTGAGGTCATCTTGAAAACCACAGTGAAAAAATTTTTTTTACCTAATTTTATTTATATTATTTTTACTAATAATTTTTTGTTGAGATAATTTGTACACCTATCATGGTAAAAAATGATGATCTAAACTTTTACTAAACATTGTATGTTCACCATCCTGATGATGTATTATTAGCTATTACGTAGATACCTATGTTTTGGCGGATAAATGAATCTTCGTTCTATTGACTATAGACTTTTAAATGTGTAATCTTACTGACCTTCAATCCTTCTTCAGTGAAACGCCACTCTATTTCAGTGGGCTTCAGGGTCTCTGGATCCACCAGCTTAACCTGGTTTGTGACTAAAAGTGGAGCTTCTGATTGGATCGTCACTCCAGGAAACTTCTTATCTTTGCCCACCTGAAAAGAATAAAAATATTCAATACACAAACATATTATATTTAAGGTTTCTCACTGACCTTATCTTACCTACCCCTCTAACAATCCGCCTCATGGTTGAGGTGAGGCCTGTGCCCAGCAGTGGGACGTATATAGGCCATTTATGTTTATACACAAGCGAAACCCATTTGGGGAGTCCATGGCATAGTGGCAACAGTACATCGGCAGCAATCATTAAAGTTAAGTTACACATGCCATGTTAAGTAATAGGATAAGTGACCAGGCTAACTAAAATCCAGTAATGTATCTTAGGCAGCACAGGATTCTTCAGAAGGCACATCAATTGTGGTTAACTGGTAGAGAATGCCTTTAAGCATTAAGTCCGCCATTTGTACTTTACTTTTGTGCTTTCTGTTAGTGCTGTACAGAACACTAAACTCTCTATCAATAAGTCTTACACTTTTGGTTTTTCGAGAAACAACTTAATAAAATATTTAAAGCACACTTACAACTCTTAGATGAGTGTTGAGCCCCTCAACTATAACCCAGTTCCGTTCTTGGATGACTTGTGTGATGATGCCTTGCTTGCCTTTGTCTTTGCCCACCATCACCTCCACACGATCACCCCTGAAAATTGACACTAATTATTATATGTACGTAAGGATTGAGGAGCCATTTTTGGAATCTTCATGAAATTAATATATCATTTAGTAGTAACTTAAAAAATAATGTAGGTTCGATCCTCTATTTTGTAGTATAATACTTCAAAAATTATATGAACATAAAGGTGGCACCTCAATCTAAACGTTTAGATTGAGGAGCCTCATGGATCATGTAAAGTATTGAATGAATACTTTTGAAAAAGAAGTATCGTTTAGTAGCAATTGTGTACAGCACCTACTAAACATCAGAGTTCAGTTACGGCAATATTCAAGAATGTATAATATTTTTAATGTGGCTCCTCAGTCTATACATAATATCGTGAATTTTCTTGAATGTAATTAGTTAATTCTACATTCCACTTCAAAAACATTTAGTAGTAAGTGTGTTTACATTTGTAACATTTGGACAAAGTAGTATAATTAAGTAAATTTTGTAAATAAATGTTTTTTTTATTGGCACCTCAATCCTGATGTTCTGCATACTAAATAATTGATTGTAGCTACCTGCAATCACCAAATAAACAAAGACCAATGAAACTAACATTTAGTACAAGATATTTTCTTAATACTTTTTAATGGAAGAACATTGAGGATGCTTGTTTTTTTTTTTAAAAAAACTTTTTTATATTCCTTGAGAAATCGCTCTGTGGGTGACCATGTTTTATGAATGAAACCAGGACGAGTAGTTTTTAAAATTAATTTTTAACAAATCGACAATGTAAAAATATAGGGGTGTTCACGTTTTCGATGAAAATTTAGCAGTCGAGTTCAGTGTAAGTCAAAAAATGAATTAATATTGGTTGGTTGATGCTTTTACGAATTTTACAATCAGAATCGTAGTCGTCGTAACAAAACATCTCATCTTTCCTTGGGTAGTGACATTTATAGTGACCTATACCTGCCTCACTATTTGCAGGGATGAATTCTATGACGCCTGTTAGCGTATATGATCTACTCAAGATCATTATTGATTCTGGTACCTCGTTGACCCTAAATATAACGGTTGCGTTTCAATGATAAAAACAAGAGACATTTTAAAATGCAATTCTTTAGAAATGATTGCGTAAACTTGGTCACTACTTTTAATCAGCGTCTGAGCCTATCCAGGTCCAGGCATTAGCTGAGTGGGGTCTATTTAATTTTGGACATCGTGACACTGCTGCCTGGTGGAAATTATTCTTTGTTTTTCTATTGTTTGTTTTATTTTTTTGTCTTTTCCTAACCACCTTGTTCTGTATGTTTTTATCTGTTGCGATGTTCAGAATCAATAAACGTTTTTTCTTTCTTTCTTAATGTTAGGATTTCGTAGTATCTCAACATATTTCATAAAAACTTCAAGATCTACATTCGATTTGCGCTCTTTCGGCATGATAGTACTGAAACAAAAATATTCCTAACATAACCTATCCTATTGTCTTTAAAATAACAAATAATGATTGATACAAATATAAGTATGTACTTACGTTGCAAACAGGAAATCAAAGTGAAGTCAATTATGTAGATAATTGACTTCACTTTGATCTATTCACTACTGCATGGTCAATCTTTTCCCATAACAAAATAAAAACATCAATTGCCAGTTACCCACAAATAATGAAATATAAAATTGAAATAATTTATTCATGGATACCCTTCAAAACAATTTGTTAGAAAATTGAAGGATAGTTGATAACTTCGGAGATATATACTTTTTCAATAGCAGGGTTATACGTACATTATGTATAAATGTATACTAAATATTGATATATTTTGTTTTAAATATTGTCACAAGTACGTATAGTTTCGAAGCTATCTATTTTTGAAGCATTTGAATTGAGGAGCCAGTGCAAAAGTGCCATATCTCCTTATTTACCTATTTTTTACTACCGATTCTTGTCATACAATAGTACATTGTTATCCTAGGGGTGAAAGTAACTTATTTAGTCCCGAGACGGGGTTTGGCGCCCGGAACGAAGTGAGGGCGCCAATAGTTCGAGGGACTAAATAAGTCTTTCACCCGAGGTAAACACTGTGCTTTTCATTACAAATACGAGGAAAGTAAAAATAAAAACATGAATTATTATTCATGAAGATCGAATTGCCGCTTTCCCGCCTATTTTGTTTTTTTTTTCTGTGGCCGGCCCGCTATTCAGCCATTATTTTTTATTTTCATCATTAGAAAAATGGTAAATAATTTGCTCAAAGCTACGTTATTTTAAAGAAATTGTTGAAACTTAATTATAAAATAAAGTTATTTAAAAAATATATATTCTCTAATCAATACTTAACTTTAAGTTATTTCAATTTTACATCGTGGCTGTATAGAAAGTTGGATCATGGTTCAATAGTTAAGTGAAAAAGAACTAGTTTTTTTTTAAATAATATGACAGCTGTCAATTGAAAGTGATTCTCCCTAGGGATGAAAAGTATCACTTTCAACCCGCTTCTCAGGTCAGTAATGACCTACTTTCAGAGTATGAGTAATGAAAATTGATTTTACTTACCTACTAAATGATTTAGCCATTGAATTCAAATGGACAAATTGCTTCTTTAAAAAATTACGAGTTACAAGTATGGTCTGAGGAGCCACATATTATATATATTAACTTTTTCAATTTTAATATTACCGAGCTTAAATATTGTTTTTGGTTTACTCTAAAATGCTACTAAATCAAACCGAATTGTAATAAATATTCATCCATTATGTTCCTAGGTATGACGTGGCTCCTCAATCCAAACATTTAGATTGAGGTGCCACCTTTATGTTCATATAATTTTTGAAGTATTATACTACAAAATAGAGGATCGAACCTACATTATTTTTTAAGTTACTACTAAATGATATATTAATTTCATGAAGATTCCAAAAATGGCTCCTCAATCCTTACGTACATATTATTATTTGTTTCTATTATGATGTCATTTAGAGCCACAGTTACTATATTATTGTCTTTATACAGTAAACATAACCAAATACATAAACGGCTTAAGAGAGACAGTTAGAAAACGTAGGGGCATGAACAATGGAGGTCGCTACTGGTCACTCCCGGTAGGGTCAACTTGGGTTCATGAACCCAAATTTGTGCTGGGAATTTCTATGATCGATGTTTTTATTTTACGTTAATTTACTCGAAATTTAAATTATGAGCTACGACTCTAACAAATTACCAAGGGACTTTTTTCATGAGTTTGTATAACCCCCTTCAGTTATAAGGGGTATTTTTGTAACACCCTGCATACGCCTCACTGCTGAACACAGGCCTTACCTCAACTATGAGGTGGAACAAGCCATACTACAACACATAAATCTATTAAAATCTCTGTCAATAGGTTTAAATGGCTCACTGCACTATTGGCAGACTGACCAACCAATATGGTGGCATGTGGATGTGTTAACGTATAGATTGAAGCAGTTTATCAAGCTGCACAACCTTACCTAAAGAAGCTCCACTCCCCCACTGGTTCCAAAAACACTTTCTTCCTACGAGTATCTCTGTCGTTTTGCTGCCGGAATTGTCCAGTCCAGGGCCTGTTGGTGGTGAACCTAAACCTCTTGCGGGCTACTTGAACCTTCGGATACATGGGATACCCCGTAGGATTCTTCCAGTAGACCTAGAAAATCAAAACAATAATGTTTGAGGTTATGTTCAATTAAAACATGAAATAACGATAAAATCTTACACCCACCTGCTCATAGCTCCGTTTGATGTACGCTTCAGGAAGATTTGAATATTTCACGGTGAGATCACCGACTTTCTTAGCTAAATAACCGAATATTCGCATGTTTTATTTGTTTCGTAACCCAACACAAAATTTTGACAACCAGCCAACTGACATTTATATTTTTAATACGTTTTTTTTAAATCGAATTACAACTGGGATTAGCAGCGCTGCTTATTTGAAAATTGAAATCAACTTTATTTAATTATAATAAATATATAATAATAAAACCACTTTTGAATGCTCAATCTATTTAAAAAAGATTTTCCATCGAATCTAAGCGCAGTCCGAAAAAATATTGATTGCATAGAAAATTATGTCGCTTTGGCATCCATAGACAATTGACGTTAATCAGCTGTCCAATATCAGTCGTTGTAGGTGGCAGCACCGCATCACGTGAATTTTCATGGCGCTGAAGGGCTAGTCCCGGATTGTCTTGTGATTTCGCCAAATTATTTGCTGTTTCGAATAATTATTGTTAAACAGCATTAAATTATAACTTCTAGGTGAGTATTGTGGTTTGTTCCTTGATGTTGTGTCGCTGTGGGGACGTTACAAGGCTTTTGCGCGGGACAAGAAAGTGTCAAAGTTGCGATGACGGATGTACTGTGGGGTGGTTTGGGGTGGATTTCATGGGATAGTAGGGAACGGGCGCCGGGAAGTCTGTCTGCCAGGCGGGCGCCGACCGCTCGAGCTCGTTATCGATTCGCAGCACTCCTGCGGGGCAACAATTAGACCAGCAAACATCATTTAGTTCTTGGCGACCGTGGACTAGAGACACCGTTTTATCGCACCGAAATCGATTTTTCTGCCCATGAGGGATAGTTATGACGCAAAAAGAGATGTAGCTGTGATGGTGATTAACTCTTTTTGCTGAATTGCCTATGAGGAGATCGACTTCTAATGAGTTTGTTATTTTTCCAGTGGTGAATCATGTCGGAGTACTGGTTAATCAGTGCCCCTGGGGACAAGACCTGCCAGCAGACGTGGGAGACCTTGAACAATGTCACCAAATCGGGCAACCTTAGTGTCAACTACAAATTCCCTATTCCCGACCTGAAGGTATGTTGTGGTGGCTTTTTTTCTTACTAAAACACCTCGGTTTGAACACTGGGTTTTTCTTCGTCATCTCATCTCAGGAAAATGAGTGAACCTTATTGTTTGTTTTGTTTTTTAGTTTATTTCATAAGAATTGAATTGCAACTAATTACTTATTGATTTAGTTGAGGAAGGTACGCTTCCATAAACAAATTTGTTAGTTTAGGTAACACCTAGCTTTTGACCTATTTTTGCAACATCTATGTTATGCTATTTTATTTTTATGCATCTGCTTTTGGGCTGCCTGGTACTCCAGCTAATTGTTTTTTTTGTCAAAAGACTTAATTTTTCCTTATTTCAATGCTCTTGAAACTTGAAAAGATTTATTTGCTTCTTTTAATTTTGGTGTTAAAAGTGTGTTTTATTGGAATGCAATTTTTAACCAAATACATAAAATTGGTCAAAGAAACTGATCCTGCAGTTAAGAACGTTAGAAGGCAGTCTAAATATGTATGGTTTTTTTCTTAAACCTCATATTCCACATACAGTTGAGTTTATACTTGCCGTCTCCAAAGGATCCTATAAATCTATGTTTAACTTCCAGTGAAAAGCAAAACTTCTCATCCAATAAGAAAACAAAAATAGTGCATTCAGGCAGTGATTTTAATGGTTTCTGATAAATTTCTGGGAAGTCTTTTGCTAATGCATTTTTAGTTCAGTTATTTTGTGTGTGCCTTAAACAGAATAATGTAAGTGTATTTTGAAATGAAAAAACATCATGTTTCATTGATTACTGAAGAGTAAAATTAGTTAGTAAATATTTAGTCTGTTTAAAGACAAATCTGAGCTAATAGACATTTTGGCATAATTACATAAATGTTGCACTCAGCGCTTATTTCCATGTGTGCCAACAGTGGGTACTATTTGGATATGTTCATGTGTATTACACTAGTAGTAGTAATTATTTTATTTATGTGTATTACACAACTTGGTATTTGTTCTAGGTGGGAACTTTGGATCAGTTGGTTGGTCTGTCCGATGATCTTGGTAAGCTTGACACGTTTGTGGAGGGGGTCACAAGGAAAGTAGCGCAGTACCTTGGTGAGGTTAGTACAAGTTTATCTTTAATTGCAATCATTTTCCAATTGTGGACATTGGCAGTAGGCTACCCAAGTAACATTTTATTCGGGCCTAGGTTGTAAAAAATGCCTTTTGGTTTTATATTAGTCCTAAAAAGGTTAACGTTATGCTATCTGATCATTTTAAGTACTTGAGAATGATAAGTAAGTTTTAAAACTAATTGTTTATTTTTGCAACCTCGGAGCCACTGACAAGAGTTTACATTAACGTTATGTTGACTTGTGTTTCAAGAGCATATAATCCTAGGGTCTTATAGTTTTCATAAACTCCTGAATAGGTTCTAAAAAGGCTAGCAAAATGCTTAAGTTAGACCTGAAGGTTTAAATTTAAACTTTGATGCAACCATAAAGTTATGAAATGTTGAAATCGCTTATAAGCTATTTCTTAAACCCAATTTTAACCTTTAGGCTTTATGAGAGTTGCCTAAATAAACAAATTAGGAATTCGTAGTGAACAACCAAACCAATAAGCTATTTTCATAATTTAAAGGCATGTTTACAGTTCTACAAGAATATTTTCAAAGCTTTAAAGGCATCTCTAAAAATTATCAGTTGTCTCCGTGACTTCTCCATGAACCGATACAGGGTGATATCGAAACAACGGAGCGGAAGTTTTCAAACGTAAAGTACGAAAGAATCTCTGAAGCCAATAGATTCATCTAAACTAAATATTTACTGTGTCACTGCATCTACTGTCAATTAAAATGATTTAATGTCTTATGAAACTATCTTCTAATGGGGCCTACAAGTGAAAGCTAATCTTAGATGGCGGCACCATAGCATGAACCCTTGTTCATCTGTGGCAGTGCGATAAACAATAAAAATTGCCCCATTTCTTAATAATTCCCCACCTTTAAACATGTATTCCACTTGTAAAATAAGAAGCAAGTTGAAAGAAGAACTAAGAAAAAGAGGCGCCTCTTTCCGTGGAAGGAAAGCAGCCCTAATTAAATGGAAATTTGTGTTCCATGAATTCCTTCTTATTTTTTCAATTTAAGGTCTTGGAACTTGCTTTTAAGTTTATTAAATGTTAGACTAGCCAGTGTGTAACCATTTTATCATTTTAGTAGTAATGAAAACACGAAACTTCATACTACCTAGTTTTAAAGAGTTTGAGGTATTATAATAGAAGGCTCGAACTTTACTCTCCTTATTGCTTTGGGCCACATTTTTTTAAGTTGCTCATCACGGGGAAACTAGTGGCTTCTAGTTTCTTTGCAATTTGGAACACATCACCCGGGAATTTGTGTGTTATTCGTCCTCAATTATGAATTCTCTACAAAATTCATACAAAAACGTCTTTGTTATTGGTCTTTGCTCTACTAGCGCCACTTTGACAGTTGCACGAACCATTGTCAGACATAAAATGCAAACTGATCAGGGTTTCATGCAATGATTATACTGTGTTTATTCCACTACTACAAACTTTATGCCCATAAAAATAAATTCTTTTGAAAGAATTCTCATAATCTTTTTATTCATAAATATTATCATAATAAAGCTTAATAATCACTTTAACACAACAAATACAGCCTGTATAAGCTGTTTGTGCTCGGGCGCGGCGGGGAAGTCTTGAACTACTCTTGGGAATAACCTTATAGCTAAATATTATAACGGAAAAAGCTTTGTAATCTTAATTAGCTCCGCACATTTACCTTTAGCTCTTATTTTGGACAAAATTAAGAGCTACCAGCTATTACAGTTCTGGAAAGGTTATTCTTAGGTTAGTCTAATGCTTTCTAATAATTTCTTCACGCCAGCCATATTTTTTTCACTGAAATAAAAAAAAACTAACCAAAAAGCAATATTTTCATTCATTAAGCCAACATTAGGTATCGTGTGCTATACAGTTTAAAATAAATGTTTTTCAAATAAACTAAAGCTTTATTTCTAATGCGATTACCTAATTTCATAATTATTTTTTTCATTGAAAAATCTTCGAAATTCTAAACTTACGAAAGGCCCGTTTCGTATACAGCACTATTAACCTAAAGTTTCACGATGAAGTGCCGGCCGCACGCTTTTTTTCCATTTATCCTGACTTTACTTTTAATTTTTAACACTGCCATTTTGTAATTTGGTATAACGGTAGGATGGCGCCATTAAAAATTTGTTTCAAGTCCACAATGGATGTTTCTGTGTAAAAAAATCTTACGCAGAAACATTTTAAAACCCGAGAGTCCTGGAAAGGTATTTATTCATGTCTATGAAAAACGTTTTAGGTTGTGATAGGGTTAAATCAAGTTACTAATTGAGAGCTTAAAGGCTTCCTTACAAGGTTATATTAACGTTAAATTATAGTTGTGAAGGTTATATTTAGGTTCTGTGCAAATACTTCGAAAGGTTCTGGATTTGAGCTTCAGGTTTGGCTGTAGCTCTCCGAATGGTTCTGAAACGTGGGCCCTTTTTGCACACAGGAGGTTAATATAAGGTTAATTTAACGTTACTGAGCCTAGTAAGACTTACGAGAAAATTTCCATACAAAGGTTTTAGAACCTTTTCAAAACCTTTTTAAAACCCAAAATGTTACTTGGGTAGATTATCATCCTGATGGTCAGGGCCTTTCACCTTTCTCCCATGGTTTGACTTGTCCATACTCTCGCTACCTACCATTGTCATAATACTCAGATTGCGATCAAATAAAAACCTAACCAAAAACTTAAGCATTAAAATTGCTTTGCTTAAATTAAACATCAAATCTTGAAACAAATAATTGCAACTTTTTGATACCCCAAGAATTGTAATAAGTTTTTCGTTTGGGGGTTGAACTCATCTTCTGTTTGTTAATAAGTCTACACTTAAAAAAAACAAGTCAATAATTCTATACAAAAATTAATACCTATAAAGTAATTTACATTAACGTTAAACTTTGGTGGTTGGTCTATAAAAGCCTTAAGTTCCAAAAAAAAATGATATTTAACATAACATTTTCTTTTAAACGGTTAATGGTTTTTTTTAACAGGTACTAGAAGACCAGCGCGATAAGCTCCATGAAAACTTGACGGCAAATAACAGTAAGTCACAATTTTAATAATTCGTGTTAACACCTGTCATAATAATATGGCTCTAAACATTTTACGATTTTCTGAATTATCTCACGGTTTTACATTCATTTTTGATATTAGCAATTTGTAGTGTTTAGTGCCATTTAAATAAAATTATATTTATACATTTTAACAGAATTCAATCAATTTCTAGATTCCAGAAATTATCAGATAATGTAAAATAATAATTAAAATTATTTTGCATGAAAGAAAAATAAAGTTTAGAATGAAGTTTTTGTTATTATGATAGCATGTTTGGGAAATATAGAAAAGAATTAAGCTGCCATCTATGGTGTTGCTGGCATGAATAACTAATTTTAATAATAGAAAAGAATGAGTTAAAGTAGTCATATAAACAAATTTAAAAGCACAGAGTAGTGCGAAAAATATTTGAGCATGTATTGCTGAATTTCGGTGGTTACTCAGTTGTCTTTATTTATTTTATGTTATACCTCTTCATTTTGTTTACAGTCTTCTAATTATTTGCATGTCAATTTATTTTCCACTCACACTGACTATTACGCATATTAATTAGTCAGTTTATATTTTTGTACATTTGTATTATTTGCAATGGACCAATTGCCTAATGATCAGTGATATTTCACATAAACATTTTATTTATTAATCTTTCAAACAGCACACATTAACACAAGACATTTGAATCCTTTTTATTCACAATAACGCACTAAATGTACATATTGTATTATATTACACAATCATATCAACGAATCTTTGTACTCGTAATAAAATAAACAGTATTTATTTAAAAAAATGTGAATATATTTTTAGTAAATAAAAAAAAGATTCGTTGATTTTAAATCCTCAACAAAAAAACAGAGGCTAAGAATGTTGAGTGGACAGTGTTTGTTCGATTGGTTTATTTTTTGTTATTATTTAGCGAAGAGGTTCATTTACTTGAGACTATCTTGAACCTCATGCTCAATGCATTTTAATATTGTGTGAAATGTATATAATATGATTGTTTATGGAATGTATAGTTCGTTCAAAAAGTATCCGTGTTGTATTAGTTTCGGTATTCATCCAGTTAATTCGGCGTTGGATTGGATTGCGCAAGGTGAAGCTAAACTTTTTAATTTCGAATAATGCTTTGCCATTACAGCATTTTTAAAGCAGATAAAACAGATTGGCCAGTTAACATTTATTCAAAATTTGACAGAATGTACATTTAATTTGAAGAAAATGTAAATGCCGTGAGCTGTACAAAATGGAAAACCAAAAGACATTTGAATTACTAGTAGCAAACGTTCTAACGTTTTGTATAATTGGTAATATTGCAACTGTCAATCTTTTGAAATCGAATAAATACATTTAAATTAGTGATACAATGCTTTTTATTAGAATTCTTAGGTTACTTTTTTTATTTTTTTTTCACAAAGCATTTAGATTTTAACACATATTATGTATTGAATATTTAGCCTGAGAATGCTAGTTTTCGGATTGCATTTCAGTGTCTGAGAAATGGAAAAGGTTTTTCGGCAGTGAGTAATACTTTTAGTCTATGTACAGCTTTCAGGTATATGTAATCGTGCAAGCTTATATGTTACGCTTTCAAGATGCGATAAACGTGTAAATATTATCTTAATTTGCGTTATATACTGTTTGTTATTTTATATACTCAAAAATAGAAATACTAGAGATGTAAAAAGAACCAAACAAATGTAAATACATATATATTATTCTTGTTGCTTTTAGATTTACATAAAAAAATCTTTGGTTTTTAAGGTTTTGTATGAAATATATGTTTTCTATAATTATTTGATATATAAATAGGTAATTTCGAAAATAATAAACAGATATTTGTTTCGGACATGAGTGAAAACATACTTACTTACTTTTAATTTTGTCTGTTAAAAAATATGCCTGGTACTAGGCATGTTCCTGAGGCTCATTCTATTTCTTAGAAAATAATTGTAAAGTATTTCAAAAAAAAGTCTGACTGCCATACGAAAAACTAATCTCTTTGTGCTTTTTTTTTGACTCGATCATAAAAATATTTTATTTTATTTTTCTTCAGAACAACATTAAAACACATGTAATCATTCCAAGTTTTTGAATATTGTAGCTGTGTAAAATTTCATTCATTTAGAAATGGCCAAAAATGTAAATAAACGTTGAGTGTTAATTGTTGTTGCTGATTGAACTACCTTCGATTATCTTATATTATTTTTGCTGATTCTTCAGGATTTCGTTTGACTGACGACGGTGACGAACATTGATGTTTGTTCAGTGTTCAAGTATTTATGTATTTAAAAATAATGAAGTATGACACGCAAAGGAACAGCTCTGCTTAATTCAGGGTCAAATTAAATTAAAATATCGGTGATCATCTTAAGTGAATAGTGATTATTTATAAAAAAGAATAGGTATATCTAAAAATCGAATATCATATCAATTGAAGATTTAACAATAGTTTTTTAGGCAGATCCATTCATCGCAAGAATAATAATACTGGTTGATATTACCAATTATTAAACAGTTTATATTTTTTAAAAATTTTACAGCGGTAGGAATATAATTGCTTAGATAGCTAAATTGCAAAATCAATTTTGCGTCCCCTCGTTTTCTGTAGCTTGATCGTCGATGAATATGTGTGTTATAATTACCATGGCCCATGGATGGATTTGACCATTTTTAAATGAACATGATAGTCCAATTGAAAACGTTCGTCCAAATGAATAGCCTTTTTGTTTTGTATGTACCGTTTATTATTAGAATCTTTATTTCAGATGTTATCAAGCCGCGTTTTTACAAATAAACTGTATTGAAAAGTAAATTTGGCTATTACTTAGTACGTTATTGTTAAGTTGGTAATGGCATTTTTTTTTGTAAAAACGTGACTTTCCAATACGATGATTGACGTCAAGTTATTTTATACTTTGTGTGATGTAGTTATAAGGTTATTTTTTGTGTATTCAAATTCGTGTTAGTACTACTGTAATTTTGTCCCACAGATATGTGATATCTCAAGATGTTATTATCGTTATGTATTCATACCATAGATAAATCGCAATCACTGCCTCACAAGACATTCATAGCTTAGCCATACAAAGCTTTTAAATTGTGTCTTTGCATTGTGCTTTTTATTCTTTTATTTTTATCTTTTTATATTTCAGTTCTTTACATAACATTTTAGTTTTATTTTTAATATTTAGCTCCTACCCTGTACTAATGTCCTATTATTTTATTTGCCCCTATTTTTTAAACGTGAGGAGATAACGATCCATAAAATGGCAAGGTATAAAGTGGAATATTTTGATGGCTCATTCTGAGATAGTTGCCATCTGAGTTTACGTAATATTTTGATGGATACAAAGGCAGAAACAGAATTTGAATAGCATAACGGGCGGTCGTAAAAATGGGATTATGATTTGATGAGTTTTATAGGATGTTTATATTGGAACATTGTGTGAAGACGAATGAGAAATTTTGGAGGGAAGCGGATCTATGTTGAGATAAAGAGTACCTAACCACATGTGCGACAAAACCCTCTGCCGTATCTAGGCATCGACTCATATGCAGACCCTGGAGGGGGGGAGCCGCCCCCCACGCCGACTTCGCCCGTCTGTGACTCTGCCTTTTCTGAGCATCACGGCTGTTGGCCTTGCGAACATCGTGAACATTCAGATTGCGACGCATCCCACTCGCAGCCTTCGCAAGCCTCCAGCGGGCGCAGCTCGCCCCGGTGGGACGATGAGGACGAAGACGAGAGGCATCACCACATCCTATCGCAAGGTTTAGGAACCCAACACCATCACACCCGTAATTCCGACAATTTTGAACCGATTTTGAGACTTTACGACCAAGGTTCGTGACTTAATGAATCATATTCTAAAATACATAATTCATAGCTATTTGGAATAAGTAGTATTAAATATGTATTCGATTAGTGTGGAAAATATCTGATATATGACATTAATATCAGATATTAAAGTAGACGCTCGATATTTTATGAGGCAGCTTTCAGAATAGATGGTCTCAAATACTGTTCAAAAAAGTAGGACCTGTAAAATTACTGGTAGGCTTGCACAAATATCCATTACGATCAGCGCTGCCTGCTAAAGTATACTTTACTCTTATTTATGTAGAACTCAAATTGAAATGTGAAGGCAGTGATTGCGTTAGATGGTCATACAATTTATCTATGGTATTCAACCTCATTCTTTCTTAAGCAGGTGGCGCTGGCCGTATTAAATATGTTGGTGGCGCCATCCTGAATTTTTGCTATTAATCTTTGTAAATGTGTTTCAAAAGTTTAGGGTGACGCTGTGGTATCCACTTGGCTAGTACCCCACAGAATGTGCGTCCTACCACACCGTGTCTGCAAGCGCTTTCGAAGTAAACCGCTATTGAGATGTGTAGAAATAACTGACGGCATTCCGTAAAACGTTATCTTGTTTTAACACTAATTTGTAATATATTTCTAATATACTATTCGGAATGCCATCGTTGCTTGTTGTCCGATAAATGTCAAATTAATTAGCCTTATAAGTTTTTTTGCTTTGTTATTTTTTATTGTCGTTGTTTTTATTTTTTTATCATTATGTTATATTGTATGTATATATTGGTTGTTAAGCTTCAATATAATTGATCGAGCTTCCTTATTAGTTATGATTAATAAAACTGATTCGATTGCATGAACTTTCAGTTTTCAGTTCAGAAGTTATTGTAAAGCTATTAATGAAACTATATTCGTAACAATGACGTTTTGCAACCTTGATATCGGTCGAAATTGTTTATTCAACGGTCAAAATGATAGGATACACTCGGTTTCTTTTATGAAACTTGAAAGAAGTCTATCAATTGGCAATTTTCTTTAGTATTAATACATATCTTTTATATTTTTATAGATCTTTTTTTATTTTCAGCTGTCGGAAATAATCTTTAATTTAAACACATTTACCAACTAAAATAGTGCTGGTCTTTCCACGCAACCGCTTTGTATTTTTTTTTTCTTTAAAAATTATTGATTGATGATTCAAGTATAGGTTTAAAAAAATTGCTTCATTTCTTGAAAACAATGCTCAGTTCGTTTTATACGTTTGATACATGTCTAGTATGATGTTAATTTGATACAGTCCTGAAATGTGTAGACTTGTATTGAAGTCGTTTTATTCCCCAGTATTGTTTAGAATAAGCCTAAAAAGCCAAAGTATAGGAATATATCAGTTATCTTCTGTAATGATCATGTGTATCCTGCTTTGCAATTTAGTTAGTACATACATGTAACCCGTCAGATATGAATGTGCATGTCTTGAGATTGTCACTCACTTAGGCTAATCCTCAGTTACTGAATAGGAAATAAAATCAACAGTCGGCACTGTCAACATTTTTAACCCATTGTCGTGACCATTAGTTGGCACATACAAACTCAGTGAACGTCTTTATACGTCACATCAATTAAACCCCATTAAGTTTGGTTTCCGTTGAAGTCCTTTTGGCTTAGTAGTGCCAAGCCACTGGATTGACAGCGATTATCGACGATAAGCTATGCAGAAAAATCAAGAGTTCGATTTTAAATTATTCCGTAAAAGTACATACCTATGAAAATGAAACGACTTTACAGATTCTGCTTCCGGTCCCATATTCAAATCGCTCGCCTGAATATTAGATAACAATAAGGACAAATCAGTCATTTTCTTTCATCGTGTGAAACATGATGTGAAGAAGGATAATGAAACCTAAAGCTAGTGGTCTTCTCACGCTTGTATCGCATCTTTGGGCGTTGAAAAATATGGTTCAAAATGTATCTTGATTTTTGTTAATTTGATTTAAAAAATAGGTAATACCCCGACTTACTACCCCGTTTTACGCGAATTCCAAGATACACGATTTTGTCATCACGGCGCTGACCGTCGTGTTCCGTTTACTACAAGTTTTACGTTCGCAGACCACATTCGATTTCAGGATTTACTAAAATAAATTCCAACAGGCGTGTGTACTACAAAAAGGGGAATAACAATAACTTAGATTTCATTCATCATGTTTCTCCAAGTTATTGTTATACCGTGTTGGTATTGTTACTGTTCACAAAAACATATGAATATAGGATTAAATAGTTAGTTAAACTACGTAATTGTCGCACTGAAGTAGACCATGTGGAAATTCTGAATTATTTGTCGCAGCATAAGTGGGTGATGATCTTTTTGCATGATTGAATGTTGCATGATTAAATAAAATGTTAGATTTTAAGTTTTTTTTGACCGGCGCTATGTTATGTTCTGATGTTCGGTGTTATTGCACTTTTGCTAGTTATTTTTTTCAGTCTTTTAGTTTTAGCACTTTTATTTTTACTTATAACCTTTTAGAATTAAGACGTTTATATATATATTTTGTTCAAGGAACTAATCTCATATTATTCAAAATATACAACAATAATAACTTCAGTGATACCTAAAAATTAAACTATTATTCGATTAATATTAAATGATGTTTATTAACGTTTTGTAAAAATTAACCTAGCTTAAAATCCAAGTTTACAGGGTGGCCCACAATGACTGAAAAATCTAATAGCACTAAAGAAACTTTGACTGAACATATGAATTGAAAATGAAATATTCTAACATAATCAATTTCTTAGCCATTAAAACTCGTAGTTTCGTAGTGGTCGGTTTCCCCTACGTCCACCTGCGTCCATTCTGGTGGACATAAAAGCAACATCCAACCACTTTGTCACATAAGCTCTGTTTTCATATACAGGGATAAAAAAAACTGTGTCGTTTCGTAGGTTCTGTTTATTCAGTTTTATCAAGCCACCCGGAGTAAAAGATTCGATTTATTAAATGTGTAAAACATAACAAGCAAACATCATTTAAGTCCAAAGAAGTCTCCCTCGCTTCTTTGTATAATTACTAGTGGTCTGATAGTTAAACGCTTATTTATCTTAACGTGTTCTTTACAACACATGAAAAATAATATGGACGTGTCTTGCAAAGTAAATGTAATAACCTAATTAATATGTGAATAGTAAAAAAACTTTGAACTTATTGTTTGTAAAGATAGTCTTTCACAAAATTACTCATCAAATTAGCAAACTTTTTTTAAACAACAATGAAAAATTAGTTTTTTAAAAAAAATGCATTTATTTAAGAGGACACCGTAAAATACCAAATAATACATTATTTCTTAATACCTACCACTCAAAAATTCAAGAATTCTAACCTGACAAAATTAGTTTTGTTCAGAAGACCATATCCATATTATTTTTACATTGTTCAAAAAGTGAAGTTTAACTTTGCAAGCGACTTATATCCGATCACTAAAATATACTAGATACACCTAAAATTAGTAAATGTCAAATGATATACTTAGCAGACTATACTGTAGATACTTAGAGGCACACCATCAAGTGTTCTAGTCATATACTTACAAAGCGCTTCGTGTTACCTTTCAGGTGACTTGCCGACGTATCTAACCCGCTTCCAGTGGGACATGGCGAAATACCCCATCAAGCAGAGTCTACGTAACATTGCTGATATCATCAGTAAACAGGTAAACACACATTTTACATTAGGAACAAATACACATGAAAGATAACAAAAAAAAAAAATCATGATGACATTTAGTCAAAAGGGCCACGATCAGCATGATGTCACCGTAATAAAAGAAAGAAACGCTGGTTTTGTCATTAGGGGAGAGATGGGCATATTTTTACAATTTAATGCATTAAAAATCTGGTTTTATAGAAAATCAACATTAACTGCCAATAATTCTTATTGCACCACTTATTTGGCTAGATATCTTTGATCAGTCTCAACATTACGAGATAATTTCAGAAATTAAGTTAAAGTGAACAAAATTGCTTCCATAATAGTCTGGGTTACAAAATGGTATTATTTTTTTACAAAAAAAAAACTAAAATGATCTTGTCCGCCCAACTTTGAGGGTCTATTGTGGCCTCATTTTGATTATTATTATTGGTAAACCTAAAATAACATGCATAAAATGCAAATAATCGACTACCCTATTGTTATAATTTTACTAACCATTGTCCCCATTGTCTGATTGCCCACAGCTGGGTCAGATCGATGCCGACTTGAAGGTCAAGTCCTCCGCCTACAACGCACTCAAGGGTAACTTGCAAAATCTGGAGAAGAAGCAGACGTAAGTATTTATTAGTTTCTCTTTTTATAAAAAGGACACAAAACTGAGGGGAATCTTACAGCTGATTTTAATTATAAAATTTTAAATTTCAGCGGCAGTCTTTTGACCCGTAACTTGGCTGATCTGGTCAAGAAAGAGCATTTCATCTTGGACAGCGAATACCTCACCACCCTGCTCGTGATCGTGCCTAAGTAAGTAACCTTTTGTACAGGGTGAGTTTTTTAGAAAACATGCCAAACTTAAAATGAGTCCCTATTTTAGGTTAGAAACACCTCTGAATTAGATCTAGGAAAAGCGTATAACTAGCGGGTGCCCGCGACTTCGTCCGCGTTGACTTAAGTTGACAAACAAAAGTGATATTTCTTTATAAATTGTAGCCTATGTGTGATTCAGATGTATAAGCTACATTAAAGTTTCATTGTAATCCATTCAGTAGTTTTTACGTGAAAGAGCAACACGGAACATTCACACATACAAACTTTCGCCTGTATAATAATTAGTAGGATGTAGTGACTAGGACCTGAGAAATATCTCCTGATACAAAGTCAAAAATGAAAACCTAAAAATCTAGCTTGTTTACAGGCCAGGCCCAGTGTTGTTCTAATTCTGTTTTTAAGCTTGACACTACGTTTTGGAATAATATTCTTTTTTTTTTGCATGAGTCAAAATGTATTTTTTTCAATAAAGTGGGTAGTTGATTTTTTTATTACCTGTCAAATTAAAAGATTTCCTTACAATAAGTTGTCTCTCCCTAGATCCATGTTCAACGACTGGAACGCCAACTACGAGAAGATAACCGACATGATCGTCCCCCGCTCCACTCAGATGATCCACCAGGACAACGATTACGGACTCTACACCGTCACTCTGTTCAAAAAGGTCAGTGGGACTAGCGGGAACGGTTTGCTAACTAGGGATTATAGGTCAATGGGACTATCGGGAATGGTTTGCTAACTGGGGATTATAGGTCAGTGGGACTAGCGGGAATGGTTTGCTAACTGGGGATTGTAGGTCAGTGGGACTAGCGGGAATGGTTTGCTAACTGGGGATTGTAGGTCAGTGGGACTAGCGGGAATGGTTTGCTAACTGGGGATTATAGGTCAGTGGGACTAGCGGGAATGGTTTGCTAACTGGGGATTATAGGTCAGTGGGACTAGCGGGAATGGTTTGCTAACTGGGGATTGTAGGTCAGTGGGACTAGCGGGAATAGTTTGCTAACTGGGGATTACAGGTCAGTGGGAATGGTTTAATAACTGGTTATAGGTCAGTGGGACTAGCGGGAAAGATTAACTCATAGAGATTGAAAAAAAGAAAAGGCAATCATTTCAGAAAACATCACAAAAAAACATGTTATAGACTAACTAAACACAGGGGTCAGTTGGGCTAGTGGGAATAGTTAACTCATGGGGATTGAAAGAATGAATAAAGAAGATAGATTTAGTACAAAGTAAATAATGAAAAAACAAGTATTAGACAAATAGTGATTATTTTTGTTACCTACTATGTTATAGGATATTGCATAATAACGTCAGCCAGCCAGCCATACTTCGTAATGCTCTCATTTCCACTGCATTTCCTTCTTCTGCCATACGAAGTTTCCCTACCTCGACCACTTTTAAATATAGTATCATTGGCTATAGTGCATAAAATTCAACGAATACTTATAAGGCCGCCTACATTGTACTGTTACACCACTGTAAGCATTTTTATGTAATTGTGTTCTATGTGCAATAAAGAATATCTTATCTTATCTTGCTCAGGTTGTGGACGAGTTCAAGCTGCACGCTCGCGAGCGCAAGTTCGTTGTGCGCGAGTTCTCGTACAACGAGGCGGACCTCGCCGCCGGGAAGAACGAGATCACCAAGCTTGTTACTGACAAGAAGAAGCAGTTCGTACGTATACACAATTCGATTTAACGACTGTTATGTGGGAGAAAAAAAAATTTTTTTTTTGGACATTGAAAAAAAAATGGCGGACTTAATGCTAAGAGGCATTCTCTACCAGTCAACCACATTTTTACACTGTTATGTGGGAGAAAAAAATAGTAAAAAAAATCATTATTGCACATTAAAAAAAATGGCGGACTTAATGCCAAGAGGCATTCTCTACCAGTCAACTACATGGTCAAACAGAGCAATTAAGGCGGTGCACAAGATTAAGGTAAAAAATATAATATAATTATAGTTCGTACGTATACACGTCTAGATTCAACACTTTTATGTGGTAGAAAAAAAATAATAAAAAAAATATATTTATTGCACATTTTAAAAAAAAATGGCGGACTTAATGCCAAGAGGCATTCTCTACCAGTCAACCACATGGTCAAACCGAGAAATTAAGGCGGTTTACAAGATTAAGGTAAAAAATATAATATACTTATAGTTCGTACGTATACACACTTAGCTCTAAGGGTTCGGTGCATAAACGGCCTATATACGTCCCACTGCTGGGCACAGGCCTCACGTCAACTATGAGGCGGACCTCGCCGCCGGGAAGAACGAGATCACCAAGCTTGTTACTGACAAGAAGAAGCAGTTACGTATACACAATTAGATCTATTAAACGCTTCCCGAAATTATTAAGTGATAAAATTGAATAAAACTTCTAAGAAAATATCCAAAGGCATTATTTCATTTTGTAAGAAAAAGTAAATATCAATGAAAATTACTTGCCTCACTTTTAGTAAGATAGACAAATTATTTTTTCTGTGGCTTCTGCCACTTGATTATGATTTTGTTGAATCACTATTGAAACAATTGATTAAAATATTGAAATATAAAAAAAAAAAATATTTATATAAAAATAGTACTCATTCCTAAACATCGACACACCGAATGTCTTTTTCTGGTTTTCCTATCTTTAGATTCAGAATTATCTCACTGATAATAACTCAGTCCTTTTTCTTACTTTATAGGGAGATTTGAAGTTGAATTTTTATAAACCTAATTTAAACTGTATATGGTATTGAAATGTGTGTCAAGCGCGGTTTTTAACTTTCCTGGAACATTTGGCGACAGACAGACATTGAGTACAACTTGTGTTTCGTTTCCCCCAGGGTCCTCTGGTGAGATGGTTGAAGGTGAACTTCTCCGAGTGCTTCTGTGCGTGGATACACGTTAAAGCCCTTCGTGTGTTCGTCGAATCGGTGCTAAGGTATGTACTACCATATAATTCTGGTACACCACTTCAAAAAATCAAAATTTCTTCGTAGAACCCAAAGCCGGATTCAATATGTATTATTTTTTGTTATTTCTACACTGTAAACAAAACCAAATTACTCTGGATGAGTAAATCATTTTGGAATATTAAATGAATTTGGAATTCATTTTACTTAATTACTTCCTTTCCGATGGTAAACACCGATGAAAAAACCAAGCAACCCGGACAACAGTGATAGCTCGCCCTCTTAACACGTTAGGTTTAAATTAGCTTGGCGAAATGTGGGCTTCTGAATTTTCTGTTTACCATGACGGCTACAGTCAGACTCGTTAGGGATGAAGCTGTTATTAATGTTTGTAATGTTATTACAGTCCCACAGACATAAGAAATACGTTTTGACAGCTGGCAGAGTCATTGGAAATTGTACTTCAATTCTATAGAAATACGATTCGTGACTTGACTTCTGAGCCAGAACACTTGAACCTTTTTAGCATTGCCTAAAGTTTTTTATAAAAGGCGTCACAAATCGCGTCACCCTCTTTAGGCGAGGGTATTTTGCCAATGTCGAGTAAATATGTGTTTGAATGTGAACATTGAAATATTGACATAGTGTATTTGAAGGCTTCGTGTAGTTTTTGAGGTTATTCACGCGTCTGCAATTTCTTAACATGCCATAAGGTCATGGGGGTTTGTCTGAAATCAAACCAGGTGACTCGAATGGTCGTATTAAAACGATTTATTTCAATAACTTTATTTAACCAACACCACTGCGGAACTTACTGAATGCACTGATAGGTACCTAGTTTATTCACTAAAAACCACTAAATGTTAATTAAAAGTTTCAAAATTTGATTGAGTATGCTTTCCATTTGAGTACGCTCAAAAAACTTATTGAATAAAGTTTAATTTCTAATGACTGAAATAATTTTGACAGATGCCTTAATAATTGGACTTTATTAGTAGTGATTTTGTAATGTAATTAATAAATCAACATTATTTGTCATAGATACGGCCTCCCAGTAAACTTCCAAGCCGTGGTGATGGTCCCGGCGCGCAAAAGCGTCAAGAAGCTGCGCGACGTCTTGCAGCAACTGTACGCGCATCTCGACCACTCCGCGCAGTCGCACGGCTCTAACGCTCAGGACGTGAGTATTGCTGTCTCTTTCTAGCTTCTAGAACATTCTAGGATAAGTACTCTATCAGATAAAAAAAAGTTTATTCAAATCGGTTCAGCCGTTTAGGAGTTATAACGACACATACAGACACTCACACTTCAACATCAAAAAACTTACTCGGCTAGTCACACGGCTCTCACGCTGTGGATGTGAGTATTGCTGTCTCTTTCTAGTTTCTAGAACATTCTAGGTTAAATTGCCAACAGATAAAAGTAAGATTTTTCAAATCGGTTCAGCCGTTTAGGAGTTATAACGGTACAAACAGACTCATAACTCTAACACTCCGGACGTGAGTATTGCTGTCTCACTCTAGCTTCTAGAACATTCTAGATTAAATTGGCTATCAGATGAAGAAAATTTCATGGAAATCCGTTCAGCCGTTTAGGAGTTATAACGACACATACAGACACTTACACTTTACCACCATTCTTAGCCACTCTCAAGGCTCCAACGCTCAGGACGTGAGTATTGCTGTCTCACTCTACCTTCTAAAACATTCTAGGAGAAATTAGCTGTCAAATGAAGAAAATTTCATTGAAATCCGTTCAGCCGTTTCGGAGTTATAATGGTACAAACAGACGATGTCTCTATCTAGCTTCTAGAACATTCTAGGTTAAGTACTCTATCAGATGAAAGTAAGATTTTTCAAATCGGTTCAGCCGTTTAGGAGTTATAACGACACATACAGACACTCACACTTTACCACCACTCTAAGCCAGACGCACGGCTCTAACGCTCAGGACGTGAGTATTGCTGTCTCACTCTAGCTTCTAGAACATTCTAGGTGAAGTCATCTATCGAATTAAGAAAATTTTATTGAAATCGGTTCAGCCGTTTAGGAGTTATAACGACACAAACAGACACTCACATTTGACCACCAAAAACGAACACTCTTAGCCAGTCGTAAGGCTCTAACGCTCAGGACGTGAGTATTGCTGTCTCACTCTAGCTTCTAGAACATTATAGGAGAAGTTATCTATCGAATGAAGAAAATTTCATCGAAATCCGTTCAGCCGTTTCGGAATTATGACGTTACAGACAGACAAATATACCACACCCTGGTGAAGAGCTAAGAACACTCTTGGTTAAGTCGCCTTCCAAGGAAAGAAAACTAATTTAAAATTGGTTCAGCCGTTTAGAAGCTATAAGGACACATACATACACTCACACTTTACCAGTAAAAAAACTCTGCCAGCCGCACTGCTCTAACGCTCAGGACGTGAGTCTCCCTCTAAATGATACTCTTAGAACATTCTAGGTTAAGTCGTCAAACAGATAAAAAAAAGATTTTTCGAATCGGTTCAGCCGTTCAGGAGTTATGACGCACTATTTATAACACATTCACTTTATTCATTTTATAACATCCCTATTTGCATTATAAAGCACTCTTGGTTAAGCCAGCTTTCAAGGAAAGAAAGTTAATTTGAAGTCGGTTCAGCCGTTTGGGAGCTACGATGACACAGACAGGCACAGACCTCACAGAACTAAAAACGTTATATTCCCATTATTTCAGTTATGACGCCACAGACAAACAACACATTCACCAATGTTCATAAAACAGTGGCACCCGTAATTCGAACGATTCTTACACCTGAGCATTTGACAGTCTGAGACTTCACTTCGCAACATGTATCCGTCTCGCTTATGCTCTAGTAAATCATCGTACTGTCTTGCTCACACGTTATAACGCGGTCAAATTATCTACGTCGTACCCCGTGGACAATTTTTGACTTCGCGTCAGTACTGACATAACCTATGTAGGTTTTTTATTGTAATACTAGCGGCCTCCGGCGACGTACGACGGACGATACGGCGACGTATCGTCCGCGTCGAGGTTAAAAATGTCATATATCTTTATAAATTATAGCCTATGTGCTATTCAGATGCACAATTCTTGTCGGAGACATACGAGCTGTCAGGCGCGTTATCGCCGAATCTTACTAAAATGACGGTAGATCGTTGCGCGTCATTGTTTGGCACCAAAATGCCAATGGCCAAAATGGTTAATTTTTTAGCGCGATAGACATAATAATAATTATACTTTGCCTAAATTTTCCGCTTGGAACTGCTCCAATTTCCTAATAAGCTGAATCAGCACCTCCGACACTCCAGGAGGTCTACCACAGAACACAAAAATCGAACCTTCGTGCTCTTCCTCGTGTCTAACCCTACTCCCCTACGCATCGTTTCGACCATCGTTTGAACGAAGGAACGATCGAAACTTTTTTTGACAAGGGATGTCGTATGTTACTCTTGCGTACACGATAAATCTAGTTTGACGTTTACACAAATGTCAAATCTCCGAACTTTCTAACGATACCAGCCAAGCTATCGTGTCCATCATCGTTTTCGAATTTTTATCTCTTTATCTGTGATTTCTTTAACTATTGACCAATTTTTTGTACACCGGACTCCGTATCTTCTTTCCCTGTCGAACCTCGCTACCTTTTGGACTAAGTGCATTGCATAATAATTAAAATAGGTAAAACAAAACAAGATGTTTACAATGTTACTTAAGCACTCATGAAAATTAATTCACTAGGTAGGTACTTACACAACTCTTTCTGCCGTACTCAGAGACGTCAATTATTAACGTTTATGGTTCATTAGAGTCAAAATTTGACATTCTGAAAAGTTCTTTATTCAATTTGTTATAAAGTCTCTTTTCAAAAATGGAATTTTGACGCTAATCAACCATTAACGTTAATTGACGTCTCTGAGTGCGGCGGTTTACACCTTTAATTAAAGATAATTGCACAATACTAAATTTGATTTATATAAATAAATGATATAAATTTGATTTATGATGAAGATTTAGAATTTGTTTTTTTAAAAAAGATCACCAGTTGAAACTGTCAAAAAGAAGTTTATTTTGTCACTTTGACATTGACGACTTCTTTTTTTAGTAGGCAACGAGTCCGAAAAACAGTTTGTTTTCGTTTAACCAATTGGGGTGAATAGGAATTAAAACAATTGGTTCAAGGAAAACAAACTTTTTATTCAGTCATTCATTCACGACTATTGTCTATGATAACGACGGTCGTGGAAAGATACGACAATGTTACGGAGTAGCTAGTAGGCGAACGTATCGGGGCCCTGTCGATGGATCCGCATATATCGTCATCGATTTCCGTGGTAGACTTCCAGGGAACAAGCTATATTATTGTAAAGTTTCATCAAAATCCATCCAGTAGTTCTTACGTAAAAGAGCAACACGGCACATCCACATATACAAACTTTCAAATGTATAATATTAGTAGGCTCTTTGTACCAACAGCAAAGATTTAATAAATCTTTATTTGTTACAGAACGCTGAGCTGGCCGGGCTAGGCTTCGGCTCGTCGGAGTACTACCCTTACGTGTTCTACAAAATAAACATTGACATGATTGAAAAGGCGGCCTAAATGTTAGCGTGGACCGTAATATTGTTAGGTGAGTGTTTCCTTTCTTACCTTTTTTTTATTATAGGCATCATCCTCTGTCAGCGAGGTTATTTTGCCAATGTCGAGTAGTTTTATGCGTTTGCATGTAACATTAAAATACTGGTATATTCAATGCTTCGTGGAGTCTTTGAGGTTATTCACGCGGCTGCAATGTCTTAATATGCCATAAGGTCATGGGAGTTTGTCTAACGACAAACCATGTGACTCAAATGGTCATGTTAAAAGTATTTATTTTAATAACTTATTTAATTAACACCACTGCAGACCTTTACTGAATGATTGATACCTAATTTATCCACTAAAACCCACTAAATGTTAATTAAAACTTAAAAAAATAGATCGAACATGCTTTCCGTTTGAGTACCCTCACAAAAACTCCCATTTCTTACCTTATTTAATAACCATCTTTATGCCTTAGTACTAGCTGTCCCGACAGACTTCGTTCTGTTGTCAAACAATCAGTGTCACGTGACAGGTAGAAACAGTTTGCTAAGAGAAAACTAAACTGTAGTTTTTCACTATATTCCTAGCATTTTCTTATGTTTACTCACCTTTTAAACCTTCCCTGGACCATCACAAACATTTCAAGACCGAAATTAGTAAAATCGGCCCAACCGCTCCCGAGTTTTAGCGAGACTAACGAACAGCAATCCATTTTTATAAATAGAGATTAAATAAGTCATTTGAAAATAAGATGCTGACCATTGAATAATAAAACCATTTTATTCCAATTCCACTATTTATGTGTTCAATTACTTACAGTGTATTTCAATCAGTTGTATTGATAACCTCTTCCTTTTTTGAAAAGAAGTATTTTTTTTCACACCTAACTGTACATTTTTGTAGTTTTTTGGTTGCGAATAATGTCGGATCGAAGCTCTAAAGTAGCAAGCGTGAATTCGTATTGTTTTTTATCATAATACCTAGATATGAATAGGAAGTTGTCACCACCAAGCGGGGCAACACCCTTAGAGCACCTTACCGTAAGCACAACCCCCAATTGTATAGTCCGTTCGTGTTAAGAATGCAGTAATTTCATACTTGTCCTTCTATCTAGCACGGCCCCTAACCAATCAAATCGTTCCTAACTAGAAAGTCAAGTCCTCAGTGAACAGTTGAACGCATACTTTCGAACGCAAAGGTTGGGGACCTGAGTTTTTTTGTGTGCAACAGAATTAAATTTAAAAATCACTGGATTCTTAACGCGAACGGACTATAGTTGAAAGATAATGTTAAATCTCCATAATTTTTAAATAAAGAATTGTATTGTGATTTTATTGTTAATTATTTTGTTTTTTTAATTCCAGGTAATATATTTGTTACCAGGTTGCATAGCAGTCGCCGCGGACCCGGCTTACGCAATAGTTGCAATCTTCGTTGTACAATATATTGTTTTATTTCACAAATCTTTAAATGAACACAAATATTATTTTCTGCCCAAACCCTTGGTTCCCGTGTAAAAAGAATCATTATAATTATATATATTCCCGATATATTTTTCTATGTACAGATTTTTGATGTTTTAATGATATCTTACAATTTTGATTTTCTTTTTTTGACATTTTAATTGTGTGTGGTTAAATAATTATGAAGCAGGTTGTTGAATTAGGAATTTGTGTATTTATATGTATGTTATTTATGAATAAGATGCCATTGTGTAGAAGTTGTTAAATGCAATAATTTTCTTGAAGTGCTTCGCTACAACAGTTTACAAATCATCAAATTTTTGTAAACGCAAAAATTTTAATTTATTATGTCCAGTATTATTTTAGTTGCGTCTGTCAACGTATTACAGTAGTGAAACATGCATCTATCAATCTGATGGTAACTATGTAATAAATGTTCAACAAATAAAATAATTATATTGGAGTTAATGAAATGCAAAAGCTATGTAAATAAGAACATTCCTCATTATAACTCGTGTAGTACATAATAAAAATATTATTCAAGTTACTGTTTCTTGTGTGTTTTTTTTACTAACAACGTTTGTATGTAGATGTTCTACTGTATGTTTATACTGTGACTTGGGGCTCTGCACTAGTACGAAATGTTTGTTGATGAAACAGTTTTTTTTTTTTGGCAGTATGGTCACACTCACATCCTGTTCTGTAGACACTACAGGAGTGCATAACTTTCATCTATCTACACAGCTATGTCTGATTGCCAACTCATAGTAATGCCGTTAGCTGAGGCTTAGGCATCCTGCTTAAAATTTATGGGGTTGAGATCCTTCTGCTAACCCTATCTTCCAGTTAAACTGGCTAACCAACATCTAGTCTAATGAAAAAACAACATAACTTAGATTAGAAGGAACTTTAGGCTTGAATATTCATCCTAGATAACATATCCTCTCTGAAATCTAAGCTACTATGATTCCTTCAGTGAATAATTAGGTTATACTACCCGCTCTTAGAGCCTGTACCTACTGTAGGATTCTACCTAGTTTTTTGCTTGCTATTAACTTTTCTTCTGGAAAAATATGTTTACTGTTAGGCCAACGAAGGAGTTGCGTTAACCAAAAAGTCCAAAAACCCTTCATTAGTGTAAGGACCTTGGTAAAGTGGGGACCCTTTCAGTTCCACAATAATAATAATAAAAAATATATCAAGCTGTACTTATAAACGTCAAAGTTTAACAAAGACAGTGTTTAGAAGTTTACATAGAATGTTATCACTTTATTCATTACAAAATTGTATATTAAAGCGTAAAATACACAAAGATACAATCTATATAGCTAGTTGTAGTTCTAGTCCTTCCATTCATCCTCATCTTCTGGTAATGTATCAGGTTCCAGCATTTTGTTTATATTGGAATCCTCACCGTCATTCATTCTATTGAAAAGTGAAGTCAACAGCTTCTTATTTAGATGATCTGTTTGGCTTATTTCTCTAGTTGGTTGGTCTAGAGCGTCTTCAGGATTGCTCAGTATGTTTTTCTCTGGAGTAGGCATTGTAAACTTGTGAAATATATTAATAAAATACCACGAAAACTAATGAAAACAAATGAAAATTAGTCACTCAGTTTCTTGATGTTATGCTGACAAATTGTAGTTACCGTGGCGACAAAACAAGCTTTTCGGTAAAAACTGTTCTTTTTACTTTGGTTGGGTTTTACAATGCTCCTTTACATGGGTTAAAGTTGAAACGTCTTTGACAGATAGACACGATATTTTTAAATGTTGTTTTTTTAAAGTAGTTATTTAAAAAGGGCTACTAGATGAAGGCTTAGATTTTCTTACATGTGTGAATTCATGTTATCTGCTGGATTCACGACTGCACCTGCACTGGCTGCACCCCCTGTTCTCTGGCCACTGCCTGAAACGGAAAAAAAACCATAGACTAGATGATTTTGATCCTCGTCCTTGTCAGTCTTAAAAACGCGTTCACAGTTTGCTAAAATTATTGAGTACTTTGACTTTTGTATTTTAAACACCAAGAACAAATTATTGGAAACCCCAGCTAACAAACAAGTATTCAATAAAAGTGATAATTAACTCTTACTTAATCCACAAACAAAGGTTTTGAATTGAGTTTAGAGGAGAAGTAAAATGTTAGAGCTGCGTTCATTTAATTTTTTTTACTGGCATCCCTCATCAGACGTTTTCGGCCAGCGACATTTTCGGTCGGCTGGTGATTTTTAGTAAAAAAAGCCCATAAAAGTTAGTATTATCCTGTTTTTATTCATTATTCTAAGCTAACAAAGCTGTGATAGTATTTTTTGGTGTTTTGATAAGGATACAATGTGTATAGTTGTCTGATAAGAGCGAGTGATGTCTACCTTCTTACATAACTTTGGAAGCTGGGGGACATAACCTGTACTTGATCAGGTGTTTTTCATAATTTGTTTCGCAGAAGCCGCCAAAATGCTGGGAAAATTCGGGCCGGGTGTGTTGACCCAAGTGGTGGCTGTGGTGAACCACCAACCCAGCCGTAACATGGCCACTTTGAAGTCCATTCAAATTCGTCTGAAGTCGGTAAAAAACATCCAGAAGATCACACAGTCTATGAAGATGGTGTCCGCTGCTAAGTACGTACTCAGTTCTTACCGTCAAATGTCTACTAATTGATGAGGCTCATAATTTTTGGTACTACAAAAAAGGGGCTTGTCAAAAGTAGATTCACATTTTTACTGTACTCAAAAAGGTTTTATAGCATAACTTTACCCTCTGACCAATAAAGTAAAGACAATATCTGAAATAATTGCTGCTAACAATCTATAACTACTGAACTTTATAGGTCTTATTTGGCTGGTTAACAGTAAATGTAGACCAAAGTCTTGCACTCCCTATATGGGAATATTTTTCGAACTCAATGGTTGTGGTCAATGGCCTGAATGGAAAAGTTATTGCCACAAATTGCATTTGTTTCTGTTCTATGAAGTTTTTATAATTTCAAGATCATAGGAGAGATTTTCTTCAACTCTGCCAATGTAAATAACCTGTTTAGCAGGTAAAAGGTGAAGGTTTGCTGCCTTTGCAGGGGCCAATTGCTGCGCTAGAACAAACTTGTTATTGAAACATTTGTGTTGGGTCTGGGTGTTTTTAGATACCTTCACTTTTTCTGTTTACAATACAAAAATTCTTACTTAAACTTTACTTTGAGACCAAAAGCTCTGGTTTTGGGCCAAAACAATGTTAAAAATGGTATCAGTTATAAAAGGTGCATCCTACCACACTTTAAAGATATGATATCCATTATTTCAATCAAATGAATTAATAAAGAATTAAGATTTGTAGGGTGATCCACATGCTCCTTAAACTGTCAGCTGGTAATTTATCTTTAATTCATTTGTTTAATGTGATAGTAACAACCACAGATACACATTTGGCATGTGTCATTCTGTACTGTTGTATTTAGGCCTTATTGTACTTGAGGGTTCAATTCTGAGTTCTCGTGCTTCTGCAATATTGCCAAATATATTTGGGACTCATTACTTATCAGGGTCCCAATGTTTTCCCTAATTCACTTTCATGTTGTTGATGCACATTAAGTTTAAAGCATATTGAGCAACTTGACTCCATTATTTTGTATTTTAGGCTTCATTCTTTTACGCAGAATGTGTGTTACTTAGTTATAAGTTAGTTAAACTGAATAAAGAAGGAATTCGTCCTATAACATGGATAATCTCTTTACAGATACACTCGTGCTGAACGCGACCTAAAGGCCGCTCGCCCGTACGGCGAGGGCGCCGTTCAGTTCTATGAAAGAGCTGAGGTGAGATTTTTACTGATATACACCTCCATTCATGCTAATTACTTGCTGAAAATATCTACATTCATAATTATGAGCAAGGAAACTGTCGTAGAACTCAGGCAGTGACACAATGAGTTTAGGAATTACTTTTGAAATACACTACAAAACTGAAAATAATGCCTATGTGCCATTATACGTGCTTTTACTTTGCAAATAAGATTAATAATCTTCATTGCACAAAACAAACACATACAAACAGTAGTGTAAAAGGAAAAAGCAATGTGTTTGCTTTTTCCTTTCACACTACTTTATTGTACAATTTAGTTTGCTTGGTTTCCTTTAATATAGGATGTTTTTTTTTGTATGTGCTCTCTTAAATAAGTATAACAATATATTTTTGAAATTAAATTCCAGGTTGCTCCCCCAGAGGATGAGCCCAAGCTGCTCTATGTAGCCATGACCTCCGACAGAGGTGACTATGCAATTATCTTAATCTTTTAGTGCGGCATTCAGTGATATTTTATCTTTTTGCTGTTGCAGACTGTAAATTATACTACCCTTTCAAATAGAATTATAGTTATGTAAAGAAAACAAATTATTAGTCATTACACTACATAAATCGACTTTCGCCCTGTATCTGCTTGATGTAACGGCGACATTACAACGACAATACCATCATAACGAACATAATCGCCACACACTACATATCACAATCTGATATCTGCCACTGTCAAGTTAGTGCACCCAATTCTAGACTGGATTATAGGCCAAGTTCTTTAAGGAAATCTGTATTTTATGAATGGACATAAAAACCAACAAAAACAGTAACAATCACCGCAGTTTCAGGTGGCAGTAAAATACAGATAATTCAAAAGAATTCGCTCAGTAAATTCTACCATTGTCTGCCAAAAACCTTTTAATTATGTGCAGTATATAATGATCTTACTGCACCTAATTAAATGTTTGTTTTCTTCATGCATACACATCCTCTCCTGAAATTGATCTAGTGGCTCGCTGTAAAATAAGATAAATTAGTTATTATATAATATGTGAAATAAGATGTCAATAATTTAGAATTTAGCAAGTATTATTATTAGCAGTTGGCTTATTATTCTACCTTATCTATCCCCTTTCCCCAGGTCTCTGTGGTGCGGTCCACACCGGTGTTTCCAAGGTGATCCGTCTGCGACTCCAGGAACCGGACGCAGACAACATCAAGGTTCTGTGTGTGGGAGACAAGTCCAGGGGTATCCTGCAGCGGCTTTATGGGAAGCACATCATCGGGGTGTGCAATGAGGTAAATTTATTTATTTTATTTATTAGGACAACCAACAAGACAAACACACATACAATTTAGATCATTTTTAAACAATAGGACTTACTAAGTATGGTCTTAATTATAGGCTTCCACGGCATGCAATTTGGACCACAGATTTTTATTATAATTTTAGAGATACGAGTATACCTAACTCAACTAGTTACAGCCAGATGATTAGGCTGGTGAAACAAATGCCGCGAAAGACGCACGCCTGAATTTCTGCATAATAATTTATTGCAGTAAATGTGGTACATATAGATTTTATAATGTATAACATTGGTTTCTCACATTTAAATTAGTACAATTGATAATATATTTGATTCAAATTTTACTCTCAATAAATTCATTAACACTGTAATATCATTTTTAGTGAGAACATTGTACAAGGCATAGTTAAATTGTCTAAAAGGCAAAGCTTTAATGGACTCCGGCAACTTATTGTGGCTTATCATTGAAGATGTCCACATCGCAAACCTTGCAAAGATCATTATGTTAGATATAGATTTAAATAGTCAATTTGTGGATCCCTTGATTCTGATATTTAATTGTGAATTTGAATTTCAAAGATGATTTTTCATTTGTAATTACTTCCAATGTGAAATCTTACTAGCTGTCACGCCAATGCCAACTTGCTATTTATTTATTGGCATACACAACAGGCTGTTGTTGTTAGATTAGTAACTTGGTATATTTAGAATAACTACACTACCATCAGTACAGCAGGTGTATAGGCGCAATGTAATGTATTTATTCATGGGTAGTAATTAAACAGGAGCTTGTATTAAAGCTGTTAAATGTTAAATGATGACGAGTTGTAAAATTTGTGGCTCGAGTACAAATACGTGGCAATATAGAAATCAGGACATGAAACAATAACTGTCGAACTTTACTTGACACTTCCTTTATAATATTAGTTTGTTTGTTGGAAAATACTTCTGAGGGATCCTCAACGTTGGTTTGCGTTTGTGAATTCAGGGGGGAAATAGGGAAATTGTCTGGTAATTCATAGTCAGTCTATTTCCAATATTATTAACAATTGTAATATTGTTTTTAACAGAACTTTATTGACTCAAAAGAGTTTGAATACAAATGTTAGTGGATGAAACTTAAATAATATTAGTTTTTCTAGTATCTACCTGGGGTGGCATTCTCAATGCACACGTGAACCTTACTCAAACGAATTCGTAGTGAGATTCCATTCTTGTGTTCTGTTAAACTATAACAAGAAAAGAACTGAGCAAAATAACTTTCTAAAATTATTATCTCACTAATTCAGTTAAAATTTAAAGTGGTCGTTTTCTCCTGAGGGAGATCAAACGAGGCGAGAAGAAGTGCTAGTGAGAATTGCTAAGCTGAGCATTGTATGTTATGTAATCTAATATACAGTGTGTCTGGTCACCAGTGTCAGACCCGTTAAGGTTCAGGAATATAGTCAATTTTATCGACAAATCTACTATTTTTTTCATCTTTTATAAGACATTTTTGCAATTTAAATTTTACGTTTCAAGTGTTTTTTAAGAGTTTTAATAGGAGCTATTGTTTTTTATTGTTTTTTTTAAATCTACTTCTTGTCTACTCTTTCAGCTGTAGATCAAACCCTTTTTTATGCTTGTAGGTTCAGCAGATCGGTAGATATTGCTAAATAAATGAAACGTCCCAGCCTCGGCAAAAGAAAAAAAAATGGCCGCCATTTTTTTTTAAACATTATATTTGTTGATAAAATTCATTATATTAATGAACCTTAACGGGTCCGACATCGGTGACCAGACACACTGTATATTTATCATTTCAGATTGGTCGTCTCCCCCCTACTTTCCTCGACGCAGCCAAGATCGCGAGCGCCATCTTGACCTCGGGCTACGAGTTTGGCTCCGGCAAGATTATCTTCAACAAGTTCAAGTCTGTGGTATCGTACGCTCAGTCGGACTTGCCGTTGTTCAGTCGTAAGGCTGTTGAGGTAAGAAGCTTACTACTTTAAACTAAATCTAAACTAAACTAACTAAACACACACACACACACTACTTTAGCCCTTTCTCAGCAACAGTCTAGAATTAATTATTTTATTGTTATGTCTAAAAAGTAAGAACCTGTTATTGGCAGTCAGTTTTGTTTTAGTTATTAAGTTTATATTATTGTATTCATACTAAGTGCTGTTGGTTCTATGATCAATAAATAAAAAAAATAAATAAAAAAAATAAAGATTAAGCAAAACCGAAGACCTTCATAAGAAAACTCAAGCTCTACCTTCTCGAAAAAGCGTTCTACTCATTAAACGAGTTTTTTGAGGATAGTCGCTAGAAATGATTTGTGTATCTCTGTTTTTATTATTTGTGTGTATGTGACGTTCTCTGCTATATTTTTACAGTGCCCCTACGGGGTGTAATGTGTTCAATGTAGGTACTGTCTATTTGAAAACACCTGTAAAACCATGTGACATGCAAAATAAATAAAATCATGTTCTATCCTATACCGTTCAAAGTTACAAGGCAATATTGGAAAATGTGTGTGGCTAACTGTACAAATAATTTGCTTGATCTCCATGAATCACTCAAAAATAAGATACATTTCATCTTAATCGGCTGACGTCGCACACGTAAAACATAATTGGAGGCCTTACGGTGTGGCTTGATAGCATCTGGGGCCTTATTACAATCTTTTTACAGCTCGGTTTACGTCTTTTCATTCATTGAAATTTGACTAAAACATGCAAAATAAGTTTCTACAGCAATAAAGAAAAAATAAGGTTTTTTTTTGACACTATTTACCACACAAAACACGACTTGTTACGGTCAATATGCAGCTCAAAATCTGAGCTTGTGACTTAAGAGATTGTAATAGGGCTTCTGGAAGCAAGGTTTATCACTAACCTTACCTCCAATAATTCGCGTTGAGTCCGCGTGTTAGACTATGAAGACCTGAAGGCACTGATAGGTTAGGCCTGTGCCCAGCAGTGGAACTATCAAGGGTGTTGTTTGTTCATTGTCTTACAATTTGTTTTTCTTTCCAGAACGCCCCGAAACTGACGGTCTACGACTCGCTGGACTCCGACGTCGTCGAATCCTACATGGAGTTCTCTTTGGCTTCTATGCTGTTCTACGCTCTTAAGGAAGGCGCCTGCTCCGAGCAATCCTCCCGTATGTCCGCTATGGACAACGCCTCCAAGAACGCTGGAGAAATGATTGACAAACTCACTCTAACCTTCAACAGGACCAGACAGGCCGTCATCACCAGAGAACTTATCGAAATCATCTCCGGTGCTGCTGCTTTGACATAAATATCATTCTAATATCCGGCCCGAAGGACCATTTTGAGATCCGGTCTGAAGGACCAACTTTTTGTTGATCAAAACGATATTTATTGAAACTGCCATTCGGATTGCAATAGAGTACGTCGTTGCCGACATTCCCAAATGAGTGTTCGTAGTTTATCTGTGGAAACACGCAATTAACGCAACTGGCTTTAAGATCTTTTACCGATATTCTGGAATACTCGTTCGTATGTTATGTATTTATTCAAAAAAATAAAATATGCTAGTTATATAAAGAAGGAATCCAAGTAGTGTATAACTGAAATCATATATGTAAGGATGCAGTGGTATTTAGCAATAAAGTATTGTTTAGATTTACTTATTTTATTTCTTATATCCATACTCCGACCAACTACTCTTCTAACACAAAACGTTGGAGAAAAGTAAAACGAGAAAATACTAGATGTAAAATTTTATTTTCTAACTTACAATCCATATTCCATAACAGTCTTAGCGTTAAAAGATAATTCTAAAAAACGTGTAGTCACACAAAAATCCCAACCATTATGACAAAGGCGTGCCTCAGTAGGCTTAGGACAACTTACACCAGTATTTAACAACAAAAACTCTTTCTGTGTCAATCTTTAACAATGTTTTGAGTACTATTATTAACTAAGCCATGACCAAGGTTTATGTAAAACTCGTTATACAGCGAACGTTTTTTACAGACCAGCTTTGAATAGAAAAATCAAAAACTGTTACTAACCCCTGAATTCACAAGCGCAAATTGAATTTGAGAAGCCCTTACGGCCAATGATATTATAATAGAAAAGACGTAGATAGATTACTTGCGCTAAAAAAGTAGCACCCGAAATCAGAACTTCGAACACCTGAGCAAAGCATTGACTTGAGACGACACTGCGCAACATGTATCTGTCTCGTTTACGCTCTAGTAAAATAATCATACTATCTTGTACACACGGTCAAATTAACGTACGTATGGCGAACGTACTACGCCAGGGGACAATTTTGGACTTCGTATCAGTACTATATAGAAACATGAGACGGGCTTGAGTTTGATGGCGTTGCGTTCAACATTGATTGGCGTTTGTGAATTCTTTGGTTTGTTTTTTTAAGTGGAATATTGGTGTAAGTTGTCCTAAATTTTTAACTCAACATAGTTGTCAGGCAATTTGAATTTATGCCATAAGATAACAATAAAACAGGAAAATAAAGTTGGAACCTCAAGTACGGGCTATTTTTTAAAAACAACACATTAGCATTAATTTTTGGTTAAACTTATCTGAAAGTTTAATGATATTCGATGGCTAACATTTTTACGTAATGAACGGCAGTAATAGTTAGTGCTGGTTGTGACTGGAAAGATCGAGAATGGTTTTTATTGACGACCGATTTGGTGTAATCGATGAGAAGTCTGCTACTACACCAATGGTCGCGGGTTCGATCCCCGCACAGTACAAACATTTGTGTGCATCAACATGTCTGTTTGTACTGGTCTGGGTGTTTCCGTTGTATATTAGGTATGTATTTACAAAAGAAAAAGTATTTAAGTATTTTTATAAGTTGTCCAGTATCCATAAAAACGGGCTTGAATTAGCTCATCCTGGGGCTAGATGGCGCTGTGTGGAATAATCTCCAGGAAAAAATATTTTTTGGGTCTGGGTATTTGTGGTATCATCGGTACCTCAAAACATGCGATAAAAAATAATCAGAATTTCTGCTGCATGACAGTAATATCTGATCCTTACTCTTTATTTTCCTGTTTAACATTTTAACTACAAGAGATCCACGTCTAAAGGATATAATAATTATTCTTTATATATTATTGTCTATATAAGGTCACTTACGGACGATGCAGTTTTAGTGGTATTTAAAAATAATAATGGATTGGTCGTGAAGGTTTACCTCACGTTATTTTGAAATCTTACTCAAAAACAGATTTACCCTCGAATGACTTAAGAATACGGGCCTGAGTAAACATCGGACCATTTCAACCGAACATTGAGTTTCGTGTCTAGGTGTAAATATTTAAACTGCATATTCCCGGCCCAACAGGCACTAAACAAAGCAGTTATGAGCGACAAATGATATTTATTTACATATAAATGCGACGATTTCTTAACTACAGCGGTACAAAAGTATTGTCTAAAATTGTGAACGTAGCCTTAGTGAGGCTACGTTATTATAATACTCATGATTACATTATATTATAAACATAATAGTTTAATTAAATTATATTTACAATAAGGACGCCGCCAGCGACTATGTTCCAAACGAGAGAGTTGGTAGATACCTGAAAGAGAAAGAAATAATGATTAAGAAGCTATCGAAATAAATATGTTGAATGAAAATACAGGGGGTCTAAAAAGGCAACATTTTAGATGAACGATGAAACGTCACTTAGATGTTTCTTATTTAAATGTTGCCTTTTAGACCCCCGGTTTCAAAAACCAGCCCAATTTTGAAGTGCGGTTCACAATCAACATAGAAAAATTAATTAGTAACAGTTCCACCAATAGGGAATATGCACTTGAAACAAATGAGTCTTATTATTTTTTGAGTACTATATCGAATTCTCATTACGTCTCTATCAATATTTCCTATTTTTATTTCTTTGTCGATGTAAAAATAATTATTGAAAAGTGCAAGAAAATGTGGGAAATTCAAAGCGGTTGAAACAGAGGGGGGGAACGAGTGTGACGTCAGGGTCTACGCGTATGTCACTGTCAAAAGCGCGACAAGAAGAAGGATTCAACAGTTTGTAGGTTACATTTGTGTTGTCATCGTCTCGCGTGACGTCCAAGTCTATGCCAACCGAGCGCGCCATAATGGCGGCGTTTGAAACGCTTGAAAAAGTTGGATTTTTTTAACAATTTATAAATATAGTACATCTGACTAACCCACTAGGGATATGGTCGTGAGGGTATGTTATTATTGACCAGTCATAAAACGATATAAGCTATCATAATCAAATAACATGTGCGCGAGGTCAGGGCTGTGCACGCTAGTTGCATGTTAGTTGAACTGCTCACCGCTAGATGGAGTTATCCTCCATTAGCTCGCGCAAACATTGTGTTACAGCGGTTGTATATAGCCTCATGTCAGTGAATAATTCGTTAACATACTCAGTGGACCACAATAAATTCAACCAACACGTGACCTAGATACTACCTGAAAGGGTAGCTCCGACCAAGACCTAACCTGCAGGATTTTCACCCTGACTGAAGTGTGGATAGCCCACATAAGGGAGCGTTCAGCAGTTGCCAGTCGTAAAGCCTAGTCCGCGGCCTTAGGGCAGCTTGATAACCTCTGATGTTAATAAAGGTTGCTCAACTAACCTTACGGAGCCCGCGTGTTGGAGAATGGCTCAATCCACCTCTAGAGTTGAGGTGAGGCCTGTGCCCAGCAGTGGGACGTATATAGGTCGTTTATCTACTCCTGCAGTGTTGATGGTATAGAACACTTACTCCGAAATTCACAAAGGGACAACTATACTTTTAAGAGATACTCAACGTTAATTTGCGTTTATGAATTCGGGTGTTAGTTACTTACTTAGTTATTCCTGTAGAGTAGGTAGTCTGAGAGGGAATATGTGCGTTGCATGTTAGTTGAACTGTTCACCGCTAGATGGAGTTATCCTCCATTAGCTCGCGCAAGCATTGTGTTACCGCGGTTGTATATAGCCTTACGTCAGTATATGTTTTGATGAAACTCTCAGAGGACCACAGTTCTTCCAATAATTAGGTACCTACTTAGGTACACTAATCAACAGGATATACTTACAAAGTGCCATTTCTGCACTGTAGATGTGCTATACAACACTTAGTTACTTACTTAGTGTCACTAATTCAACGTAGACAGCCGCAAGTACAACTACAACACTTAGTTACTTTGTCACTCTTGCAATGTAGATGGAGTTACTTAGTAGGTAAGTTTCTATTTTGCAGTAGTGAAACAGTGAGTGTCTAGAATGCTAGACTAATGTATCGTTTAAACATACCCTGTCACTCCTGAAGTGTGGGTAGTCTTAGATTAGGCGGTGTGCGCCAAACAGCGGAGGAAGTGCGCTTAAGGCGTGCACGCTCGATGAGAGGGAATATGTGCGTTAAGTCGGAGCTGTGCACGCTAGTTGCATTGCTCACCGCTAGATGGAGTTATCCTCCATTAGCTCGCTGAAGCATTGTGTTACTGCGGCTGTATATACCCTTATGTCAGTGTATGTTTCGATAAAGCTCTCTTCCAATAAATAGATAGATACCAACCAGTGGCCTAGTTTTACTGCCTGAAAGGATAGCTCTGACAAAGCCTGTAAATTTTTCACACTGTCACTCCTGAAGTGTGGATAATCACATTAGGGAGCACGTTCAGCAGTTGGTCCCGGCTGACGTGGTAAGTAGTCAGTCGTTAAGCCTAGTCGGCGGCCTTAGGGCGGCTTGATAACATCTGATGATAATTAAGGTTGCTCAATAACCTTACCATTCTCCAACACGCGGGTGTTGGAGAGTGGCTCAATACATCTCATAGTTGAGGTGAGGCCTGTGCCCAGCTGTGGGAGGTAAATAGGTCGTTTATGTTACTTACCTTGTGTTATTCCTGCAATGTAGGTAGTCTCAAGTTGGGCGGCGTGCGCCAAACAGCGGAAGAAGTGCGCTTAAGGCGCGCGCGCTCGATGAGAGGGAATATGTGCGTTGCATGTTAGTTGAACTGTTCACCGCTAGATGGAGTTATCCTCCATTAGCTCGCGCAAACATTGTGTTACAGCGGTTTTATATAGCCTATGTCATTGTATGAAGCTCTCAGTGAACCACAGTTCCAACAAGTAACCTAGATGAGCACGCGCTTACGATCATGCTGTCTCTTCCAATTCTATTGACATTTTACGAGACAGCATGAGCGTGAGCGCGTGCTTAGCGTTGATTGACGATTGAGAATTCGGGGGTTAGATACTTACTTAGTTATTAGTAGGTAGTCTCAAGTTAGGCGGCGTGCGCCAAATAGCGGAGGAAGTGCGCTTAAGGGTCTACAACACATACTTACCTTGTATACTCTTGCAGGGACACTTAGTGTCTGGAAGAGATCGCATTTAGCGATAAGGCCGCCTAAATCGTAACTTGCAAAATCACCTTTCATAGAAGAATATTCACCTACATCCTAAATCTCTGTAAACATTTGACGTTTTCTTCGTTCAATAAAGTATATATTATGAGTCCTCACCGTTATTCCTGTAGAGTAGGTAGTCTCAAGTTGGGCGGTGTGCGCCAAACAGCGGAAGAAGTGCGTTTAAGGCGCGCACGCTCGATGAGAGGGAATATATGCGCTAAGTCGGGGCTGTGCACGCGCACGCTGAACAAGCGGTCGATGTGGGACTGGGATACTGAACACTGCGTAAGAAGAGCCTGTTTGCGAGCCTGCAAAGACACAAATAAACTTGTTAACAGTAGAAAAATTATCGAAAACGGTTTACGGGCGGCACATCACTACCCATTTCCGGTTAGTCGTCCTTTAAGTAAGTGCGTGAAAAATAAGTCCTTAATTTCTGCATATAGTGGACTGGTAAAAAATGCCTCTAAGCATTAAGTCCGCCATTTGTACTTTACTTTAGTGCAATAAAGAATTTTAAAAAACATTTTTTTTTATCAATTGAATAAGTAAAGTCAAAAAACATTTATTCTTGTAAATAGTTATTTTTATCATATAAAAAAATCCAAAAATAATACAGTGAGCAATGTCAAATTTAGGCGGTTTTATCGCTAAGGTGATATTTCTTCCAGACAACCTCCAGGTTGCGAAAAAAAAAACTTATTAAAAGCATTTATGATACGTCAAGACAAAAAAAAACATCTATATGAACTAAGTAACTATTCATGAACCTATGCCCCACTAGTTCAAAAATCTCCCCATACCATTTTCTAGCTCATAAAACTCCTTAAAAGTTTTAACAAAACAGACAAATAATCAATCAACATAATATTAAACTACTGCGTCTCTTATCGTTAACAACCAAAATAATGATCATTCACGACCACTTTCGTGGGCTATAGATTTTTGACAAACTTATAGATTTGTGTAAGAAATGCTCATACTTAGACCTAATACAATTATTATTAGGTGCAGAAAATCTAAATTTCGAGCACAGCTGTTATTTTTTTGTCCTTTTTACAATGTAAAGAAACTGTCACACGGACTTCCATGTACTTATTATATTCACCAAATAGGTCATCAAAATGCTAAATAACAGAGTAAAACAAAGTGGGTTGAACAAACAAAAAAACGTGGGTTGTTTGGAAGAGATCGCTTTTTAGCGATTAAGCCGCCCAAATTGTACATTATCGTTAATCTGTGTTTCTTTGCTGTTGATTTCTGTTGTTTTGGTGTGCAATAAAGAATATCTATCTATCTAACAATGAATATCTTATCTTACCTTAGAAGTACTCCAAGCAGGTACAGGTCGTTCCACAGGTTCTTCGTCTTCATCAGAGTTCAAGTATTGGAAGCCATCCGCCATGTAGACCGGCTCCATGTGAGACACTGCACACGGGGTTCCTGGGGTCTTGAGCGGGGTGTGATCTGAGGGGATACATGAAACCCATTACTTATAGGGATTGCGATACGGAAAACTGGATCCGACATCCGGCGAATCCGGCATCATTCAACTATTTTTGGCAACAACAGCGCCTAAAGTTGAAAAACTAATAAATGGCTACAGTTTTACACCATGGGAGTAGCGCAGGGTTTTTAATTGATAAAATTAGGCGTAAATTACTCTCAATTATAAAAAATCGTAGATACGAGTTTGCGACGTTATGCTTTAATTGAATTTTTGTTGACCATATCTAGTACATCTCTACATCAAGATCATCGGACAAAAATATAGACTACATTATGCTGAGCGGCTGCCTTTTTGGTTCATACCCTAAAATTGACAATTCTGAATGTAGGGAACTCGTGAAATGTATGTACCAGAAAACGTTTTTCTATTTCTATTACTCACGTTTGTCATTTGTACTTCTATTCTTCAGCTTCTGTTTCTCAATGTACTCTTTTTGTCTCTTCTCAATCTCCTTCGCCATTATCGCTGCTTCTTTCTTCATACTGCAACATACAGGGAAATATTACAAAACAATCCTTCCCTAAAAATTTAAATACAAAAACTATAAGCATATACTTAGTGTAGTAACACAAAACTAAGAGAGAGATTTGAGGGATTTCAAATTTCGCTTGATACGCGAAATTTGACATTGTTATTGTAGTATTATCATTGCTTTTATCAAAACAACTAAATTATTTTTGATCATTCCGTAAGCATACATCATTTTGATGTTGACTGCACATTATTTTATTTTACTTTTGTAAATAAATTGTTTTATTAGAAATGAGACCTTTACTTTGTGTGCGGTTACGGATTGTCGAGAGTTGAGTGAAAGTCAATGTTTATGTTAAGATTATATTTAAGCATTCCACAATAGTCAATGTTAGTAAAATGTTAAAGTAAAATGGATGTTAATATTGTGAGTGCGCCCGGTCGTGTTGGTTCCGTGTAATGCACTGATTAGGTAAAAATTAACACATCGTCATTAGGCGTGTAAGTATTGAGGTCAATGTTTTGTTCGATAGTCATTACACCGAACACTTTGGTTTGCCAAATGTTGCTCCCCAGAATTTGATCCTTATAAGCGACACAAGATGGCGTATTAATACAGAATGTATTTTTTTCCAAAATCAACAGATTTGGTTCTCTGCTGAGTAAATACTAAAGTATTTAGTTTAGTAGTAAATCTGAGTTTGTATGCAGTTTTAGTTTCTATCAAAATCGGTATCGAGACTCCTAGGACCTATTTTTCTAAATTCCTCATAGTTTAGGATTTGGCCTACCACGCTACGAAGATGTCGCCAGCAGTAACTTATTTATTTATGAAAGGTATACAGACAGATTGCAGGCACTTTATGTTTACAATATTTTGAAATATCTTCTGAAAGGCCAGACAGCAATCCAAAGATTGTACACACAACATGATTAACAATGATTGCTTAACTACTTAAACTAACTAAAAATTGAGGTTGAATCAACAAACAGCTTTTTTTAAACGCTTTGAAAAATGCATCGTTACAGCTTGCTATCGATATTTAAACTATAGTCGAATACTAACGCTTCAGCCTCCTCCAGCTGTTTCCTCCGGAGTGCATCAGCCTGCTTGTGTTCCTCCGCCAGCCTCAGCTGCCGAGCCTGTTCCTCCTTCCTCCTATCCTCTACTTTCCTCTAACTGCTATAGATAACTTAACTATAGTCTAACACTAACGCTTCAGCCTCCTCCAGCTGTTTCCTCCTCAATGCATCAGCGGAAAGCTCCAAGCTAAATGTCTAACCTTCAGTTCATATTGACACACGTGGTCGCTAACAGATTGGACAGATTAGATGGCTTGTCAGTCAATGATGAGTCATATTGGCTGTACCTCTTCTTTAGCACCTATAAACAGCTGTTTCTGTAACTGCTATAGATAAGTTAACTATAGTCTAATACTAACGCTTCAGCCTCCTCCAGCTGTTTCCGCCTCAATGCATCAGCGGAAAGCTCCAAGCTAAATGTCTAACCTTCAGTTCATATTGACACACGTGGTCGCTAACAGATTGGACAGATTAGATGGCTTGTCAGTCAATGATGAGTCATATTGGCTGTTCCTCTTCTTTAGCACCTATAAACAGCTGTTTCTGTAACTGCTATAGATAAGTTAACTATAGTCTAATACTAACGCTTCAGCCTCCTCCAGCTGTTTCCTCCGGAGTGCATCAGCCCGCTTGTGTTCCTCCGCCAGCCTCAGCTGCCTGGCTTGTTCCTCCGCTTTCCTCCTTTCCTCAGTTTCCGCTACTTTTCGCGCTAAGTCCGCTTTTTTCTGCGAAGAAAATATAACAAAGTTAAATTATGAATACCCCTCTCACCTTTTCCTGCTTTTATATTGCCTTGCCTTTCGAGTTACCTATTTATAGGCGCTATCACTAGAATATCGATAGTTGTAATTACTTCAATAGTATGAATACTATCGATAGTTGAGGTCCTTTCAATAGTATTGATAGTGAGATAGCGGGTAATGATGAATGAAAGTAACCGAAATGAATGAATGTAACCGAAAATTGGTAACGATAGTATTGGCTTCAATAACATCGGTAATATAAAGGTATAAAAAAAGTGGATCGAAGTTGCAAAGGACAAGAAAAGGTGGAGAGAATTGGAGCAGGCCTATCCCCTAAAAGGGACTATACAAAAAAATAAAGAGAAGAAACTAATACAACTAACTTAGTTTTAAGGATAGTTACTAATGAAACTAACAAATATTTATGTTATAGTTATATGTATAGATAAGTATCATGTAAGTATAGGTTAAAAGGCTAAATAAATAAATAAATAAAACATCGGTAATATGGATACTGTTACTACCTTTCTAAGTCAGCTATCGATAGTTAGGAATTTTTATTCTGAACCACAAATACTTATATCTACGTCAAATCTATCAAACGTAGCCTAAACGAGCCGAGTACATCTATCTCCCTCTCACCTTTTCCTGCTCCTTCATCCGCTCCAGTCTCCCTTGGTCGGCATGCGCCTGCTTCTCCACTCTATCCCAGGCTTATATCTATATCTATTTCACAACTACATCTATAGTATGTTTGCAGTATTTTATATATTTAATTCCGTTACACACATCAAAACTCAGCTACAAAACCGATACCAGTCAGATAGGATGGATATAGCCATCGACACGGTAAAAAGAAGGTACAAAACCGTTGCGTTTGCAAGAATGCATTCAACTGGGCACTGTGAACTTGACTTTCTAATTAGAAACGATTTGACTGGTTAGGGGCGTGCTAGGTAGGTAGGAAGGACAAGAAGGAAATCACTGCATTTTAGCGTGAACGGACTATACATTTCATATCTCCCTCACCTTTTCCTGCTCCTTCATCCGCTCCAGCCTCCCTTGGTCGGCGTGCGCCTGCTTCTCCACTCTATCTCTGGCCGCGGCCTCTAAAGCAGCCCTTCTTTCCTTTTCGGCTGCTTCTCTAGCCGCCGCAGCAGCCGCCATTTTCTCTTCGCGCTTTCTGTTAGGGGATAATGATGTTTGAATCAATGATTTTATAATAAAAATAGGTAGAACTTGTGCTGAAAAAATGGCACCCGAAATTCGAACGATTCGTACACAAGCATTGACTGTGTTGACAGTCTGAGACGAAATGATTATAACAACTATTGTAAAAAAGAGAAACAGTTGAAAAGAGTAACTGCTGAGTTTCTTGCCGGTTCTTCTCAGTACAGAAACAACTTTCCGATCCGGTGGTAACATCACATTTATTTAAGTACAGTATATTTATTGTTTACATTTATTATTATTCTATTCATGTCTATTATTAAGTATGTTTTGTTTGTTAATTAGATTTGACGATTTGAAAGTACTTGTAACAGGTCTATTTAAATAAAGCTATTTTTGATTTTGAAACTACGCAACATGTATCTGTCTCGTTTACGCTCTAGTACACATACGATGACAGGGTCAAATTAACTACGTCGTACCCCGTGGACAATTTTCAGTTTCTTGGCGTCAATACTGACATAACCTATCTACGACTTTTTTTATTGTGATTTCATTGGTTTGAATTGTTTTCTGGCACTGATTGAGACAAATAAAGCTCTATAATCTAAAAATGAAAAGAAAAACGTAATTATGATATCTTCGCGCTTTCTGATTAGGCTCTTGTCGTTTGAATTCGTAGTGAAGATTCTTATGGGCTTAGTAATTTATTTGCAATCAACAAGTTCAGTAAAAAAACATAAAGCATCAATCATCAATCATCACAGATAGGCCTGTCGTTAAGTTTATTTGGAATTCTTTTATAGACTTGATTATCTCAGACAGACATTTATTGTTAGCTTATCTTGACCTAGCACGATAACATCCTTTAAGGTACGACCATGTACAATTACGTAAAAAGAAATCTCAAGGTCAAGTTTTTACTATGTCGTCGAGAATTGTCGCACAAAAACATCAAATTTCACGAAGTTATGTTCACGAAGAAACGTCTCATCGATAAGAAAATATTACTTTATTCTCAAATAAAATGATGCAATGACCATTAACTGAAATGACGCATTTCAACTGGTGCAAATAATCCAAATATTAAATATAAGTTATAATGCAATGTGTCCTTTTTTAAAATATTGAATCATCCTGTTTGATTCTTGCCTGGAAAATAGTTCTTTTCAACTCAGTCGAAATCAGTTCTAAAACTTCTTTTCAAGTTTAAAATTTCAACCACACCTATAGTCCATTCGCGTTAAGAATGCAGTAATTTCAGGCCCAGACTCCACCAGAGCTGAGCGGAGATGTGCGGCGTCGAGTTGTGTTTTCAGCAATCAATAGAATCACATCTCCACATCTCCATGTGTGAATAACGCAATTCCATTGGTTGTTGAAAACACAGCTCGACGCCGCACACTTGTCCTTCGATCTAGCACGCCCCCAAACCAATCAACTCGTTCGTATACGCATACTTTCGAGCACAAAGGTTGTGGATTTGAGTGCAACAGAATTAAATTTAAAAATCACTGCATTCTTAACGTGAACGGACTATAGTTGAGAACTTTACAGCTCTATATATTTCTGCATTATCTTACCTCTTCTGCTGTTCCCTCTTCGCCTCCAGCATAGCCTCCTTCTTCTTCCTAGCATCTTCTTTCTCCCTCTTAAGGCTTTCTTCGGCCGCTTCTTTCGCTTTGTTGTACGCACTTAGTTTGGAAGTGGAGGCTGGTATGAAGGATTTCACGGAGTTTACTACGTTTGCGCGGGGTTTGGAGGCTGAACTTGAAATCTGAATAGGAAGACAATTTGGCACTGTTGATGTTCTATATTACGAAATTAACCCCTTTATTCATACAAGGAAGGCAACGCTTTAAGCATTGTTTGAGCAATCGACGTGTCAGGATCACTTATGTACTCGCAAATGGCGGCAGCAACAAGAATGAAAGTGACAAAGCGATACAAAAGTTATCGTGTTGTTGGTGAGTTGTTTAAGTTTTTATGAATAAGGGGGTAAGTATAAATGTTTTTGTTAAAGGTCAAGTTGGGTAACTTTGAATATCAGTGTAACATTTAATCCACTGTATAAGAACAGTAAAAGTACCTACATACTGTTGTTTTTTGGTTTGGTTTTGAGCCCATCCCTCATAGACTCAACAACATCTTTTAGTTGAAGTACATGTCAAAAGTAACTGATCTAAAAGAGTGGATTCAATGTTACACTGAAATTCAATGTTACCCAACTTGACTGTACATGTTTTGAATTTTTTTTGGTATTTATTTTTTAACATTATTTTGTTGGTTGTAAAAGAGGAAGGAATGTAATTAGTGGAACGACAGGAAGTGGGTCGAAACTTTCAACAATTAGTAATATTGCATTAATTACCACATAATCGGTATAAATAATACGAAGTCGGGTTTCATACAACACCCATAACTCAAAGGTAGTTAGGTAGGTTTTTCTCAGTCGAAACAAAGTTTATTAGGAAAAATATAATAAAGAAATAAACAACTTTCGACTGTTGTTTGACAAGTGGAGCAACACAAGACACAAACAATAGTGTTGAAGCATATTTCCCGTCAGGAAACACTATGGACCTACGGTTTATGACTTACTTGAGGTGCTTTCCCATTGAATATCATGTTGTTCATTTTGTTGAGAGTTTCAGCTGATAAAACGGGTTTCACTATCTTGTCTGGCGGGGTGTGAGTCTCTGGTTGCTCTTCCTGTTAAAAAAGTTATAAAATACTTTAGCATTTTTACAGGGTGTTTTTTTTTCAGCGTGAGTGGTGGGTTAAATCGTTAACTGAATAGATAGATAATAATAATAATAAATATTCTTTATTGGACACCAAAAACAACAGTAATAAACAGTTAAGAAATAGAGATCAATGTGTTCTTATACAATTTGGGCTTAATTTCGGGATAAAATTGTTTAGGCTCGAGACCAATTTTGACAAAAATCCTGTCAATTCAGAATGCAATGCTGTTTCAGCTTTCTGACTTAATTTTTTTTAAAAAGCTATGCCTAGTCAGGGATTGAACCAGTTGGTTATTAACCACCTCTTCTTTTTACACCATTTCTTCGCTTAAAAAGATCGAATTAAGTGAAATATAAAAAATATACTTTTCCTCTAGTTTGCCAATTGACACTCGAATGGCAAACTAAAGTATAGGTATATTTTTTGAACAAATAGTGATTACCTTTTTAGCCATAGCTCTCGTTTTGGTCCTGGTCACTCTTGACGCCATTTCTTCGAACTGTTGCACTTTCTCTTTTACAGCTGATCTAAATTACAAAAATTAAAAATTGAAAAGTATTAGTCACTTCATTTAGGTTTTTAACATGTATTTAATAGACACAAAGCCATAAATCGGTACTGCAAAAGTTTTTAGCCTAGGTTTTTTTACTGATGTACAGTCAACAGCACATCAGGTTACCCCATTTCCGTTTTTTCTCTCGCTCTTGCCAAATGACATTTGTTCGCGATAGAGCAAGGAGGACTGACCGGAAGCGGGTAGCGTGATGTGTCGGCCACCGTACAAGCAAAGGCATGACAGGCAACTCACTTTCTGTCATTGCCCCTTACTCATTTACAAAAAATGACTTTTAGTAAGGCCAAGATAAGACCGAAATGGGAAATGGGAGCCACATGTGCCATTGACTGTACAACACAATCAACGTTGGTTTGAGACTACTCACGTAGGTTGAGTGGAGGGGACCTGTTGTTTGGGCGGAGTTTGGTTCGGATCCTCGTCGTCCGTCAGCAGGGAGTTATCTTCACTCATCATAGTCTCTTTCGGATCTGTAAAACAATCAACTTTGCAGGGGTGAATGAAATAATTAAGTTTAAATTACCTACCACAAAATTTAAGTTAAACCAGTAAAAAAGTACAGTCGCGGAATGAGAGGGTTGACCAACCTAAGATCTGTTTTTGCTTGCTCAATGATGACATTGACAAGATCAATCTAATAAAAAATATTGGTTCAACTGTCAACCGTGAAGAAACGTACGTATGTATGAATTTTAATTTCTTTGTCATACGTAAACACACAGTTAAAAAGTTAATAATACACAGTTTTAAAAGAGAACATGTGTTTGCAACGCGTATATGAGTTCATTTGAAAACTGGTCAACCTTTTCATTCCGCGACTTTACAATTGGCATAAGTAATATTTGTTTTCAACCTAATGTAGATGAAATGTTTTCCAAAATCAAATCAGAAGTATTTATTCCATGTAAACTTTTACAAGTGTTTATGAAAAGTCAGTAAAAAAGAGCTCTAGAAATCTACTGAACCAAAATATTTTTAAGTTTAATCCTTTCTAGGGCACTGACGATTTATTAGACACTATATTTATAACTCTATCCTTATCTTGACATAAGGCCCAAAACCAATTAAAAATTACAACTCCCTATAAGGGGATACCTTACCCTGGTCTATAACTACTGTAGCATCATTTATAGCGTTCTGCTGTTTGTCCAATAGCATTGTTTCTCTGTTGCATGTCTCCAGAACCACGGTTTCATTCATATTGCGCTAGAATAAAACAAATATTTATAAATTACTGTACAAAGTTACAGAAATAAAAGACTTTCCCCCGAATTCACAAACGCAAATCATATATACACACATAATATATACTTTTGAAGAATCCTCAACGTTGATTAGCGTTGGTGAATTTGGGGGTTTGACATACTTAATAAATGATACAGATTGCATTTTTCAACTGTGTATGGCAGCTGTGAGGAATTTAGGGAAATGACCCTTAAGAATATTTTTTTTTTGTTTTGGGTTAAAAATATAAATTAATTAATTTCAGAGAGAGCAACGTGGGCCAGTGGTTAAACACTCTGGCTCGGAACTCGATGGTCCAGAGATCAAATCTGGCCAGAACACACCTAATTTGTGTTCATTCTAAAAGCCCTAACAGACGTTCGAATCTCGTGCGGAGCGCACCACGAACATGGTGTGGTCCGGACGATATTCGAGTGTGTGTTCAGCGGTCCGCCGGATATTATTATTATTATTGCCGGTACGGTCGGTTCGATGGTTTTGCCACAGGATTTGGTACGGACCGCACCGGGTTCGAACGTGTGGCCGAGCCACCGGACCATTTAGCGCTTTAGACGCAATTCTACCTCCGAGCGTGACGCACGTAGGTAGGAAGCGATGGCGTCGTCAGGCCAAGAGTTCGTAAATATTACAAGGAAAAAAATAATAATTGAAATTTTAGAACTCAACAAAGATTTTCCTACGGAACTCAAGCGGAGATTTATACAATCTTCATCATCAAGGTCTTTTATAAGCCGCATATCAATACGCCTGGGAAGGCTTGCCAGCGTGTTCCAAACCGAAATTTACGCAATTTTGGATTGCGCTGACATCATGAGTAAGCTAGAAGATGTCACAAAGGTGACAATCTACAGCGACAGCCAGGCAGCATTGAAAGCACTCAATAAAGCAGAGACAACATCAGCAATTGTCAAAGAATGCAAAGCAGCACTGGGGAGACTAGCCGACAAAGCTGAAATCGGATGTGCGTGGGTCCCCGGGCACCAAGGAAATGCTGGCAATGAAATAGCAGATGAACTAGCCAGAGCGGGGGCAGACGAGTGCCCGGAGGGACCGGAGCCCCTATTGCCGATAGCTCAAAACATCACCAAGGGAGTGATCAAACGCAGAACAGTCGCAGAGACCAACGACAGGTGGAATGCAATGGCAGGAATGCGACAGTCGAAGATGTTTATCCACGGACTAGACAATAAAAGGACGGGCCAACTGATGAGGCTCTCCAGGAGCAATACCCGCCTAGTAACTGAAATAGTAACGGGACACTCCCGACTAAACAGACACCTGACCCTGATAGGCGTAAAAGACGATCCCATGTGTCCGGAGTGCGGGGAGTGCGAAGAAACAAGTCTCCACCTCATCGCAGAATGCCCTATGTACGCACTGACCAGATGGGAGCTCACAGGATCAGACGAACTCGACATAGAACAGATACGAGCACTGACGGTGGAGCAGATCATCAGACTCTGTAAGGCCACTGGAAGATTCGACGGGACGCCGTGACGATGGGACAACTTAAGGCTCCCACGGAGCCTGGGGAAATGGGTGAAATGGCCCACAACGAGCGGACCGATCACCCGGCTCAACGCCAGCGTCCCCAACCGAAATAATAAAGCCGCATATGACTATAAGACTCTGTTTCTTAAATATAATTTTGCCTAGTCTTTTCTTTTCTTTCTCTTCTTGATTATAGGTGTAGTCCGTGTAGTAGCTACGACGGTTGCCGCAACAAACGCGATTTTACGTCTTTTAGGTTGACGTGATCACAGTGTAGTAGCTCGGAAAGCACTGGACCGTTTGGTGCGGTACGATCAATGTGCGGTGGTGTGGCGTGCCGAACGCACCGTACAAGTTTGCGTGCGGTCCGCACGAGATTCGAACGTCTGTTAGGGCCTTACAATATCTCCGGTTGTAAACATCAATATAAAACAGATAACGGCGGTAGGCACGCCCCTTACCACGTTGGGTTCGAACCTCGGTGAAATGTGGGCTTCTGTTCACCATTACGGCAACAGTCAGTGTGCCTTTGATTAACAAAGAATATGTTTTTACTTACAACATTTTGACTCTGAGGCGTTACAGGAGCATGATTATAAACACCATTCGGTATAACCACTGTCTTGTCCATTTCAATAGTAACCGTTGCATTCATATTTGTGATAATCCTGGTCTTTTCCAAAACCATATCAGTATCTGTATCGTCTATGGTTTGTGCTGTATCTTCTATGTTTTCTTTATGCTTCTTTGACTCTTTGGTTTGCTTTTTGGTCTTCGGTTGAAGGATGGGTGATGATTGACTGGTTTCAGGATGTGATATTCTTTCTTCTTTCGGTGATATTATTGGCGGTTCGGGTTTTGGTGTTTCTTTTTCACTAATAATCAGAAAAAGGGGAATTAGCAAATACATACATTTATCGAGGTCGCGAGTTCGATACCAGCACAGTACAGTCGTGATAATGAAATTTCTGTTTTTATTGGTCTGAGAGTTTCGTATGTATATTGTGTAAACGGTAATCATTTCTAAATTGAATACTTACGCGTCTTTCTTGCCCCGCCTTGTTCTTTTAGGTCGCGGTTTTTCAGTAGGAGATGCTAGAAAAGAATATTAATTAAATACACACAACAAGAAAAATATGGTTTAGTAGGTTTTTGGTAACACCATAGTAGTTTCGCGTTAAGAATGCAGTAGTTTCATACTGTTCCTTCGATCTAGCACGCCCCCTAACCAATCAAATCGTTCCTAATTAGAAAGTCGAGTCTACAGGGACCAGTTGAACGCATACTTTCGAACGCAAAGGTTGTGGATCTGAGTTTTTTTGTTTAACGTGAATGGACTACAGTAATTATATTGTTATTTTATAGTAACATACCTGGTGCACTTTCCTGTGATAGTGTTTGTGTCAAATCCTTTTCACTCGAAGCATTCGCATCTGATAGTTTCTGTGAAATTGAAATCAATTTGAAATTATTACTAGAGTCCGACCGAAACTGGTTTTCCGGCCGAAACCGAAACCGAATGTTCGGCCTAGGCTTCAGTTTCGGCCGAAACCGAAACCGAAACCGAAACTCACGTGGTCAAGTATAAAATACCTACAAATACTAAAATCTGAAGAATTTTACTCATTATTCTGCTAATAGCAACAAAACTAAGTTACAGACTCTTTTTTTTCAACACAAGATCCCACCGCTGGGCAAAGGTCTCCCTCAAATTTTTCGATTTACCCTTGTCTTTTGCTCAAGTCAGCCATTCGCCAGAGTAATCACACCAGGTGGTCACACCATCGTTTTTTAGGCCTCGTCTCTCAGTGATACATCAGTCTTTGAGGAGCCATTGGGTTGTGATTCGGGCCGGATGCATCTTACAGACTGCTCAATCTCATTTTGCCAGTTTGGCGACTTTCTGGCCTACGCTTTGAACGTCAGTTTTGGCACGGATCGTGGTGACCATTTTCTGTCTGTGTGTTTTAATGCCTAACACACTGCACTCCATTAGCCTTTGACCAATTCCGAGCTTTGACTTAGGGTGTTCCATGAGCAATGCAAACGTTCTCGCTTTAAAGATATAGGAAGGTGGCACTTCATTTATTTGAGCTAGGTGATTCGTCATTCGATTTCCTCATCCTGCCTGTTCTCGAAGAAGACTGTCTTTTTCGGGGGAATCCGTTTATGGACTGGACTGGTTACGGACGATCCAGAGGGCGGGACTGTGGGGGAAAGCCGAGTGTGTGTGAGGCTCGCCTGCCGTGAGGCGGCAGACTTTACTCACTAAACCCCCCTGGACAGCCTGCTTCAGCGCGTATTCAGAGGTTCCCGTGATCTCAAGAACGCTGTGCCGGTTGACCCCTGGCGCGGTATGCTAACCAGCCCACCTTGAGGGGAGTTACACCTCCCCTCTACACCCGCTAGTGTGTACTGCGGTGTTAGGTCACTCTTACTCCACCGCCGCTCTTCCTCGGGGCCACTTGGAATGGAGGCACACAGCCCCCGCGTGCCCCCCCGTGTGCACTCCCTGTGACCCCGAAGGCCCCCTTTTAGTCGCCTCTTACGACAGGCGGGGCGGAATCGTGCCAGAATTCTAACACCCCATACCACAAGGCGAAAGGAGACCATCTGGCCCAAGTCAATATACTCATCAAAGTTGCATTGTCTGCCGTCTACCACTTCCTTACTTTTTGTGCCGTTTGTCGTCAGTTTCGTTTTCGTCTGGATCATCACCAGTCCAATGCGATAGCACGCTACACTTAGTTCTTTGAACATTATCTGCCCTGCCACTCGGCGGATGTGTTGGCGAAAAGCACGATGTCGTTGACATAACGATCGGTCGATTTCTTTAATTCGACATCGCCTTAGACCAGGGTCTTGCCAACTGCCTAAAACTTCCTCCAATGCGATAGTGAATAATCTGAGTGATCCATTATTGAACTATTTACATCATTAGAGTACAGAAACGAAACGAAAACTTCATCAACAACCACACGCACGACGTCCAACTCTGAACATCAAGACTCCCCCTTGGATTTCCAGAGCGGCTGGTAATGGGGGCCCACTTCCGGGGTGGATATCTATAAGGTCATTCTGCTTCTTTGCTGGTGGGAGTGCCACGCTGCGTTTGGCTTCAAACGAAAGCCTCTCGACAACTTTTCGACCCCAAACTGATGGCCAGTTTCTCGTGCAATGTGCCCTGCCAACTGACACTTCAACCTACTTTTCTTAGTGCCCAGCCGTGTTGGATGCAACAATTAGCCTCTATCTCGAAGGTGGACCTGCCTACTTGAATCATTTGGCCGAATCGAGCTCCCAACAGAACAGTCTCAACGAAAACTTACATATTGTAATCAGTTCCGTCAAAACATTACCTCTAAAGTTTTGCGTCTGGCGATTACGCACTGACCAATTTTTGTGTTGCTACGAAGCCATCCGAATGTCCCACGACAATTCCCGAACATTGTGGAGGTCGCCAGGCTCTGTCATAACGTTACCACGAAAAACGAAGTTACACAAGCTCGCACGACATCTTCCAAAATAAGTTTCGGTTTCGGCCAAAGTTTCGGCCGATTTTGGCCGAAACCGAAACTCTGGCCGAAACTCGATTTTTTGGCCGAAACTGGCCGAAACCGAAACCGAAACCGAAAGTTCGGTCGGACACTAATTATTACTATTCGACGGCTGTTGGTTGCATTGTGTATTTTTAAAAATATTATATTTCTAATAATATTTGATTAGAAAAGGGCTCGACAGGGCCTGGTCAAACAGTCACGCCAAACGAACAAAAATGCCGGTATACGTCCCACTGCTGGGCTCAGTGAAGATTATAGAAAGGTTATCGATATTTTCAGGTGTTATCAAGCCGCCATAAGGCCCTCTAACAGGGCTTTACGACTGACATCTAGCGCGACCTCAGCCGGGACCAACCGCTTAAAGTGCCTTCCTAAGCACGGATATGTCCATCACAAAATTTCAATCAGGGTGGTCACCCATTTCATTCCCGACCCGTGCGTGTGTTGCTTTACAACAGCAATCGTTACCAATCTACTATCACAACTGAGTCACGGGCACCTCTCCTGTTATTTGAGCAATGGAATTCCAGTTCCAGGCGCCAAAACTCACTTCGGTCGTGGTGATTTATCTTTAAAATTCAGTTTCTTTGCAATTAGGGTCATCTAAGGACGTCAGCCGGGACCAACTGCTTAACGGACCCTACGAAGCACGGCCCGGAATACACATCACTAAATTTTGGTCGGGGTGGTTACCCATCCCATTTTCGACCCGGCGTGTGTTGCTTTACAACAGCAATCGTTACCAATCTACTATCACAACTGCGCCACGGGCACCTCCTTCAAGAGTACATAAATAAAATAAAATAAATGGTTACCTTTTTACCGCGAGTCCGTTTCGGGCGGGTCTCCAAGGGAGCCTCCTCAGCCTCCAGCTGTTTAGTCGCGCGGGAACTGCGCGCGGAGCGAGGCGCCGCTACTAGGCAATAACATGAACAAACCATTAATATAGAAAGAAAGTAAAGTATTTTATTGTCCTTACAGTAGGCTACATTAGAAATAACAAATAAACATTAAAACAAACACTCACAAAACAATTTAGGTATAAACAAAAAAAATATGACATTCAATCAAAGTAGAAGATACAATGAGCCTACAATGTGAGGCCAACGGGGTCCCTGTTTCAGCATTTGTACCGGCATTAAAGCTTCAATGATACTGGTATTTTGACACGACCTCGGCGGTAATAAACATTAAGCACGGCGAATATTCTTAGTGGGCGTGGTAACCCAAATACTTATCTATGAGGAATATGGAGAAGTGCATTAAGACCGATTTTGACAAAAACTAAAACTGGAAACCCAGATTTCAAAAAATCTTTCTCCCTAGCAAGGAATCGAACTGTTGCATAAGGACGGAATGTGGGTAGTAATATTATGGCAAACCAAAAGTCTCATAATACTAAAGATCTGAAAACCAGAAAAAGATTGGCCAGATGGTCGTCTTGGCATCAGGCAGGAATCGAACCCGCATCTTACGCAAACCGGGCGACTTCACTACAGTCATTCTCTCATTTTGTATGTCTTTTTCTGGTTTTCAAATCTTTAGTAAAGATACTGCATGGATAGTGTTAAAAACACCAATATCAGAAGGTCTCATTTTTAATATTATAATTAGTGAAAAATGCAACAAGAAAGTTTAAAAACCCATTGGACCACCCTTTGTGCATACCCTTTATATGCCAGAGCATGTTGCAATTTTACATTGATTTTGGACTCTATCCTAATCACATAGGGTTTTAAACAGGGTGGCCACTAATTTGCCAGCACTGTATGAGTTTAAAACCAGTAATATTTACCTGGTGCCGTATCTGTCTGTTTCCTGGTCCTAGTGGTGCGTCTACTGCGGCCCGTGCTCTCTTCTTCGGAACTTTCATCAGGGACTTTTTCTTTAGCGGCGGCTTTACGAGGCTCTACGAAGAAAATAAAATGTTGTAAAACTAATTTACTGAACCTGAACAGACTTAAGAATAATTTCCAGCCTGATAAAAGGTAACACTATTCTATTTTAAGTATTAAGACAATAAGGCTGTGTTTCCACCAGAGATGCGTTGCGAGGAATGTGTTTTAAAGAACCAATAGAGGGACCATTTGCCTAGATTCGGTCAATGAAGCGTTCTATTGCTCACAAAACTAAGGGTAATTGGCCATAAGCCGCTCACTAGGCCACATTATACGTTGCGACGCAAACTCTTAAAGTTTGCATGGAAGAGGTCGCTAACAGCATTAAGGCCACCTAAATTCCGCATTGCTTTGAATGTTGTACTTAGCTGAAAGTTTTTTTGGAAGTGCAATAAAGGATATTATCTAATGTTATACTAATCAAGCAATGCAACGCACTAATGGGGAGTAATGTCAAACATTTTGAGTCATATCCTATCACTAATTGCTTGCTGGAAGAAATCTTTTGTTAGAGACAGGCTCACCTGTGCTTTTATAGTCCATTAAATTATCTAGCAAAACTGTGTTTTTGCACATGAACTAATAAACAATAATAAATAGCACTTAGTATAATACTAATTAAACACTAAAAAACTGAGTTTACAACATTTTTTGGAGTTTAAAATAAGTGAAAAATGCAACAAAAAAGTTCAAAAACCTAATTAATAAACTAAGATTAATTCTAACAGTCACTTACTAGGTACTGGCATGGCGGGCGGCGGCATCGCAATTTCGTCCCTATGTGGCTCCTGTTTGACTTCAACATTGAGCGGCAGGGATTCAGAGTCCATTGGCTCAGGCGGTAGAGAAATCTTTTCTTGTTTGACTGTGAACCAAATCGAAATTATTTTTTACTAGGTTAGAGGTGGTTTCACCTCGTAAAAGCAAACACAGACAGAATTCAACAGTACAGTTTGGTCAAACTTTGACCAATGCCAGATACATGAATGTATTTGGTGGTTGTATTGAAAAAATATTTAAAATTTCATCAGTACTCAGTTTAGATTGTAATTTTCTGTTCATTCTGACTTTCCCTAGCAGTATTTAAAAAAATAAATAAACTGTTCAATTTCGAATTTATTAATCTTGGATTGAAGAGTAACAAAATAAAGGACACAAAATTAGTGAACAAACAAAGCAAGTATACATACTTTTGCCCTTATTTTCGAACATTAACTGCCCAACTGTTCAAGGTATACCTATGCCTAAACATTGTTGAAAGAAACCTGGCTGCCAGGTAAAATATACTAGAAAAATTCGGCCGGTCTGTTAATGGTCTTGATAGCACAGTGGTTAGTGCAGTCGCCCAGTTTGCGAAAGACGCGGGTTCGATTCCCGCCTGAAGCCAAGGCCGAATGTCTTTTTCTGGGTTTCTCTATCTTTATTAACTGCCCAAGTTAGGCTTAGAATAATCATAGAAATAAAGCTTACTCTGAATGATGGGAACTGGTTCATTCTCCTTATCATCATCTTTCTTCCTGCGGTTGCTTTGCTTCTTGTCAGAGGACTCTTCACGTCGTAGCTTCTGGGTCAAGTTGACATTTACCTGCAGGAATTTTGATATGTGAAGCAAAGTTATATTTCTTGAGTAGATTTGAGTGATGAATGATTAATAAATAAAAGACTGTCTTCTGGAACAAACCACGTTAGATACGTGGTTTGTTGATGTCTTCATGAAACTCAGCAACTCAATCATGTGATTTGTTAAATTTCTATATTTAGACTTATCACAGGCTTGAACCTATTTTTGTAGAATACTCTCAAGAATTTAGACTGCAAAATCCCTAATCACAACTTTCATAGACTTTTGTTCTTATTTACCACAAAATACAGTATTTACAGTATTAAACAGTTAAATTAGACCTGAAATAAAAGTTATAGCATATGAAAAATGTACCTGTTTTGTAATAATACTCTGTGCTTTAACTGATGCGTTCCGTTTCAACCGTTTATCTTGCTCTGGACTGGACATACCGTCCACTTCATTCTTACTGCGCTTGTTGGAGCCCCTGCGAGGCTTCTCTCCATTACTCTCCAGTGAGCTCCGGCTAACGGTGTCACTGGCGGTTTTGTTACTAGATCTGCGGCGGTTGTTTGGTACTGTTTCTGGTGCTTTCGTAGGTTCATCTAAATAATATTTATCACTATTAGAGCAATGATGTCCTCATCATTTTACTAAATTTTACAAGTTTTACAAAATTGACAAACAGATATCAGATGAACACCTTGCAAGCCTTTTCTATTATTGTGTGGCACCTTTCCCAACCATACATAAGAAAGTTACAACTGGTGTGAAAAGATGATGAAAATGTATGTAACTTATATGAGTAATGCATTTAGGAAGATACATCTCTCCTCTTGCAAGTCATCAATTTAAAAATTTTGGTATACTAACTGCCGTACTCAGAGACGTCAATTAACGTTAATGGTTCATTAGAGTCAAAATTTGACATTCTGAAAAGTTCTTTATTCAATTTGTTATAAAGCATCTTTTCAAAAATGGAATTTTGACGCTTATCAACCATTAAAGTTAATTGACGTCTCTGACGAATAAGGGTAAGTTATTAGGCTAAATTCTGTTGTATTACACACAAAGATTATCATTTCTGGACTTATTATTTAACATTAGAGAGTGAACTTTATATTTACACAACTCGGCAATGATATAAAAAATGGGATACAAATCATGTGTGGCCAGGCAAACAAACAAACATCTGGCTTGTTGATTTCATGGGTGAGGTTCTAGAGCAGGTGTGTGGATTCCCACCCAAATTAAACACAAATCTAATGAGCATATGTGTTTGCTCTGTATCTAGATAGCAGTTAGGTTATTTATAAAGCAATCTATGGCTTCAATTCGTCAATCAACTTACCATTCCTGGCCAGTCTGCATCAATAAATATTTGATTGTAAATAGAGCTAACTATGGCTCAAAATTAAGCATTCAACACTTACCTTCGTCCTCGTGGATGCTCTGGAGGGTCGTCGTAGGGTTTTTATCCTTGAGAGCTTTCTCCCGCCCTCGGCCTTTGCCATTCTGGTACTCCTCTTCAAGTTTATCAAAACACTCAAACACGGCCTGCAATAACGCACATAAACGCTCATTTACGAGAATTCACACTTTCTTAACGCTGTAAAATCATTTTCTTAGGGCAAAACACGTTAGATTCAACAAAAAAGCCGAAGAGATACGCATAGAACGACACTGGTCAAATCTATGTAAACATCATTTACCTTTAGGTCATCGTTGAAGTTTTTAGTTATTGTGTTAGATATCTCACTGAGCTTAGGTAATAATTCACTGAAAATGGACATAATTACACTGAAACTCCACTTAGAAAGTTTTAAGAAATTTGACAAACGCCATAAAACACTACACGATCGAAAACCGTTTGAAATTGAAATAACTGTTGCCAACATTCAGAAATGTATGACAGCGTCGTATGTGTTCGGATACGAAACGAATTTCTCGTACCATAGACAATTTGACTAAACTTGACGATAAAAATATGCAAGCGCTAGTGTCGCTAGCCAAGGGTGAACGTATTGCATTTGATTCAAAGCTAAAATGTTAGATGTCGCTTTTGGCCACAAAATTTTACGGTTCACGTAAAAAATTAAACAAACAAATAAAAAACCGATAAGTAATCGTATTGTTTTTGAGAGTAAGTATTCATGGCCAACCTTTTTTTGGATAACCCTATGTTTAATGACAGTGAACTGTGGAGTTATTCCTATCTATTTATAATATCATTTACTTTATAATATTTGCCTTTGTTTCTATTATTTTCATTGATTAGTGGTGTGCCTAAGCCCTAATTGTTAAGACAGTGAGAGATCAGAGATTACCGCGTTCAACCAAAGAAACAGAGAACAGAAAATATATTCAGCATTATAATATTTTGAAGTATAGTGACCCTTTGAGATAATTGTCACACGTTTCTGCTGCTAGCTGTACCTAAGCGAGTACACACGAGTTGCCGATTCGCATTGAACGTGATAAGGTATGTTTCACGTACTCGGGGAATGTAATTTTTGTACGTTCAAGCCATTGTAAGGGAGGCAATAAATTCTCCATACACTTTTATGGGCCCATAAAGCTACGAAACGCTGCTTACAATAAAATTTGGTTTAATATAAAGGCGAACTGATTAGGGAGGCGTTTTGGATTACATGAGCTTTGTACGAGACTGGCTTTTCGGCAAAATGCTAAAAATTTAGACGAATTAAGTTAAAGAATGCAATGTTGATAGAAAGGCATTTATCGATTTTCTATGTGGTCACGATGTGGTTGCTTCCCCCCAAGGGCGTACCCAGGTAGGAGCAGGGGGGGGGCAGCTGCCCCCCCCCTAGAAGTCAATTTTCCTTACAAGTGGGAATTAAAAACGTAATTCTCTCTCTACGAAAAACGACATGAGCACACACACAGGTATGAGCTGCCCCCCCCTAGCTGAAATCCTGGGTACGCCCTTGTCCCCCACAAATCAATTTAATTAAAAAGCGATTAAATATGATTATACTAGATTCATGTTACGCGCTTATCTGCAAAATAACTATACCACATAATCATTTTTGGTTGTGCTTTTTAGTATTACAGGGTTCGTGCCCTGAAAGTTATTTAAAAGATTACATGCGATCTACCCTTTTATGGGTGTTCTAATATTTCATCCGTATTGGGCCCGTATTACCTTTAACAAGGGGATAAAAAGTTTCAAGAAGCCAACTTCAGCTAAGAAGCGATGAAAAGGAATCGAGAACTTTCACTAAGGAGGTAACAAGTTATGGTCAGTTCACAAGTCACATTTCTTATGTCATCAGTCTATCAGTCCACTGCTGGGCGTAGGCCTCCCCCAGGGTACACCACGAGACTCGCTCTCCCGCTTTCAACATCCAGCCACTACCAAAAACAAAAGTTGAATTGTTAAGTTAACTCTACTTAACTTCTTTTTAGTAATGCATCAGTGTAACCATAAATAATCAAATTTTGAATGTTACAATTTTTTTTTGCTTGTAAAAACACCCTAAAGTAACCTAAACAGCTAACGTGACGAAAGAAAATGTTGTACCAACTTAACGCAAATGCAGCAAACCGACAAGGTTCCAACACGCGACACAGCAGCAGGCGATGGAACTTTGTTTTATTTAGGCGGAACGCGGCCCCAGCCAGAACGAAATGCAATAAAATGGCCGATATAAAGCAGGGTTCCATTTGGGAAGTAGAATCGCGATGTACACTCCGCCTTAGATTTCTGTTAATGTTTTCGCATAATTGTACTTGTCTTGGAGATACTTGCCCACATATTCATAAAAGTTAACTTGTGATGCAGCTTCTTATCCGATCACAAATATTCGCAAAAATTGAGGGGAACACGAATGAAAGAAACAAAACTTTACAGTGCAATACAACATAATAATTATAGTACATAGTGTAGTGTGTGTGTGTGCAGTACAACAAAAACAGTCTGTTTATGTAAAAAATTTGGGGAATTAAGGGATTAGCTTTTAAGAGGACTACTAGACCTAACTGAAATCGAGAATTTAGACACACACACATAGACAACCGGTATATCGCCATCTATCGGCGCAACATGAAACTACCGTGTCAACATAAAACTACAAAGAGATCTCGCCATTTTTCCAAGAGATGTCACTCATCCACACTTATAATAAATCAGTAGAGGCCAATTCTGTACATGAAATAAATTTAAAAATTAACAATCAAGAGGTGATTAAGAATTGCTACTGATGCCAAAAATGCAATCAGTAAAATTTTTGTCTGAACAAAAACTACTCGACGACTTTTTTAACGAAATTTGTAAGAATTATTCTTCATACTCTTGGGCAGGTTATACCTATGTATACTTTTCGTTATGCTTTAATCAATAGGAGCAGAGCAGTATACAGCTTATGAATCGGAATCATGTGCTACAATTTATAAAGATAATATATTATTCTTTTTTTAACCTAAGACCACGCGGCCTAAGTTGCGTGCGGCCGCTAGTCAATAATAAATTAATTACGACCGGAAGGAATCTCACCTCTATTGTTACATTATACCTATTAACTAACTAGCTGCCACCAGAGACTTCGTCCACCTGGACTCCAAAAAAACAGGTCTAGAAAAAAGTTTATGGCATATCTCAGATTTAACAAACGTAGGTATGTACAGTCAACAGCACATCAGGTTACTCCATTTCCGTTTTGTCTCTCGCTCTTGCCAAATGACATTTCTTTGCAATAGAGCAAGGAGGACTGACCGGAAATCGGTAGCGTGATGTGCCAGCCACCGTAGGTACATCATAACATTTTATTAAAATCGCCCAAGCCGTTTCGGATGAGTTTGGCAACGAACACTGTGACAGTGTGTGAGAATTTTCTAAAAAAATAAAAAAACAAAGAAATAAGTTCATTTCAGAAAACATAACGAATTATCAATTGTAAATAATGATATTTAATGATATCATTCATGACCTAAAAACAATTGATAATTTTACTTTACTTTTGATATTACATTAAAGCACCCATAGATCAAACAACAAAATAGACAAGACATTTATTTTATTTATTACTAGCGGCCGCCCGCGATTTTGTCTGCGTGTACTTAAGTCGAAAAACAAATGTTTCATTAAAATCCATTCAGTAGTTTTTACGTGAAAGAGCAACACGGCACATCCACACATACAAACTTTCGCCTTTATAATATTAGTAGGAAGTAGGATTAGTAGGAAGTACTAGATATTTGTGGGTTGATGGAAATTATAACGCGCGCACACTGAGGCTCGACGCGAAGCTGGTTGAGTTGGAAGAGGCAATTGGTAAGTTACATTGGGATATTATTGGGTTATCTGAAGTCCGAAGAGAGGGTGAGGACTCGATAACCCTGCAATCCGGTAACTTACTATACCACCGGGAGGGCGACCAACAGTCCCTAGGTGGTGTCGGGTTCATCGTCCACAAGTCCCTTGTCAACAACGTGATAACTATCGGAAGTGTTTCGAGCAGGGTAGCGTACCTGATACTCAGAATATCAAAACGATATTCGCTGAATGTCATCCAGGTCTACGCTCCGACCTCGAAACACGACGATGTCGAAGTGGAGGCTATGTATGAGGAGATCTCTAAAGCCATGCATAGCCATAAAACCCACTACACAGTTGTGATGGGGGATTTCAATGCGAAGTTGGGGCAACGTTGCGGTGATGAGCTGCGAGTGGGGCAATTTGGATTTGGGCAACGGAACAACAGGGGCCAGATGCTGGCAGACTTCATGGAGAAGGAGAACCTCTTTATGATGAACTCCTTCTTCAAGAAGCCCGTAAGCCGCAAATGGACCTGGTTCAGTCCGGACGGTAAGGTGAGAAACGAGATCGATTTTATCATGTCGACGAAGAAGCACATATTCAATGATGTCGCTGTGATCAACGCTGTCAAGACAGGAAGCGATCACCGCATGGTCAGAGGCACATTGAATATCGACATAAAGCTTGAGAGAGCGCGACTGATAAAATCCACGCTCCGACCAATACCGGCTCAGATTCAAAACCCCGAGTGCTTTCAGCTCGAGCTTCAAAACCGCTTCGAAGCCCTTGAGAACAGCATCGATGTGGACGATCGATACAACATGGTGGTGGATACTGTCCGTACGGTAGGGTCCAAGCACTTTAAAACCCGCCGTCCAAAAACAAAGAAACTCTCCAGTCATACTCTCCTACTCATGGATCAGAGAAACGAAATGAGGCTACAGAACTCAGTGGATGCCCATCGTTATCGGCAACTCAATAGACAGATATCTAAGTCTTTGACGAGCGACCTCCGCCAATTTAATACCCAGCGTATTAAAGAGGCCATTGAGCGGAACAAAGGCTCCAAAGTGTTCGCCAGAGATCTGTCTATTGGGCAAAGCCAACTGACGAGGCTGAAAACTGAGGCAGGTAGCATCATTACGTCAACACCTGAAATCCTGAGGAAGATTGAGAGTTTCTATGGACAGCTGTATTCCACGGAAACACCTGTTGAAAGCAAGGCTAAAGACCCTAGAGCCAAGCTTACCCGACACTATACCGAAGATATCCCGGACGTCAGCCTGTACGAGATTAGGATGGCTCTCAAGCAGCTGAAAAACAACAAGGCGGCGGGTGATGATGGAATCACAACAGAGCTTCTGAGAGCGGGCGGTCGGCCGGTACTTAAGGTCCTCCAGACGCTCTTCAATTCTGTCATCCTCGAGGGCAGAACGCCAAAGGCATGGGGCAGAAGCGATGTGATGCTGTTTTTCAAGAAGGGTGACAAAACTCTCTTGAAGAACTACAGACCCATCTCGCTTCTGAGCCATATCTATAAGTTGTTTTCGAGAGTCATTACGAATCGTCTCGCTCGCAGGTTTGACGACTTCCAACCTCCCGAACAAGCCGGGTTCCGAAAAGGCTATAGTACCACAGACCACATTCATACGCTGCGGCAAGTTATACAGAAGACCGAAGAGTATAACTTGCCACTTTGCCTAGCGTTCGTGGACTATGAGAAGGCCTTCGATTCGATTGAGACCTGGGCAGTGTTGCAGTCTCTCCAAAGGTGCCAAATAGACTACAGGTACATCGAGGTTCTTAGGTACCTATACCAAAACGCCACCATGTCGGTCCGATTACAGAACCAGAGCTCTAATCCGATCCAACTACAGCGAGGTGTGAGACAAGGAGACGTCATCTCTCCGAAATTGTTCACAGCTGCGTTGGAGGATATTTTCAAGCTTCTGGACTGGAAAGGACGCGGCATCAACATCAATGGCGAGTACCTAACACACCTACGATTCGCCGATGATGTAGTTCTTATGGCTGAGACCTTGGAAGACCTGAACATAATGCTCGAAGATCTCGGTAATGCTTCTCAGAGAGTGGGTCTTAGGATGAACATGGACAAGACCAAAATCATGTTCAATGCCCATGTTGCACCCGCTCCAGTTAACGCTGGGAACATTACACTCGAAGTTGTTGACCACTATGTTTACCTGGGACAGGCAGTCCAGTTAGGTAAGTCCAACTTCGAGAAAGAGATCTCTCGTCGAATCCAGCTCGGATGGGCAGCGTTCGGGAAGCTCCGGCATATATTCGCGTCCGAAATACCTCAGTGTCTCAAGACGAAAGTCTTTGACCAGTGTGTGTTGCCAGTAATGACATATTTGAGTGAGACGTGGTCGTTCACTATGGGTCTCATAAGAAGGCTCAAAGTCACCCAGCGAGCAATGGAGAGAGCGATGCTTGGTGTTTCCCTGCTTGATCGAATCAGAAATGATGAGATCCGCAGGAGAACTAAGGCAACCGACATCGCTCGAAGGATTGCATCGTTGAAGTGGCAGTGGGCGGGGCACATAGCGCGGAGAACCGATGGCCGTTGGGGCGGAAAGGTTCTCGAATGGCGACCGCGTACCGGACGACGTTCCGTGGGCAGGCCCTCCACAAGGTAGACCGACGATCTTGTCAAGGTCGCGGGAAGCCGCTGGATGCGGACAGCGCAGGACCGATCGTTGTGGAGATCTTTGGGGGAGGCCTATGCCCAGCAGTGGGCGTCGTTCGGCTGACATGATGATGATGATGATGGAAATTTAACTAGAGAGGTGTTGTTGGATTAGTATTTACTGTAAAAGTGACACTGGGTATAAAAACAAAATATTAAAATAATAATGAGACTATAGGTGAATATTTTGTATTTCAATCAAAAAAGAGTACTAGTCTAGTACTTACATAAAAAAATAATTGTATGGATAATAAATACCTAGTATTTAGTAATTGTATGGATGGCTGTGAATAAGAAATAGAACTCATTTAATTAAATGTTAAAACTTTTATTTGGTGGGATCACATTATTTTTTATTAATTTTTAAATTTTTATGTTATGACTTGTAACAGACTTGTAAAATGGACTGTAGTCAAGTTTTCACTTTTTGGCCATTTTTCCGGTTAATGTAAGCGTATAAAAAGTACAAAGTTTAGTTTTAAGCACAAATATTTAGTGATGGCTAAGCATGGGTTAGTTTTAAGCTCTTGTTAACGAATTGTGTTGTTTAATTGAAGCTATTTAGGTGAGAGTTGTGGATATGAATCATGTTATTCTGGTAAAGCGAGATGACATGCTTATTATAATAATATTTACCTATAATTTTGAAAAATAGTAAAAGCACTGGTTATGATGACATAACTACAGAAATATTAAAACAAATACCAATTAAATTATCTCACATTTTAAGTCACATTATTAACAATTGTATTTCAAAAGGCACCTTTCCTAATAAATCAAAAAAGATTGGGTAATAGACGTGATATTACATGTTATAGACCAATAGCATTGGTGCCAGTCATTTCGAAAATATTTGAGCGAGTGATTTAAAGCTCCTTGAGTAACTATTTTGAAAAATATAACATCTTTGCCGAGGAACAGGTTGGTTTTAGTTGACATGCGCCCTGTACATGGACTTAACAAAAGCATTTGATTGTGTTGACCATGGTATATTATGAAAAAAACTGTCTGCGTATGGTATAAGAGGTAACGTACTGAAACTTGTTGAGTCGTATCTGAGTTGCAGAATTCAATCCACTAGAGTCACCAGAATATGCCCTATTAAAAAAACTGAAATTAATTATTACTCAGAATTTGAAAACATGTCACTTGGCGTGCCACAAGGTAGTGTCTTGGGGCCACAGTTATTTATAGTTTATATAAATGATCTGCCAAAAATCACCAGTCACCAGACAGTATTATTTGCTGATGACAGTACCATTGTTGTATCGGGACCTGACAAAGAACGCGAAGTAAATTACACTTTGGACAATGTTATAACTTGGCTAGATACGAACAATTTAAAAATTAATCTTACAAAGACGAACGTAATGACATTTGGAAATAGAATTAGTGAAATTATTGGAATGGACATTAGGTATTTAGAATATAAAATTGACCAAGTAGATAATACAACTTTTTTAGGTTTAACTGTTGACCATAATTTGGATTGGAAGACTCATATTGAAAAAATGTGCTCGTCTAAACCAGCATTCATATGCCCTCTACATGCTTGCAAAGACAGTAGACATTGACGCGGTTTTGACAGCATAAAGGAAGAAAAAACCTTAAATTACCTTAAACCTTAAATTTTCAAAAACCGGCCAAGTGCGAGTCGACTCTGTAAACCTTGCAGGTTTGTACGGAACCCTCGGTGCGCGAGTCCGACTCGCACTTGGCCGGTTTTTTTTCTATCTTACCACATTTTCAGTTTTCAGTTTTACGCAGCATGCAAGCATCATTATTTCCAGAAATACTGCGACAAGCCAAGTCGCTACATTTCTCGCCGGAAGAACGACATAGTGGCGCCACCAGTTCAGCTGTCACTGCTTAATAATAGGTCTTATTACATGGCAATAAAAGTCTACAACCATTTACCAAACTCCTTGAAAGCTGTGCAAGGCAAAGAGTTTGAAACTAAGCTTAGGAACATGCTCATTGATAATTCTTCTTATAGCATCAAAGAATACTTTGAAGCTAAATTACAATAAAAAATCGAAATCATACATTTCGTTTGACTGGCACCTCTTATTTTTTTTTTTGTACGCCTGTAGACATAGATAGATTTGTAGATTTTTAAATATTCTAGTTGCTTTGTTATTTTTTTTGTTTTTGTTAATGTTATAATTCGTTTTTTATTTTTTATGTGTAAATTCACAATACCTTGAAAAGGTGAATTTATGCCTACCATCTACAATTTTACTGCTAACCTGCTTTCTGTTACAAATTTATAGTGAATAAATGAATATGAATATACATGATACCTGTCTATGCATTATATAGATCTATGGTTTCACAACCTGCGACTACGAAATAATTTTGCCAGATGCAGAGCGTTCACTAACATTGAACCAAACTCGTCAATCTGACCAACTGAAGTATTAGAAGTATAGTAACTTTCTTATCAAATTAAACTCTTACTTACTTTTGAAAAGTGTCATTGCAACCTTTGTTTTCTGTGACAAGCCCCGGTCTTTTCGAGAGCAGGTCCATTGGACCAATTTTCGAAAGTAGGTTCATTGAAGCTACTTTTGAAACTAGGTCAATTGGACCTATTTTTATAAGTTGGTCTGTCGGACTTGCTTTTGTTTGGTACGAGGGGCCATTTCTGTCCTATGGGCTAAAATTAGGTCCTACTTTTGTAGAGCCACTTTTAGTACGCGTGTACCTATATCTTCCTCCTTTTAGTTTATTCAAAGGCTATAAATTAAAAATATAGCTTGATTAGGATGACAACTACTGGTAGGACCTTGAATACCCACTTCACTGCCTTATAATAATTACAATTATTCTAAGTTTACTGCACTGACTGTGTTGTCTACTGAAGCTAACGAAAATACCGCTTACCTTATAGCATCGTGCATTCTTCGGGCGTTACTTTTATAAGACATTTTTTTTATTTTTTGACGAGTTTTCGTGGCCCACCCGTGTTAGTGTACACAATAATCGAGTACTTTTGAAAAAATAATAAAATATTATTTCAGCTAAGCAATGCGTCACACGTCCAACCAACAGCCTCGGCCGGTACTCGTCGCTACTCGAATTCGCTTGTCGCTACACGGCGTCTCACGCACACACGCACACGCACTGTGCCTGAGAACCAATTGAACAGTATGGCGTTTTTTGGAAAATATACGCATTGAATCCCAAAAATAAAAAGATAAGACGACTTTGTTGACTTTTTGGTGAGTTTTCATGTCCCATGCAATCAAAAAACCAAAAATATACTAAGAATAGACTTAAATACTACAATAAATACTAAATAAATAAATACAAAAATAAACCATGGATTTGAACTCGGGACCATATGATTAAAAAGTATATCGGCTGTCTCATAATTACGTTCCTCCACCGCGTCGACATCTCTTATCATCGAAAATAGCGGTTAGTTTATAGCATAGTCCATATAGACTTGAATACTTTTAAATAAATGCACAGTATACAAACATAATGTGACTCAACCACCGGTGTCGGAAAGTTGTTTGCACTCAACTGAGAAGAACCGGCAAGAAACTTTCGTGTGGCTACTTTCAAAATTCTGATTGAAAATTAAAGTTGTTATTGGAAATAAAACTATATACAAAAAACGTTTCATTGTTATTAAAATTGCCAAATAATTTTCATTCTAATCATAATCAAGCTTTATCCTACGAACAAAAACAAACATAATACAAAAAGGAAAACCAGGATTTGATCTTGCGACCATGAAATAAGGCTATATACGGCTGTGTATCAATCATGTTCCTCCACCGCGTCGACCATAACAACGAACGAAAATAGCGCTTAGTTTAAAGCATTGTCCATTTTATGGTAATTTATTTATTAATTCATTTTATAAGACGTTTTTGTTGACTTTTTGGTGAGTTTTCGTGTCCCATGCATTATTATAGCATACGCAATATTCTAACAGTGATTACTAAGCAATTAAATATTATTCAAATGCGGAGCGCAACGCGCGACACGTCCGTCTAGCATCAGGCCACGGCCGGTACTGTCTGTACACGGCGTTTCACGCACACACGCATACGCAATTTGCTTGAAATCAATTATCGGTGTTTTTTGGAAAATATACGCATTAAATCACAAAACTAAAATGAGCACGCTCTAGTATTTTATAAAACACACATTCTGTGAAAAGAACAGAATGATAGCATGATGTTTAGTACAGTTTTTTTTCATTCTAAAATTTTTTTAGACCCATCTTTGCGATTTTTTTCTATCGAGCCGAATTTGTTAAATCGTGTTTTCAAATTGATAAAACCAACCCTTGAATCCTCAAGAATACGACATATTTTTTTCATCTGGATCACCGAAGTGTAACACTTAATTTTCGTTACTATAAAACTTGGTTTTAGCTCTACTAGTCCCCTTAAGTAAGAAATATTTTAAGGCGTATCTAAGTATTTTCGGCGTTAATTTGGAAAATAGCCAGTTGCAAATTGTATTTTAATACATTACATTACATTGATACATTCTGTCTGCTAGTTCTGCTAGACGATAAGAAACTTTATTTGTTTTGGACTATTATCATACATCCACGTGGAATTCGATTTGCCTCACAAATACCTGCAGCCTTCGTAAGTACCTACTGCTAAAGTTACTGAAGCTGTAAATTATTGAGAATCCATCAACCATCGTCATAAACCTTTGCGTGAATCATGTTAAAAGTATTTAAATGGATCTCTTCCATCCTACTATGTTAAATTTAAAAGAGTTAAAAGAGGGGAGGGCCCTCAAACTCAATAACTTCGCAACTGTGTGGCTAGAAAGATCTCAAAATAATCTTCTTACAAATGAAGTAGAATACTAATTCAAGGTGAAGAGTATAGATTGAAGTGAGCGTGCTGCATCGAGATTTGAAAATGTAAGCGAGAGAAGCAAGATAATATTTCAATAATTATTTATTGTTATTATTTCAATAATTGTTATCACCTAATTAGCAAACAATTTTTTCTAATTTATTATCTACCTATGTTTTAAATTATTGTAGCTAGGTATCTCAAATTAAAACTTCATCATTATTGTTAAGTACTAAATTGTAATATTCTATGTATCTCATTATAAGTGAACTAATATGTTTTTATGAGAATAAAGTTCTTCAAACCGAAAATCGCTAAGCTTGGGACATTTTGTCTCTTGTTTATTAGTCGGTCCATTACCAGGCTGACTGTACCACGGCGCCACGCTGTCGAGTGTCTATCGAGCGCGGTCAGAACATCCGACGCGACACGGCTCGACTATGCGACGAATACATGCCGATACAGCGATTAAGGCACAATGAGATAGGAAAATAGTTCATTTTGGCAGCAGCTAACTTTTAAACGAACGATATTTTAGATTATTCTTTATTCTTAGCATTAGGGATATTGCATTATCATCTTACTAAAGACAGGAGGTCTACCACAGAACACGATAATCGAACCTTCGTGCTCTTCCTCGTGTCTAACCCTACTCCCTTACGCATCGTTTCGACCAATGATGTAAAGTAATAGATTGATAAAGCGCCTCTAAAAACGTTCCAAAAACTGAATTGCGCATGTGTGAGTGTGTCTATGTATGCGTTGACATCTGCTGTCATTTAGCACAATAGTGTTGGTACTTTCCATAACAATCTAACAGATTATCGAAATCACGAACAACACATGAATAAAGGTATACTCGTATTCTTGAAAATAAAAGGCTGAGGTTCTTTATTATTTATTAGGTTTACTCGTTACATTGTTTATGATATCTAAACATCAACTACGAGATGAAATAATATAAACACCATCAATTATTATCCTTTTTTTGGGACTGGGTTAAATAGTACATTGTTATCCTAGGGGTGAAAGTAACTTATTTAGTCCCGAGACGGGGTTTGGCGCCCGGAACGAAGTGAGGGCGCCAATAGTTCGAGGGACTAAATAAGTCTTTCACACGAGGTAAACACTGTGCTTTTCATTACGAATACAAGGAAAGTAAAAATAAAACATGAATTAGCCAAAGAAAAAGATAGAAAAATAAATGAAGATCGAATTGGCGCTATCCCGCCTATTTTGTTTGTTTTTTTTTCTGTGGCGGGCCAACTATTCAGCCATTATTTTTTATTTTTTTCATTGGAAAAATGGTAAATATTTTGCTCTAAGCTAAGTTATTTTGAAGAAATTGTTGAAACTGAATTATAATAAAGTTATTTAAAACATATATATTCTCTGATCAATACTTAACTTTAAGTTATTTCAAAATTTACATCGTGGCTGTATAGAAAGTTGGAACATGGTTCATCATAGATATGTGAAAAAGAACTAGTTTTTTTTAAAATAATTTGACACCTGTCAGTTGGAAGTGATTCTCCCTAGGGATGAAAAGTGTTACTTTCAGCCCGCTTCTCAGGTCAGTAATGACCTACTTTCAGAGTATGAGTAATGAAATAGTATTTTGTTTGCCCGTACTCTGTAGATTTAAATTGATTTTCTTGTTTCAGCCTAGGCCGAAGTCTTTGTTAACATAAGAACACGGTGGTCTTGGTATCCTACAAAAATAAAGAAATTTTAATTATCTGCTTTTTCAAACAAGTACGGTAGTGGTCATTATGATCGCTAAATTGCTCAAAAATGGCGCCAAGTATTGATTGTTATTGTTTGGTAGTTTTATAAGGCTTCTAGTCTGGGCCATGACTTCAGCTGTTAAAAAAATATCGACTACGTATATCGATATGTGTCATTCTTCATTTTGTACATCCCTATCGTACGTGAATCAATTCAGTTTTTACACAAAATATTTTTCAATTCTTATTTAATTTCTGAAATAATAACTTATGCAGCATGAGGAACTAATATAATGATAGCTGAAATGAATTAATTGAACTGGGTAGTGAAAATAATTGCTCAAAACATAGTTTGAAAAAACCAATTACTTTCTGTATTTACCTGTGAAACTTTTGCATTTCTGGATCATTTCTATGATTCGTTTTATATTTGGGCACGCAACAAACCACTATTTTATTTTTATAAAGCTTCATCCACTTTTATCGCCCACTTTACATAAATTTTGAAAACTAAAATTTCCCGCTTTTGGCAGTGGTGTGGTGGTGTAGTTTTCGGTTTGATTTTGGCAACAAATCTTGGGCATATCTCTGTCTCTTTTCCTCTTGTGTGATGTCCATATATGCAATAGTTTCTCTTTTCCTCACTTGATCACTCTATAAGTGTTGAAAACACGCTCTGGAAGCTCTATGGTTTCGACCATCGTTTGAACGAAGGAACGACCGAAACTTTTTTTGACAAGGGATGTCGTATGTTACTCTTGCGTACACGATAAATCGAGTTTGACGTTTACACAGATGTCAAATTTCCGAACTTTCTAACGATACCAGCTAAGCTATCGTGTCCATCATCGTTTCCGAATTTTTATCTCTTTACCTGTGATTTCTTCAACTATTGACTAATTTTTTGTATGTACACCGGACTCCGTATCTTCTTTCCCGGTCGAACCTCGCTGCCTTTTGGACTAAGTGCATTGCTTAATAATTAAAATAGGTAAAACAAAACAAGATGTTTACAATAATACTTGCACGCATGGAAATTAATTCACTATTTAGGTACTTACACAACTCTTTACACCTATAATAAAGATAACTGCACAATGCTAAATTTGATTTATGATTAGCACATTTTTTTTAAAAAAAAAGTTCATCAGTTGAAACTGTCAAAAAGAATTTATTTTGTCACTTTGACATTGACGACTTCTTTTTTTAGTAGGCAATGAGTCCGAAAAAAAGTTTGTTTTCGTTTAACCAATTGGGGTGAAAAGGAGTGAAAACAATTGGTTCAAGAAAAACAAACTTTTTACTCAGTCATTCATTCACGATTATTGTCTATGATAACGACGGTCGTGGAGAGATACGACCACGATACGACAATGTTACGGAGTAGCTACTAGGCGAACGTATCGGGGCACTGTCGATGGATCCGCATATATCGTTATCGATTTCCGTGGTAGACTTCCAGGAAAACAAAAAAAAACATTTGGTCTTATGGCGTCACGCGGGGATCGAACCCGCATCTTTCGCAAACCGGGCGACTACACTAACCACTATGCTACCGAGACCATTAACTTTCTGGTATATTTACCTGGAATCCAGTATTGTTACACTAATATTTAGGCATATACCTTAAGCGATATTTTGATAGTAAGCAAAAGAGATTTCGTCATACTATCCATGAGACATTTCACAAAACCTAAACGAAACTTTAAAGCCGTTTTGTAAAAGTAACAATAATAATTTATATTTAAAAGTCTGCGTGTTAGTGGATATGGTTTTTAGTGTTTTGTGTGTGTGTGTGTGTGTGTGTGTGTGTGTGTGTGTGTGTGTGTGAGTGTTTCCAATCTGGTCGTAGATCCACATTAATGTAAGTACAGTTAGAAATATTGTAGAACACAAGTTTAGTACTCAAGTACTTGATGATTTTCCTACTATAATATTATAAACGTGAAAGTTTGTATGTGTGGATGTGCCGTGTTGCTCTTTCACGTAAAAACTACTGAATGGATTTGAATGAAACTTTACAATAGTATAGCTTATACATCTGAATAACACATAAACTACAATTTATAATAAAACATCACTTTTTTTAAAATTATGTCCACGCGGACGAAGTCGCGGGCAGCCGCCAGTTACCTACGTATAAAAATATTTCGACGAATTGATAACCTCCTCTACGTTTTTTGATATCGGTAAAAAGGCCTGTGACGCAGCACTTTCTCGTTCAAAGAAAAGAACGATTGAACGAACACACGAACGTATCTACGTTGCAGTAGCACCTTCAGTGGAGTGTGGGATCTGTCACCTGCATCGCATAACTTATTCACGCGTAGTGACGTGGTCGATCGGGCATCGAACCCGCGACATGTCGGCACCAAAATAACATGGGATACTATACCTACCTATCTGTTAAGGAATGAAATTTGCTGGATATTTCAGGACCACCAGTGGTCGATTTGCAGTTCTTGCAGCTTTTTGGGACCTTTTTGGTTGCTTTTAAGGCGATGCCAAACCCTGCAGTAATAAGAAACCTAGGTAATGAAATAAATCTTACTAATATTATAAAGGCGAAAGTTTGTATGTGTGCATATGCCGTGTTGCTCTTTCAAGTAAAAACTGCTGAAAGGATTTTAGTGAAACTCTACAATAATATATGTATCATTTTTTTTAACCTTCGTCCACGTGAGGTACCTCTCCAGAGAGGCTTCAGGGAGGCTCGCTAACATCTGACAGGTTTATCATTCACAATAAGCCCGCGTGATGAATAAACACTCGCACCACCTCATACTTCAGGCTAGCCATAGTGCCCAGCAGTGGGACGATAAAGCCTTATGATATTGTCTAAGACTGCCTCCAAGTGAATAAGGTTTAATAGAGCATTGGACTTCTAACCCGGAGGTTGTGGGTTCGAATCCCACGCGTACCAACAACTTGTGTTTTTAGCAGATCACCTATTGTCCGAATATTAAGATGATCTATGCTGTCGGATGGGCTCGTAAATTGACAGAACTGCGCTTCACCGACTGAGTCAATCTGTCGCTGCAAAGGGTCATAGAAAGGTGATTGAATGAAGAGAGCGCCTTTTTTTTGCAAAGGCTGCGAAAGCGCCTATAGTACGCAAGCACTTCTAACCCACCCGACGTGTCGCCCTTACGGGCTGCAGTGGGTGAGTGGCAAGTCCACCACAGTGCCACGCCTGAGTTCTCTTGGCTTTCTGGCGGTTCCACCATACCACCGGTGCTAAGCCCCCTCACCACGCCAAGGCCAGAACCCTTGAGGGGGGTTGAGAGGGCACCTGGTGTATTTTGCGCAATTGTGCACTATAAGTACCTAATATCTTTGACATTATCGTGTGGTCAATCATCAATCATTGAATGCTTCACTCTCAATTACTATTTTCTCTCATTTTGTATAACATAACATACATAAAACGGCCTATATATCTCCCACTGCTGGGCACAGGCCTCACCTCAACTATGAGGTGGAACAAGCCATACTCCAACACGCGAGCTCAGTGCGGATTGTTGGAGAATTGGTAAATAATTAAAAAATGTTCTCTCAAACTTCTTGCAAAGAAATTGAATTTTAAAGATAACTCACCACGAGCGAAGTGAATCTTGGCGCCCGCCGGAATACCATAAAGTCTTTTGTGGATGCGTTACAACTGTTTTTGTCCAACAACAGTTTAAAAAAGTAGCAAAAATATATTTATTAAACTATCGCCATTGGTCCTCTCTACTCCCAGTCCCAATAAGACAACACAGATACAGCTAAGTGCCAGTATTCGTCACCCCCCTGAAATCGTCCGAAGTGCCAGGTCAGCACTCCGGCTGTAGGTATTCGTCAAGTTTGGACCTTTTTGGTATCGTTCTAAAGTATAGTAAAAGCGAATAAACAAGAGCACAGTCATAACATCCTTTTTTTAAAACCTTTGGACTCTCAGTAACTTAGTTCTGGATATTTTTTATAATTAGATTATATTCTGGATATCTTCTCACTAAAGATAGGAAACCCAGAAAAACATTCGGTTTTGGGCTCAGGCGAGACACGAACCAGCTCTTTTCGCATTCCAGGCAGCTGCACCCACCACTGTGCTACCGAGACCTTCAACAGCTGGACGTTTTTTTCTGGTATGTTTTTTTACTTGGTAGCCAGGTTTTTTACATAAATGTTTAGGCATATACCTTCAACCTACCTATACATACATACCGTCAATAACTACCTTCGTCTGGTCTGTTAATGGTCTCGGTAGCACAGGGGTTAGTGCAGCCGCCCAGAAGCGGAAGAGGCTAGTTTGAATCCCGCTTGAGCCCAAGACCGAATGTTTTTTCTGGGTTTCTTAAAACTTAGTTCTGCTTAAAAACTAGAAGTTTAATCTAGTTTCGAAACCAATAGGACTAATTTTAATAAGAAGATGAAATTGACCAGCACAATAGTAAAAATTAAGTACTACAGTAATAATAATTACTGTACTTTTCAACCTCATGTCTGGCTGGAGCTCGCGGCAGCTTCCCATCAGGTGCAGTAAGGTCATGTTAGAGGGCACAATAAATAATATTATAAACTTCTTATTTCAACTTATTGTTGGTATTTTATTTTTATGACAATCCAAGAACGAAAAAGCAGATAGCTGAAGAAAAACATACCTTATGCGGACGGTAAAAAGACATCGCAAGACATGGTCGACTGTATTTAGAAGTTTCATACATAAATCTTGATCAAAAACCTAGTCCATATATCACAAACAAATCTCACGGATCCTGTTCTGCAGCTCATGACTTGCTCCAGTTGGAGGTATTTACGACATCCCTCCTTTACCCTTAGTTAGGGGTAGATAAACAAAAACTGGCTAAGGGTGCGTTGAACTGCAGGCAATCGGGTTCCGTATTAGGTTAATCTGAGTAAAAGAAAATTTTAGGAATGTGTCAGCTAAGTAACCTTACGTCATAATACCTGCATTCTGAATAAAACATTAGCACAAAAATGTATGTGTACTTTAAATCGCAATCCGTCTTAAAAGTGTACATAGGCGTTCTCATCAAGCTTTACATAGCAGCTTTTTATACTGCTGATATAAGATCCATTTTGCAATGGTTTTGTAGAGGCTGACGTAAACGCCCCTGGACAAAAAACGACAGCCATTATAAGTTCCTGCTGTGCATGGCCTTAACTTAACTCTGGAGTAACGCGAGTTATACTACAAAATCGAGCGAGCTCAGTGCTTATCGTAATGAAGGTTAAATTGCCGTCAGATGTTGTCAAGCCGCTACAAGGCCTCCGTTAACCGTAAACCAAGTAACCCAATCCTAGAAAGAATTCCTCCAAATGGTTATACCTATTATTCTCCTAATAAAAGTATATTTGAAACCATTCATTGTTAATAAAAAGAACAACACTCATTGTTATCTAAAAAAACGCAGTTACTATAACAAGTTACAAGCCTTATTCCAAAATGTCTTTCAATAACGTTCAAAAGACGATCTTATTCAGGAAAGATCGCTTTATCACGGCACCTCGTCAAAATTGCGGTGCCATTTTCCATTCGCTATCTGATCATGGAACCCTAAAAAAGATTTATCACGACCCACTTAGGCCCCTCTGGCTTCGACTTATAACCTATAACTTACATTGAGAGGTCAAAATAATAAATATTCGGAAAAATGCGCCAGTTTTTACCCAGCCTTATTGTATTTTTCGGTAATGTATAGTTATGAAAAGAAACGTGGTAATTTCTAAAAAAGCTCCTGTACACAGCAAAATTTTTGGACTTTGTAAAACTAACCGAACAGCTTTATTATTTTCTTTCCGTTTCGTCGAATTAATATTCCTTGCTTTTTTAATTTGTTGCATATTGTATTTTGTCTCTTTTGTCTCTTTTGACCAATATTGATTATCATTTCTTTCTCGATGGATCAAAGATCAAATACAAGTATTTTTTTTTACTATTATTTTAAAATTAGGTAAATATTACTTGAGACCACGCTTGAGACAGCAATAAAGTTAGTGAATTGGTTCTGGAAACTTTTCATCGGACTTTTACAAAATGGGCAAGTAGAGTAACTATAAAAAAATAGTTAACACTGAAACAGAAATTGCATGAAAATATCGATAGACTGTAGAATCTGATATTAATCTTTATTTATTGTATGAAGAAAAAAATGTGGATAATATTAGTCGAAAATACGAGTAATAGCGACCAATGTAAGTTTACGCGGTCTTTTTGCTAGGGAGCGATTTCTTCCATAATCAACTTTCATCGTAAGAAAAGCTCACTTTACAATTATTATATCTTCTTCTGTTATTATCCTGCCTACCTCAATCCAAACACACGATTCTAATAAATGAATAATTTAAAATATAGGTCAAAGTTACTACTTACTTGCTAGGCCGCACGAGAGCCAGCTTGGATTTTTGACGCCGACTCCAAGGATTATCTCATCCTCATTTTATTTTTAACATACGAAATTAATCCCTACACCAAAAAGTACGGTCTGCATAGAAATTTGGACCAAGCAGAAAAATTAAGTCTACTAAAGATAGGAAAACCAGAAAAAGGCATTCGGTCTTGGCATCAGGCGGGACTCGAACCCGCGTCTTTCGCAAACCGGGCGACTGCACTAACCAAGTCTACTAGTCGGCCTTCCTCTCCCATCCCAGAGTGTGTCACTTCCTATAAATACGCGTCCCCTGGTTTGCCGGTTTGGCCGGATCAGGCTTGTCCTGGCTGGGTGTGGTGCACAATCACCATCAGGGAGGGTCTTATTATCGCTCCCATGAGTTTGTGGCCTTGTAGTGGGGACTTAGTACTTGTGGTAGGACGAACCACCGGTAAGACGAGAGAGCCAACGTGGCAGTGTGGCAGACTTGCCACGCTCCCGCTGCCGGCCTAGATAGGTGAGGTGGGGTTGCGGGCCCAATAGGGTCTTTTTTTTTTACCCTGTGAAATACATTACGTACTTTCTGGTGCTTGGAGGGATGGCAGCGGAGGAGTGTGGGACTCACCCACCCCAGAGGGGGGTGGGAGTACCCTCTAAAACACCGGCGCGGCCTTCTTCTGCGCGTTGTCGATTGTAGAGGTCAGTGGATCCCCCTTCTTTAGTAGGGGCACGCAATGGTGTTGGAGTAGTGTGATAACACCATTCCAGCTTCGCGAGTAAATTGCCACGGTCGGGTATAGGGTTTTTAAGTCGGTCCCCTGGCCGGCGAGGTCTCCATGATGAATATATAGTGTTTTGTTTTTTGGCTTGACGTGTCTCCATGAGGATTTCCCCCGGATTTAAAAAAAAGGATGTCTAACTTTCGTTTAAAAACATTCTCATAACTATTCAGCCCTTTGGCCATCAGTTTTTTCCAAGACAAGGGCAAGAGCTCACGGTTTTTCTTACCTGTTTTCTCTCAGATAGAATATTTTTAAAAAGGCAGTTTCCACAAATTAATAAAACCTTACAGAATACCTATTTGGCGTAATCACCAACTGTAGGTAGAGGCCGGTGCCAAGTTTTCAGAATTTCATACCTATAGCGCAGTCGTTGTAAATAGGCTTGGCACCGAAACTGGAAAATACTTGCGTAGTTTTATTCATTTACTTTACCAAAAAATCATATGAAAGCTAAATTAAAGCAATATGCTGTTGCACCAATAACAGATATTCGGGCAGCGTATTTAAAAAACGAACTTAACAACAACAACAAACAAACAGCTTTTATACATCCCACTGCTGGGCACAGGCCTCGCCTCAACTATGAGGTGGTGCGAGCCATACTTACTCTAACACGCAAGCTCAGTGTGGATTGTTGGAGGTGTCTAAGGCTAGAGCTTAGAATCATAACAGTTTTATTATTCTAAGGGCTAGAGAGAAACCTAGCTATCAATGTTATCAAGCCGCCCTAAGGCCTCTAACTTGGCTTGAAGACTTACATCTAGCGACCTCATCCCAGAGCGAGTAACGTGGCTTGTAAACACGGAGATGCCCAAAAATACATCACTACATTTTAGTCAAAATGGGCACTCATCCAATTCTCAACCCGGCATAGGTTGCTTGCTTTTTTACTTGATAATTTCAAAGTACTGGTTGCATCTTTCTTTTTCATTAATTAAAAAGTCCTCTGACCGTTTGTACTGACCGTACATCAAGTTGTCTGGCTTAGGAGGATAGCTTTTATGGCTTTAATTGTTTGGAACCGAGGCGGGGATTAACCGAGAAAGGGAAAAAAGAACCCTGGCAGGTATTATGAAGTAAAAATGCTTAAAATACCAAAACGTTAATCTGATTCGGACTTTTTAAGGCAAATTAATTGTTTGAGTTTCATTAAAAAGATTTAGGCGTAAATAACTTTAGGCGTCAAGTGAGTAGGTAAAATAAGTTTTCTTTAAATTAGTGAGGTTTGTGGCTGAATAATACATATTCATAAGTCCCACTGCTGGGGACAGCAGGTACCACAAACCTGCACTATGAGGTGGCGTATACTACAACAGGCGGGCTCAGTGCGGATTGTTGGTGGGGCTAATAACACAGTTAGCTGTCAGATGTTATCAAATCACCCCAACTTAAGCCTCAAACTGATGATGCCCGAAAATAGTTTGGTAGGTATTAGTCACTAAGTTATAGCAAAAAATGCGAAAAGAAGCAAACTGTTCAAGGTTATAATTTTAAAAATTGAAGTAATACTCTGATTATTACGTCAGTTTTTTTTTATCCGACTAAAAAGATTTCGCTGTCAAACTATCACGTGATGCTCTGCAACAAACCCACCTTAAGCTTTTTATGTTTAATAAACAAGGAGATTTACTATATTTTATGTATATATTTGTGGGCTAAATTTTAAATTTTGTATCTATAGTTCCGGTGTAAAATTCAAATCAAAGTAGGCCTAGCAGGCCGGGTAAACCTCCTTGTTTATTAAACATAAAAAGCTTTAGGTGGGTTTGCTGCAGAGCATCACGTAAAATATCATCTCAAATTGCAAAGCTCTACCTTAACATCAAGTAATTCACCGATGAACAGTCAAAATCAATTTAGTATCCTAAAGAGGCGTTACTAATTTAAGTGATCGGTAAAAAACTCCTTTCAAACCTTTATCAGTTTACAATTTAAGTAATTTTAGGGTAGAGGTACTTCGATTATGAGGTGAGGTATCAAGTTTTCCCTTTTTATTAAATACGGGGTTTCATACAACCTGACACTTGTCTTGCTTTCTGACCTTCCTAGTAGTGAAATAAGTGTAAACTAAAGCTGCTGGGTTATATGGTGAGTTAAATAAATAAGTTAAACAGCAAAATTTTAAGGTAAAGATAGAAAACCAGACAAAGACGTTCGGTCTTGGCTTCAGGTGGGAATCGAACCTGCGTCTTTCGCAAACCGCAGACTGCACTAACCATTGTGCTACCGAGACCATTAACTGACCGGCCGATTTTTTCTGGTATATTTTTATTATTTTTTGCCAGGTAAGACTACATAAATAAGTAGGTATATAGAATGTGTGTATATAATTTGCGAACAAAGCTTCATGCTGCGACACAAATTTAGCCATACAATAATGTAACAGACAATATCTGAGAAAACCACACACATGAAACAAAGTTAGCGTAGAAATCTGATATAGAAACTGAGCTTAATCACGTGTGGGAATCTTTTAATAAACTTATCTAAGCTTAGATTAGGGCTGACTCGTACTCGAGAAGTAATCCGATTAATATTCCAATCGACCGAGATGAAAATAAAAAGAGAAAACATTATTAAATAGCGGTTGAGGTTCCGTAGATGATAGATAATGGCACTGTATCATTGTGATCATAGTTACTCTACAACCTTTCTTGAGATATTAGGTTTAAACCAACGATTTATGAAATGCTACATTTTTTTATTTACAACTAGCTGTCAAGTCAGACTTCGTTCTGTTGTCAAAAATTCAGTGTCAACTGGCAGGTAGTAACAGTTCCTAAGAGAATATTAAATTGTGGTTTTTACTATATTCAAATTCATATTTGCTTTCGTAAACGTTGTAAGTATGTAAGGTATTGAATTAGTCAAAGCAACCTGTCAAACTTCTGAATATTGGTACGACAAACATTGGCAATTACGTTGGGGAATGCATGTTACATAGTCAATATTATTATTTAATGATACTGTAATATTAAGCTGCATGGCGGTATCGCATATGAACACTTGGCAATCTCGATTTACTATGAAATAACTCCTAATTGGGAGCAGTGAAATTACAGGTGAGAAAAAACCAAATGACAATAACCTGTTCAATAATCATCAGCCAGTTGCAGTCCACTGCTGGTCATAGGACTCTCCTATTACACGCCACTGAACTCGAACTTCGGCTGCTCGCATCCAGCTCCTGCCAGCCATCCTGCGCAAATCATCACTCCACCTTGCCTGAGGACGTCCGACTTGCTCCACTCAAGAACACGTCAACTTCAACGGTTATCGGTTCTACGGCTAACATGGCCAGCCCACTGCCACTTCACCTTGCTAATCCGGTGGGCTTTGTCTATAACCACAATACTATAACTGTGCACTTAAGTAATTCAAATTCGGAGTATAGAATTATGATAATACCGAAATGTGTCACATGCCTTATTAGGCACAGTACGACTTCAAGCAGTGGTAAATTCAGTTCAGTGTGAAAGTCTTTTTGTCTCAAAGAACCCTAATAAAGGCGAACCAAGCTCGACGACAAAACAAACAGATCTTTGACTTTGAACTTTTATGCGTAGGCTTTTCAATTAGCAATGGCGTCAGTTTGAGCGGGAAGAAAGTTATTGGTAGTAATTGGAGTAGGTAATTGGGTATTGAGCTGTGTCGGTGAGGGAATTGACATGGGAAATTAGAATTTTTAATTAAGGTAAGGTAAGGCGTATTGTCAGGCGATAATGGTACCAGAAGACTTATTCATACTTAATACCACGGACGTAAACGAAAAATGGACGGAACTTCACACTAAAACATTGTGAAGAATGCAAGGTGCTACAACCTCGTTTGTTGTACAAGACCTGCTAAGTACACTAATACTAACACGCTAGGTGCTACAAACTACGCCATTTTACTCAGTGTGACAGCGCCAATGACACGTGCTAGGCACACACCTAAACTGGCAGCTGATAATATGCTTCACTCATGATTAGACGAGGTGACGTCCGTCTTTCTTTTACGTCCGTGATACCTACATACATATTCACACTTGCCATCACGCCACTTTTCACACAGCGTAGACAGCGACCACTTCTTTCCACTTGCTATGATCTTGCAAGATGTACGAGTATATCTTGTCGTCGTATACATGCTCGTCAGTTGAAGGTTGACCCTGACCCATTCTGCGAACATCTTGAACCTGCCCAAGATACGCTTGCCTAGGCCTTACTCTTTTCAGGAACAAAAACGGCAAACGACTAGGAACAACAGTTTTAGAAAATAAGGTTGACCAAAATATAGGTAGATTTATTTGTGGCAAAGCTAAAAATCAATTTTAATAGACCCTTTAAGCTTCAGGTTTCACTTCGCTCGCAAGTAACGTGTTGCAAGTAACATGTCGCAATTAGACTTCATTGGCAAGTAACGTGTTGCAGTTTCACTTCGCTCTTAAGTAACGTGTTGAAGTTTCACTTCACTTGAAAGTAATGTGTTGCAGTTTCATTTTACACGCAAATAACGTGTTAAAGTTTCACTTTACTTGCAAGTAACGTGTTGCAGTTTTACTTCAATTGCAAGTAACGTATTGCAGTTTCACTTCACTCGCAAGTAACGTGTTGTAGTTCCACTATACTCACAAGTAACGTGTTGCAGTTTGACTTCACTCGCAAGTAACGTGTTGCAGTTCAACTTCGCTCGCAAGTAACGAGTTGCAGTTTCACTTCTCTCGCAAGTAACGTGTTGCAGTTTGACTTCGCTCGCAAGTAACGTGTTGCAGTTTCACTTCACTCGCAAGTAAGACTTTTTTTATTCACAATGGGTTTGCGTTACACCCTTACCCAGAAAATGCCTATTTACTCTCGCCTTGAAGACACGAAGGTTATATGTATCCGGAAACACAGACGCAGGGAGAGCACCAAACCGCTTAGTTCGGACCGCTGGAAAGTCGACCACATGGGGGTGAAAGCCCTCACGGCGTCTAGTGGTCCGGTGGTAGAAAGTAGAGGGTGGTATAAAGGGAGGGTGGTATTAGGTCATGAAAGTGTTGCACGTTGGTTGCGTTTGCAAGTAACGTGTTGCAATCTTACTTCGTTCCCAATCAACTCAAATTTTATAAATGAGGGTGTGAGTACTCAGTCCTGTGCCCTGACCAAAGCGACAACTTGTGGTTCGCAAACTGTGCCACCTACAGACTTGCCAAGTTGCGTCTGGCAACTCCGGCGAGTTCCAAACTCCGGTACACAGTTAATTGGCTGATAACCGCCCCGTTACAACTTTTCCTGACCATTTAGTTTAACTTGCTCACTCGCAAGTAACGTGTCGCAGTTTGACTTCCCTCGCAAGTAGGTAACGTGTTGCAGTTTGACTTCCCTCGCAAGTAACGTGTTGTAGTTTCACTTCGCTCGTAAGTAACATGTTGCAGGTTTACTTTGTTCCCAATTAACTCAAATTGTATAAATGAGGGTGTTAGTGCTCAGTCCTGTGCCCTGACCAAAGCGACAACTTGTGGTTCGCAAACTGTGCCACCTACAGACTTGCCAAGTTGCGTCTGGCAACTCCGGCGAGTTCCAAACTCCGGTACACAGTTAATTGGCTGATAACCGCCACGTTACAACTTTTCCTGACCGCTTAGTTTAACTTGCGAGCTTTGATAACAATTAATGTTTAGTTTTAATTATTAATTTATGCCAACAACTTTGGCGGATGAATAGTCGGTAGTTAGGTAACTTTGTCTGCTCTACCTGTGTAATTTATTTGAATAATAAATAAATAATGAATTAGTTTGGACGTTATTCCACACAGCGCCATCTAGCCCCAAATGAACAATGCTTGTACTATAGAATACTAGACAGCGGATAAACCTACTAAAACACCTTTTCTTTTGTAAATGCATTTTCATATTCATAAGACATACCCAGATCAACACAAATAGACATGTTCATGCAAATATTTATTTACATAGATGAAATAACTAATGGATAATTGTTTTTCTAACCCAAATCATCGCACTGCTGGGACATGGTCTCCTCCAATGTTCTCGATAAATCCCGATCTTGTGCCAGGGTGTGCCAATCTTTCTTAAGGTAACTTGAATCGTCACTCCACAATCCAAAAAATACATATTTTATAGTTGTTAAGTCGCGGAATGAAAAGGTTGACCATGTTCAAACACATTCACTTGCGCGTTGCAAGCACATGTTACCCTTTTAAACTATGTAACAGGCTAGAGTATGCCGAATAGTATGCTTCATTGTCTGACAATAAAATTAAAATTCGACTAGAGGCATGTTCCTTCACGATTGACAGTTTAATCAATTGATCTTGTCAATGTCATCATTGAGCAAGCAAAAACAGATCTTAAGGTGATCAACCTTTTTAATCCGCGATTGTACATAATGTGACTCTACCACCGGCGACGGAAGGTTGTTTACTAAGAAGACCCGGCATATTCCATAATACAGTTATCCATCTGATAGCCCGCGTGCGAGTGACATGTAACATTATTCTTGTGACTTTAGTTGCGGGTCGGCAACTTCGCAACTAGGCAACTAAGCAACTAGGGGAAGTTACCAACTTCGCTAACTAATTATCTGTCAAACATCCCTTAACAATTTCTGACCACGTAGTTAAAAAGCTTTTACATAGAACGACTTATTGATGACGTGATTGTAACAAGATGGCTCTAATATTGTTAATCTGAACTAGCCTTTAGCAAGAAACCGCCAGGCGACATTTTTTTAATAAAATGGCGGCACCGTCTGCATGCAAGTTCTTAACATACCATAAGGTCATGGGGTTTTGTCTTCTGACGACAAACCATGTGACTCAAATGATCATGATAAAACGATTCATTTTAATAACTTATTTAACTAACACCACTGCCGAACTTTACTGAATACACTGATACCTAATTTATTCACTAAAAACACGAAATGATAATTAAAAGTTAAAAAATAGATCGAACATGCGTCGTGAACATAGATACATTCTTACGGATTCTTCAAACGGACTATAGTTAACTATGGGTTTGAACTTGGGACCACAACTTGGCTGAATTTGTAAAGAGTGCCAGATTGTCTAACCACGACTCTATCTTATATGTAAATAACTCTAGAAAACACATTATAAACCGTTGCTAGGATTCTCAGTACCTACATAGGCACTTAAATACCACTTAGTTAAGCAAGACCCTGGTTTGATGTTATGTAGTGTAAAACCAATTTACTAGAAGCAATTAAACTAAACTTAGTACTAAGTTAGGATGGTCCGGTCAGTTTTATGATTAATTGTACTTAACTGGAGTTTAGGTGGTGTTCAAATTACTTTCTTTGAGAAAATGGGTCCTTCAAGTTGGATTTTTGAGGTTAAAGTACAATTCTAAGACGGGCCGCAGACCGCAAACTGCAAGTGACACTACTGGTTTTTATGAATCTCTATAAATTTCACATTAATTGTGGCTACTGTCTACAAATACGCCAATTATACATTTATTATTCAAAAAACAGAACAACATACTGTACACTCAACATAATCTCGATTAGGGATTTTTTTTTCTTATTCATCGTCTGTGGTGAATAATACGAGATCCGCTTGATTGCAAGCAGTTGTTGCGGCCTATCATCATCACCGTCATCAACGTGACCTTTTTTATTTTCCATATTGGATATCGCCCATATTAAGCAGGCCTACAAGCCTGTTCCCTCTTTTTCCGTTTGAGTCAGTTTAGACCTCCATGTCTTCGGGGTGTCGTCAACCTAGAACGGAGGTTTTTTAAAAGTCTTTCAGACCTCGGTTAAAGATGTAGGTATCTGGAAGATGGCAATAAGTTAACTCAAATCAAATGACTAATAACTCGGAGGAGAAAAGTGGCCAAAAATGGTAAAAATATAGCGACGCGCTTCCACGCCCGTTTGGGAGATATTTAGTGGTCACCTCTCACTCACTGGGCCCGCAACCCCATGTTGGGCAAGTCCACCACACTGCCACGCCTAAGTTCTCTTGGCTTCCCAGCGGTTCCACCCACTACCGGTACTAAGCCCCCTCACCACGCCAAGGCGAGAACTCATGAGGGAGACTTTGTTTAGCCATCAAAGTAGGGCTCTATCCTTGGAAATAGGTATCTTACCTTGCCTTCGCTGTCAAATGATCAATAACTATCTCAATTTAAAGTCATTTTATTAGATCAGTAGAGATACTACATCCGATTTCCGAATTCCGAAAACCAATTCAATTTTCTATGCATGTATACGAATTGTAGAAAATGTTTTTTCGTAGCTTTCTCCGATCACACGAACTACCTATACTTGACCGTTCTGTAGTCATAAAACGTATCTAAATGTAAATATTTATGCTAAGGAATCAGTTAGATTTTAACTTAGTGTTGGAGGCAGTGTATGGAGAGCTGTTAGTGGAGGTATTGGTAGCCTACAAAGCATAAGCGGAGAGCGTTATAAAAGATTAGAAAACACGTACAACTAACTCTTATATTATATTATTAAACAAATAAAATAAACATACTGACGATTTGGGAAACTGTAAGTCAGTATGTAATATAATTATGAATAAATAAATAAATTAAAGTAAAATTAGTTATATTATTACTTACATGATGAGCATCACTTTAATATCTAATTTTAAAAAAAGCTTATTTTAACAATTACTTACGTTCCGAATAAAATTATGCCTCCAACGGGGGCTATAATTGGGTTTTGACATCATAGCCATCGAAAAAATCAGAGGGCCACACTTTTCTAGTGAATTCAACACGGAGGCTACCAGGTAACTAAACATATTCTATCACAGAACTGTTCTACAAAACAGTTTTTTTAAGTAGAATCACCTTGGTTTTTTTTTTGTCCAAAACTATAATAATTACCAAATGCTTTTCTTATCGCGCTCTCCAAAGCGAATTTGAAAAAATAAAATATGTGAGAAAATACACTTTCTTTCGTAAATACCTACGTTAAATTACACGTATATATTTATAGGTAAACTACTCTTATTAAAACCAGTAAAACGCTCACCTCTCATTACTTGCGACGTACAGGATGCGCCTTGTCTACGACTCAAAAAAACCGATCCAATTTCATTACTAACCCATTTTACGGCCGAGTCCTGCTATCTACAGGTTGATGCTTATAATCTATTTTGTTCATTTATTTAATTCTTTAAAGTGTGCTTGAATGTAATCCAATGCATGATTGTCAAATTTGAAAATAATTCTGAGAAATTATGTCTCACATTCTTATCAAATATAAGTCGCAATTACATTGAAAAATTAGGTACCTATTTAACACAGCTTATAAGATATAGAGTGGCAGTTTTGAATAAGGTGGCAGATTACATTGTTCCAATCGCGAATAATATTATTTTTTGATTTTTAACCTAACATTTACAAAAGTTTTCAAAAGTGAACCACCCTGTATACATTTTATAGTGCAATATAAAGTTTATAGATCAGATACAGGACGTATCGCTTGCATTAAGATGTAGTTCCTAACGCTGTTCATTTATTTGTGTTGTCTAATGTACACTCACCTCTAGTTTGTAGCATTTTGTAAACTACTTTGAATACGTTTATATTAAGTTATTTAAGTGTAGGTTCTGTTGTTCTCCCTGCTTAGTGTCGAGAGAAGTATTTAGAAACGAGTTAATTAAGATTTTATAATGTGTAATGTTTTGATTTATTATGTGTTAGTTTAACTTATTTACAATAGGCATGTTGCCTGAAATAATTGACTTAGAGCTGTGTTTTCAATAATCAGGCCAATGAATTACACAAATCTTTATTTCCAAAGCTGCTGACTTATAAATTATTGGTCTGATTTTTATCAAACTTTTGAAAAATCTGCTCTTAATGACATTAGGTATTTCGTTTTTATTCGCCATGGGTTTGAAGTAAACATTTTTTACTACCTATATTACGAGTATTAAGTATTAAGTTTAAGTCTAATATTTGTGTTGGGTTTGGGTGTTTGTGTGAAACTCAAGCAGAATTTATACTTTGGGTATCTGGATGTGATGTTACTTAAGCAATATTGCGGCATTACAATACTTCAAAAAACTCCACAAATCCACAAAAGACCGTAAAGTACCAAACGTATGCAATAAATAAAAAAATAAACGAGTCCACTAGATTATCCCAATCACGACTTAAATATTGCAAAAAAAAGTTCCAAAATGGCGTCGCAGCCTCGTATATTATCCGTTGATTCCTCCATTAATAACTCCACACTTTGTAAATAAACTACCAGCAGTTATAAAATATTTATCGACGCATAAATTTCAAGTGGCCGACCTTATCCCTCAAAGGTTAACGTGCATTTAATTCTGGGTTGCCAGCTTCTGTTTGGTTCGATATGGGAATATGCAGGCTTTTTAGAGTTTTTTTATTATTGTGAGAATGTAATATCGTATTGCTGGACAAAGATCTAAGTATCGTTTTCTTCATTCACTGCTGACTGAAGTTGTGGTGGACTAATTTTCCGATTGGGAGTCATCATCACCTCGCCTTTGCTATTGAGTCTGCGAAAAGGACGCATGAAACAAAATATAATATTCTATGAAAGAAACAATTAATAGACAGAAAAAAAGAGAAGGTAGACTGATATGTCTGCCAGTAACATCTCACAAGCAAGATCTCCAGTTACTCCGTGACCATGGCGCTTGTAACAGTGCCGAAATATCGGAAACTCAAAACAAAAAGGTACATGGTAGCAATTCCGTATTTTACGATTTAAGTGTTAGTGACCAAAAAGAAATATAGAAATAAAAGAGTTACAGCGGTACTTAGTAAAACGCTACAAATGGCGACAAATACCTTGACATCTTACGAACTAGTAAAAACTGCATAGGTAATAGAGAATAGGCATGACGACAGTATCAAATAATCAACGATTTGAATACATTAGGGGAAAAAACATATTAAAAGGATTTAAAAGACACATTTAGTTTGATTTTAAAATCTGAGATTAATCAGATTTTCGATAAAGTAAAAGGATAAAATACTCCAATTCGCCATTTTGACTCAAACGTCAATCACGCACTATGACGTCACTGTAATGGAAATCAACAAATGTCACTGTCGTATTTCATACAAGTGAGTTTGACAGACACTTGATATTTACATTACAAATACGTCACACGGACGCCATGACACCTGCGAGCGTTTTCGCGCGCTGTTGATAAAATACTAGAATAATGTCCTCAAACTTTGTTAAACTGACCTTTGAAACCGAAATAAAGTTTTTTTAGTATACAATACATGTGTACCTTTATCACGAAAGAAGATTTCAAAATTGTTCGTCATGCCTATTACTTAGGTAGTCTTAAAATAATGGTTTTGTAACCTAGAATAACATTTAAATAATAAAAAGTTAACCACCTGTTCCAGATAGGGCTCTTAACTAGAAACTGAGAAGACCCAATGAGACACATAGTGGTTAGGGTCTTTTGTGATAATAATACAACTTTCACATCAACCTTTACAAACCCATTGGAAAACGGGTCTTATGTTAGCAGCATAAAGCAGTGTAAAGTATGTAAAGGTTGATTCCTCCATTAAATTAAGATATTAGAAATAAAATTATAATTAAACTAAAGTCAACCGAAGCTTGGCAACACTGATTCTAACTTATTACCCCAGGGCTGTCAAATTAGCGACCCTCCGGAACTCCGGTACTTCCGGAATCGGCCTTGAACAAGTTCCGGTCTACGGAATCGTTAAAAAATCCTGGACTTTACGGAGTTAACTTTATAATCTGATTTTTCTTTTGAGGCTCTTTTTATACCTTAGCGTAATACTTATGGTGACACAATTGTGAAGTTACTAACCTTCGACACTCAAAACTATACAATTGCGGTCCGATTTTTTAGTTTTTTAATCGAATACCTTTAATCATTTACTTCAAGAGCATTAGCTATGACGATCTTATGTACATCTCTATGTATAAAAATGGATTGCTGTTCGTTAGTTTCGCTAAAACTCGGGAATGGCTAGACCGATTTAGTAAATTTTGGTTTTGAATTATTTGTAATGGTCGAGGGGTATAAAAGGTGAGTAATCATGAGAAAATGCTGGGAAAATAGTCAAAATTTCAATTTTAGTTTCCTCTTACTAAATGTTCCTACCTGTCACGTGACACTAAATGTTTGACCACAGAACGAAATCTGTTGGGACAGCTAGTATTATTATAGGAACCACTAATTGCAATTTCAAATGAACGTAAAATTGTGAAACCGTCTCTATTGATCAGTCATGGCGGTTGCCTGATTTACTTCCAAGTTGATAGTCTATTCATCGTCATCATATCAGACGAACGACGCCCACTGCTGGGCATAGGCCTAAGAAAGTCTATTGACAGTTTATAATATCAGGAGTTAGAGTCCTATTTCTGTTTTCATACATTTTATATGGTAATGGTATGGTGGTGGCGCTGGTGGTGGTAATGGTGGAGCCACGACGCTCCACCATACCACATAGACCAAAATACCTTAGAGTGTGTTTAAACACATCCAAGGCGCCTGGCACGGGGGGCAAGAAAAGAAGAGATAGATTTGGAAACTTACAATGCTTATAATTTTACGGTGACATAATACAGAATATGTGAAACAAACAAAAAATTAACACTGTGCCTACTTACTTGAATATTGAAGATGAAATAATCCTAAAACCCGTTCCGCTTGTGACTCTCAACACGGCGTTAATCAGATTCTAACCCCCGAATTCACAAATCAAAGCTAAGCACGCGCTCACGCTCATGCTGTCCCGTTAAATGTCAATAGAACTGAACAGCTATACTTCTGAGGGATGCTCAACCTTGATTTGCGTTTGTAAATTCGGGGGTAGGAATAGAACCTTCTCCTGTTGCTATCCGTTTAAAATTGGTGATTGTCTCACAATACATAATGAATAAACCTTTAAATGGTAAATTACCACAGCATAACAGGCAATTATTTTCCATACAATTTTCACCAACTTAGATTTAAAAAGCATACCCAGATCAATTCCGGGAATCCTTTCAATTTAAATCTGCGGTTGAATTCGCCATTTTGTTATTAACCCTACCCTGCCGAGTGCAACATTTTCACGGGCAGTAATGGCTCGTTAATTAACTTTTAACCGTGGTAAGTAAATAATTAGCTGGGTCTGGCCGGGGTCCGATTCCCTGATTATCCACAACTTTTATAGCGTGGTCGATTTAGGGTTAATCCTTTTGTACAGTCAGCCGAGAAATAGAAAGTGTAGAATATTTTATTATTAAATAAATACAATGACATACGCTAAAGACTATACCTATCCCGAGTAGTCAGGACACACTGATTGTCGCCGTCATGGTGAACGGAACCTTCGAAAGCCCTCATTTTGCCGAGCAAAATTTTGAACCCAATGAACAAATTTTTGAGGAATTTTACTTATTCAGGAGAGTGTTGTAACACACTCTGGCCAGAAAATGTTGGACTCAAGTTCAAAACAGGCCATTTTCACTCCTTGATGACGTACGGAACACTCATCTGGGGTAACTCAACGGATGCCAGCAGAGTGTTCATTTTGCAAAAACGTGCATTACGTACACTCGTCGGGGTGAAACTCATTCGTGCAGGGATTTGTTTCGGGCGCAGCGCATACTGACGCACTACTCAGTCTATTTATATGAAATTTTAACTTTTGTTAGATCCAACAAGGCAGACTTCCAGGCCATGAATTGCAGTAAACGATCGCATTTGGCGGGCCGCATGAATGCCGTCCCTCGACGCATGGCACTTGCGGAGAAAAATCCCCGTATTATAGGTCCTACCTTTTTTTTTTTTTTTTTATAGTGGTCTTCAAGATGACCTCACTCCACCTGATGGGAAGCAGTCGTGAGGTCCAGATATGGGGTTGACAAGCACAGTAATTGAAAACTACTTTGCTGGCCAATCTCATTTTGAAGGCCTGCATAAATAAATGCCTTTTCACGCCCCGCTTAAAAAACCCGGGATTGTAGGAAGAAGGAAACACATGCGCTGGAAGAGCGTTCCACGTCTGGATAGTACGACACAGGAACGAATCACCGAACCTTTTGGTGCGGGCCGACAGTCGCTGGATCGTGTGTGGACCTACTACAACCATCTGCCAACTGCATTGAAAAATGAACCTTCTGACGAAGCATTCCGACGCCAGCTGAGAAATCTTTTGTTGGAACATTCTTTTTATAATGTAACGGAATATTTGAATACGCATTTTGATTGACATTTTTAGTATTATTATTGTGTTTTCTCTTTTGAGACTCAAAGTTTTTCAAGGAACTTTGGTTTTTATGACATTCACGGGCCTAGGCCAAGTGAATACCATTAAATCCTAATTACTATTTTGGTCCGTCTGTAAGAATTTTCGTGTTAATCTGCAAGTGTTTAAGATACAAGCCTTCTGAAGTTTAACATAAATGTCTTCGCGGAGTTCTAATGCACGTAGTGAAGGCAGCAGCTGAATAGGTATGACGCCTGTTGACGACAGGACAATCCGTACTATGGTTACTTTTTGTAATTGCCACATTCTTGTTATTTCGTCCTTCAATTCAATATATTTAGTCAGCTTTTCTGTGATGGTTTTATTGAGGTTATGGGTGTTAGGTACTGCTATATCTATTAAATGGACGGTTTTCTCAATTTTGTTAACTAGTGTGATGTCAGGTCTATTGAAATGAATTGTTTTGTCAGTTAATATTGCCCTGTCATAGTATAGTTTATGTGTTGAATTCTCCAGAACACTTTGTGCTTTGTATTTGTAATAGGGCGTATCTGTTTCGGATAAGAGGTTATACTTATTTGCAATTAACTGGTGAATGATATTAGCTACTTGATCATGGCGATGTTTGTAGTCAGTCTGGGCTATTGTCTTGCAGGCTCCTGTTATATGTTAAATGGTCTCCGAGGCGCTGTTGCATCGCCGGCATATGTCCATAATAGGTTGTTTCTGGACGGTTGTTCTGTCATAATACTCGAGGGTATGCCTTTAATTTAAAATAAACAGTTAGCTCCCGACTACCGTGTTTCATTGACGTTCCACTGGCGACGAGTAAATTCACGCGTGACGTTATTTTATAGAATTCTGTGGATTGCGTTAATCATGCCGATCGGCAAGTTAGAATCGTTTGAACTAAATTCAAAACAATGGCCCGCTTATATTCGACGGGTTAACCAATACATTCTGCTCAACGAGATCAAACCGGAACTGCGTGTGCCATTGCTAATTACTGTGGTTGGAGAAATTACCTACTCACTAATGTGCGATTTGTGCTCACCGGACCACCCAGAATCTAAAACGTTCGACGAGTTAGTGAAGCTAGTGTCTGAGCATTTAGAACCTCAGCGCTCAGAAATCGCCGAACGGCATGTATTTCGTTTACGCCGGCAAAATGTCGGCGAACCACTCACCGAATACCTACAAAGTTTGAAACATTTAGCGACAACGTGCAATTTTGGAGCTCATTTAGAGGAGAACTTACGCGACCAGTTCGTGTCAGGGTTAGCAAATGAGGGCATGAGGTCGCGGATCTTCGCAGAAAGAAACATCAAGTATAAGGAAGCTGTGGAGCTGGCTCTGGCACTAGAAGCGGCCGAGCGACATGCGGAGGTGAGCGCTGCTACATTGGCGGGCGCAGTCTCGGGCGCGGTTGCTGGTCCAAGTGGTGTAATGGCGGGCGAAGGCCTGCACCAGGCGAACGTGAGGCGCGTAGGGCCGGCGGGCAGCAGGCCGCGCGGTGGCGGCGGCGGCAGCGGAGGCCCCTTGCGTTGTTGGCGTTGTGGTAAGCCGCATCGGGCGGATAAGTGCCGGTTTGCGAATTACAACTGTGATGAGTGTGGTGTGCGTGGTCATCTAAAAGTTATGTGCAAAGACAGCCGTAATAAGGAGCGAGGGAATATTCGGCATAATTACGTAAGTGATGACGAATGTGAAGATTTTTTCAACATCCAAGTGGACGGAACAGGTGACCGGCCTTATATTATTTCGGTGGTAGTTGATGGAAGTCCTCTGGAATTCGAAGTGGACACGGGAAGTCGAATTTCAACTATTAGCGACGAACTTTTTAAACGTTATTTTAAAGACAAATGTATTCAGCCGTGTAACTTAAATATACGTAGCTACGTCGGTTCAAAAATGGAATCGCTCGGTTACTTGAAAGTGAAGGTTGGCCTAAAAGATGTTTTGGTTTCTGATTGCAAACTTTACGTAATTAAAAACGGCGGACGGCCGCTAATAGGAAGGGAGTGGGTACGCGCCCTAGGTATAAAAAATATAACAATTGATTTGAACCAAATGCAAACGAGCGAACCACTTTTGGACCAACTGGTTAAAGAATTTCCTGAAGTATTTAACGATAAGTTAGGAACTTGTAAACAAACAATGAAGTTGCATTTGACCGATGACGTAGGTGTGTACGTGCGAGCGCGGCCGGTGCCTCTGGCACTGCGCGCGCGCGTCGAGCGAGAGCTCGAACGGCTGGAGCGAGAGGGAACGATTTACCGAGTCGAAACATCGGACTACGGGACCCCGATCGTTCCCGTGATTAAAGAAAATGGCGATATACGGATATGTGGGGATTACAAAATAACAATTAATCCTAAGCTGAAACGTGATCCGTACCCTCTCCCTAGAATTGAGGAACTGTTTGCTACGTTAAGTGGAGGAGAGGAATACTCAAAAATCGATTTAAAAAATAGTTACCAACAAGTGATTTTATCAGAGGATTCTCAACCGTATACCGCCATTACTACGCAGATAGGGACATTTGTATATCGTCGCACCCCCTTTGGTTTATCATGTATCCCCGAAAAATTTCAAAAAATCATGGAGGAGACCCTACGGGGTATCCCCAACACTGTGGTGTTTCTCGATGATATCTGCGTCACCGGTTCAAATAGACAAAATCATTTATGTAATCTACGAGCTGTGTTAGAGAGATTGCGTAATATGGGTTTCACAGTGAGACTAAATAAATGTAGTTTCTTACAAGCCGATGTCAAGTATTTAGGTTTCATAATTAATAAGTCCGGTTTACGCCCCGATCCCAAGAAACTCGAAGCAATTTACAAAGCTCCTAGACCCAATGACGTCACTCAATTGAAAAGTTTTTTAGGACTTTTGAATTATTATGGTAAATTTATACCTAACCTAAGTATTATCTTACACCCACTCCATGCACTTTTAAAAAAAGGTGCGGTCTGGAAATGGGATTCACAGTGTGAATTAGCATTCTCGACGGCGAAAAACACCTTGACGAGTGATCAGGTGCTCGCACATTACGAGGAGGGCCGGCCGCTGGTGCTGGCGGTGGACAGCAGTGCGTACGGGCTAGGCGCAGTGCTCGCGCACCTGTACCCCGACGGCAGTGAGCGCCCCGTCAGCTGTGTGTCAAGGACACTTAACTCGGCAGAAAAGAATTACAGTCAATTAGACAAAGAAGCGCTCGCAATTTTTTTTGGTATTACTAAACACCACCAATATCTTTATGGGCGTACGTTTTTATTGCGCACTGACCACCAACCGCTTAGTTATATTTTTGGAAAAAAAGGTGGTATTCCACAAACAGCTGCAAGCCGTCTTCAAAGATGGGCTGCTCGCTTATCGGCGTATGATTTTTCGGTGCAGTTTGTAAGATCGAGTGATAATAGTCCCGCTGATGCACTTTCGCGGTTACCGCTGCCGTACGAGCGAACGCACTATGTTACTGCTAACTATGTGGGTCTAGTGGGAGAAGAATTCCCAGTGAGTTTTAAAGAGATCGGGGCGGAGACAGGAAAGGATAAATTGTTAAGTAAAATTAAAGGTTATGTTTTATTTGGGTGGCCGTCGAGGGCCGGCTGTGAAGAGGAAAACCCGTACTTTGTGCGAAAAGAGGAAATAGTTTTTGAGTTAGGCTGTTTGCTGTTTAAGTATAGACTAGTCGTACCTCCACCGTTACGGGCTAGGGTTTTATCGGAAATTCACGAGGGGCATTTGGGGGTCAATAAAATGAAAAACCTGGCGCGTAATTATGTTTACTGGCCCGGTCTCGATCAAGAGATAGAAAATGTCTGTCGCTCGTGTGAAGCTTGTAGTGTAGTGCGGGACGCACCACCGCACGCCACCCTACATCCTTGGGAGTTTCCGCTTAAACCTTGGCAGCGGATCCATGCGGATTTCGCAGAGTACCAAGGTAAGAAATACATTATTATTATAGACGCACATTCAAAGTGGATTGAGGCGATTGGAATGAGCCGGACGGACGCCGAATCTACTATAACGGTATTAAGATCCCTCTTTGCTAGATTTGGTTTACCCGCACAGTTGGTCACCGACAACGGCCCACCGTTTTCATCGGTAAATTTCAGTAATTACTGCATTAAAAATTGTATAAGACATGTAACGTCGGCACCGTATAGACCGCAAGGCAACGGGGCAGCTGAGAACGCCGTAAAGACGATTAAAAAAGTAATCAAAAGGGCTGTTCATGAGGGCGTAGCTGTATCGCAAGCATTATCTACCTTCTTGTTTCAATATCGTAACGTCGAACATGCAACGACTAACATACCGCCAGCGGTGGCGTTGCTGGGCCGCCGACTGCGGGGCCGCCTGGACGCGCTGCGCCCAGATGTCGCGGCGGTCGTGCACACCGCGCAGCAACGCCAAGTCGTAAACAAAGCAGGGCAACAGAGATCTATTAATGTAGGTGATCCCGTGCTGGTCAGGGGTTATTCAGATAAAACACCAAAGTGGGTAGAAGGTAGTGTGACAGATAAAACGGGTCCAGTATCTTATAAGGTAAAAGTAGGGGATGACGTGCAGTGGCGAAGGCATCAAGATCAGATTATAAATCTTAATGCACGTCGCAAAAGTAGGTACTCGCTGTCCCGAGCTAACTTGAGGCCCTCTCTAGACAACGAAAATAAAAAAAGGGTGAACGATGCCGACGATACATTTGAAGACGCAGAGGGGGAGGGGTCGGAGGCAGGGAACATTAGTCTATCAGAGGTGTCACCACCTACTCCTGCGGCCGCCGACGCTCACCAGGCGCAGGAGGAGACCCGGCAGACTCCGACGCCTCCGCCTGGCGGGGCTTCTGCTCGGGCTCTGCGAGCATATAACCGAGCAAGGAATATGCATACCATTATGTAAACTATAGGTATAAGTATTAACATAATGCCTATGTTTAGATTTATATATATCATAAGTTGGTGTAATTAAATTCTTTAGATTAAGTTAATACTTAGATGTATGTATGTAGTACTGCATACTTATTCAACTGTTGCGCTAAGGTCATAAATATAATTACCTAGTAAGTTAGTGTTTAAAAGGGGGAAAATGGACGGTTGTTCTGTCATAATACTCGAGGGTATGCCTTTAATTTAAAATAAACAGTTAGCTCCCGACTACCGTGTTTCATTGACGTTCCAGTTTCATGATGTGCTTCTGATAATTTCGAGTTTCAATAACCTGATCTTGGATGGCCAGAAGAAAACCCTCTGTCTCGGGAAAGAGCTCACCTCGTTTCAACCACTCGTTTGATGCCTTCTTGTCGATGTTTATTTGGTTGAGATCCTGGTAGTGTCTTCCGTGGAGGGATTTCTTTGACCAATCTTGCAACTTCGTTTGTTCATCTGTTTGGTTTTCACTTTTTTGTATATTGTTGTCATTTAAATTTAACGGTGTGTATCTTGTATCATTTTGTGCTATCGCGCTGTGTAAACTAGATGATTGTGCTTTACAATGGAAGTATTTTCGTAAGTTAGTAATCTGTTTTGCGTGTAAATTTGTGATGTCTATGAGGCCCCTACCTCCGTCTGCTCTTGACAAAGTCATTCGCTGGATGCATGCTCGTGGATGGTGTTTCCTGTGTTTTGTCATGGTTGTATGTATTGTGCGTTGTAATGATTTTAACTCAGTTTTTGTCCAATTTATAATTCCAAATGAATATGTGAGTACGGGAATCGCATACGTATTTATCGCCTTGATGGTGTTTCTTGAATTAAGTTGTGAATTTAAAATAGATTTTAGCCTGTGTTTGAACTTCTGTGTTAATGTTGCCTTAGTACTCTTATGTTCTATTAGTTTTGACTGATTGTAGCCCAGGTACTTGTAGACATCAGTTTCTTCTAATGGAGTGATTGTTTCACCAGACGATAACTCATAGAAATGCTGATGGTTTTGTCCTGCCCTAATCGAATTAATCTTGCATTTGTCTAATCCAAATTCCATTCCAATATCTAGTGAAAATCCTTCGGTGATGTTGGCCAATTCTTTTAATTCGTCTTCGGATGTAGCGTAAAGTTTGATATCGTCCATGTATAACAAATGAGAGAGAATTGCTTCACTATTGTCAGTCTGGTCGTCAGTCGCATTACAATTGTTCGGAGATTCAAGTTGTCGGTATTTAAGTTTGTAACCAATATTTGTGGAGTTTAACATATTTGAAAGAGGGTTTAAGGCAAGACAAAACCACAGCGGGCTCAGGGAATCACCCTGAAAAATTCCTCGCCTGATTTTTATGTATTCCGAATGCGAGATGCCGGCATCGGTATTCATTCGTAACTGTGTTACCCATTTTTCGATTATATTTTTAAGAAATGTTTGTATAGTAGGGTGGATTTTGTATATAGTTAAAATGTGTAGTAACCAGCTGTGGGGAACAGAGTCATATGCCTTTTTGTAGTCGAAGTATAGGGAGCAAAGATCACTTTTTGTTTTCTGCACTTGTTTCAATATGACTGCATCAATCGTTAGCTGCTCTTTACATCCCTGACTCAACTTCCTGCATCCTTTTTGCTGCTCTGTCAATATTTTGTTGTTGTCAATATGCTTGTAAATAATATTTGTTAGGCAAGAAGTCATTACTTTATAAACGGTTTGTAAGCAAGTTATGGGTCTGTACTTTGCGGGATTTGCTGTATCTTTAGGGTCTTTAGGTAGCATATAAGTAATACCAGTGGTTACATATTCAGGAATGTTATTAGGGTTTTTGATGAAGTCGTTTATAAAATGTAATAGAAATGAATGTAAAAACGTGAAATGCTTGATCCAGTAGTTGTGAATATTATCTGATCCAGGTGACTTCCAGTTGTGTATTTTTCTTATTACATTTTGTAATGTTCCCATAGAAATTTCTTCAAACTGCATGTCTGGTATCTGGTCAAAACGTTGCTGTTCTTTAAAAATCCAGTCAGCTTCAGTGTTGTGTCCAATAGGTTTCTCCCATATATCAGACCAGAATTGCCGTAGAGTTTCTGCTGATGGTGTTCTTGTCAGATCACCGTCTTGATTGATGTTCGTAGTATTAGGTTTAGCAATACTTCTGTAAAATTGTTTCTCGTTGCTTGTAAACTGATTATTTTGTGTCTTGCGTAGTGTGCATTCTTTATACCTACTTAATCTACTGCTAAAAACGGATAATTTTTGTTTCAGTGTATCCAAAAAATGAATTAATTCTGTATTAGCTTCCTCGTGAACTGAATGTACTTTATACTGTGTCATTATTTTATTCACATGGGATGTAAGTTTTCTACCTCGATTGCCATTTATGTACTGTGTCATTCTGCCTATTTTTGCTCTCAAATCTTCGATCTTACGTTCTAGACGTTTTTGCCAATTTGGTTTTTGATCTTTCTTCCATGTCTGGGCACTCTCAGGTGGTGGTATTGTGAGTTTTGCACCATTTAGTTTAGCAGCTGTCCATGCTGCGCAATATAAGACAGTTTGAAAAGTAAGATAGTCTGTGCTTTCATTTAAATATTCGGGTAAAACAAACTTGTCTATGTAGTAAACTATGCTGGCTAATTTTTTTGTGGACCTTTGTTTAGGTATATATCTTCTGGAAGTTGGATCTGTGTTTGTGTAATAGCTGACTGCCTGTTGGAATAAATTATCTATATCAGTATTTCTTTCCGCATTTGTTGATTCGGTAAAAGTTCTATCCTCCAGTAAGCAGTTTAAATGAAGTGTACTTAGGTCATCCGGGTTATTTGTTTGCGAAGTGTGTGTATTGTCTGTGAGTGTTAGTGGTGGCGAATTAAAAATGTCCATAGAAATATCTAAAGTTGGTTGTAAGTGTGATAGTCGTTGTTCATTAACGTGTATGTCTAACTGCAGATCATCGGCCACTTCCTGTCTTATTTCCTTCAGTCTGTCTCTACTTATCATTCTGTTCAAAATGATTAATCTTCTTTGATCAGCTACTCTTTGTTCGGTCACATGTGATAAGTGAGGGAACTTGTTGATGAAGTTATGGTGTATTTTCTGCCTGTAGGTTGTTAAATCTGTTTCCAATCTTGTTTCTTTAAAATACGCTCGTATGATTGCTTCATTTAATGTTCATTTAATTATTATTATTATTATTTTTTTTTAATTGTATTTGACTTGTGAATTTACCTATTGTGCTTTATTTTTTGTTATTCAATTTTTTGTTTTGTTTTTCACGTTGTTTTTGACATTATTATTTGACATTATTATTTGACATCATATTTTATTTATTATTTTAATTTCAATTATTCCATAACATTTGACGATCTCAATATTAATTACTTATATAGGACATTAATGTAATGTATAATGTTTTATTAATTTTGAGAAATAAATGAATCTGAATCTGAATCAGGCCGGATTACCTACTTTTTGTTTCATACAATTTACAGCTAACTCCCTGGTGATAGAAAACACCGATAAAACACCCGAGCAACGCGGATCACAAAAGAAAGAAGGAAAGAAAAATATTTATTCAGTTTTAAAAAAATATAATAGTGACGGCTTTCTGCTCGCCCCTTACCATGTTTAGTTCAAATTCGTCGGAAAAATGTAGACTTCTGAATGCTCCATCAACAACGAAAACATAGTGTGTGCTATTTGTCTAGTAATAAAATTAAATATTAGATTAAAATTAAATCCAGATTCATCATGTTGAGAAAGTGTGCGCAGTTTTATATTTGAAAAGTTTAAAACTACGGAAAAGATTCAACGCGGTTATGGAACACAAACTTTTTCTACAAAACATTATATTTTAAAGTACCTATAAACTTGCTCGACTGTACTCTAATTTAAAACCTTTTTTAGTATCTCGTTGCGGCTATTAAACCGGTAACTATTTTTTATTTTATTTCTTCCATAGACTTAACAGTGTCACAGTATAAATATACAGTAGGCTATCTAAGGCCACCCGCCGAGTTATTAGCCTAGCGTGCACACAGACACGCGGCACAGCCCGTCCGTACTGCCGCCTCCCTATGCCTCCCTATTTTATGCTAGCGTGTGCGTGAAATAGCGACATGGCGCGCGACGCGCACGCACACATTCAAACCGAGAACGGCACGTTTGTATGTAGATGTTCTACTGTATGTTTATACTGTGACAGTGTTTAGTGGGGAAGGAATGGAGCCATGTCATTATAACTGTCATATACCTGTCAAAGCATCCTTTAATGCCTTGCTAAGTAGGTATCTATAAAGTTATAAACTTGTCATGGATCTTAGGGAGATTGAATAATTTATTATTTAGGTCGTTATTAGGGTTCTGTAGTAAATGAAATAGATTAGATTCGATTTTAAATAATTGATGTAGGTAAATTACTAATTGTAAAAATTCCAAAACATAAAATTCAAGGTCCCTCGAAAAGATTAAAAAATGTTAAAACTGGAAAAATTTCGACTAACGTTTTTCTATAACAGTAGAGATCGTCTAAGCTGAAACACAAAATGACGCACCCCTCCACCATATACAGTCAGTGCCCTAAGAAATGTATATCAAAAATCTTTATGTCAAATAAACAGCAAAACCAGACACATACGCTAATTTTTTTTAAAGTTCTACTAGGCCACAAACGAGATTCCACGAACAATTTCTTTTTGTATTAATTTTATTTTGTAAATTAATCAATACAAAATGAAATTGAATTTTTTCGGATGGTTTGTATACCATAACTATGCATACAAGACAAGTAGATGGAGAGGAGGGGCGTGTCATTTCAGCTTAGACGATCTCTACCCGGACGTGGCCGGTCCTAACTATCACCATTAAGCTACAGGCGCTTCCCACTTAGTGGGCCGATGACCTGGTACAGTTTGCTGGAATCCGTTGGATGCTGACGGTTCAAAACAGCTCTCTGTGGAGTTCTATGGGGCCTATATCCAACAGTGGACTCATAGAGGCTAAGTATGACGATGATGATGTCAACACAGATGTTAGCAAGCTGCGCCCTAGAGTGCCCAACAAGACACCTGGCGTTGTGCCTTACTTGCCTTCCGGACCACGGAAATGCCAGACAGTCCGTCTACAAGAGCCTAATCAGCGTACCTTCAGTGATAAATACTTTACTAATTTTCGCCAAAAAAGCCACAAGGTGCGTAACCAGGTATCTCGCCAATAAGCTGTATGAGACTTCAGTACCTTAAGTCAGCTTTTAGCAATTTTATTGGTATGCTTATTGTGGTGGCTGACTAACGTTTTTCTACCCGGTACGATCGTCTAAGCTGAAATGACGCGCCCCTCCACCGCATCTACGCATACAAGACGGCTTGCTTGTATGCGAACATATTGTATTCAGACGATCTCTCCCCGGATATGGCCGGTATTAACTGTCACCATTAAGCCACAGGCGAGAGCTAACTGCTACCAATAAGTAGGTCCAAATAACGAATATTTTCGGACATCTCCAGTCACCGAGTTACAGATTGGAAAAGTTGGGGGTTGGTCCGTTTTAATAAAAGGAATTAAATGCCGCACTCCATTTGGTAGTGACGAAATGAGTTTTTTTGCCCCCATCAAGTTTGGTGGCATTTTTTTGCCCTCTGTTGAAATTGTTTTAATACTCCGACCGAGGTAAAGCAACGCTTCCAGATACAGCGAAGCTTAAGGTTCGCTACCAAGGTCGGCCGGAGAGAAAATCTGTCAAATTTGAAAGCGATCGTGACAGCTTTAGTCACACAGTGGTTGGGCCTTGCAATCCGTGCATAAATCGCGGCACGATAATCATTTGATGCGTTGACTAAAGATATTATCATTTTGCCACCCAAAATATTTCGGAATATTAGACAAACAAAGTAAACTAGACCAAAAATTTTATTTTATAAAAAATACTAACAAGCTGTTTTGCCAATTATTTGATAATCCGCCTTATTCACCAGATAGGTAGGCCAGACTTGTACCTGCGGACTAAAGCGCTTCTCTGGACGGTTCGCTTGGCCAACTATACTCGTGTCCCCGTTGTTTGTCCAATGGTATAAATGGTACTCACGATTCCATTGAAATGTAGTTGTGACTTGGTTTACCCGTTCGATAATATAATCATCAGCACAAATATTTCTCACTGTCAATGCATGCATTTCAGTAAACGGAGCTATTTCTAGAATCATGCAGAAGAACACTACCAATAATTAATTAGTCCTACTTGTTATGAAAACCTGTCGGTTCTTCTCAAAACAGAAACAACTTACCGACACCGGTGGTTGAGTCACATTATGTTTGTATACTGTGTATTTATTTATTATTTCTATTATAGTATTTAAGTCTATTATTAAGTGTATTTTTGTTTGTTTGATTAAGTTTTTGACGATTTGAAAGCACTTGTAACAGGTCTATTTAAATAAAGATATTTCTGATTCTGATTCTGATTCAGGCGGGTATGCAATAGTTGAGGCACTTATAATGGATAATTTACTACTAGATAATAACTCCTGGAATACCTATATAGTCCGGTTCACCGTAGTACTAGAGACAAAATTTCTATTTGCAACTTCTGTGTATACCTACGACTGGTATCAATGGATTGGTGGTGATGTCTTGAATACGAATCTGTCAGTCGTAGAGTGCCAAAGTGGTGGGGGGGAGAGGGGGGATGGATCAAAGTTGGCGAAATGGACCTTTTGTTTTTACGCTCTATCTTCGCAAATACTTGTTGTATTTCTTATTTCTTTGACTTGTTAGAATGGTAATAATATTGTCTATGATTCTTTCATGCACATCTTGAACGTAAATCAAATACTTTTAAAGTTATATTATAAAACATATTTTTTTTACTCTAAAGAAAAAAGATTTTGCTGGATTTCTAGAAAACTAGCCCGTTTTTGTGTTTTTTGGTTCTATTAAGTTTTTTCAATTTCAATTTCAATTTAAAAAACGTTAAGAAACTATTAAGGATTCAATGAAGGTATGTATTATTAATGTGGAACTAATATCGATTGAGCTATAGTCAAACAAGCGCAATAAAGGAGCACGCCGAGTACTCACGCGGGGAAGACCGCGTCGCTGTGTCATCGTGTTTTTCTATGTTTTAATAATTTGAATAAGCTGATTGAGTCAATTCTTAGTTTATTATTAGATTTTTGAGCCTTCAGTATATTTTTGTTCTAGTACTAAGGTATTTTTAGTTCAGACAGCACCAATAATTATTTAATACAAGCGGCCACCTACGACTTCATCCGCGCGGTCTTAGGAAAAAAAAACAGTGATATATCTTTATAAATTATAGCCTACGTCCTATTCAGATACATAAGCTATATTATTGTAAAGTTTCATTAAAATCCATAAAGTAGTTTTTACGTGAAAGAGCAACACGGCACATCCACACATCCAAACTTTCGCATTTATAATATTCATTCGACTATCGACCCGCCCCGACTTCGCAAGGATGCAATGGGATTGTATAAAATATATAAACCTACCCCTCTAATAATTCTATCTAAAAGAAACCTCATCAAGATCCGTTACGTAGTTTCAAAGACACAAGCATAGGTACACAGGAATATAGGGACTGAGAAAGTGACTTTGTTTGATACTATATAGTGACTTACACTTATTAAAATTCCTAACCAAACTTTACAAGGTAATAATGTTATAAGTAGGTAAATATCTAATTTAATCATCTCAATGAAAGTAACAAAGGTGTAATAGTTCGCGATTTTACCTACTGCGCTAGGTGGGCTGTAGGAGTCTAGGTTTTGATTCCCACTCATTACAAACATTCATTGTGTCAATTATTTTTACTGTTTGTACTGGGTCTGCGTGTAAACGTCTTTAAGCTCGTTATTTACTTCTTCATGTAATGTAAATACAAGATCTATCTGTCCATTGGAAGTTTTTATGATCCTAAAGCCCCAGAGATATTTATGCATCTGAGCATTATAAAACCAACTTCCACAATCTGGCAAGACATTTCTTTTGATATGGTAGACATACTAACTCAACACAGACTGCAAGACAGAAGAAACAAAGAAATCCAGTCGGCCACAGTTGCCTACTTGAACTCTTAATTTTCTTGATCGTTTTCTGGTTAATCGGTAATCGTTGCCGTCCACGATGTTTATAAATAATATGCATTCTGGTTTTTCAGGAAAAACACTGCATATGGTTCCTCCAACTTTGCCTTCTAACTAAGCTTAATTAATGTCCAGAGTAGGAGCAGGAGGAGGTATGTTCAAAAACTCGGGACTTCTTTTAAGAATAGCGACTTGTGTTTGAAGTTTTTGTGAGAGGACTCTTTGGGTCTTTTTGGAGTTCAGAAAATCCTCAGTAGTTTTATCTAGTCCAAGTCCCACAACCATTGTCGAGCAGAACATTATGAAAGTATAAGTTTGCGACCAATTACCAGATAGACCAAAAGCCCTGGCTGGCTGGCTAAAACTATCTACTCAGTCGACGGCAACAGCCCTAGTCTTAGGCAGTCGGTACTGTGTTCAGTCTTGATATTTTCGTCTTTGAATGGTTATCTTCCAACTGAGTTCCAATAGCAGAACAAACACCTCTTCTTCGGTCGAACAGACAACTTCTTTTCATGGCCAAGTGAAATTACACTTGGAGATGAAAAGGAGTTAATTGTCTGTCACGTTTCTGGCACGGCTAGAGTAAGGTTCAATCCACCTGTTCTCAAAATTGAAGGCGTGCTTGTATCTCACACGTATTGCTTCAAAATAGATGTGCAGCTTATTTCAAATTTTGGTAATTTTCAGTAGTCATCCGGGATGTACCTAATATCTGTCACGTTGAGTAGTAAGTAAATGTAGATCTACTTCACGTTACTTACTCCTATCTTACTTGTAAAGCACAACAATCGTTACTGAGCAGTCTGATACTCGCACAAGGTATTACCTCATAGTAGCAGCCAATGGATAGTGCTTAACTGTGCAAAGATGTATCGCAAATTAATGTACAGGTTGTTTTCAACCCAAATGTTTGCCAGCCATGAAATAGTTATAGGTAATATGTATAGTATTAGCTATGGTTGTAGGCTGCAGCGCCTTTAGACTTAACAATCTGCTTTTTTGATCCATTTGCTAGTAAATCTATTAAGTATCTTCTTCTTGATCAAAATCAACTTAAACAGATGTCCCACACATAGTGACCGTATTCTTAAAGTTTTATCAGAAGTTTACCACCTCTACTTATGTTGCCGCTCACCACAGTTAATGGCTTAGTGTTAGTCGGGTACAGTCGTGAACTAAGTACGTTTTAGTTGTAGTATGCGCTAATTTGAAGATGATGATGATGAAGACTGTGCACCACACTCAACTAGCACGCACTGGGCAAACCAGCAAACCAAAGGGCACATTTTTCTTTAGGAATGGGAGAGGATGTTCATCTAAGCACCAACGGGCGGCTACAGCTGTAGGCCACGTAGGCATACATGCTTAAAACCACTATTTACAGCCACCATATTTGAAAATATGTTTATCTACTGATGACCTATTTGTGATTACAAATGTTATAAATGCGAGAGTTTATAAGAATGGATGTATTTACGTTCAAACTACTCAACGGGTTTTGATTAAACTTTAACAGTAATATAGCTTATACTCGTACATACATCAGAATCACACATAGACTACAATTTTATTTATAAAGTTTTCGTTCAAAATACTGAAGCCACGGGTGGCCGCTACGAGCTAGTAAGACAAATAAGTTCTTCATGGACGATCAACATTAGCCTACGTTGAGTTCCTATATCTTCAAATTTTCACATACACTCTCCATTTTATCTATTCATTGCCCTTGCTTTGATTTACCAAATTCAACTAAATGGTTTTCTTAAATTGCATTTTCACCCGCCTAAACTTCTATTAGTTGGTACCTACTTAAGACAAAAAAAGCCCGGCTAGCGTTAGTCAAAGTGCTAGTTTCGGCATTTAACAACTACAATGTTAATATTCAGTTTATCTTAGTTTTATTCACTACTAAAACACTAAAATCATAAAACAGGAACCGTTAAAGGCAACAAATAGGAGAAATTCGCTCATTTTACGTCGTCTCTTGAGGCGCGAAACAGGCGGTGATGTTGTGCGCCACTGACTACAACTCAATAGTTATTGAACTTAGGGTAATAATTCTTACCTTTTTTTAAAGCTGAATTGATTCGCCACATTTTTTATAATAACCTATATTACCTTAAACCTAATGGTTTTCTTGTAATCTGCAGTGTCATTTATACAATGGGTTACAAAAAGACGTTTTATAAAAATAACTTTTAAAGTATAACTTTTACGTATTTAAGTTCTTCTGAACAAAGATAGCAAACATAATTACCATTCAAATGATACCAAAATCAAAGAAATACAACAAGTATTTACAGAGATAGAGCCCAAAATCAAGAGGTCGTTTTAACACCTGTTACGGCGCCCCCCCCTTACCCCCACCACTTTATCACTCTACGACCGACAGATTCATATACACGACACCATCCCGAACCCATTGGTACCAGTCGTGGTTATGCACAGGAGTTGCAAATAGAAATCAAGTTCTAGAGCACTTTTGCTCGAACGTGAACCAGACTAATAGTCTCCTGTAGAGATACGCAAATTCCAGGCTTTTTACGCTGAACATAAAAAAGATTGCATCGTACTACCTACCTAGATTATAGTATGAGAGAAAGTCACCAAATTTTCACTATAATTAAAATTTCATTTTCTTGAAAGTAATTATGTCTGTATTCAAATTAATTCGATAAAATAGTAGGAGACAAAAATACTTGTTGAACTCAATTTTTTGATATGATGGAATTACAGAGAGAAAAGTAGCGTTATTTTTATCTGACACTAGCTTTTGCCCACCACTTACATTCAAGCACATATTATACTTGTATCAAAAATTGCAATGACATATTGGATCTCCCGCTCCTCACACTCTTTAGCAATTATCACCTATGCAATTATAACATTAAATATTTCAGAACAAAGATTACCATGTCACGTTTTTTGTGTGCTGTTTATAGAGTCAGTCGCGGTGTGTTGTTTAGAGTTTTGAGTAATTTCAACCATTACCAGTTAAGGGTACCAGAAAATTGGCTTTTAGGATTACTACAGGTTTATACAGAAAATACAAAATATGAGACACGAAAAAAATCGACTCGGTAGTCGATGAGTTTCATTAATACACACTTATGCTTCCTGAGATGCTTTCTTCATAGGACACTAAAATTGTAAAACGAACTCATCAACAAAACAACATCATTATCAGCCGCAAGAAGTCCACTGCTGAACATAGGCCTCCCCCATTGATTTCCAGAGCGCCCGGTTGCGTGCTGCCTGCATCCACCGGGATTCCGCGACTTTTATCAGGTCATCGTCGGTCGGTCATGTCGTTCAGACACCTTGATTTAGGTTTCTTCATTAAAGAGCATAGTAGTCTTGACCGTATTGACCGTAATCAACACAGTTTCCATTACTTGTACTCGCTTTGGAATTAATCGAAGCGATTTGAGTTCTTGTTTCTTTCCCTTGTATTGCTTGAGTAATTTTAGGTAGATCCCGTATTGGCATTTACCGACCATGCTGCAGATTGACACATTTTAAAATTAAATAGATAGATTGTTTTTCAAATACCTATAGGTACAAACTTTCAGTATAAGTTACAAATAGTAAAAAATGAACAAGAAAAAATAGGAAAATGAAATGGCAACTAGTACCAAATTGTCAAACCCAAGAGAGCTTTTAATCAAGTGTACTTATAAATATAAACCTGCCATATTACTCTCATGGTGAATCATGATAAAATCATACGTTTGATAAATTATGCATAATGCATATGAACAAACAGTACGGAGGAAAAAAAACAAAGTTGTACTATTTTCAACAAAAGACCCTATGTGCGCCTATTTCGTGTAAATTATCCGCGTAATTATAAATGTCATTTTCGTCAAAAGCGACGTGCGTTCACCTTGGGGACATGGGGGGGAGTGAGCTGCGACGGTGCGCGGACAGCTATCAAAGCAACTTCACTCACTCCATAGTAATTTGTATGGAGATTTCAAGCGAAAAATTCGGAATGTTTGGGAATTTTTTGCACAAAACTGAAATAAAGCAATGAAAAACAACTGATTGGCAATGCTTTTTTGATATCTGATCTTTACACGTTATTTAAAACACGTAAGTTGTTAGTTTATATGATGCCTAAACTTTTGAAATACGGGAGTGCGTTTTGCACGTTTTTAGCGATATTCTGATTTTTTTTCACATTAATCTAGTAAGTTGATCCCTATACTGGAAGTTTGAGCTGATTGTGCAACTTTTTGACTACTATGACGATTTTTTTCGTGCCTCATACTTCATATTTTCTATATAAAACTTTAGTTTTCCCGAGAGCCGTTTTCCTGGTATCGCGCCTTAAGCTGCGAAACAACAGCTACTTGAAATACGTGGCGTTATGGCAGTAAACCGACATGTTCGTCATCAAAGCGTAACTAATAGTTAGTGTAATTTTTCACACCATTGATTCAAGTAAAGGGTTGATATAAATTGTGTGTGTGTAAGTATCTGGATATACTTGCAATAAAGGTCGAAGTTTTAGTTGTCTATGTAAGCTAAGCATATTCTAAAGCCGTGCTATGCGGCTAAGGGCTACAAATACTACCAAAGTATCAAAGCCTGTCATAGGAGGGCTCGTGTGAGTTGAGGTGAAGCGATTTTGGGATGAAGCATGTTTCAGACACTGGTCTGTGTAACCTGCACTGGAAACTAAGTTGATTACTAGCGGCCAAGTATACTGAAGGGTATCTTACCCAATACCTGCATCTATTTCCCAATTGTTCCTAGTCTCATACATGAAACGCAGTTGTTTGAGCTCAAAAATATACGTTTCTAGACGGAAAATAGCACTGCTTCCACAGTGGAAGCATATCCTAAGCAGAGCACCGTCTGTTCAGGAACGAGGAAAATTATGTTGAAATCAATGAAATCAAACAAAAGTACTGAAATTAAGTTTGAGTAGTAGTGCTTCAGAGAACTTTTATAAGCACATTTTCAAAGGTGGTTTTGAGGAAGAAGATGTAGATTTTCACGTTCAGGAAACGTGAAAGTGAAGGAAAAATCCTTCACGTGAAGGATGCAGTGATTTTTAAATTTAATTCTGTTGCACACAAAAAAACTCAGATCCACAACCTTTCCGTTCGAAAGTATACGTGGACTTGAGTTACTAAGTAATTAGGAACGGTTTGATTGGTAAGGGGGCGTGCTAGATCGAAGGAGAAGTATGAAATTACTGCATTCTTAACGTGGACGGACTATAAGCCCTGGCTTGGTACCTTTATTAATTTCACACTATAGTCCTTTATATTGAAGCAGGCTTCAAGCACACCTGTTTTTGTACCGCGGTCAGCACGTGGATGCTATGTCCATGTGTATAAGGTTATTGTTTAAATCACAATAAACCAATGTAATTTTAACTAACAAATCCCCCACCCTTTTTGCGGTATTTGGTAAGCTGAATACCGAACGCTGATTATCGGAACGGCGATGACATCGGAGTTAGCAACCACAAATGTTATCAGCGTTAATAAAGTTTATTATGAATATTCTACCGAATTTAATAGGTAATATTTTGAAACCTATTTGGAAACTACTAGGTACTCGTAAATATGATTTTCATTATCTACATCTTAACTGAGAGTTTGTGAGTTTCGTCAGGTTGCAGCGACGCGCTATCCGCATCATTGGCAACTATGGCTCTGGAGCCTCTCCAACTGCGTAGAGACATTGCCAGGTTGAGTGTCCTCTACCGGCTTCACAACAGCGTATGCTCTGACGAGTTGTTCCAACTGATCCCATCCTCTCCCTTCCACTCTCGCACAACACGCACTGGTCAGCGTCAACATCCACACACGATCGCGACTGTCAGCCTGCACCAAAAGGTTCGGTGATTCGTTCCTGTGTCGTGCTATCTAGACGTGGAACGCGCAGCGCATGCTGCGCATCTTCCAGCGCATGTGTTTCCTTCTTCCTACAATCCCGGGCTTTTTAAGCGGGGCGTGAGAAGGCATCTATGCTGGCCTTCAAAATGAGTTTGACCGGCAAGTCCTCCATTACTGTGCTTGTCAACCCCATTCCGGACCTCACGGCTGCTTGAGGTCATCTTGAAAAACCACTATATAAAATAAAGAGTCTATCCGCCGAATTCGAAAACGCAAATCTATGTTGAACAGCTCCCGCGAGTATAGCTGTCACTTTCAGTTTTGTAAACAACTTACGGAAAGGCATGAGTTTGAAGTAGTGTTCAACCTTGAATGACATTTTGTGAGTTCGGGGGTGTTCATCTAATCTATACTAAAAATCTAAATCTAATTCAGCCCCTTCCGTCCCACTGAAGGGCAAAGCCCTCCTTTCCCAATCTCCATCGAACTCCACGGTCTAAGGCCAATATCTCTCACAGGAATCAAGTTCATTGAATCTACTAATTACTGCTAAAATTGCTAAAGTGGTTGGTTGATGGCTGATCCGTAACTATGAACTGCTTAACCTTGATTTGTGTCTGTTAATTCGGGTATTATAGCTTTAAATGGGTAAAACACCCTCCATTTCTTCAGAAATAAACAGCCTCCATAGCAAGTAGAACAAAGCTTGGCTCTCGTCACATTTCAGTCAAATCAGACGATTTGTATTCCGCTATTGCTCAATCCCTTTCGTCCGCCGTCCGCTCTTTTGTTCGAGACTGACCGAGCGATCATTTTTTGTGAAATATCGCGAATACTAAATGAAGCTAAATAAATGAGTGGACGGCATTGCGGCGAAATATGAGAATTTTCTGGATCTTTGTTCGCGTAACTGGTGGATATTGCACAAAATACAATTTAATTAGTGAATTCCCAATTATTAGATTTATCGGATATCGGAATTTGAATTCAGAATCAATAACTTCACTGTTGTTTTGTGAATCAAACGTCCAATCCTCGCAAATTTCTGATGCGCTGGAACCTTGTCAAACTAAAACATACTTAACGGGGTTAACATAGTATGTTCATCACAAAGTAGCTGTTCCGGCCAGATTTGAACTCGGGACCTCAAGAGTTCCTCGGCTGAAGTGTTTAACCACTGGGCCACGAGCTATAGTTTCATCTGACCATTGACTAAACAGCTCTAAATCAAGTCAAGTCGGTAGAGAATGTTTTTTGGCATTAAGTCCGCCTTTTGTACCATTCAATGTTGTGCAATAAAGAATAAATAAATAAGTCATCATTAAGGGTAGAAAAGCTTTTAAGTCTCTTATTCAAAAAAGAAAAATACCACACGAAAATAATTACACAAAAAGTTAAACAACGAAACAATGTGTGAGTGTGTAACAAAACAAAAAGTTCAAAAAGCTAAAAAGCATATTTCGGATATCCTCTGCTCCGCCAGTCGTATTATTTTGTACCCTACTATGGGTTTTGTGGGTTTATTACGATAAAGATAGCCTCATACTCAAGACGGTTACTGCCAGAACCTTTTTTGTTTTGAGTTACTCCGTGACCATGGCGCTTGTAACAGTGCCGAAATATCGGAAACTCAAAACAAAAACGGTACATGGTAGCAATCCCGGTTTTAATGTTTTAAATGTTAGTGACCATGAAAGTTTAAACAAATATAGTTGTTTTTGTGTTTATAGACTGATCAGGATAACTAATGAAAATGAGTATATCATTCTAATTTCATTCTTTAAAGACAGACCTAGCTGTTGGAGTAAATTCATTGGAATAAAAATCTACAGGACAGAAAGCCAACCTGAAAGTCCGACAAAGGGATAAAAGGCACAGCATTCCAAAACATACAAACCGTCTTCAAAATAATGATGTTGGAGCTTTTCAATTAGCAGATAATGATATAGAAATATCAATGAAAAAATATGTATTTACAAAACCAGTATGCTTAAATCTGTGGTCTATTTTCCAATAATAAAAGCTTGCTTAGTTTTTGGCTAGACATCGCTTTGTGAGATATCCCCATGATAATTGTTTGATTCAATACAGGTTAATTAGTTTGAAGTCTAATTTTTATTTACATTCAATCTTCGAGGACTCGATATGGAGCTCTCACTCGTTCGACTTGAAACCAATAGTAGGGCCTTGAAAAGCCCACGTCATAATTTTATGAATGTAAAACGGCTCTCTTGCAGATTTCCCAATTCGTATTTAATTTCGTGTCTGGCTGCTCTTTAGCGTTTGTGTGTTTATGTGCTTAAATCCGATGTCAGAAATTAATTACTCATGGAAAGATTCTCATTTTTCAGACGGTTGAAATGAGAGTCGCAATTTGGTTTAAAGATTTGCAACGCTTTAATGATTCTAGCAGGTATGGCGATTGAAAAAACTAATAGTAATAGTGGGGGTATTTTATTAGTTACAGTAGTTTTTTTCTATGAAATTCTTATTTCGACATTTTCGGTATTAAAGATAGAAATAAGAGAACTATTAGTATTTGCACTGTGGGTCAACGTTATTTCAATGATAACATAACATACAGTCACAACTATATCCTAAGCGTAATGGTCAGAAGCACACTAATTGGAGTCGCCGTACGGAATATTCGGAAGCCTACATTTCGTCTCAAAGTGATAGGGGACGAACCCATGTTTTTTTTTTAAGTTTAGGGCAAACTCTTCTGGTTGTCCTGGTATTTCTATCTTGAATGTAGATTAAAAATATATTATGTGTTAAACGTTTTCCCCTTAGCAACATAACATAATTATGAGTGCGTCGTGGCCCTGTGGTTAAACACTTTGGCTCGGTGGTCCCGAGATCAAATCTGGCCGGAACACACCTACTTTGTGTTCATTGTAAAATTTGCCGCTTACTCTCCACGTGATGGAAAACACCGATATAAAACCCAAGCAACCCGGATAACGGCGGTAGGCTCGTCCCTTACCACGTTGGGTTCAAATTCCCTCGGCGAAATGTGGGCTTCTGAAGGTGCCGTTCACCATCACGGCAACAATCAGTGTGCCCCTGTCTAACCCATTAGGGATATGGTCGTGAGAGTATGTTATGTTATGTTATGTAACATCACATATTGGTCTGCAGCACCGCGGTGTTATTATAAATTTAATTAATGATAATATCTAAATCATATTATTATTAATATCTAATTAATTAGACCCGTGTGTACAAGGCTTAGGGCCAATTATCCTCCAATTTTCACCCGTCACCCCTGATGTTCAGTAATAGCGTTGAAGAAAAACAGCCCGGGGCATTCAGGGGCGGGCTTAGGGTTAACGGGGCCCCTAATTTTCTACATGAAGATTTTTTCCCGCTGAATCTCAATCAACGTTTAGGTACCAATATAGGAGCCAGCTCCTATAACATTTAGTTATGTGAGTTGGCTCTTGGTATTCATTTAAATTGCTGAGTGCTTAACTGGACGTGTTTGGCCATTCGGTACTACACAAGCGGTGCAGAGGCCAACACAAGATGGTGTCTGATGTCAAAGACCAACCTACGTTGATGCACAATACTTAAGGTACCACCGTAGAAATGATATCTTATAACTTACCTTACAGAATGCTGACCTGTTTGTTGCGCTAAGGTGTTGGGAAGCTGTGGATTTTACTTGATAGGACTTGAGAGGCAGTTCAAGCTCGGACCAAAACCGTCACGACACTTTTTTACCCAATAGCAAAGTTATAACATTCGAAGTCTTACAATAATAACTACCTACATTCGCTAAAGATTGGAGCGTAGGTACCAGTGTATGCGGGCTTTAAAGATATATGGTAAATTCAGCAGTGGTTGTTTGATACCATGCCTATGATAAAACTACGTACTTCCGCTTACCATTTCACTGATCCAGCCCCTGAGCCCCCCAGCCCAACACCGAGTCCACCCCTGACCCAGTCAAGTGGTACAGTCCACAAACGGACGTCCGCCAATTCGTTACGTCACTACCGCCCTAGGGAGGCAACTTTTTTGCTAACTACACTTTCGGACACTTTAGGGTAGGATCAGCAAAAAATTACGAGTGAGAAATCTTTTTATTTTTTGCCTGATTTTGACTAATGTTTTGATGTAGAGCTTTGGCTACTCCTGAGATTAAGCTGCCTATTTATTCAGGGGCTTTCCTAAAGCTACCGAAAAACATGGACTTCTAACAGCAGAGTTTTTCATTAATTTTGTTATTATGGTTTAAGCGTATGTTGTCGGTTGAGGAGGAACTAACTAGGCCGGTCACGTCTGCCGCATGCAAGGCGAGGCATGGGCAAAAATAGTCACCGATTGGGTGCCCCAAAACGTAAAGAGGCCTCGCGGCAGACCTAGAAGGCGATAGCGGGATGAGCTAGACACCTACCTAGAAAACTGGTCTACCCCATAACATAGCTCTGGACCGTACAGAGTGGAGAAGTGGCGGTGAGGCCTTTGACAAAAAGTTAGGACACGGTTTGTCTCAATTGACTTAAGTATAAAATAGCTTACTAAATACGTCGGAAACATTATTCAAATTCAACATTTTTAGAGACTGGTAAAGAACGTTTGCTAACCAGTGTGTTACCCCCCGCGGTTTGAAGACGTCGTCAACCTACAACTGTGGACAGAGATAATCAAATCACAAACATAATAAAATCAAAGACAAACAAGTCGTTTGTATTCTTATTTACTGCTTTGCCCTTAAACCTTGCCCTGAGAATTGTTAAACAAGTTTATTTTATACGTGTAACTAGCGAAAAAAAGATTTAAAAAAATTTGACAGGTGATCCGGCTCACAGCAGCTATGGGATCTTAGTGAAGTTTCTACATGTTCGTCACTGTATAGGTATTGTTACTAATTCAGCAAGTACCTATTTATCGTGAATGTATAAAATAATAAAATAAAAAAACTAAAAACCCGACTGCGTTTCTGTGGAATCGCACCAGTAAGTACTGCCTTAACCTATCTGATTCTACCCACCTCTTTTTCATTACAATATCATTGATTTTACATTTTAGACGGTTCATTTTTACGACTGACTGGCACGTTAAGTAGTTGGACCCGGTTGACATCGCCAGATGTGAGTCGTAGAGCTTCGAGCGGCTTGATAACAACTGACAACAATAGTTATCACTAACCGTACATCCCTTGGATAATCCGCACTGAGCCCGCGTGTTGGAGTTTGGCTCTTGTTACTTTCCTCATAATTGAGGTGACGCGTAATGTGTCCAGCAGTGGGACTTGTATAGGCTGTCGTTGGTCGTTGTACGGATCCCTAAAAATAGGTGTCTAAAATGATGAAATCTTTAAAATGTAGTAGCTCCGTTTGAATAATTAAGTTAGATATTTAAAACCGTTTGAGATATCGAATCAAATTGAGAATACATTTAATTTAAACGATGATTTTTATCATACTATTATTAATTTGCATGCACTCATATCTTAACTCAAAACTCGTCACTGTGGTATGTGAATACATAATAAAGGCGTTATACAATAAAAAGATATATTTGACATACCAAATCACATGGAAAACCTCAAATCAGCATAGTGATGGTTATTCACTAATAAAATCGTTTGACTTTGCTCATTTCATTTATATTCAAATGTGCTCACTTAATTCTGTGTTTGCTAACGGCATTGTAGGTTTGATTACCGGGCTAAGCAAGTTTTGTTTTAAATTTGGATACATGTGTTGAGTTTGAGGTTTTAGAGTTTATTGCGTGTTTGATCATTTCGCTTGGGAAAACGTGTTTTCTGAATGATACCTACGTTCTGAATGGTATGTCAGGTAAGTCCAACTTTCACAACTTCCAGGAGGAGATCTCTCATCGAATCCAGCTCGGATGGGCAGCGTTCCGGAAGCTCCGGCATATATTCGCGTCCGAAATACCCCATTGTCTCAAGACAAAAGCCTTTGACCAGTGTGTATTGCCATTAATTTGGGAGTGAGACGTAGTCGTATTCTATGGGTCTCATGAGAAGCCTCAAAGCCACCCAGCGAGCAATGGAGAGAGCGACGCTTGGTGTTTCCCTGCTCGATCGAATCATAAATGATGAGATCCGCAGGAGAACTAAGACAACCGACATCGCTCGAGGGATTGAAGTGGCAGTGGGATACATAGCGCTGAGAACCGATGGCCGTTGGGGCGGAAGGTTCTTGAATGGCGACCGCGTTCCGTGGACAGGGCCCCCACAAGGTGGACTGACGATCTGGTGGAGGTCGCGGAAAGCCGCTGGATGCGGATAGCGCAGGACCAATCGTTGTGGAGATCCTTGGGAGAGGCCTATGCCCAGCAGTGGGCGTCGTTCGGCTTGTCAGTACTGGTGCGAGGTCTAAAATTGTCCCCTGGCGATACGTACCTATAACTTGACCATGTGTACCTACGAGATAGTATGATTATTTACTAGAGCGTAAACGAGACAGATACATGTCGCGCAGGGTCATCTCAAACTGTCAATGCTTTGCTCAGGTGTTCGAAGTTCTGATTTCAGGTGCCACTTTTTTAGCACAAGTAACCTACCTACGTCTTTTTTATTGTCTTATCATTGGTCGTGAGCGTTTGTTATGTTGAGTTTGAAAACGCGCTATGGTGCCGTGGCAACACAGTGATATGTACTATATTTTCTAATTTTATTTTCCGAATAAAGGGCCAATCCACTCTGCTCGCAATCATCACGAATGTGTTCTCGTAGGCTAACAATACGACTTGATCCGGCCTGAAAATATATCAAACCAATATGTGAAAATTGAAAGCTAGGCAAAACACATTTTCTGCTAACCAAAAACATCGGTTGAAAGGAATCTTAGGTCTTCATTATCATTGTGAAGTTTAGTCATAAGACGTCGATTGACTATTTTGACAGGTTTCATAACACATTTGGTATATGAAGTAGAGTTACAGGAGATCAGAAAAACATATTTTTTAGAGTTCTGGTACGTATTGGGTAAAAATATCAAATCCAATCTACAATATTTAAATAATTAATTAAAAAAATGTTACTTGGCTTACTTCTCTTCTCTCAAACGACCATAATCTCAAAGAAACTGCATTTTGAAGATAACTCACCACGACCAAAGTGAGTTTTGTCGCCAACCGGAATAGCATAGCAGTTCACCATTGGAGGAGACAGAAATTCTGCTGGTCGTGCAAGATAGAAAAGAAAGAGAGAACAAAGCTATTGCCTTAATACACAGGGTTCTTATACAGGGTGATTTTGCAAGAGTTAGTTGTTATTTGAAAAAAAAAAGAGTTCCTGGGGAGCTTATGTTATTTTTTAAGAACGACTCTGAATAAGTAACTTTATCGTAGAAAACTAATCTCTTTTTACGGTAATGATTCCTATCCCTATTTATTTCACCTGTGTCGGATGTTACCTTACCTTATAAGTTTAGATATAACATAATTCTCAAACAAAGTTGCATTTAAAATGCAAAATGAAGCAATGATGTCCTAGCTTGACCATTAAAAGTTGCTAAGATGCCGACATATTTACAACGTATAATGATCATAATTCTTGACATCTTATCATTATTGCATCTATTTGCATTAGCGGGTACTGATTTGATGTAATTAATAAAAGATAAGGATATCCTTTCTCCTTGCTGTAGGGATTTCAAGGAATCGATGTTGGTGAATCGATAAAATTACAATTTGAGCGGGAGATTATAATAGAAGGTGCTACATCATCAACAACAATGATATTTAAAAGAGGCATAGATACGTTATGTCAGTACTGACGCGAAGTCTAAAATTGTCTCTTGACCCTGTGTGTACAATATAGCATGATTATTTACTAGATCGTAAACGAGACAGATACGTCATGTTGCGCAGTGTTGTCTTAAACTGTCAATGCTTTGCTCAGGTGTTCGAAAGACCTGATGTCGTGTGCCATTATTTTAGCACAAGTAACCTATCTACGTATGTTATAATATCATTGATCAACAACATTTCGTGGCTTATCGCGACACTCAGCACACGGGCTACACGCCACAGCCATTAAACGTTACCACCGGGATAGTTCCTGTAGTTTTCACATATCTTATAAATGTGGATAGGGTCGAAGGCCCACCTATCGCTACCGATAGGAGTTCATCGTCACGGAGATAGCGGCCCTGCACCTCTGACGATGAAGACTGGTTGTCATAATAATATTGCAAAGAACCGCCATGGACTCCAATAGCTTGGTTTCTGAGATGTTTCTTTACCAGGACATTTAAATTGTGGAATGAGCTCCCATCCGAAGTTTTATCGATAAGTCAACGCGTGAGTGTTGCTCCTGGTGTTACACGTGTTTATAGACTGTGGTAGCTTTTAACCACCAGGTGGTCCGCATATTTGCTGCTACTGCCGTTGTACATTTTTTATCGATATCAAATGGTGAGTACAGCCATATGCTTACGTAAAAATGCAAGGTAGTTAATGAAATTAACATATATGTTGATAATTGTTATTTCTTATGCATCAGCGGACACACAGATGGAAAGTATTACTTTTATTCATTACCTCGTAGAAGTTCTGAGTACATGGAAAATAGTTTTCTTAGGATTGGTGAGCATAAATAGTTTTAATAAGATACTAATTAATACTAATGAGTGCCTGTTTGGATTCAAATACATATTATAAGGACCACTTACGGAAAACTACCACCTAAGTGTCAGTTAAAGGGCCACGGCAATGATATTACAGTAAAAAAGACGTAGATAGGTTATGTCAGTAATGACGCAAAGTCAAAAATTGTCCCCGGGGTACGACGCAATTAATCTGACCGTGTATAACGTGTTAACAAGACAGTACGATTATTTACTAGAGCGTAAACGAGACAGATACATTTTGTGCAGTGGATAATACATTGTGATAATGCATTGGGAAAAAAAATAATCCTATTAAAAAAACAACACAAATTAATAACGTCAAATAGTTCTGATTGATATTTACTAAGTATTTCTTCTCAATGCACCAAATTGATTGTTTTATCTAGGCTTTAGAAAAGTTTGAAAATTCCTTTGGAAGACAAATTGAATTTATTCCTTTCAGTTTTTCCTTTGTATGACGTATATTTTTAATGCCTTTGACTCTAATAGCTCCTTTTTAGTATAGACTCCACTTTGTCGACTTTCCAGCGGTCCGAACTAAGCGGTTTGGTGCTTCCTTTCTGGTCCGCACCGCTAGGGAGTGGAACGCCCTCCCTGCGTCTGTGTTTCCGGATACATACAACCTTGGTGTCTTCAAGGCAAGAGTGAATAGGCATTTTCTGGGTAAGCGTGTTCCACCTTCGGCCTCGTCATCGCTTACCATCAGGTGAGTCTGAGGCAAAACGTAAAAAAAAGACTAAAATAAGCTAAAAGCTCACCCATAACAATCATTTTTATCTCAACAATAATATATATTAAGCCCACTAAAGTATTTGAATAAGATTTCAATGAATAAAGCCCTCTTGAAGTTTGCAATTTCGTTCTACTCGAACTAATTGGGTTTCAGGTATATGTCAATATTTTAGAAATATTTCTTCTCCTTCAATTCAAAATATACTTAAATAAGAGAATCAGCTTAGGTAAGTAGTAGGTTCTTTGTAATGGTAAAATACTAATTGAAGGTGAAAATATTATTTTCCATATTATTCTAGAATTCATAATTCTAAGAATATTTCAAACTAGCTACAATCCCCAGTTTCGCATGCCTTTCTTTGATTAAAAAAAAACACATTGTACAGTCAACGGCAACTCAGGTTATCTACTCATTTCCGCTTTTCATCTTGCTCTTGTGATATGTAATTGATTTGTAATATCGCAGGGAGGACTGACCGGAAATGGGTAGCGAAATGTGCTGTTTACCGTACTTTCTTGAATAGAACATAAATACATGTATTATCTATATGACGGTCCAGCTCATCCAGTCACCCAGAGTCTCCCAGAGACAAGCTTTATACAAAGAAAATTACATTTAGACAAAGCAATCGTTTTCTTTTTTCAGTAGAAGTGTCTAACTTGGCGCCAAGTCCTTTAGCTGACTATAGTAGTCCTGTGAAGGTAAGGTTGCCTTATCATTCCTAAAAATAAAAAAAAGACGGTGGCAAACGAAGAAAACCGTTTTTTTTAAACCTTAATATTTTAAACCCTTAACAACAGCACTTAATTAAGCAAACCCAACAAGAACAAAAACATTAATAACAGAACATTTTTTTTCTAACACCCTAAGTATTGTAAACATTAACCAGCCAATTTGGCAAGCGTTGTGAACAAGCCAATAACTAATTAAGCGTTAGTAACACTATGACAACATTTAGGCTTATAACTTTATTATAGTTTTGTAGGTGATAGAATATTGGCACGAACATCCACTTCAATACACTCGATAGCCATTTTAACTGGAAAAATAAATCATGCATGTTGCAGGATCGTATACCCGCAAAATTCAAAATGTATTATTTCTACACAGATAGGCGAAATTCAAATACGTAACTTTTTAAAACCGAACTTTTTTAAAAGCTTCGTAAAGAGGACGTACACCTACTGAATTGGATGAAATACTTTTACAATTAAATAAGTACTCGTTTAATAACGAACTTGGAGACTTACTTAATTAAATAACACCTAAATTCATCAGACGCGAAGAACATTGAAACTAAAATCCATTTAGCCAGAACACTTAATTATGCAATTTCAAATTCCATATTAATCTCATCTGCAATAGCGTAGTCTCGAACATTCTCATTTCAAAAGCTAAGGACCAGTCTAATGCGTTTCGTTCGTTCAAAAAGCGTTTCTGTCTAAGAGAAAGAATAAGAAAACTCCATTTATCTCTTATCGGCGACAACAGGGGCTTAAGATCAGTTTTAAGTGTAAAAACGCAATGCGACGTACGCTCTTTCGCCTACAACGGCCGAACCATGCGCAAAAGGCATTCGTGTAGACGCGCCCGTACGGGAAGGCTGCGTCGGTCGTGACGCGATCGCGTGTACTCGACCTTACGAGTGTTCGAAATTCGAATTTTCGAATTTCTTCTCGCGTTTAAAATATTCGGATACGTTTCGGATTTTGGAATATCTGACGATTGGTTTTTTGTGTTTTTAATCTGTGGATGAATTGGATTGATTTTGTGCGTGTGCGGTGAATTTTTACATTAATTTGGAATTGTGAGATTACTGAAAATTGTGGATAAGGTGGGTTTTTAGATTTTTCAGTGTTGTGTCGTGTTGTGTTTTGACGGAGTTTATGGAATACAGAAGCGGATTAGAAGGTATTTTTGATATTTTAATTATTTTAAATGTTTTTTTTAAATACAGTAAAATATAAAAAAAATACCTACCTACATACAAAAATATTGTCGCTGACATACCTAATTAAAATTATTAATAGCTATTTAATTAAGCAAGTAAGTGCTAAAGTATGTACTTTTACGTCATCATGTTGTTTTTGGTGAGTCCTTTCGGTCAAAATAAAACGTGATGAGTAATTAGGAAAGCCCAAAAAGGTTTGTTTATTGGAAATAAACGGAATCACTAATCGCATCGCATCAAAAAAGGTGGGTTAACATATTTTTATGAATTCGATTAATAATAATTAGGACGTTTAGCGAATTTTCTAGGAGAAACAAAAAAAATTTGTAAAATTAGAAACGATAGTCTTCTTATGCCAATGAATACGGATTTTTCCCAACATAAATCATTTCATTAAACATACAAAAATAAAATAACGGAATATCATTGGCTGACTTAACGCCCCAAGGTGTTTTCTGTCAGTCCATTGTCAGAAATCTTGTAGACAGTGTCTTCCGTTGAATTCTAATAGAATAACGTTTAACATAGGCTCAATACATGGCATTAGCGTACTATCAGGCCTTAGTAGGAGAGTTAAAAAAGCAGGGGCCTCATTACGATACTTAGACAACTCAGTTTTAGCTCAGCTTACGTCTTTCATTCATTGAAATTTGACTAAAACGTGCAAAATAAGTTTCTACAGCAATGAAGAAAAATTAAGGGTTTTTTGACACTATTTATAAAAACACAACTTGTGACGGTAAATATGGAGGTCAAAAGCTGAGCTTGTAACAAAAACTGTCAGGTTATAAGAGATTGTAATAGGGCCTCAGGCGTACAAAGGCCTTCCTTGGTCACACATCAAACATTATTAAGATCAGGGGTGTTTTTCACAATACACACTTCACTTCACGCCTCACTTCACTTTGGCCTACTGTAAGACTCAATGCAAATATTAAATATCATTACACATAGCGCTATCTATCCTCAAATTATACCATGATATTATTAGACAACGGATAAAAATACCCAAATACTTTTTTTGAAAATAAATACATAAAATCCATAGGAAACAGACCAAAACAAGAGAAACGAACAAATGTAGGAATGTACTGTGGATCGGAAACGAGCCTGCGATCGCTGGTGTAGTGGACAACTTCTTGATGATGACCTTAGGAGTAATGGTTCAGAAGAGCAATATTACTACAGTGGTCTCGGGTTCGATTCCCGCACAGTACAGACATTTGTGTGCTTGTACATGTCTGGGTGTTTCCTATGTTTTTAAGAATGAGCTACAATATTGTAAAGTTTCATTAACATCTATTCAGTAGTTTTTACGTGAAAGAGCAACACGGCACATCCACACATACAAATTTTTGGCATTTATAATATAAGTAGGATTGATGTAGAGATCGTCTGAGCTGACATGACGCGCCCCTCCACTGCATCTACGCATACAAGCAAGCACTCTTGTTTGCGCAGATGCGGTGGAGGGGCGCGTCATTTAAGCTAAGACGAAATCTACTCATATTTCCAACATGTTTTTGATTTTGTATCAAATAAACAGTACACAAACATAATGTGACTCTACCACCACCAGTGTCGGACTGTTGTTTCTGTACTGGGAGTAAGAAATTCAGTAGTAACTTTTCTCAACTATGTTTTTAACAAAATGAGATACATTAAAATTGAAGTGAAAATAAGACTATGTCATTCAGTAGTCAATAAGTAGTTTTAGGAACTAGATGTTTTGACGACTGGGAAACGGCCGTGTGGTTGACTGGTAGAGAATACCTCTGGGAATTCCGCCTTTGTTACTCTGCTTTATGTCAAAATAAAATAAAGGTAGAGGCTGAATAATGTTTTCTAATATTTATACATCGAAATAAAACAACTTTACGGATTCTACTCGCGGTCTTATATTTTCTAACCCGAAGTTTCGACTACTTCACAGCAGCAGTGATCACGGGATGACAAAAAAATAGAAAATGTAAGAAAATTTAAGACCGCGAGTAGAATCCGTAAAGGTAGAGATTGTCTAAGCTGAAATGACGCGCCCCTCCACCGCATCTACTCGTACAGAGTGCTCGGTTGTATGCACAGATGCAGTGGGGAGTCGCGTCATTTCAGCTTAGACGATCTCTAACATTGCACATTTTGACTGTGCCTTATACCCAGATTTCCATAACACAAAAATGCTTGTAGCTGTTACATAAAGCACCGATTCTAGTTAAAATCAGCCAGTAAAGATTATAATCTAAGTTCTATAACCAAAACAAGGTCAACCGCCGACCCGAAACACCCTAAAACTTAAAGATTCTCACCTACCCGCCACAAATATTTTCACATCGGCGAACTAGGCCGCCGTCACAGTATAATCTTACAGTAAGCTATCTACATACAAACGTGCCACTCTCGGTTTGAATGGATGCGTGCGCGTCGCGCGCCGTGTCGCGATATCACGCACACGCTAGCATAAAATAGGGAGGCATAGGGAGGCGGCAGTACGGACGGGCTGTGCCGCGTGTCTGTGTGCACGCTAGGCTAATAACTCGGCGGGCGGCCTTAGATAGGCTACTGTATGGTTTATACTGTGCGCCGTCGCCGCATGCGAACTAAAGTTGGAATGCTTAAGTATATTATTTTGGACTTTCCACCTGCCGAATTTCAAATATGTAACTTTAAGTTGCTTAGTTTTATCATTAAACCTTCAGAAGGTAGTAATAATATAACATACGCTCAGGACTATATCCCAGAGGATAGTCAGAGGAACTACGATTTTTTACTTCATGGAGAACGGAACATTCGGAAGTCCACACTTCGCCGGACGAATGAACCCAACGTGGTGAGGAAGGAGGCCACTGCCGTTTCATAAACGGCCTACATGCGCCCCACAGCTGGGCACAGGCCTCACCTCAACTATGAGGTGGAACAAGCTATACTCGAACCCGCGGGCTCACTGTGGATTGTTGGAGGGGTGTAAGGTTAGTGAGCAACCCTTATGTGAGATGTTATCAAGCCGCCCTAAGGCCTCTGACTAGGCTTAATGACTGACATCTAGCGACGTCAACCAGGACCAAATGCTTAACGTGCCTTCCGAAACATGCCCGAAAAAACGTCAGGGTGGTCATCCATCCCATTTCCGACCCGGCGTGTGTTGCTTTACAACAGCGATCGTCGCCGATTACTGTCACAACTGCGCACGGGCACTAACACAAACACATGTTATAATAATTTTGGAAACAAATTATCCAGCACCAGCCTTATATTTCTCCATCAAAGTTAAAAACCGTCTTGTCAAGTGCTCTTTCGCGCCTTCCCTAAAGATCCAGCACTCTAGTACATTCGCATGCAAAAGTTTTTAAATACTCTCACCACTGAATAGGCTTGCTGGGAAGTACTCCTTTTTAAGCTAGGAACTTCACCTGCTTGCGATTGTGGGGGAAACTGTGACTTGAGCTGGCTTTACAACTGTGGACATTTGTGGAAATTCACTTTTTATGATGTTTTTAGGTTATGCAAGTGCTTATTTTTAGGGTTTTGTGCATTAAAGGAAGAAACAGTACCCTTATAGGATCGCTTTGTTGTCCTCTTTGGACGTTAAACGTTCCCAAAAACGAACGTTTAACGTCCCAATGCTGAGCATACCTTGACTCTTGAGCTGGGTTGCTCGAGCTAATAATACTCCAAAACGCGGGCTACGAGTTTGCTCGACCAAACTTGGAAGGAAACGCGCATTTGTATGGCATCCTCTTCACGGACCCGGGTTTTTGGGTAGACTTCGGTAACCGTTTTTTTCTATGGAAATCCGCGTTTATTTCCTCGCCAAACTCGTAATTGGCACTCATCTATATTCGGCTTATATACGTCCTACTGCTGGGCACAGGCCTCACCTAAACTATGAGGTGGAACGAGCCATACTCTAACACGCGGGCTCAGTGCGGATTGTTGGAGGGGGTGTAACGTTAGTGATAAGCTTTGCTGTCAGATGTTTCAAAGCTGCTGAATAGGCATATGACTGACATCATCACCATATGCTTTACCGTGCCTTCCGAAGTACGCGGCTGCCCGAAAAACACACTAAGGTGCACCGGAGCTATTGTAACCACGGGGAACTGCAACTAAGTCATCTCCATAATAATTTATACATGACTTTTCGTGAAAAGTGAAATCTATGACCAGTTCAAGTTCACCGATGTCACATTTCACGAAAGTCGTATAAAAACAATTTTGCAGATAAGTTGCAGTTGCCCCGTGGTGACAATAGCCCCGGTGCACCTTAGTGTGTTTTTCGGGCATCCGTCCACCCTACTATAAATTTCAAGAAAATAATGTATATTTTTCAAGTTAATGATTCTACTGCCTTTAAACATAAACAGTATGAGTTCAGTTTATTTTAAATAGAAGGTAAACTAGTGTCTATCATTGATAATGAACCCATCGCGATAGCTCACACGCGATGCCAGCCGACTTCATTACGTAGGATTACAACTATTTAGACGAAATACATTCAAACTTGTTCTTGTTGGATTCAACTGTTTTTACGATATTTAAATGTGTCCAAACATATTTTATATTTTGACAGATGCTTGTGTAACTTTCGCTGGCTTTGCGATTAGAAATTAACTAAATTAACTAGCTTACGGGTTTTTAATTGACTGTCAAATTACACACGCGGATGACATTTTTTTTATTGCATATAAACGCAGAAACTTACACACAAGTTCATCATTTAAATCAATGCATAGTTTTATTTAAGCTGCCCTATAGTTTACTCTCTACCCATGGTAGAGAGAAAATAGAAGACATACCTATATAAAATCATAGTGCTTTAATACAATGAAATATCTGACGAAATTCGTTTGTATCATAATTATAGATAATACACGTATTCAAACATAATACATTTCAGATGTGAAAGGAAAGTACATTAAAATTGACCATACATGGATAGAACACGAGTATAATATGGATTGACATGGCACAGAAAACACAGAGGTAAGGTTATAAACAATTTTAATAAAAAGAGGCAGATAATTATGTTACGTCTTGCGCTAAAAAAGTGGCATCCGAAATCATAACTTTCGAACACCTAAGCAAAGCATTGACAGTTTGTGATGACAATTTTCGACTTCGCATCAGTACTGACACAATCTATCTGCCTCTTTTTTATTATAATATCATGGGTTATAAAGGAGATGTTCAAAAGGTTGCCAGAAAAGGATAGATTTTTCCAACTAAAGCGTGAAATAGTGTGTTTCATCTTACCCCGTTTCCTTCTTTTCTTCCACGTTCATCTACATCACTTCACGTTAGTTAGAAAGCTCTTAAGCAAGCACTAAGAGGCTTTGTTGCCTTGTAACCTCTATAGCTGTTCAACCACAGCGGAAGACATCCTAAGCACAGTATAAACAGTAGGTTATCTATGGCCGCCCGCCGAGTTATTAGCCTAGCGTGCACACAGACACGCGGCACAGCCAGTCCGTACTGCCGCCACCTTATTCCCCCCTATTTTATGCTAGCGTGCCGACACGGCGCGCGACTCACACGCACACATTCTAACCAAGAGCGGCATGTTTGTATGTAGATATTTTACTGTTCTCTGTGTACTGTGTCCTAAGTGATGGTCGTTTTAGGGCGGCGCGTGAAACGAGAGCAATGCGCAATGTGCTGGCAAAGACTCGTTTTGTGGGGTTACTTACACGCAATGAGCTCGAGTTTATGATACAGAATGATTCTCAATGAAACCTAATGCCTAAGAAACGAAAATAAATGAATTAAACAGTGATATTGTAGATGTGCCCCCTTATTCATTACCCCCTTATTCATAAAAACTTAAACAACTCTTCAACAACACGTTCAATTTTGAATCGCTTTGTTACTTTCATTCTTGTTGCTGCCGCCATTTGCGAGTAAGTGACGTAACATGTCAATTGTTTAAACTATGCTTTACCGTTGCGTTCGTTTTTATGAATAAGGGGGTAAAACTTTAGCAGCGCTTCAACAACACGTTATCTTTTGTATCGCTTTGTCTCTTCCATTCTTGTTGCTGCCGCCATTTGTGAGTAAGTGACATGACACGTCAATTGCTTAAACTATGCTTGAGAGTTGCGTTCGTTTTCATGAATAAGCACCTCTAGCGTCGCAAATAGATACTAGCCCCTGGTAACTATTTGCGACGCTAGAGGCGCTAGTGGATTGTAAGGTCTAGTGTGGTTTCCGAAATACAACTGACCACTTCTGTGTCACCATAAATTACTTCAATAATATCTGAGCATGGCACGCGACATATCTGCCACGGGTGTATAGAAATTAGTCACTAGTGACTAGGATCTGAGGCCCTATTGCAATCTTTTATAACCTGACAGTTTTAGTCACAAGCTCAGCTTTTGAGCTGCATATTGACCGTCACAAGTCGTGTTTTGTGTGGTAAACAGTGTCAAATAAAAACTTAACTTTTTCTTCATTGCTGTAGTAACTTATTTTGTATGTTTGAGTCAAATTGCAATGAATGGAAAGACGTAAACTGAGCTAAAAGTGAGCTATAAAAATATCGTACCGAGGCCCCTGTTCAGATATTAATGGAAACTTGGGTGTATAACTCATTGGCTGTGAAACTAGTCACAAGTATTTGATCTGTTTCAATATATCTGATGGTGACTGTGCATGCTCAAGCTAAGAACCTACGCTGTTTCCGAATTTGTTTCCTCCATGTCTTCTTTGACTGCTTTTTACTTTTAATAACAGAAAACTCACTACTTTCGTCATTTTTGGACATGCGATGTTATAATACACATATTCAGTACTTACATTTCACTGTCCAATATTAGCAGCTGTAAAAAAGAAATTCGTAGTCAATTCTTTTCGATCTATTTCGGTCTATTATTATCGAAGGTAGTTTGAAGAATTGCTTTAATGATTCACATTTAATTTACGCTAACTTAGTCGTCTTAATTGACAGCTTTTTTTTCGTATTTGTTTCCCCCAAACTTTTTTCTATCCACTAGCGAGACCAAGGCATCAATAGTTACACAGCCAGTGTTCTGAGCCTCTCGAACCCGACAGGTGATAAACGAGCGGCTTTTGCATAATAAAAGGATGAATAAATTTAAATAATGCCGCGAAATGGAATAGATAAAATGAAATATTTTAATAACAACGCAAATCCGTTTGACTCCGAGCTCTCGCAAATTAAGGATTGTATAAAAAAATATTTTAAAGTATTTTAAATTGGGGAGCTCTTGTTAAAATACAAAAAAGGTCGGCTTACTTTTTTTTAACGTGGAAAATGTCTAATCCTTTTGTCACGTGTTTTAAGCTGGGTGAAGGGTTGAAGCAGTGAAAATGAGGACATCGTTTGGATTTCAGCAGAAATTCGGATAATATTCCAGTTTCCCTTTGACTGCGAAACTGAATGTCGTCTAATGAAATTTTCCGTGGATTAATTTGAAAAGGACGGTACTACCTGATAGTTGTCTGAATCGCCAGAAAGTGTTATTTTGCGATTGAAAATATTAGTATTTTTAATGATAATTTAAAACCATTTACAAATTAAACAAGGATTTTAATTTTTGCTCTCATTTATTTCTGCTTACTATTTTTTATCAATTTATTTTAACCATTACAAAATGTTATTGATTTTAAAGTCTTTTCTCGGCCTGTATTTTTGACGAATAAATGATTTGTTTAGACTATTTTTATTTTAGTATTAGGGATAATGCATTACCTTCTAACTAAAGATAGCAAAGCCAGAAAATCACATACAAAACATTAAAATCAAATCAAATCATTGATTTGATTTGAATGTTTTTTTCTGAGTTTCCCATCTTTAAATTATTTGTTTGTTTAATTGCTGGTTATCCACCAGATATTGTTTCTTAGCAATAATACCTGATTTGCACGTTAACACATAATATGTACATTAAATTTGTGTGCTACAAAGTGTTTCACAAAACCTAAGCTTTTGTTTTCTGTTTTTTGTGTATTTTGGTGTCTTCCATGGTGGCTTCTACAGTAGTTACACTGCTTATCCTTCAGATTAAAGTATATTTATTCCACGATTTGATCTCTAAGAACACCCACTACTAAGTAGGTAAATAATCTTTCTGATATTATAAAAAGATAATCCCGTTATGAAATAATGTAGATATCCCACGTTCAGAAGGGATCTAATCTAAATCTATTGTTAGATTTATTAGAATTGTATGTGCTTTTTTTATCCTATGACATTCTTCGTTATTTTACTCGTGCATCTAGTAACTTGATTCAACATAATCGTATCGTAAGTTAACATCAGATTATAATAAAGTGAAATAATATTGAAAGCATAATTATTGAAACTAGACTTTAAATGTTACATTTGACTCTAGATATTACAGCAACCTAATTTGAATTCACAGACGCACAACAATTTGAGTAGCTCTTACAGGTATACTTGTCACTTTCAGTTCCAAAGATAATTTGCGGGACGGAAACTGCAAATTCGCAGGTGTGCTCAACCTTGTTTCACGGCTGTCGATTTGGAGGTAAACTGAGATAACTAAAAACGCTGATTTCATGAACGTCAATGAACGCCAAGCACGCGCTTACGCTCATTCTGTCCCGTAAAATATCAATAGAACTGAAAGGGACAGCTAAACTTCTGTGTGATGCTCAAAATCGATTGACCGATTAAACACGAATTGTGCTTAACGGGGATGACAATCGCGACCTCTGGTGATAGGTAACTTTTTAAGCATTACATTACTTCATCTAGCTATCACGGTTCGTGAGATACAGCCTGGTGACAGACAGACAGACAGCGGAGGCTTCGCTGTGCCCTGCCAGGGTTACATATCTTGGGATGTTAAAATGTGAATAACATCTCTTTTTACCACATGTCCGCAATAAATCTTTGAATCTTTAGCAATATGGTCCCGTTTTTGCCTTTATAGGGAACCCTATATACGGAAACGCTGAGCGAGGTGTTGAATATACCACAACTCGTAACCACTGCACCACCCTGGTCGTCATTATCTCCATCTAGCACAAACAGGGTCTAACACACTGAGGTGCCCGTGGCGCAGTTGTGACAGTGATCGGCGACGATTGCTGTTATATGGTTTCTCCATTACTATTGTACATTAATACCAAATTTGAACTGATTCAGTGCGATAGTTTCCAAACAAGAGTGAATTAGGTGATTGCAGTTGAGAAATTTCAAAAGAAACTTGAAAAAATCATAACTTCTAAAGTATTGATTTTCGCGGAACTAATGTGTTTTTTTAAACGATTTGTTATGATGTCCTCTACCTAAAAAAATTTTTGGACGAACGTCGCTGGGCCACCCTGTATTACTTTGGTTTTGTTTAACACATAATTTGTGAAAATTTTAGCTTCCTACATCACGGTTTGTGATATACAGCCTCTTGACGGGCAGACAGCGTAGGTTTAGTAATAGGGTCCCGTTTTTGCCTTCACACGGAACCTTAAATATGAAAACGAGGAGCGAGGTGTTGAATATACCACAACTGGTAACCACTGCACCACCGGGTCGTCATTATCTCCATCTAGCACAAACAGCTGTAAGGCGCGAGCTCTGGGCAGTTTGTGCGAACACTTAGCAGGCGGTTGTTTGTATAATTGCTGCTTAGCACGCGAACGATGTAGGGAATGGAAGCGGTATTGGAGCTTTTTTTTGTCTGAAAATTGGGGGGAAAACTGCTAAGGTTTTGCGGCTTTGATTGCACAGTAAAAAGGAAATAGTCACTTTATTGCTGTTACTAGGTAAATCTCCTTTCATGACGTCGCTAGATGTCAGTCGTTAAGCTTAGTCAGAGGTTTTAGGATGGCTTGATAACATAACATAGGCATAGAAGGTAATCACGTTTGTTGTATGAGAGCCCCTTTTATTATATTACTTTGTTTTTGTTCAACACATAATTTGTGAAAATTTCACCTTCCTGAATAAAGGTTTGTGAGAAATATCCTAGTGACAGACAGACAGACAGACAGTGTAATAGGGCTCCGTTTTTACCTTTATACGGAACCTTAAATATGGAAACGATGAGGAAGGTGTTGAATATACCACAACTCGTAACCACTGCACCACCCGGGTCTTTATTATCTCCATCTAGCACAAACAGCTGTAAGGCGCGAGCTCTGGGCAGTTTGTGAGAACACTTAGCAGGCGGTTGTTTGTATACTCTCTGTTGAGCCTTGCGGTTGACTGGTAGACAATGTCTCTTGGCATTAAGCCCGCCATTTGTACTTTTTTTTTGTAAATTTGTGCAATAAAGAATAAATAAAGAAAAAGTCACTTTTTTGCCGTAAAGAGTCCATACTTCTATACTTTTTAAAAGCTTTGATTTTCATTTGTTTTTTTTCCTTAAAGATGTTTCTTCAAATTAAGCACTTAAAAGTATTGAGCTTCCTAGATCACGGTTTGTGAGAAATAGCCTAGTGACAGACAGACAGACAGACAGCGTATGCTTAGTAATAGGTCCTCGTATTCAGGTACAGAACTATAAATACGGAAACGATGATCGAGACGTTGAATATACCACAACTCGTAACCACTGCCCCACCCGGGTCGTCATTATCTCCGTCTAGCACAAACAGCTGTAAGGCGCGAGCTCTGGGCAGTTTGTGAGAACACTTAGCAGGCGGTTGTTTGTATAATTGCTGCTTAGCACGCGAACGATGTAGGGAATGGAAGCGGTAGTGGAGTTTTCTTTTATCTGAAAATTGGGGAAAAACAGATTAGGTTCTGTAGTTTTGATTGCATGAAAAAAAGGAAATAGTTACTTTATTGCTGTAATTGAGTAAATCCTCTTTCATGACGTCGCTAGATGTCAGTCGTTAAGCCTAGTCGGAGGTTTTAGGGTGGTTTGATAACGTAGGTATAATAGGAAATCACGTTTTTTGTATGAGAGCCCCATTTTTTATATTACTTTGGTTTTATTTAACACATAATTTGTGAAAATTTCAGCTTCCTAGATCATGGTTTGTGAGAAACAGCCTGGTGACGAATAGACAGCGTAGGCTTAGTAATAGGGTCCCTTTACCTTTTAGGTACAGAACCCTAAATACGGAAACGATGAGCGAGGTGTTGAATATACCACAACTCGTAACCACTGCTCCACGCGGGTCGTCATTATCTCCATCTAGCACAAACAGCTGTAAGGCGCGAGCTCTGGGCAGTTTGTGAGAACACCTAGCAGGCGGTTGTTTGTATAATTGCTGCTTAGCACGCGAACGATGTAGGGATGGAAGCGGTATTGGAGTTTTCTTTTGTCTAAAAATTGGGGGGAAAAATAGGTAAGGTTCTGCGGCTTTGATTGCATGAAAAAAAGAAAAGAGTCACTTTATTGCTGTTACTGAATAAATCCTCTTTCATGACGTCGCAAGATGTCCTTCATTAAGCCTAGTCGGAGGTTTTAGGGTAGCTTGATAACATCTGACATTAAGGTTTCTCAGTAACCTTACATCCATCCAACAATCCCCACTGAGCCCGCGTATTGGTGTATGGTTCGCGCCACTTCATAGTTGAGGCTTGGCCAGTGTGCCCAGCAGTGGGACGTTTAAAAGCTATTGTTTGTGAATTTGACTATCACTTTATTGTTTTTATTAAGGACACAAATCAGGTCGTCATTATCTCCATCTAGCACAAACAGCTGTAAGGCGCGAGCTCTGGGCAGTTTGTGAGAACATTTAGCAGGCGGTTGTTTGTATAATTGCTGCTTAGCACGCGAACGATGTAGAGAATGGAAGCGGTATTGGAGTTTTCTTTTGTGCGAAAATGGAGGGAAGAACAGCCAAGGTTCTGGGGCTTTGATTGCATGTAAAAAAGAAAAAAAATAGTCACATTATTGCTGTTACTGATTTAATCTTACATGACGTCGCTTGATGTCAGTCGTTAAGCCTAGTCAGAGGTTTTAGGATGGCTTGATAACGTAGGCATAGAAGGTAATCACGTTTGTTGTATGAGAGCCCCCTTTATTGTATCACTTTGGTTTTGTTTAATTATGTGTTAATGTGTTTGGTGAAAATTTCAGCTTCCTTAATCATGGTTTGCGAGAAATAGCCTTTTTTTTTTTTTTTTTTTTTTTTTTTTTTTTTTTTTTTTTTTTTTTTTTTTAACCCGGTGAAATGCTTTACGCACTTCCCGCTGCTCGGGGGGCAGCGGGGGTGTGTGGGACTCACCCACTCCAGATGGAGGGTGGGTATACCCACTAAAACACCGGGGCAGCCTTCTTCCGTGCGTGACCTGGGTTCACCGAGAACTCTTCTGTAGAGAAGGAACACTACCGGTTGAACACCTGGCGCACAATGCTGCTCACACAGCCCATCTCGTAGGGAGTTAGACCTCCCCACAAACACCAGCCGGTGTTACGGCAGTGTGAGGCTGCGCCCACACTGCCGTCCTCCTCGGAGCCACTTGAAGTGGAGGCACGCAGCCCCCGCCGCGCGCACTCCCAGCGACCCCGAAGGCCCTCCTTTAGTCGCCTCTTACGACAGGCGGAGGGGAACCGTGGCCGTATTCTTACGCCCCGGCCACAGGGCGGTGCGAGAAATAGCCTAGTGACAGACAGACAGACAGCGTATGCTTAGTAATAGGTCCTCGTATTCAGGTACAGAACCATAAATAGGAAATAGTCACCTTATTGCGGTTACTGTGTAAATCCTCTTTCATGACGTCGCTAGATGTCAGTCGTTAAGCCTAGTCGGAGGTTTTAGGGTGGCTTGATAACGTAGCTTAGGTATAAAAGGAGATCACGTTTGTTGTATGAAACCCCCTTTTATCAAATTACTGTTTTTTTTAAGACATAATTTGTGAAAATTTCAGCTTCCTAGATCACGGTTTGTGAGAAAAAGCCTAGTGACAGACCGACAGACAGACAGCGGATGCTTAGCAATAGGGTCCCGTTTTTGCCTTATTACGGAACCTTAAATATGAAAACGATGAGCGAGGTGTTGAATATACCACAACTCGTAACCACTGCACCACCGGGTCGTCATTATCTCCATCTAGCACAAACAGCTGTAAGGCGCGAGCTCTGGGCAGTTTGTGAGAACACTTAGCAGGCGGTTGTTTGTATAATTGCTGCTTAGCACGCGAACGATGTAGGGGATGGAAGCGGTAGTGGAGTTTTCTTTTTTCTGGAAATGGAGGGAAAAACTGCTAAGGTTCTACGGTTTTGATTGCATGGAAAAAAGGAAAGAGTCTTTTTAAAAGCTTTGATTTTCATTTGTTCTTTATTTTAAAGATTATTTTTCAAATTAAGCACCAAAAAGTATTGAGGTAAATTTCGTCTTTAGGCCCGTGCATCGCCTAAATTAATTGGCCTGACTGTGTGGTTAACTGGCAGAAATTTCCCCTTGGCATTCAGTCTGCCATTTCAACTTTCTTGTGAGTATTAAAGAATTAATTAATTAATTGGAAACCTTTTCTAAAAAAGTGTCATAACTTAAAGATACATCCAGCAATAATTGATAACCGTTTTGCCGTCATGATGACAGTAGAGTTAGCGAATAGTGCAACCCCTAAGTAGGAAGGCAGTGTTTGCCTCTTGGCATTAAGTCAGCCGTTTGTACATTTCCATGTATAACAAAAAACAAATGAATTGGAATCCCTTTTGTAATAAGCTATCAAAACTTAAAAAAACCTTTTCTTATAAAGTGCCATATCTAGTAAATCACAGTTCCATTTGCAGACAACCTAAAGGCGTTCGGGAGAATCTACGGTCGTTATAATACGTATCAATGTAGTTTCCCTCCCTTATCCAGCCCTGCTGGGGTTTCTTGGGGATTCTTTTCATATCTGTGTAATAAACTTCAATTACCGACAAGGGTAGAATAAACTATTTATTTACACTGTTTATGAGGATTCCGTGAAAAATGTATTGTTTTGTTCTACTAGTTAATTTATTAAGAATGTTATGAAGGTTATTAATTTGAAAAGCAGGTAATTTGAGTACAGATTGCCTCGATTGAGAAGAAATGAACTACATTTGTATACATCGTCTGCCATTCCAGAATCAGAATCAGAAATATCTTTATTTAAATAGACCTGTTACAAGTGCTTTCGAATCGTCAAAAACTTAATCAAACAAACAAAAATACACTTAATAATAGACTTAAATACTATAACAGAAATAATAAATAAATAAACAGTAGGTATACAAACATAATGTGACTCAACCACCGGTGTCAGAAAGTTGTTTCTGTACTGAGAATAACCGGCAAGAAACTCAGCAGTTACTCTTTTGAATATGTTCTGAACATCCATGAAAAGAAAAACCATAAAACAAGCCTTTTTTTCTTCATGGCACAGGCCACATCTTTTCACTTGCAACGATCCTGGCGCTTCATCATCCTGACATCTTGTGCTTCTTCTCCTCTCATGATTCTCTTCATTCATATTAGTCGGTTAAAGGTACTCCAACTGATAGGTGACGATACGCGGTTTAGTGCTTCCTTTTTCGTCTGCACCGCTAAGGAGTGGAACGCTGTCCCTGCGTCTGTGTTTCCGAAAACATACAACCTTGGAGTCTTCATGGCAAGAGTGAATAGGCATTTTCTGGGTAAGCGTGTTAGACCTTCGGCCTCGTCATCGCTTACCGTCAGGTGGTCACAAAATTACAAAGAAAAAAAGTGCAATTGGTAGACTTAACGCCTAATAGGCATTCTCTACCAGTCAACCGCAAGGCTCAACAAAGTTTAGAGAGTTTGGGTTGTGCAACTTGCTAGAATAACAAACATATTTCATTCTTTCCATATGACCAAACCAAAAGGGTTTTGAATATTGAGGTTGACTAGTGATTGATTAAATTCATTAGTTTTTTGTTTAATAAATTATTATTTTATTTATTTATTTATTTATTTTTCCTAACCTGCATCATCCCACTGAATAAATTATACTTAAATAAATAGTTGCAGTTATAATTGTTAGGGCTGCTCAAACTTTAGTGACGAATTTCGTGCTCCAAGCTTGCCAGATTTTTAAATAGATACTTTATGCTAAAACTAGATAAAAGAACACATAAAACGCGCAGTAAACCGAACCTTGTCTTAAATACCGTATTATAACTGAGATAACACTAAAAACTTCCAATTTCTCATTCATTATGTATTTTGACTTGGATCTTACTTCACAAAACTTCCGCCTTATTCCCAACAGACAAGAGCTCAATTTCCTGGCTCATTTTCTATGTAAAAAGCGAATTTAATGGATGGACTGCTAAAAATTCAAATAGTTTCCGTTTTATCGCAGTTTTTGAGATAATAAATACTACATTTAATTAAGTGTGTTCGTAAATACCTACATAATCTCTGTGTTATCTTTAATCTTGATTAAGGGAGTTGATTTCTTTTTTTGGCTTTGGTTGTAGTTAAATTATTTATGAGTGAGGTACTGAACTTGAAATTTATAAGTTTGATTACCTAATATCTGTTAATATTAGTCAAGAGAGACAGGGCTAAATAAAGAGGATTCCTCCACTTGTAGGTAAGCAGCCTTTAAAGCCAAACAGTGACCTATACAACCCACTGTTTGGCGAAAGTGCGAGACATACTCTAACATGAGATCCAGTGTGAGAGGCTAGTGACAAAGCTTACTGTTATATAAAGCTACCCTCAGGCATCTGACTTAGCTAACAACTTACATCTATCAACATTGTCTTCTGAAAAATACGTCACAAAATGTTGATTGTGGTGGTCACCGATTCTACTTCTCGGCATAGCGTTTAGGCTTAACATTGCCATCACCAGTGAGCCACATAGTACGGGCAGGGATAGTACCCGCGACCTCTGGTGTAGTAGCCAACTTCTTAACTATTACACCGAATCCACGACCTCTGGTGAAGTAGCCAACTTCTTAACCAATAAGTACACCATATCGTCATTTACCTGTAAGGATTAGTAAAAATAATTAAGTATTATGGTTATTATTGTTAGTATTTTCCATGCAGTATCTTTACTAAAGATCTGAAAACCAGAAAAATACATTTTTTCATCTTGGCATCAGGCAGGAATCAAACCCGCATCCACCAAACTGACCAAATGTCTTTTTCTGGTTTTCAGATCTTTGATTAAGTATTCTCGTATTTATCTTTACTTAACACAAAACTTTCTAAAAGGTATTTTTATTGTAATTGACAGTAATATTGTTTGTACTTCCAAAGCGTAGATTAAAGACAGAACAAAGATGAAAGTTTTAATTCTAAATAACAACTTCTTGCGACTTGCTAATAGAGTTATTGAATACTGGCTTACGTAAAGTCATTAAATTTTGGTATAATTTTAGCTTACTTTGTTAAATTACTTGATTAAATAAATATTAGTGAAATAACTTCGCGTTTCAATTTGGGAAACGCTCTAACTCAAGCGCGTATGCATTTCTTTTGCCTTCTTTTGTCCAATCCCACTGCTGGGCAAAGGCCTCCCTACTGTTTTTCCACGGATAACAGTAGATAAGATAAACTTTGTTGCACCAACTATTACTACTAGCAACTGCGTTAGTATAATTACTTAAGCAATCAAGATTACTATTAGGTGCAATACATATTTTACTGATAAGAAACATTGAAAGAAAGAAAGAAAAAACGTTTATTGATTCTGAACATCGCAACAGATAAAAACATACAGTACAAGGTGGTTAGGAAAAAACAAAGAATAAAACAAACAATAGAAAAACAAAGAAAAATTTCCACCAGGCAGCAGTGTCACGATGTCCAAAATTAAATGGACCCCACTCAGCTAATGCCTGGACCTGATAAGCTCAGACGCTGATTTTCAGTGGGACCAACTGAGTGGATGCACGGACATTCGCAGCGACTAAGCAATGATAATTATAAAAATAAATATATAAAATACATTACACACAACATAAAAAAAAAATTGGAACATTACCACTCTTTTACATTTGTTTCCACAAGTACCAAAATCGCCCGTGACACTTTTGATTACAACATACAGGAACAGGTTTTTTTTTTATCATAAACAAAACATACCCTCACGACCCTATCCCTGATGGGTTAGTCAGAAGAAAACTGATTGTTGCCTTCATGGCGAACGGAACATTCAGAAAGCCACATTTCGCCGTGGGAATTCGAACCTACAGACGTTTTCCGGGTTGCTTAGGTTTTATATCATAGCTTATCATATCATAGATAGTTAGCCGCAAGTTGTGCCTCCAATAAACACAAAGTACCGCATTTGATCTCGGGACCATCGGGTTCCTAACCAGAGTCTTTAACCACTAGGCCACGACGCTCTCAAAAATAATTAATAAAATACTTACATCTAAAAATACAAATGTAAATAAAATTTACTGGTACACTTTTTGTAACATCTGTACATAAGATTCTCAAAATTTATTTCCACTCTTTGTTAACTACAGTTCTAGTTTTATTTACAAAAGAAGATTAATTTGAATTTATTTATTTTCTAAAACCTTCTTACTTAAGCATTCTTGTTTAAAAAATTCTTCAAGTAATAAAGCATTTCCCTCCATAACGATTTCTATTTTTATCCAAAAGCTCTTCAAATCCCAAACTTATCACAGAGAAGTTTCACCAACATAATTTTCCCTTCTACAATTTGCTTTCGATCTCGGAATCTTTTACAACCGAATTTCTTCGCAAACTTGTCAAAGTAAAATAAGGTGAAATAAAACTTATCTTGGGTTGGACATCCCTGAAGGGTTAATATTTTATCCACCCTCTTAAAATTCATCCCTGGTGTCGCGTAGCAGGTTACTTTTCGTTTTATTCTGGGGGTTAATGAATATAGGCTTTGAGTTTTCATGTAAAACAATGAATATTGCTGGCTGGGTTCCGTACTCCAAGTACCAGTCTCGCCTAAGATTGTGTTGGTTGACAACCCACAAGTATACACAGCGAGAGCCAATGATACTCATTTTAATAAAAAAAAGATAGGTTACTTGTGCTAAAAGAGTGGCACCCGAAATCAGAACTTTTCGTACAACTGAGCAAAGTATTGACAGTTTGAGACTACACTGAGCAACATGTAACTGTCTCGTTTACGCTTTAGTAAATAATCATACTATCTTGTTCACACGTTGTACTTGTAACACGGCCAAATTAACTACGTCGTACCCCGTGGACAATTTTTGACTTCGCGTCAGTACTGACATCACCTATCTACGTCTTTTTTATTGTAATAATGATAATGATTTCACAATTAATGACACTTTAACTCGTTACCCGACTGCGCAGAAGGAGGGTAATATTTTTCAGGTATATGTAAACACTCTCACATACACACGAGTTTATCGTAAGTATGTAATAGTGTATGCCACGCTCTACAGCTTGAACGGCTAAATGGATTTTAGGTTGAAATGTTTCATTAGATTTGTATTTACTGTGAAAGTGTCACTGGGTATGTCAAAGTAAAATCAAATTGGCGGATTTTTGGCAGCAGTAATAAAAAAAACTTTAAACGGGCAAGTTTGTACGAAATTCGGCGGTGAAAAATTGAAATCCACGCGGACGAAGTCGCGGACGGCCGCTAGGTAAATATAATACTCAGTGGTTGACTGTGTCCTGGGTCGTTGTAACGAAACGTGGCATATGCCATTATTATTTTTAGTCATTCAGTCTCAGGCTAGACAGAAAAGCAAAAGCACCACTGTGCTACCGCGACCATTAACAGACCGGCCGATCATTTTTTCTGGTATATTTCACCTGGCAGCCAGGTGAAATATACCAGGTTTGTACTAGAACCTGCCAGGTTTGTTTCACCAATGTTAAGGCATTACCTTAAACAAGCCAAGACCGAATGTCTTTTTCTGGTTCTCCTATCTTTAAAAAGAAGTTTGTTTATTTTCAAATTAGACAAATTATTCATTTTGTTGCAACATGTGTAACAATTACCATTGGAGCGAACTATTTGTATTTTTAATTTTGGTTGGTCACGCACGACCGTGTTGGTCTGCATCTACAAACATTGACTGATCCTTTGGTGCAACGGGAGGTCATGAATTGGATCCAAGTATTCATGTGATAAACCCATGAATTTAGTCTGTGTTTAGACTTATTTTCATATTTTTAAGTTGGTTCCTTTTCGATATACTAATATTAAAATGTGTTTATCAGTATTTGATTGAGTCTTGAAGAGGTCTAAGTTACATCACTGTAGAAGCGGCAGCAGAAAGCTCTTTCCACTCAGTTCACATCATGAAGGAATCTCCAAAACCATTGCTAAAATATCAACAAAAAAGGGTTAAAGAAAAGGAGCTGGTGGAAAATCAGGCCATGCAACTGTTTCGCACACATGAAAGATAGCGAATGATATTGAACTAACAAAGAACAGGTTTTACAGGATTGTATTATCACTGTGTTGTTTTGATATTCATAAAATACGTCTTGCAGTCACGGATAACACCATCCCTCACCGTTCACATCGGAATAAAACTCATCTCCCAATGGGCAGCCTCGGGCGTAGGGTGTAGGGTTAAATATTTTATAACTTCGCTTAAAATTCATCCCTGGTGTCGTGTTGCAGGTTACTTTGTGCTTTGGCTACGATTAATGAACCGGCACTGCCTTTGAGATGTGAGTGCCTGGCTTTTTGCATAATGCTTTTATTTTTAAATGATGCGAAATTGTGATGGGTTTGGTCTGCAACCTTACTAAATAGGTCACCTCACATTACTTTTTTTTATTCAATATAAGTTTTGCGTTTGACCCCTGTCTCACCTGATGGTAAGCAATGACGCGGCCGAAGGTGGAACACGCTTATCCAGAAAATGCCTATTCAGCCTAGCCTCTTGCCTTGAAGACTCCAAGGTTGTATGTTTCACAGACGCAGGGTGAGCCTACGCTCACCCTGCGTCCACCACCGGACCACTAGACTACTCTAGTGGTCCGGTGGTAGAAAGTAGAGGGTGGTATCAGGTCATGAAGTTCCTGCGCACACTCTCCAAAATACACCTTATAAACCACCAATTCTTCTGGTTCACACGCTTCTTTCAGGGTACACCACTCTTCTGTTTTCGCCATGTAGCTATCACCAGCGCAAGTCATTGCTTGGTTTACAAGCTTGGCTGCCCTAGACCGTTTGCAGAAGCATTTATATCAACTTTTACCAAACCATTGGAAAATCGGTCTTATTTCAGCAGTATGTTAATTGTTATGCGCCCTGATTTTAATTAGTTTAATTTCATTTCAGCATTATGGGTACCAGATTCACTTTCCACTAAAGATAGGAAACGCAGAAAAAGATATTCGGTCATAGAGTGAGTGAGGCCAACTTGACAACAGAACGAAGTCTGTCGGGGCAGCTAGATAACAATAAATTTATCTGAAACCAAACTCAAGAAAGCTACCACTATGAGTTTCAGTGATAAAACTTAAGTTCTATTGTGAGGTATTACCTTTTTTTAGTAATACAAAATAACCGTACTACTTACTATTTGTACTAAGAGTTTTTCCTCAAATACATAAATGACTCCATCATAAAGTCCAATACAAAATGACATACTCTGTTTTTCCACCTTTCTGTCACTACCACTTCAACATGCTTACCCGCTGGGCCACAATATGTCGGAGACTAGCAGGCAACATTTTTTTACAAAATATTAATAATAAAACTAAGTCAGTTGAAATGCATCCAGTAGTTTTTGCAGCAGTAACAAACCTCCCTATCCATCTTCAAAACTTTCTCCTTATTCCTTGAGTGAAATGAAGTAAGCTATCTTTACCTCGAGAAATAAACTTAGTAACTACCTATTTCTGCTCGCCAGTGGAATACCCTCAAAAGGAGTAGTGAGGTAAAAATTAATACGGGTCCTTATAGAATTTTCTTCTTCGTCGAGATAAAATGAAAATTAAATATAACTCCGCGGAGCGTCCTCGCTACATTAAACTGGCAAATAATTTAAATATAACATTACGTTTGGAAAATGGAAGGGGTCTTTATTAAAAGAGAGGAGGGATAGGGACGGGGAAGTGTCGATGGAATTTGTCGATGTTTGTAAATGGTTATATCGTGTTGAGAATTAAACAAGTTTTATATAATATAACTTAATTGTTTATGACATGTCATGTTACAAAGTCACATAATCATTTCCAAAATACAAAAATGTGCACAAACTAAGTGCAGTTTCATTAAAACCTCAAATACCACCAAAGTCGTACGGAAATTTCCAATTCCTTTTAATTGCATTATTATCAGGCATCATGTCTCTTTCGGCTGAACTAAAACCACAAAGAAAAACATTTTACGTACAATCTTCCGAAATTTTTAAGTATCACACATTAAATCTGCTTAAAGTCTTTCGCACTAAATGGATTATGGCATGAATAAACAAGTTTTTTTTTTATTTATCGAATATTATAAATTATAATTCCTCTTTTCAACGTTTTTTTTTGTTGAGTTCTGAAAGGAATGACGATTTATGATATTCTTCACCACTAAAACAAAATTCTGGTATTTTTTTTTCAATCTATCGATACTATGAAAGCAAAAATGGCCGACAGCCCTAGAATGCGACTGCCTCGGTCGGAATTTTGATGAAACCTTCCATTGAGGTGACCGCGTCCGCTGTGCGCTACACCGCACACAAAATTATCACGTAAGATACATTATTACCTGCTGAAAGATTAGACATTTCTGAATGAATTATTTTTGCTTTTGGTTAAAAACCCTGATGTAAACCCTATTAAATCTAATCCACTTGGCAATAAGATTGCCCACTGTGGTATTCATTTTCAACAGGAACACGACGTCCACTGCTGAACATAGACCTACCCATAGGTTTCCAAAGCGACTGGTTGTAAGCGGTCTGCATCTACCGAAACCCTGCGATCTTTATCAGTTGCTCCGCCCACTGCCACTCAACCTGCTAGGTAATCTGGTATTTATAAGCTGCCTATACATATACGCCTCACTGCTAGGCACAGGCGGGCTCAGACCGGATTGTTGGAGTGGTGTATGGTTAGTGAGCCACCTAAGGCCTCTGACTAGGCTCAACGACTAACATCAAGCGACGTCAACTCGGACTAACTGCTTAGCGTGCCTTCTGAAGCACGGAAATGCCCGAAAAATACATCATTAAATTTCGGTCGAGGGTGGTCAATCATCACATTTCCGACTTACCGTGTGTTGCCTTACAACAGCAATGGTGGCCGATCCACTGTCATAACTGCACCACGGGTAACTCTAGGTTCGAGGGTACGATGGGCACAAATTACCGGCACAATGTTTTGTTCACCATAACGGCAACAATCGGTGTGCCTCTGACTAAGCCGCCTAAATTGTACATTCATATGAACATGTATTCCTCACAAATGTGTTATTTTGTGTGCAATGAAGTGTTTATCTATCTATCTATCTAAGCCGTTTGGGATATTATTGTAGTCGTGAGCGATGTTAGGCTATGTATCACATAAAGAAACTTTTTTTGCCAGAAGAACAAAATATCGATAATAATCAATTCCAACTATTTTCATACAATTCAAGTTGGTACAGAACCCTCGGTACGTGAGTCTGACTCGCTTTCAAATTGTGCCATTAGTAAAATGAATCAAAATTGTTTATGCACGAAGCAAATAACAATAAAAAAGCTTATTTCTCAGAATTATTTCAGCAAATTCAAAAATAAACTTCAGCCAGACTCAGGTTTTACATTTTACATAAAACAAACGTGATTATCTAAGTGCTTAGGCACTCCAATTAGTATAATATGATGAAAAAGATACGGCTTTGTTTGCAGGTGGACAAAGAGATAAGCGAAATTTTGTTAAGTACTACTTAGTGTTTAATTTTTTGTCTAAATGACCTAAGTTACTTTGTAAAAAGGTGGGATTGTTTGTACAATTAACGTATTTTCTGTTAACGCACGTAAAATAAGAGTAATTTAGTAACAGATGCTTTTCAAGTATAATGTGGCTGTACGGATGTTAAGCACGCAAGGCAAGTAACGTGATTGGTGACCACTCCGATTGACATTTGACTTGGCAAGTGTGGTGGGGTTGCCACACTTGCCAAGTAAATAACTAAGCCTACCTCTAAAAACTACAATTTGTCCCACAGTGTAAATAACTCAGTAGGCAACAATAAAACAAAATGGCGGCCTGTCGCGAGCGTTTCAATTAAAAACGCAATACAATTGCAGTACGAGAACAGTAACTTTTTATGTAAATTGCTGCGGTCTAACTACTATGTTGTGTAGCTCAGGAATGACAAAACTCTTTTAACAAGCAACGAGTCAAATGATGTACCTCTTTCCAAAAACAAAAAAAACTGTTAAAAATCTTAAATTTTAATTTTAGTTTCCATTTCGTATACCTATAGGTAGAATTTATATTTTTTCAATTTCATTTCAGTAGAGATTCACATTATATAGCTACGAGTATGTATGAAATTAGGTTGGTTGAATTGACTTTTAATATATCAACGCACTGCTGAAACTCTTGTACCTGAAACCTAAAAACTTGAAATCTGTTACAGGGGTTCCTTCGATGATTCAGTTAAAGATCCACTAAGAAAAGATTTTGAGGAATTCAACCAATAGCGGAGTAAAGTCCAACGAAGTCTTGTGTGGCCGCTAGTCGTAACACAAGACTTATCAAACAGGATGCACCTTAAAACATTGCCAACCGTCAAATGCCATTACCATTTCGCCAGCGAAGTGCCAAGATATTATGAGGATCCCGCCGGAAATATTATGGAAAATAAATTAGTAATCACCATTTATTCTGAAGGCGGCAAGGAGACTCCATTTGCGTTTTAAATAAGCCATCGTATTACTTCGAAACCATCTAACTTTACGACTATAGCTGTTGGTGGTGCTAGGAAACTTCGATTTGCACGTGGAAATATATTTTCTTTAAACAATTTACGCGTAATGAGTGCCTAGATGAGAAACAGTGAGAGTATTTACTATATCTTATTGATTGAGATAATGATTAAGTAAATCATTTGATTTACTATCTCAATTGTTTTATTGTTATATCGTTTTCTCTAGACCAAAGTTGAAATAACTACCTATAATAGGTTAGCTTTTAATTTGCATCTTCTCTATGCCGCGTCGTAGCAGGACACGATGCGACTTCGTGTCGTGTTATATTGTTAGGGCCGGGGCGCAGGGTTGAAGTGAGTTGCTCGATTTTTATGACATTGCGTTCGTCTGCGATGGATGGAATATGTCATCAAAAATATATGGTGTGGTAGCAAAGAAACACATAAGACTCACAATTTGGCTGGGCCGCGAGTGCCGCAACTATAGTATCCATTAGAATCACGAAAGTCGTCTGTGTGAGTGCGCGAGGACGCATACGTACGAGACGGCTCGGCCGCGCTCACAAACAAGCTGCGCTCGCTGCGTTTGTTTGGGAGATGACATACTGGGTATACTGTGGTACAGTGGTTGACGTTCCGTTGCCTGCCTCACCATGGGCAGTTAAATATGCGATTTTGTTAGACAGGTTTCCAGACGTTGCCGCGTCGCGTCAACGCAACGAGACAGCAGCGTTTCTAGCGTTCACGGTTCTCAAACGCGGGCATCTAATGAGACCGGCTCCTCAATATCCACAATTTAAATCTAAGTGTCTCAATACTAAGATCGACATTTTGTCTCTTAGCAAACTGGCCAGCTCAGAAGATGCTGAAGTTTTAAGATCTTATTTTTAATCAAGTTTAGAACACTTAAAATAAAGTGGAAAGCAGTTTTCTAGTTTAATTACTTTAGTTTTCTAGTGCTATTTTAACAAGATTTACAACCTGTGACTAATATTACAGATTTTATCATAAATTGGCGTATAATACAGCAAATATTTAGCGATAAGAATTATTAACGACTATGTGAGAAATGTATGTGGGTCAAGAACAGCTGTTTATCAATATAATCGGTTATCATTAATAAGGGTGAAATGATCAATTATTGGCGATAATTGCTTGATTAATTAGTGATAGTAAATCTGAAATAGTGATCCAGGGGTGCTCGTGGCGCAGTTATGACAGTGATCGGCGACGATTGCTGTTGTAAAGCAACACACGCCGGGTCGGAAATGGGATGGGTGGCCAGCCCGACCGAAATGTAGTGATGTGTATTTCGTGTTTCGGAAGGCACGTTAATCAGTTGGTCCTGGTTGACGTCGCTTGATGTCAGTCGTTAAGCCTAGTCAGGGGCCTTAGGGTGGCTTGATAACATCTGACATTGAGGTTGCTCACTAACCTTACACCCCTCCAACAATCCGCACTAAGCCCGCGTGTTGGAGTATGGCTCGTTCCACCTCATAGTTGAGGTGAGGCCTGTGCCCAGCAGTGGGACGTATAAAGGCCGTTTATGGTTATGGATCCAGTGGTAGTCTGTGTTTGAATCTGGCTGGAACACCTAAATTGTGCTTATTTTACAATTGCAATAGAAAGCCTGATGAAAAGCCCAAGCAACCCGGATAACGGCAGTAGGCTCTCCCCTTACCACGTTGCGTTTGAATTTTCCCTGTGAAGTGTGGTCTTCTGAATGTTCTGCACACCATGATGGCACCGTTGCTGTGTCTCTGACTAGTTTCATTCGCTATAGGGCTGTGAGCGTAGGTTTTGTCAATTTTTAACGTTCATATCAACCAAAGATAAAATATTATATACAACCCAGTATGATTTCTTTTTTTCAGTTTCTATGTTGCGTCGACAAAAAATACGGAAATTAATCCTTGGGTTGGGTGAAATATTTTCCATAAGAATATGTAAAAGTTGAGTCTAATTTTAACAGGTATTCTATCCAAGTCGTGACAAACTATGGAACCCTTTTATAATAAAATACCTTTTTACTATCGATATATCACCTGTCTTGAGTCGTCAAACTTTATCGGGGAAAGTCTTTGAAACTTTACGTCCATTCTCCGCAAAATGTATTTGTAGATAACCCTTTTTAAGTTTAAGTGGGTAAGTTTCTACTGTTTTATTTTACTCTGTGGTGCCAATATTAAGTTGAGTCTCATATATTTACATCTGAGACGTATACTTTTATCCTAGGTACTTCCTATTAATAATAATGAACGCTAAAGTTTGTATGTGTGGATGTCCCGCTCGCTGGATGTGTTGCTCTTTCACGTAAAAACTACTGGATGGATTTTAATGAAACTTTACGATAATGTAGCACATAAGCTACAATTTGTAACGATATATCACATTTCTTTACCTAAGTCTACGCGGACGAAGTCGCGGGCAGCTGCTAGTTTTATTATAGATATGTTTCAAGATAAGGTCCCGGTTGACGTCGCTAGATGTCAATCGTTAAGCCTAGTCAGAGGCCTTAGGGCGGCTTGATAACATCTGACATTAAGGTTGCTCACTAACCTCACACCCCTCCAACAATCCGCACTAAGCCCGCGTGTTGGAGTATGGCTTGTTGAACCTCATACTTGAGGTGAGGCTTGTGCCCAGCAGTGGGACGTATAAAGGCCGTTTATGTATGATAACTAGGAATCTTTTTATGAATAGGGGGCTATGTATTTAGTCTCAATAAAGTTCTAATATATACGGCGGATGCAATGCAAATGCGGATGTGAGAGTATGCTGTACTCTTAGGGGCAGAAGTCTGTTACATAACTACTGAAAATGGTTACTGCTGCATTGTACATAACGTTCATTATGTATTTATCATCTGACCTTTTATCCACAAAAGTCCATTCAAGGTTTTGTGGCACCAAGCCAATCCCATTACATTTATCTGTTATTTAATACATTTCAGAACCTCATTATTGTTTGTGTGTGTGTATTTTAACATAAGTATAGTAAAATCTGTTATTTTACATCAGAAGTCAAGTGAGTACTTTCGAAATTATTCGTTTATTAGGGTTTAAGCCGCCCTATCGTAAAGAGCTAATTAAGCAAAAAAAATATTACATTATAATCAGCTTCCGCTATCCCACTGCTGGGCAAAGGCCTCCCTACCCCTCTTCCACTGACCGCTGGTTCAGCGGTCTAGAGCCATGCTGAACCAGCCTTCTAAATAACAGATACACTAAATAAAAGATATATACTTAAGTAAGTAATGGCAATTTATTGTGACCTATACTGTCGTCGGTGTCGGAAAGTTGTTTTTGACAAGAACTGGAAAATTAAGCAGCTTCTCTTTACAATACTGCTTAAGTTAACTAAACTATGTCTATGTATTGTATAGGGAAAATCAAACTATGCATTTTCCTTCATTAAAATTGAACTTGTATAATCAAATATTTACAACTTAAGGAAATAGAATAATGTAATAATAATTATTTACAACAACTTAAAATGCGAAACAGTAATTCAAGCAAATAGTTTTTCATTACTCATACTCTGAAAGTAGGTCATTACTGACCTGAGAAGCGGGCTGAAAGTAATACTTTTCATCCCTAGGGAGAATCACTTTCAACTGACAGCTGTCAAATTATTAAAAAGGAAAACTAGTTATTTTTCACATATCTATTGAACCATGTTCCAACTTTCTATACAGCCACGATGTAAAATTAAAATAATTTAAAGTTAAGTATTGATTAGAGATTAGATATTTTTTAAATAACTTTATTATAATTCAGTTTCAACAATTTCTTTAAGATAACTTAGCTTTGAGCAAAATATTTACCATTATTCCAGTGATGAAAATAAAAAATAATGGCTGAATAGCGGGCCGGCCACAGAAAAAAAAACAAACAAAACAGGCGGGAAGGCGGCAATTCGATCTTCATTTATTTTTCTCATTTTTTCTTTAGATAATTCATGTTTTTATTTTTACTCTCCTTGTATTCGTAATGAAAAGCACAGTGTTTACCTCGGGTTAAAGACTTATTTAGTCCCTCGAACTATTGGCGCCCTCACTTCGTTCCGGGCGCCAAACCCCGTCTCGGGACTAAATAAATTACTTTCACCCCTAGGGTAACAATGTACTATTCTTTCTCTGAGATAGAAAGTATTTCTTTTTCGAGAGATTCAGATTGTATTAGTGGCCAGGCGCACACACAGAGTCTCTATGCGCCTTGTCGCCACATAATATGTGTGTATATTACGGTTTACTTAGTACACATGTATAGTTATTTCTTTTTATACTATTATTGATTACTTTACTTAACAATGAAATATTGTTCATTCCAAAATAACTCGTAAAATATTGATTACCACGTAATTTCGTAACTCAAATAGCCACGTCGCTTAAACCGGACTTTTATTTCAGGGCGGACTTTTCCATCCAGGGCGGACTTAGGGCATTTTTCACCGGAGCTTTACGTCAAATACTAGTGGATTATGAGCAGAAATTATAAATTTACATAGGAGCGGGTTCCGGCGGGCACAGACCGCAATGCGACGAGCTGAGGTTTAGAATTAGGGAAATATAAATATGAGTCCGGCTAAAATAGGAGATTCAAATTCAGCTTACATTTACCTAGAGGTGTGGGTGGCTGAAATTAAATGTTATGCTTTCTAAAAGTCAGTAAGGTTTGGTTGTATTTACTTAAAGGACAATGCTAAAGTATCGGCCATGGTTCAGATTGGCTTAAATAGTAAATTCATTAATACGCAGACTACTAAGTATGCTTCAAGTCAATTGTTGACTTTGACATCGTGTCGCCAATGCGATGACACCTGATGTTAGAAATGTGAATGGTGTAAATTTAGATTATCAATGCAGGATTTTGTTTTAGTCAATTAAGATCTTTTTGAGTTAAAAAACCCTGTAACTCAGAATACAATTACCAGATAGCATAAAAAAAAGCATAACGACACAACTTTTTCTTAGGTAGTCAGTGGCACACTGATTGTTGTCGTCCTGGTGAACGGAACATTCACATGCCCACATTTGCCGAGATAATTTGAACCCATCCGTACTGGGCGAGCCTGACACATAATTAAATGGATGTGAAACGACGCCGCGGATGACTTTTCAAGGCACCAATTGGATCTCCGAAGTTCCCCGAAAAATTTACCCATAACATTTCGGTCACCCATCCCATAACAAAACCTGGCATGCGTAACTTAGCATCCGTTATCGTTGCAGAGCCACACAGTCCTATAAGTATGACACACATACAAGTATCTAGTTTCCGTTATTTTAGCACATGTCTAACATATTTTGCGACGACATTAAACAACTGACTGTCGGCTAACGTACGAAACATCACACGTATCTTAGGAATTTTACAAGTATTCAAACATATGTATTTTAATGTTTAAATATCGGGGATAATTTCTAACCAAGATGATTTGACCCTAAACTAGCCTAAGCATAGCTTGTAGGTACTATGGGTGTCAAGTACTAATAAACATACATACACAAGCGCCCCGTCCCACAGCTGGGCACAGGCCTCACCTTCAGCATTGGCAACGATCGCTGTTGTGAAGCAACACACACTGTGTCGTAGATGGGATGGGTGATAACCTCGACCGATTTTTTTTCAGGTTTAGTTCGGGCATCTCAGTTGGTCCCTAAGCCTAGTTGGAGGCCTTAAGGGCGGCTTGATAACATCTGATATTAAGGTTTCCCACTAATCTGGAACCCGTCCAACAATCCGCACTAAGCTCGCGTGTCGGAGTATGGCTCGCGCTACTTCATAGTTGAGGTGAGGCCTGTTCCCAGCAGTGGGACTTATAAGCAATTAACGTTATACCTAACAATTATTAGGAACAATTAACAATTTCAAACCATCTAATCTCGATGTATTCTATACTCATCCGGATGAATATGAATGAACATTTAAATGTTTCTGATTCATCTGAAGAGTAAATGAAATTCCCGATTCATCCGCGTGTTATCAAAACGTCATTATTGCAAATGGTTGCAGGGTAAGTAAATAAAAGTAAAACAAGTATTTTTAACAGTGCACAATATTTAATATAAATTTGTAAAATCAGTAACATATAACGTATAAACACAGTATTGTGTGTGTTAATTATAGAATCTAATCTGTGACAAAATTATTAGGCCTATTAATTACTAACCAATAAAATTGGATTATGCTGGGCTTCCGAGGGATTAAAACCTTAAAGTTATAAATCAAACTTTATAACCATAATATCAATTGTAATAAAACATTATGACCTTTTCCCTCATTTAGGACAGGGTCGGGTCCAGTAGCTTAACGAATGGGGTTTTATTATTTCAGTAATTTATTATTTCATAGTGCCATGACCAGCCGTAGTATTTACTTAGTACCCTTTCCTTCGAGTTTTCACGAAGAAATTCAGCAATATAACTCATTTGCGCGTACCTCAGTTGTAAAGTGACACCTAGACCGCAATTTTGTAATTCAGTTTTAGGGCATTTCCGTGTTTGGGTAGGCAAGCTAGGCTAGTTGTTTCAGACGTCAGTCGCTAAGCTTAGTCAGAGGCCTTAAGGTGGCTTGATAACATCTGACAGAAAGGTTTATCACTAACCTTTTCTACACTCCTTCACTAATCATACTGAGCCCGCGTGTTGAAGACGTTGGAGACCAGACTACTAACGGAGATACCCGAAGAATATATCACTGTTTTGGTCGGGGAGGTCACCCATCCCATTCGCGACCCAACGTCTGTCGCTTTACAACGGCGACCTTGGCCGATCCATTGACACCATTTTTGTATTTTATGAAATAGGGAGCAAACGACCTAGAGGGTCACCTGATAGAGAATAATCACCTCTGCTGCCCATGGACTTCTTCATGAAATACCATGGATGCGTTGCTTGCCTTTCAGAAAGAAATACGCTCTTTTCTTAAAGGCCCCGATGTCATACCCTTCCGGAAACACTGCCGCTCCATATTTCCATACATCACTGTTCATTACCGTTCCATATTTTAGCTGTACGCGGTAAAAGTGACGCGTGAATCGCACTGTTGTAGAGTGCCAACCGTCCAGGTGATGAGCATGGAACTTCAGCTTATGACGCGTTGACAGTTGTGATAAGGTTGTTAAAACTACTTACCGTTTATCACATTATAGTAACAACACAAGGTTTTGCCAAAAACCTAACTTCCATAGCATGTTCCACTTTAAAAGGAAATTTCTTGAGCGTCTTAACTGGAAGGTTTTCCGAAGTTTGTTAACCTCTGGAAATAATTTAAACACACAATTTAATCTAAGCCGGTATTTGTTAATGTTAAATACTTACTCTTTCTACTTAAAGTGAATTCTCTTTCAAGTGTACTTGTATATTATGAAGTAAAATATTCGCGCTTGAATTAGTCTACTACATTAAGTCACAGATAAGATTCTTATGAAAAATATTTGTGTTTTCACTAGCTGTCCCGACAGACATCGTTCTTTCAAATACTATTGGACTGTGACAGTTCAATTAAAACAATGTTTGACTTATAACATAACAATATGTCGATCCCGTGCATTTAGACAGGCACAAAAATCTAGAACATTTTTAAAGTATTGATTACCGCCCGCAACTTCGTCCGCTGTCAAGTCCTAGCAAAGAAAAAAGGTGATGTTTTTTTATAAATGGTAGCCTATGTCCTATTCAGATATTTATGCTATATTATTTTAAAGTTTCATTCAAATACATTGAGTAGTTTTGACGTGAAAGAGCAACATAGCACATAGACACATAGAAACTTTCACATTTATAATATTAGTAGGAAGTATCAAATTCGGGGCTGAAAAATCGGTCCAGCAAGGACTTTCTTCCCTTTTCCCTCTAGAGGACTCCTTACTCTAACTTATTTAGATCATTCTTACATACGCCCAAAACAACCGGTTTGTATAATGGCTAAGAAATAAACCATAACCATTTATTTAAATAAAAAGAGGAAATACGTTACGTTCATACCTCGCAAATTCGAAAACTGGCACATCACATTGACGTATAAAAGAAAAGTCGCTGTTATATTGGCTTGAAGACAGGTCCATTGTACCAGTCTTTGTGTAGCCACTTTTGGTACGCGGATGCCGTATCTTCCTATTTTTGTTTATATCAATGCTTACAGCAAAAATTTTTTTTCATTATGTCCATAGGGGTAGTCAGATGCACTCTGCTTGTTGCCGTCCCGGTGTACGGAACATTCAGAAGCCCTCACTTCGCTGACCCAATTTGATACAACTAATCAAATGTCTCAGCTCAGTATTTCGTCATAACTAAACACGTGAAGGTATTCCCACGTCACTGATGACGTCATTCCTTTCGTAACTATCTCAATAACGACCGATCAGTTCGGAATATTCAGATTGGCAGAGTTGCCGCAATTCGATGTGTCTTATCTTATCTTAGAATCAACATAAACTACAATAGCTCCATATTAATGAGTATAACTAAATTCGTTGCCGTTTCCAAACGTAGGGCTGTCTGCGATTATGTTTGTCAAAAATAAAATGTATAATAAAGATAGAGCTTTGCTCAGCAGTGGGACAAAATAGGTTAATAAAAAAAAAGAAGAAAAAACTGAATGAAGATAAAAGAAGTCCACTGATTTTGGGTTCATTGAATTGGGAGGTAGGTGTTGGTTTAATTAGACTTTTACACTTAGGTTGACTCTTAGAGCATGTTTGAGAATTAGGTCCTTCCATTGTACTTCTTCTCTATTTTTTTTCTTTTGTCAATGAAATATTTGTCATGTGGATAATACCTATTATAATATAATAATAATAATAAATTCATTTATTCGGACAACTTTTTGATCCATAATTTGTTAGTAACAAAGGTCTTATTCTAATGTTAGTAAATGATAAATTAAATTAAGTTGACCTACATACACAGTACTTAATTTGAATAATACATTCCTTCCATGTGTGAGTTTACCAGGGCTGCAATCCAGCACCTCATCAAGGCGCTGTCCCACCTCCCCGCCAAAACCCTTAAGATACTGTTGGGACTACCGACCATTCTGTTTTTTATAGAAAAGATTTTCTTCCTCATCAGCCCCTGAAAATCGTCTAATTGAGCGTCGGCAAACATACCAGACGCACTGCAGAATCTCGGTAGTCCCAGCAGCACCCGGAACATATTATTATACAATATACGCAGAGCGTTGTAGGTCTTCTGTGTGTAGCTAACCCACAGGCCGCTTGTGTAAAAGGACTGGCAGTATGACTTAAACAATGTTACTTTTACCTCAGCTGTACAGTGCGCGAACCTGCGGGCCAGCATGTTACCTCGTACCGCCAACGCTCTGCGCTCTCTCCCCACGTCACAATCATCCCTGAGGTCAGCCGTGACCACATGACCCAGATATTTCACCATGGGAACTACTTTTAGCGGCTGAGCATTCAGACAGACCGAAGGGACAGCCCTCCCAGAGGCGCCACGCGAAGCGAACACCATGACTTCACTCTTTTTGACGTTATATTTAAGGCCGTGTTTACTGGCATATCGTTCGCAGACGCGCAGCATGTCCCTCAACGCACCAACCGAAGGGCCCAGCAGCACCATATCATCCGCGTAACTGATGTTATTGATCATTTGACCGTCTATGGAACATCCCGCATGCATACTACTGAGCCCAACGATAAGCTCATTCACATAGAGACAAAAAAGCCTCGGAGAGGACAATCCCCCCTGCCTGACCCCACAGTCCAACCGATACATGTCAGAAGTCTCTCCTGCCCATTTGACACAATTTTCTTGCTTGCTGTACCAATACCGGAAGATATCAATCAGCTCTCCTGGCATCCCAGTTGCCTCCAGCTTCTGCCACAGTATCTCATAAGACACCATGTCAAAGGCCTTGGATAAGTCCAAAAAACATCCATACACTGGAGTTTTTCTGCGTGTGTAGTACCTGACGGTCTCTTTAAGCGCATAAATGGCGCTTTCGGTTGACAGATTAGCCCGAAAGCCGAACTGCGCATCGTGGAGCTGGATATGTTTCTCAAGCTGTTGGTCTAGAAGACCGTCAAGCACCTTCGCAGTAACAGTGGCCAATGATATGGGTCTGTAGTTATTAATATCTGACACATCACCAGTCTTATTTTTTACAATAGGAATCACCAATGTCTTCATGAGATCTGGAGGCAAATAGGCATGTCTAATACATAAGTTATAAAACATACTAAGCACTCGTGGTAGGTGGACACCAGCATGCTGAAAATGCTCTATGCTGAGCCCATCGTGACCAGGCGACTTCCCACGGGTCCTGCGCTTAATAAAATTACGTACTTCGCTACTAGAGAAATACACTATAGCCTTATCACTCCGCGCCGCAACATAGAACATCTCCTTCTCAAACAGTGAGCAACCAGGAGTTGGAACTTCTTTAACTCTCAAATGATCCTTAAAACGATTAGCTATGCTCTTGTGGTCACAGAGATTATCCACGCTAACAGGCAGACTCGGCCCTGAGTTCAGCTGCTGGGTACTTCGCCAAAACTTTTTAAAGTCCTTATTTTTATGCCGGGTGGCTATGATATCCATTTTGATTTTATTTTCATTCTTAACACACCATTTTAATTTTGACTTAAAAACTTTGCGAGATTCGAGATTATGTGGAGTACTTTTATTAATAACAATAATTTATTAAAATGGTATTTTCTTCGTTATTTTTTTAAGTATAACATCCCACTAGGTTTCTCCCACTGTTATCGTCTCGATCTTATGCCAGAATCTTCTGACGATTTTCTAAATTAATGACAATTGAAATATTTAGAAAGTATTCTGCTAATGAACCTTATATTCGATCTTATACAAAAATTTGGCCGAATAGAAACAGAAACATCTTTAAAAAAAGGGTTTGTTGCACTTGTGTTTGATTTTACTAAAACGCAAGTTTTAGTAAAATCAATTCGATTCACATTCCCCGCAAAAACCGACGAAAAAGTCCTAAAACCCAACTGATTTTAAGTAGGTATTTCTTAATAATCTCAGGCTAATTCAGATTAATTTATTCAAATTCAGGCATGGCTTCCTCAAATGTAATTCTGAAACCATTTTCCTGATTCGGAAATTTTCATAATGGCTCGATGGCTAAGCTTGCAATTTGGGCAGTATCGGCGCTGAAGAGGTTCGGCTGATCGCTTGGGTCTGAATATTATATAACGAAAAAGAAGGTTTAATAAAACTGCCCTCGTTAAAGCATAGTTTAGGCAGTTGACGTGTTTCGTCACTTACTCGCGAATGGCGACAGCAAAAAGAATGAAAAAGACAAGGTAATACGAAAGTTAACGTGTTGAAGCGTTTAAGTTTTTATGAATACCTAAGGATTAGTATTTTTAAGAATAGACATGCTACTGAAGAATTTAACTACAACAGATGCTGAGGTACCATGTCTTATATCGAAGTTGACAATGTGTGATAATTTTACCCTACCCTACCTAAAGAAAATAAAGTTTTTGAATTTGAATTTGAATATTAATTTAAAAATCCGTTCGTATTTGGTATAGCTCAGACTAAGTCGCATCCACACTTGTTTGACAATCTGTTTTTTCCTGATTAACAAGTGAATTAACAAGTGAATTAACAAGTGAATTAACAAGTGAATTAACAAGTGAATTAACAAGTGAATTAACAAGTGAATTAACAAGTGAATTAACAAGTGAATTAACAAGTGAATTAACAAGTGAATTAACAAGTGATTGGATAGCTCTTAGTTTTTTCTGTCTTGAGCATGTAACAGCAGCGTTTCGTGGAAGTTTCTCTGGAACGAAATTTCAGAACAACATACCGCCGCCATTGAGAAACTATCACACTTTTGAACGTTAGTCTAAAATTACGGATAAATACCCTTAAAATCCTTTCCAATTCATTCTTAATATCAGTAGTGGCCAATATTTCAACCATGAGGTACACCAAATCGTTAGTCAAATTATTATGTCAAAATAAACATTATTCTAACGTTTAGTTCACGAAATTTCCCATCAAACATAACACAGCCCTATCTAAAACGTCGCCTTTGACCCTTCCGAAGCAGTTACATTGTTACACGAAGATCCTAAACTTCAGTTTTGATTAACTAACTACAGATAAACTGAACTTTGCCTTCCAACAGATTCTGGAACTTCTGCTCCGTGAAGGCAAACGGAATTTAGTTGCTTTCGTAATAGCTGTGCGCTCCTGGACTAAGGCCCAGACTCCACCAGAGCTGAGCGGAGATGTGCGGCGTTGAGCTGTGTTTTCAACAACCAATGGAATTGCGTTATTCACACATGGAGATGTGGAGATGTTATCCTATTGGTTGTTGAAAACACAGCTCGACGCCGCACATCTCCGCTCAGCTCTGGTGGAGTCTGGGCCTAAGTGTGGTCTTGGACGGCTGAGTCACAGTAGATTATCTAAAGCCGCCCGCCGAGTTATTAGCCTAGCGTGCTCACAGACACGCGGCACAGCCCGTACGTACTGCCACCACCTTATCGCCCCATATTTTATGCTAGCGTGTGCGTGAAATCGCGTGCTGACACGGTGCGCGACGCACACGCACACATTTAAACCGAGAGCGGCATGTTTGCATGTAGATATTTTATTGTTCTCTGTTTACTGTGGCTGAGTCACCAGATACTCTCAATTTGCCCGAATTGTTGTTTAGCATGAGGAGGCTACGAGGTGCCCGTGGCTCAGTTGTGACAGTGATCGGCGACGATCGCTGTTGTAAAGCAACACACGGGAAATGGAATGGGTGACCACTCCGACTGAAATTTAGTGATGTGTATTTCGGGCATCGCCGTGCTTCGGAAAGCACGTTAAGCAGTTGGTTTCGGTTGACGTCGCTGGATGTCAGTCGTTAAGCCTAGTCAGAAGTCTTAGGGCCGCTTGATAACATCTGACATTAGGGTTGCTCACTAACCTTACACCTCTCCAACAATCCACACTCAGCCCGCATGTTGGAGTATGGCTCGTTCCACCTCATAGTTGAGGTGAGGCCTGTGCCCAGTAGTGGAACGTATTTAGGCCGTTTATGTATGTTATGAAAACATGTTTTAATGTTTAGTTCACGAAAATTTCTCATCAAACATAACACAGCCCTATCTAAAACGTCGCCTTTGACCCTTCCGAAGCAGTTACATTGTTACACGAAGATCCTAAACTTCAGTTTTGATTAACTAACTACAGATAAACTGAACTTTGCCTTCCAACAGATTCTGGAACTTCTGCTCCGTGAAGGCAAACGGAATTTAGTTGCCTTCGTAATAGCTGTGCGCTCCTGGACTAAGTGTGGTCTTGGACGGCTGAGTCACAGTAAAAATAACAGTAGGTTATCTAAGGCCGCCTAGTTATTAGCCTAGCGTGCTCACAGACACGCGGCACAGCCCGTACTGCCACCACCTTATCCCCCCATATTTCATGCTAGCGTGTGCGTGGAATCGCGTACCGACACGGCGAGCGACGCGCACGCAAACATTCAAACTGAGAGCGGCACGTTTGTATGTAGATATTTTACTGTTCTCTGTTTACTGTGGCTGAGTCACCAGATACTCAATTTGTCCGAATTGTTTTGTGGCTTGTGGGTGACGCTGGCATATCAAAAAAGCTATAAGACCTTTAACACCGCCGTGAGGTAGGTTTTCTACAGGATGCTTATCGGCAAGTCTGCGAAGGAGTTACCTACCCGGTGTTAACAGCTTATAAAATTAAGCCATAAAAGCAGCCACAAGCTAGCCAAAAATTTTTTTCAGTACAGACCTTTCTAAAATTATATTTCAAAACTGTGTATTTATATCGTTTTTACAACCAATCCTAATCACTCAAATCTAAGGACAGTATTTGTCTATTTGTCCCATTTCGAGATAGCTTAAACATTCACCATTTTACCCCGTATCGACAGAAACATATTAAAAACTAGCGGCCGCCCGTGACTTCGTCCCCGTGGACTTAAGTTAAAAAAAGGGATATATCTTTATAAATTGTAGCCTATGTGCTATTCAGATGCATAAGCTATATTATTGTAAAGTTTAATTAAAATCCATCACGTAGTTTTTACGTGAAAGAGCAACACGGCACATCCACACATACAAACTTTCACATTTATAATATTAATAGAATAAGTAGACCGCCTTTGACGCCCACCACTTTTACGTTAGCAACAACAAAATCATAACGCTCTTTCTCCACACTCCTAACATTATTCCAGAACCAACACACCTTAGCGTTTTCGCAAAATCAACTTGCCTGAAAATTAACCACCTTACATAGGGCAAGCCTCTAATAAAAACGGCGTTTTCTCAAAGCTGTAATAAAATCTCCAAGATTGCTTCGTACCCAAAGAAGCGCTACTACGCTTATTGCTACTAAAGTATTATGAAAATTCTCTGAAGAAAGCCTTTTATATGAGGCAAGTTCGAAACTCGCGATGGATTTTGCGTGGTTCCTGTGTAGGCGGGGGCGAAGTTGTTGTGGCTCCTTCCCACAAGCCCACAAACTAGAACTATTTTTAGTTTTTAATATTATTATCTTACTCCCAAGTGGCTTGTGTGAAAATAGCCTTTAATGCTTTGAGTATACATGTGAGGTGAACCCGACATTCAACTTTATCCAGACTTTTGGCATTCAAACATGAAACTTTGCAAAGGCTTATAAAGGCTTAGAAAATTCAATAAAGTACGTAGTTTCGAAGTTCACGACACTGGTTTTCCTCGCAAAGGTGTTTTATTTACCCTACTTCAGACCAGCTACAAAACTTCTCTTAATATTCTTTGAAAATTCAGCAGGTTTTCAGCACAGTAGTATATCTGTGTGCCAATATTTTATGTTTTATTCACTGCCGGCTCGCGACTATCTTCAACATAAACCATGAGGGTTCTTTTTTCTATAGCTTGGTTAGGTGCGCATTTGACCACAATCTCACCTGATCGTAAGTGATGATATGGCCTAAAATGGTACATGCCGGCCTAACAAATGGCTGTTAACTCTATTCTTGAAGAGGCCATACGTCTGATAATCTAATAATCGCTTAAATAGGGACTCCACCCTAATGCCGGAACTTTATCCAAGCACATTGGGGGTTAGCGAAAGTGTTCACGCAATGGTACAGCCATTCGAAGGCCGCGGCTAAAATATAAGTATTGCATACATTTATCATTCGTATCCAACACGTTTGCTGAGATTGCCCTGTTTTGTGAGACATATTTCGGTTTGGCTTTTACCACTAAAAAGCCTTTCATATTTCCAATTTGTCGTCAGAAATTGTTGTTTTGCAACTGTGATACGTAAGAAATAAGATTAACGTTTAAATCGTTAAAAACGGGATTGCTACCATGTCCCTTTTTTGTTCCCGTCCTGTTTTCAATCCCGTTTTTAACGATTTAAGTGTTAGTGACCATGAAAGTTTAAAGAAATGTAAAATTTATGTTGCAATCATATTGCTTTTAAAACAACAGTCTAAGCCAGAAGCCTAATTAATAACTAAAAGTGGTGGATCTACATAAAAAACAGATGTTTTTGTGTGTAACACATAAGTGAAGTGAAACATTATGAGAACATTATTTGTACAATTCAGGTTGTATTACCTATAGCTACAGACAACCAACAATAATACAAGAATTTATTTAAACAATAAAGCCTCCTGGTCTATTCAGACCACAGCGGCTAATCTCAACGCGATTAAACAGGTTCAAAGGAGAAATTATAGTGCACAAGTTTGTGCGCAATACACACTATTATATCACCTTTCTATGTCCCGATGTTGGTTCCGGCGGGATTCAGCCCCACGACTTCCGGGTTGAGAGTCCAACGCTCTCACCGCTAAACGACAGATGCAGTAACAAGAATAAAAACTACTTAACCCTTAATTCACAAACGCAAATCGAAGTTGAGCATACCTCAGAAGTATAGCTGTCCCTTTTTACTGTCATTTTTCGGCACGGCACATGAGCATGTCCACGAGCTTAGTTTTGATAGCGTTGAGTCAAGAATCAGGCGAGTTTCAGGTGAAAATACATAACTATAAATTCTTAAAACAGATCCTTAATAAAAGCCGGTCATGTTAATTTGTTAAATTCCCGCTGCCACTAAACACCCACCTTTACTTGTAAAGTAGTCGCAAGTTGTCGCGTTTGTACGCAACGCTTTGTCTCACACGCGGCGGTTAGTCGCCGGAATCACGAGTACAACTTCCTTCCGAGTTTGATTTCGTTGCGAACGGCACCGTAAGTGCTTTGTCGTTTTGTGAGCAGTGGCTTAATTAATTGAGTTTGAGAGGCAATTGATATGTTTCAATGTGTGGGATGGTTTTGGTTTGTTTTATTTCGTTTAGATGATGTCCACTGCTGTATTCAGGCTTCTTTAATGGATTTAACCGCTGCGTTTGCTTCCATACATCTAACTCATACACAGGCTTAAACTCAAACAATGAGGTATGAGTCATGCAAAAATACGCGAGTTCAGCGGATTATTGAACGCCTAGCAATAACCTTACTGACAGATATTATCACATGGGGCTACCGAAGACGCATAAAAGATGTGTTTGTACGGCTAGCGTAAGATTTTACTATCAGATATTATCAAGACACCATGAGGCTACTTAAGAAGCTTAGAAACCAGTAGGGCATGCTTATTACTTTGATTCCCGCTGCCACTAAAGACCCACCTTTACTTGTAAAGTAGTCGCAAGTTGTCGCGTTTGTACGCAACGCTTTGTCTCACGCGGCGGTTAGTCGCCGGAATCACGAGTACAACTTCCTTCCGAGTTTGATTTCGTTGCGAACCGTACCATAAGTACTTTGTCGTTTGTGAGCAGTGGCTTAATTAATTGAGTTTGAGCAATTGAAATGTTTCAATTGGTGTAACGTGTGGGATGGTTTTGGTTCGTTTTGTGCCGTTTAGACGATGTCCACTGTTGGATGGTTTTGCTTTGTTTTGATCCAGTAGTTGATGTCCACTGCTGAACTAATGCTTCTTCTGTAAATTCTAACGCTGCGGTTTTGTTTATTAACAAGAGTCTTTAATATCTGTCAACAACACTGACCTCACCCCAATGCGGGGTGTTTGAGTATGAATCATAGAGTTATGAGTCATACTCCAAAACGCGAGCTCAATAGCTCAATGCGTAAATTGGAGAGGTGTATGTTACGCCTAACGATAAAGATCAGATAAGACAAGATCTATTTAATTGCACAAACAAACAGTTACATAACAATGTTTATGAGAGACCTTAACTTTACTGACAGATGTTATCAAACCGCCATGGGGCTATCTAAGAGGCTTAACGACTATTTTTCAAACCACATCGATGCCCGAAACACTCACTGACATGAGAATCCTCCGGAGTTCTGGGGTGTCATTCTCAATGCACCCTTCACTTCACGTTCACTTCATTTGGATTTTGACCTTCTGTAAAACTCAAAAACATTGCGACTGTGATCGTTTGAGAGAAAAGAACTAAGTAAGCCGAATAATATTCTTAAATTGTTTTCATACTAAAGAGGTAGAATCCTAATTCGAGGTAAAGCGAAAAGACGATTGAAGTTAGCGCGTTGTATCGAGATGTGAAATGAAGTTAGTGAGAATCCTGCAGATGATATTCTCCATACCCTGTACATGTTCCTACACTTCCCCGTAACGTATCTCAAAGATATTAGTCTTGGAAAATCTTAAAAATGATATATCTCTTATCTAATGGGTAAAAGTGCTTACAAAACGTCAGAGGAAAGTAGCAGGAACATAGGATAGGTAGGCAGGAGAGCGTCGTGGCCCAGTGGTTAAACACTCTGGCTCGGAACCCGGTGGTCCCGAGATCAAATCTGGCCGGAACACACCTACTTTGTGTTCATTGTACAATTTGGGGCTAACTCTCCGGTGATGGAAAACACCGATATAAAACCCAAGCAACCCGGATAACGGCGGTTGGCTCGCCCCTTACCACGTTGGGTTCAAATTCCCTCGGCGAAATGTGGGCTTGTGAATGTTCCGTTCGCCATAACGGTAACAAACAGTGTGCCTCTGACTAACCCATTAGGGATATATGGTCGTGAGGGTATGTTATGTTTATATAGTTACACTCTTATTTTTACTCACGCAAATTAACAGAGAGATTTTAATATAAGTTCTGAAAGAAATGTTTACATTATCCAATGAAAGAGTGAAAGAGAGGGAAGAAAATAAAAGAATGACTGTCGCGCTCGGTGAACTCTTTCAAACTCTGGAACAAAAGCGACCACAGTTCAAAAGACGTGTTGTAGCGCGAGGACGTTCTAGGGATGCGTTTTTACGAAATATAGTACTTTTTAACCTCAACTTTGTGTTAAAATGCAGAATTTGATTGCAAAGCTTCTGACTTCCAAATGGACATAGATAAATATTAATTCGAATAATACCACCATTCGTTGAAATCAGGTAGGTATATAAAATTGAACCTAAAAGGAAAAGTAAGAAAACAGACACTTTATTATTAAACATCACAAAAACATAAAAGTCACAAAAGTGGTAAATTGGAATACCTCCAAAAGTAAAAAAAAGAGCATAACATGACATTCGTAACAGGGTCGTCTAAGACACACTGACTAGTTGCCGTCATGGTGAATGGAGTAAAAGCCCTCACAATCGCCGATCGATGTAAAATCCAAGGTAGTAAAGGGAGACATGATCGTCGTTATTTCTGTTCATTTATTTCTTTCTAGATGTTTCCGCAACAACTTACAACAACAATAACCTTGGTACAACTACCTATGAAGAACACTAACTAGGGGTTTCTGCCAGATTTGAATTCGGGACCACACAGCTTTGTTTCTTACATTCGCAAACACCCACCAACCCACAACCATTTGTGCTGTTTAAGTGAGTGATCATATAATAATACTCCACCACAAACATACGTCTAACAATACTACCAACGCAAAAGCACGAAATGAAATTCACGCCCACTCATAAGAAAATTATGCTTACATGTTAGCCAATACGCTGCCAAGTGTAAAAACAAACATTGCCAACATGACAAGATGTTTACCGCAACCCCCCAGCCCTCCCTGGGGATTATATCCCACGACCTTCTAAGCTTATCTCGTTTGTCGGATCATAATAGTAATTCTTTTTGCTTTAACTCAATGATATTGTAATAAAAAAGAGGTAGATAGAGATATCACATCGCATCTCGGTGCTTCACGCTCACTTCAATCATCAATATGCTTTACTCAGCATTAGTGTTTTCTCTCATTCTGTATGTTAAAAAATAAAAAAAAAAATGGATTAGTTCTTTCCTCCCAAACGACCAGTCACGAAGAAATTGAATTTAAAAGATAGCTCACCGCGCGCGAAGTCAGTTTTGGCGCCTGCCGGAATACCATAGCTGATGCGAAGTCGAAAATTGTCCCCTGGCGTACGTACCTATGATGATAATGTGACCGTGTGAACAAGATTGTATGATTACTTACTAGACAGATACATGTTGGGCAGTAACGTCTCAAACTGTCCACACTGTCAATGCTTTGCTCAGGTGCACGATCGTTCTGATTTCGGGTGCCACTTTTTAAGCACAAGTAACTTATCTACCTCTATTTATTATAATATCATTGCTTTAACTATAGTTTTTGGAGCAGAAGATTCTTCTTCGTTCATGACTAATAAATATGGTCTAACGAAGTGTGCTTAGGAGCGGTTTCAGGTAGGCATACCGGGTGCGGCAATTGAACTGTCCGACTTCTTGTAACTATTTTGAAATTCGAACTACTGAATCGAACGCGGCAAAAATTTGAAGGAATAATCTGTGACACATTATCTTTCTTACTTTAAAACTATTCGGTCGTGAGAAGAAACGTTCCAATTTAAAAATAATGGATTTAAAACGCAATTCAGTGATTGCTCTTTATTTGGAGGGAAAATGGAACATCGACATTCGTCTAGCGCTACCAAATCTTCAATTGAACGAAAAATTTGTGCGACGTACTATCCAAATATTTAACGATACTGGCAGTGTTAAGAAACGCTACGGGGGCGGTCGACGCTGTACTGCAACGGCGCCAGCAGTTGTTGAAAAGGTGCGACATCGTTTACGCAGAAATCCAAAGCGCTCGGCAAATCAGCTCGCCCAGGACCTTAAGGTGAGCGACCGCAGCGTTTGTCGTATATTAAAGGAAAAGCTCAAGGTTAACCATTAAAAAAAAACTTTTCGCAAGACCCACTGCTTTGCAAAAGAGCAAACGGCTGGCTCGATCAAAGGAGCTGATTCGCTTGCTCGACACTGGCGAGCTTCCCAACTTGGTATTTTCAGATGAGAAAACTTTCTGTGTTGAGCAGTTTCTTACCAACAAAATGACCGTGTGTGGTTGAAAGGACGTGTCAGCGATTATTCAGATGAACTGAGAGTCACCCGACGACAAGGAGCCGACCAAATCATGGTATGGGCGGCGGTGTCCGAAAAAGGACGTTCTCCGCTTGTTTTTCTCCCAATGGGTCGCAACCAAGCCAAAATAAATCAACAAACCTATCAAAATGAAGTCTTAAAAACAGGATTGATACCGTGGGCACGCAAGACATTTGGTTCGGAGCGTTGGACGTTCCAGCAAGACTCGGCGCCATCGCACAGAGCAACTGGGACGCAAAATTGGTTGAAAGCGAACGTTCCTGTGCTGATCGACCGAGATATGTGGCCGTCGTCTTCGCCCGACTTCAACCTTCTAGACTTTTGTATTTGGGGTGTTTTACAGGCGAAGGCCTGTGCTAAAAAAACACACATCAGTGGAGGCGCTCAAAACTACTCTGACACGAGAATGGAACCGTTTAAATGACGACGTTATTCGAGCAGCCTGCGCTTCATTCAGAAAGAGACTCAAGCTTGTAGTGAAGGCTGAAGGCGGTTGTATTCCATTAGAATAAATGAGAATATAATTTTGGACCTTTTATTTTCATATGTAGAAAATATATTAATAAATATTCAAAGTAAATACAATTATTTAATTTTTTAATATGGACAGTTCAATTGCCGCACCCGGTATTTTAATGAGCTTTGGTTTGGTCTTTGATTTCATATGTAGGCTGTTGTTTTTTTTGGAGGTTCAAAGGCGAGTTTGAAAAATATCTTAATTTTTATGTTGTGACTTGTCATAAGTGCTTTTTAAGAAGTTTACATGAATAAAGACTATTTTTACTTTACTTTACTTTACTTTAACCCAACAAACAGTTGGCTTGAATTAGAGTTGAATTAAAATTAACGGTATTTTAGACCTTTGCAAACCTCTGAGCTTTATATGAACTACTAATAGTATTGGCCTAATTTCCAATGATTTTCTTTGTGATTATAATCAAGGTTTGAAAAATATTTTCTAACTTTTACGTCTATTTCGTGTTCTTTTAATAACTTGTGTTGTGCTCTCTGTTGATGAAAACCACCGTTAATCTCTACCAATTCAGTCAGCTAAGTGTGGACTTCTGATTGGTTCATTCACCATGAATTGGTGAGCCAATGTTAAGTTTCGTTGATTTGCTAATTATCATTAGCTAATTATCAAATTCTTTGTTACAGGTAATTTACCGGTGCATCCAGAAGCTCTTCTTTTTAATCAAATGGGTTTGCGTTTAACCTTTTTCTCACTTGATGATAGGTAAGCGATGACGCGGCTGATGCATGGTAGAACACCCTTTCATTGAAAATGCCTATCCTGTCTTTACATCAAGACACAAAGGTTGTATGTATCCGGAAACGCGTGAAAAACGCTGGGAGAGCGTTCCACTCCCTAGCGGTGAAAACCAGGAAGGATGCAACAAACCTTAGTGTAGATTTTTGTAAAGTCGACCACAGGGGGAAAAAAAATACTTGATAACTTTTGGAATAAAGAAATTGAACTAAAATTCAATTACACCGACATAAGTGACAGCATCATTTTTATCGCTACAACTTCAGGAAAAATATAAATATCACTAAGTCACATTTTGTGTGTAACCAACCACAAACAGAAGTTGAATATTTTCTTTAGTTCAATTATTTTCGAAGTTACAGATATAATTATCAGAGATAATAGTTTCCGGCGTCAGTGTTTCCCGAAGAGTACAATTAAGGGGTCTTCAAGCAAAGAGTGAATAGTGTTCTTCTAGACAAGCATGCTCCATCGTAGACCGCATCGTCGTCGCTTTCCATCAGGTGAGATCCCGGTCAAATGCTGGTCTATCCAAATTTAAAAAAAGAGACAGATAAACAAAGTTTTCTTCATTAAAATCCCTTTACGCATTAAGCCCGCCATTTGTACTTTACTTTTGTGCAATAAAGAATAGATAAATAACACACACAAGTTCACTCTTGTGTGGAATATTGTTCTCATCTCTGGGACGGTTCCGCCAAGTATTTGCTAGAAGCTCTCGACAGGTTGCAGCGACGCGCTATCCGCATCATTGGTAGCCCAGAGGCAACTATGGCTCTGGAGCCTCTCCAACTGCGTAGAGACATTGCCAGGTTGAGTGTCCTCTACCGCCTTTACAACGGCGAATGCTCTGAAGAGTTGTTCCAACTGATCCCGTCCTCACCCTTCCACTCCCGCACCACACGCGCTGGTCTGCGCCAACATCCACACACGATCCAGCGACTGTCGGCCCGCACCAAAAGGTTCGGTGATTCGTTCCTGTGTCGTACTATCCAGACGTGGAACGCTCTTCCAGCGCATGTGTTTCCTTCTTCCTACAATCCCGGGTTTTTTAAGCGGGGCGTGAAAAGGCATTTATGCAGGCCTTCAAAATGAGATTGACCAGCAAAGTAGTTCTGTTAATTACTGTGCTTGTCAACCCCATATCTGGACCTCACGACTGCTTCCCATCAGGTGGAGTGAGGTCATCTTGAAGACCACTTTAAAAATAAAAAAAAAAAGCCATCCCAGTGTTTGTGTCAGGGGTCACAAAACCTCAATGCCGACAGACGGTCACCATCGATTACTAAACCGCTGTTGAAGTCATAATTAAAACCTAAATACTGTATTCTTGAGGTGGTTATGGCTAGACAATTACAATAAATAACACTTAATGGTGTGTTGGGATTTTCTCTTCTAGACTTTATGTAACCTTTATTTGGGTTCTCTAAGTACACAGAAAATAAATAAGTCTGTTTCAATAGTTTGAACGTTTTCAGGGCTGCAAGAAACGTGATGTAGTGAAGGCGTCGTGGCCTTGTAGTTGAACACTCTGGCAGGGAACCCGTGTGTAGCCGAGTTTAGCCAATACACCTACTTTGAGTCCATTGTAGAATTCGCGGCTAACTCTCCGGTTATAGGAAACACAGATAAAAACCCACGAAACTTGGCGGTCAGCTCGCCTCACTTCGGGTTCAAAAGTTCTGAAATTAAACGACACACATTATAGACAGTATAAATCGATAACGATACGCGTGACCCAAGCGAAAATTTGTTTTTGTTCGATCATAGTGTTGTTAAATCGACATTTCTGCCTATTTTTGTCCCTCTAAAGTCTTACACTCTTGTCATATCTTCTCACAACATTGGTAAGGCTTTTGGTCAACGAGATTATTGAATTTAGCAGCCAAAGCCAGTAAGGCGTGGGCACAACACGTCTGTGCCGGCACTACCCTCTCTTGGGATCGATTCGACCACAACACTTTTCTGCAAATAAATAAACAGCTGGATATAGATATGCCCTTGGGTAGTGGCGACTGCGATGTTAGGCGCAAGAACTAACATTTTGTGATTAACTTTTGGTGAAGATACACACGACACCTATTTGCTATCACATTTCATACTTTAGAACCACTGTTGGCTCGTACAGCTATCTCTCAGATGTGTTTTTACTAATGCAATTGATATTTATTTTCTCAAAGAATAAAACAACATATTCAATTGGATGGTGAAATGTTCAAATTCATCTTTCAAAATCTTTAGTACCAACCTGAAGAAATAAAGATCTAGTCTTGGGACTGCTGTAATGGCTGATTAACTTCCAGCAGAGGTTTTTACGATGAGCTACAGCACAGAGATCTTCAAGAGTGGTTTTATAAGGTTCTCACAAAGCGTGCGTGCCTCCATCCCAAGTGGCTTTGAGGAAGGGTGGCGGTGTAGGGTGACTGCACTCCGCCGTAGACACCGATAGTGAGTCATTATGGAGGCACCACTCCCTGCAAGTAAGGCTGCTTACGCAGACAAAGGTTCAAAGTTCCACCGGTTGTGTGTAAGGAACACAACCGGTAAATCCCTAGGTAGGGATCCCCGGGCACGCGCGGGAGATGGCCACCGTGGGGTTTAGTTAGTAGTTCTGCTGCCTCTCAGCAGAGTGCCTACACTTCGGTGAAAAAATCGCTATTTCACCACCGTGGCCAATCTTTGGTGTTCCACACATACACATAGACTGCGCTGACCACCAGGTATTCCGAAAGCTCGTTTGCCATAGAGGTTTTATGAAAAAAACAGTAGCAACAATAAATAAAAGTCAGCGAGGCGTGAGCTCAATACGTCCGTGCCTGCCGCCAGCCTCTCTTGGGACCGATTCGACCACACCACTTTTCTGCGAATAAATAAACGACTTAGTGTCAGTAGGCGGGGCTCATAGCCCGAAGAGCTGATAGCCGTTGGGACTGGACAGTTCTGGAGATGTGACTCTTGAATGATATCGTGGGATGTCCCAAACACATGATGGACGGATGACCTTGTACTGTTCGCAGAATTTCGGTGAATGTACTTAGACAACCATTCCGTTTCGTCTCAGCAAACGTAGTGTGGGACGCCCTCTTTCTAGGTGGACCGACGACCAGCAAGTAACAGGAGGTGGAAACGTGCAGCTAAGAATAGGGCTTGATGGCGCACATAAGTCTACGTCCCAGTCGACTAGTGTAAGCTGATGATATGAGGCTGTTTACAACCAGCCGCAGTGTGTGCATGTGTGATGATAATGCTGATGAAATAATAGGCATGATGACTGTATTTTTTTTTTGTTTATTATCGAAAGACCTTACATTTATGTAAACAATCCTCAAAGAATCACTTCATCTGGATCAATACCACCAGAGATATCACAATTTGAAATGCACATTTTTGGACTTGCCCAAAAACGCTCCATACAAAAGTGACAGCGATAGTGACGTCACTGTCGCTTTTGTATGGAGCGTTTTTGGGCAAGTCCAAAAATTGTGCATTTCAAATTGTGATATCTCTGGTGGTATTGATCCAGATGAAGTGATTCTTTGAGGATTGTTTACATAAATGTAAGGTCTTTCGATAATAAACAAAAAAAAAATACAGTCATCATGCCTATTGGCGGTGAGGCTTCTGCCCAGATTTGGACGTGAATGGAAACCAGTGTTCAATATTAGTATCGAGTTTACAATATGAAATAAAAAGAAAAAAATGCGCTTCATCACTTTTCAGGTCGCTAGGTTTTGAAAAATTCTTGCACCGACATCTAACAAAAGATGAAAATATTATTTGCCCGCACTGTAACTACAGCAGTACAGGGTTAATATAGCAGAATAGAAACGAACAAGGTCACAGAGACCGCAGGACGCAATAACCCGCGACATGTCCGCTCTCTCGGGGGGCCGATTGGACCCCCCGCGTCATCAGACGTGGAATATTGTACACCTAACCGCGTTAAATTGTGTTAGGGTCAGTTATGAATTAGAAATACAGAAACGGAATTGACATAAAGTATTTTGAAGGCTACAGGGCAGAAAATGATAAGTTATTAAGTGGTTAATAATGTAATTTACCACTTGAAGGTTACCTTATTGGTTGGCTGCTTCGTTTAGTAAAATATTATTTTGTCTTTCCTTCAGAAGTTTGAAGGGCGAGGGAATTATTAATGACTGCTATCAGAACGGTACATACATAAACGGCCTATATACGGCCCACTGCTGGGCAAAGGCCTCACCTCAACTATGAGCGCTCATTTGTTAATAAAACAGTCATTTTTTAACTTACAATCATTCGAAAGTTATAACTCCTGATGTAATAAAAAAATTAAAATTGAGGAAACCGGACCATCTTTATTATTTTTTATGTACGCGTATTTTGAACATAGTAACTCAAAACAGTTCGATAATCGATTCAAAACATGTTCCGGTTTCCTCAATTTCAACATTTTAATTACTACAGGAGTTGTGACTTTCGAATGATTGGAAGTTAAAAAATGACTGTTTTATTAACAAAAGAGCTTTATTTAAACGTTAGAAGACAATAAATCTCAGAAATGACAAAATTATGCCAAAATACTAGAAAATGATTAAGTATGAAAATTACACTTATTTCCGATTCTCAAGACTTAAGCATCGATTACAGCGAATAATGCCCCACAAAGGACATGTTTTCTTATAATATTATGAAAGCTTATGATGCTGCGCAGTTTTTGAAATTAGTAAGAAGCTATGGAATACCTTTTGTTTTTTTAAATTTACGATTGATATTTGGTTATGTTCTGCATGATTCACTTTTTTTTCACTATCGATCAAAATTTTTGTATCTTGTAATTAAGTTAGGACAGAGATTATTTTAATCATAGAACTGCAATTAATAGACATTATAATAAAATGAAAATATCCAATAAAAGTCAAACGAAAAAAAAGTTGTAATTATTTAAAGCCAAGTGCTCACATTTTTTTTAAAAATAACAAAAACATCATTATCTCGAAAACTACAAAAAATCGTAGAACATACATGGGGGTTAAATCGATAGGTATGGTACCCTACTATCAGCTGGCGCCGGCTTGACACCTTAAAAGAAACACCCTGTATATATTTTTTAATAAATATAAACTTATTACTTTTTTCCTCAAGAACGCGTAGAGCTAACAAGTTGAAATTCATATCAAATACTTAGATCTAATTGCCTTTAACCCGTGAAAAAAATAATAATTCTAAGTCAACGCAAAAACGCAAAACGCAAAAGTACAACCATTGATACCGCATATTTTGAAACTCGCAACTACACGCAAGGGAATTAAAACCTTATATTATAGATAAAATGATTTATGTGTTAATATAAAATAAAGGATTAATAATAATAAAATAATAATAATAAATATCCCTGGACATTATTCCACACAGCGCCATCTAGCCCCAAGTGAGCCAATTATAGTTAAGTTAATAATAGTTAATTATAGTTAATTATAGTTAGTTGTTTATAATGGAAAACCCTAAACAGACAGTATTCCTAAGTTGTCAGACGCAAGGACAGTTTCGCCAGATCGTGCACTGGTACATCACAGGTGGTCATCAAATTTGGGATTGTAATCGACACGCGAAGAAAAAATTGGTCCGATGACAAACCACGGGTTTGTGTCATTCATGGAGTAAGTAAAGATATTGTACAGTTCCTAAATTTTGCTGTTCATCAACTTTAATTTGCTATTATCCTGAACAAAATATGAATCTAACCTGAATAAAGGTATTATTCTACGCACATAAGAAACAAGCACATCAACGCAGTAATAACATCATTACCGGAATAACAGCCATTTTCCTCTTTCACAGGAAAACACGAAGGGATGCATCTCTCTTGAAAATACGACAGCTGATTAGAACAGAGTTTTTCACAAGGACAGACATAAGCATAACATAACATAATGACAAGCGACTGTGGTGTGAGAACAAAACTGGAGCGAGCGAATTTTCAACAATAACCATTTGAGCTAGGTATTAATAAATTATTTGTTTAAAAAACCATATTCTAGTATTAAAATTCAGAATAATTATGTACTAGGGCTTTTTCAGTGGCAGCAACTGGGCAACTTTATCTTAATTAAGAGCTTATACAAATTTCGCCTTTTCTTTTTCCTTTGCCTGTAAATGGCCTAGAAGAGATCGCCATTCATGATAAGGCCTAAATTGTGTGTTGGATAAAATTTTGTACTTACCTGAAAGTTTTTCTGTTATGAGTATTTACGTAATCGATTCACATCACTTCTCAATTATGCTCAAACTTATTAAACCTAACCATAGGTGCTCAAAAGGTCTTCAATTAATAATAAGGTTTCGCTTTACAAAGGATCAAAACTAACTTTATCTTAAAGAGAAAAAATATATGTAATATTAAAGGAATCTACACTCTACCAACTCTGCCACTAGATAAAGATAGTCCACTCTACTTAAACACTGAATACACCATGGTCCTTCGAGCCGGATTTATGATTCCCTTCCTGAAGATCAAAAACTAACCTTACCGCAAATAACAAAAAATGCCAAACCAGTAAAGATCTCTAAGATTTGCTTCCTTGAACCATTTTAACCCTCAACCCCCGCGAAGAAATTGTCAACATAAACACGTTCATCCGGATTCTGCTAAAGGGATAATGTAATTTTCGCGCGGGGTCGTTACCGCCCTTCGGTTCCGGGTTAAATGTGTAATATTCATCATACTGGGTGAAGCTACTACCCATAGATAAATTGTACTATATACCGCTCATATTACTATAATTGTTAAATTGTTGACGTTGAGGTTACGGAATTTTCTTGTTGGCTAAACTGATTTCAAACATAATATACAACTTAAAATTAGTCTATTAACCTACTGTCATACTTAACCGCCATACTTTCAAATTTTGGCTTTGTCCTTACAAACTCAGGCTATGTTCGGAGAAATCCGTAATAATCAATTTTACTCCACTTCAGCTCAGCCAAAAATTCTTCTCACTGGACAATGGCTGAAATAATATTAGTTTCCAATGTTCTTCCTATGCAAAACATGGAATTTCTACACTTTTCATGTAAATACTGACCCAAATAACGTAAAATAAAATCTTTTTACGCCCAAAAAAATTCATTACAATTTTCAGCGTCGCAATAAAACTTGGGTCCTCCAGACCTTGTCATTTCTCTTTCCCCCCATAATGTACAGGTGTAAACCTGATGCTAGATGTAACCCTGTCGTAACCCTCCGCTGACCGGCCCGTAACGCGATTTACAACCTCGGTCCGTTAGATCGGTGCCGGAATAAAATCGATTGTAACACCCTCCGACGAATAAGGGTTATCCGAACTCGAAGGGAATCATAATTTGATGTTGTCGTTGGGATTGGCAAGGAATCGAATGACGATAAATTGCTACACTAATAGGAAGAAAATATTTTTTGGAAACAACTCCGATCCACACTATTGCCAGTATACATAATGGTATGTGTATCAGTACACAACATTACAATACATTCAAATATTTATAGTTTCAGGAACCAACGCCTGTAAGAGACACAGGCTACACATCAGTTAGTGAAAAATACTTGACTCAGAGCGGCATTTTCGAACCCTGTACTTGTTTATGTAAGGTGTACTATTGTTTTCAAGCCATTCTAAGGCCTCTGTAAGGCTAAACAACTGATATTTAGCTAAGTTTGGACTCTATGGGTAACACCATTTTTCTTTTAACACTAAAACACTAATTTTAAACCAAAATTCCACCAAAATCGAAATAGTACATTGTTATCCTAGGGGTGAAAGTAACTTATTTAGTCCCGAGACGGGGTTTGGCGCCCGGAACGAAGTGAGGGCGCCAATAGTTCGAGGGACTAAATAAGTCTTTAACCCGAGGTAAACACTGTGCTTTTCATTACAAATACGAGGAAAGTATAAATAAAAACATTAATTAATTCATGAAGATCGAATTGCCGCTTTCCCGCCTATTTTGTTTGTTTTTTTTTCTGTGGCCGCCCCGCTGTTCAGCCATTATTTTTTATTTTCATCATTGGAAAAATGGTAAATATTTTGCTCAAAGCTAAGTTAATTTTAAGAAATTGTTGAAACTAAATTATAATAAAGTTATTTAAAAAATAAGTATTCTTTAATCAATACTTAACTTTTTAAGTTACTTCAATTTTACATCGTGGCTGTATAGAAAGTTGGAACATGGTTCAATAGATATGTGAAAAAGAACTAGATTTTTTTTTAATAATTTGACAGCTGTCAGTTGAAAGTGATTCTCCCTAGGGATGAAAAGTACTACTTTCAGCCCACTTCTCAGGTCAGTAATGACCTACTTTCAGAGTATGAGTAATGAAAAACATTTTTCTCCTAATTAACAACATTCAAAGTTAACACGTACCCAATCATTTTAACAACGAAACCTATAAAAATTTGCAATCAAGGAATCCCCAGTTGTAATACAAGATAAATGAGACATCCCAGCGCTATATTTTAAGAAGGACCAACTTTTTAGGAGTCCGCAAAACTTTGTTGAAATCAAATGTCAGAAACACAAAGCAAAGTTGGTTGATGATGAAAATGAATTATTCCGGCCTGTTGAGTAACCACTTCCTGTTGCTATTTATGATTTTCCGAATAACTTACCATATTTCCAAAGTCAAAAATAACATCATTTGAATATTTCTACAGGTGAACACAATCAGCCAAAAGAGACCAAAAATACATTGGGTTAGAAACTGAAAGACAATATGAGACCGAGTGAAATTCGTGAAGTTGCTTTTTTTTCAATGTTCAGCATTCGCGTATATGTTTGAAAACAATATCTTTTTACATTTCTCAAATGGCGAAAGACACAGAAAACATCCAAAAACATACTTTTAAAATTTACGTAAATATGAAATAATTTAGCCTTGAGCATTTTCTCTGGAAGAAATTATGACTCTAATTTCTGTACCGGGTGCGGCAATTGAACTGTCCATATTAAAAAAATAAATATTTTTATTTACTTTGAATATTTATTAATATATTTTTTACATATGAAAAAAAAACGTCTAAAATTATATTCTTATTTATTCTAATGGAATACAACTGCCTTTAGCCTTCACTACAAGCTTGAGTCTCTTTCTGAATGAAGCGCAGGCTGCTCGAATAACGTCGTCATTTAAACGGTTCCATTCTCGTGTAAGAGTAGTTTTGAGCACCTCCACTGATGTGTGTTTTTTAGCACAGGCCTTCGCTTGTAAAACACCCCAAATACAAAAGTCTAGAGGGTTTAAGTCGGGCGAAGACGACGGCCACATATCTCGGTCGATCAGCACAGGAACGTTCGCTTTTAACCAATTTTGCGTCCCAGTTGCTCTGTGCGATGGCGCCGAGTCTTGCTGGAACGTCCAACGCTCCGAACCAAATGTCTTGTGTGCCTACGGTATCAATCCTGTTTTTAAGACTTCATTTTGATAGATTTGTTGATTTATTTTGGCTTGGTTGCGACCCATTGGGAGAAAAACAAGCGGAGAACGTCCTTTTTCGGACACCGCCGCCCATACCATGATTTGGTCGGCTCCTTGTCGTCGAGTGACTCTCAGTTCATCTGAATGATCGCTGACACGTCCTTTCAACCACACACGGTCATTTTGTTTGTTAAGAAACTGCTCAACACAGAAAGTTTTCTCATCTGAAAATACCAAGTTGGGAAGCTCGCCAGTGTCGAGCAAGCGAATCAGCTCCTTTGATCGAGCCAGCCGTTTGCTCTTTTGCAAAGCAGTGAGTTCTTGCGAAAAGTTTTTTTTTAATGGTTTAACCTTAAGCTTTTCCTTTAATATACGACGAACGCTGCGGTCGCTCACCTTAAGATCCTGGGCGAGCTGATTTGCTGAGCGCTCTGGATTTCTGCGTAAACGATGTCGCACCTTTTCGACAACTGCTGGCGCCGTTGCAGTACGGCGTCGACCGCCCCCGTAGCGTTTCTTAACACTGCCAGTCTCGTTAAATCTTTGGATAGTACGACGCACAAATTTTTCGTTCAATTGAAGATTTGGTAGCGCTCGACGAATGTCGATGTTCGATTTTCCCTCCAAATAAAGAGCAATCACTGAATTGCGTTTTAAATCCATTATTTTAAAATTGGAACGTTTCTTCTCACGACCGAATAGTTTTGAAGTAACATAGATAATGTGTCACAGATTATATTTTCAAATTTTTGCCGCGTTCGATTCAGTAGTTCGAATTTTAAAATAGTTACAAGGAGGCGGACAGTTCAATTGCCGCACCCGGTAGTTCAATGGTTACTTGTTTGTAACCGTTTGAAATCCATATAAATGATTGTGATACTATTATTTATGATTTCAGTGAGTGATAACCCCTCTATTGTTTTTGCTGCACCCTACAGGGTCCATAATTGATACCACGACCTCAGAACCTTATTGAATATTATGGTTCCTAATAAGGAATTATGTGGAACCATCTCGCGAAAGCTTCCAGTCGCGCTTCGCCAGTTTTTATTGTACTTTTTCGTGAACGTGCTATAATTGTGCGAACTTTGACGGAATTTTTCCTCCCAGCAATACAATCCATTATCCACCAGACACTACAGTCGACTACAGATGATATATAGGGTGCTTTTTTGAACATGAGCCAAGATTTTCAAGGGAGATTTTATTATGCAACGACATAGGAAACATGCGTGAGGGTTTGCGAATGTGACCGTTTCTGTTAATCCAAGTTAACTTTTTCGATGCGTTGAATAGACGAAACTAGCATTATAGTCCGTTTGCGTTAAGAATGCAGTGATTTCATACTTGTCCTTCGAGCTAACACGCTCCCTTACTAATCAAATCGTTCCTAATTAGAAAACCAGGTCCACAGTGACCAGCTGAACGCATACTTTCGAACGCAAAGGTTGTGGATCTTAGGTTTTTTGTGTGCGACAGAATTAAATTTTAAAATCACTGCATTCTTAACGTGATCGGACTTTAATATAATAATAAACTATAATATTAGAGCCTAGGCTCTCCAATTATGTAGAGCTCATTCGCGACACGTCTAACGAAATTTGCACGCGGTCACCCTTGTTAAAACCTTTTACAAATCTTAAGGAGAAAACTCTCGGAGAAAACCTGGGGCTTCCCAGAAGCCCAGAAATATAGCGTTCTAGACTACTTATATGAGGATAAAAACCCAGATGCATGGAATGCGAATGAATGGTAATACGTAGCTTCATTTAGAACATTGCAATACTTGAAGGTTCACTCATTTGACTTCTAAGAAAGAAGAAAATCACATCATTATTTTCAAGCTGACTGTATGTTTTACTCAACTTATTTGTTCAACTGAAATCAAGACGAGCAAAACGGCTGTTTTTTTCATTAATTTTCGGAGAACAATTTCTTTTTATGCTAGAATGGGAATGTCTTTATGTTGTTTTTAAAGGGTTTTTTTTTGAGTAGACATTTTAACATTCTTTGAATAGTTTAAAATGACTTTTAATTTCTAACAAAATCATCACAAGCTAGCAGTGTGTTTTGAAATAACATAAAACAACGCTCATGACTAATATCAAAACTGGTTAGTCAGAAGTACACGGTTTGGTGCGGTCTTGGTGAAAGGAACATTCGGAAGCCCACATTTCACCGTACGAATTCGAACACAACGTGGTAAGGTAACTTCCGCCATTATCCGGGCTGCTTGGATTTTTTCCAGTGTTTTCGATCACCGGAGAGTTAGCCGCAAATTGCTCGATGAACAGAAATTAGGTCTTCCGGTAAGATTCGATCTCGGAACCTACAGGATCCGAGCCAGAGTGTGGCTCAGTGCCACAACGTTTTCTCTATTTACTCCACATTGTTAAATAAGCGAATAAGACATCTTAGAAAAAGTTGTCAAGGGATAAAAATGTCGTTGTTTGTTGCTCATCATGTTTTTGGAAAAATAACAAGCGAGACTGTCGACGAGGTACTGTTGTTTTCAGCAAAAGGGGTCAGGCGACCACACTTTTAAAGTTTGAAGGATAATCAGAGAAGGTTTTTTTAATGATACAATTTAACACACGCCGGTTCGGAAATGGGATGGGTGACCACCCCGACCGAAAGAAGACTGGCGAAGTTCCTTGAGTTTGAACCCCAACTATAAGCCTCTTCGTGAACGAAATTAACCAATATTTGTACAACTTAACACTGCTATCAAAATGATCCTAAAACTTCCCCCTAAAAGTTAGGAATATAGAGATATAAAAATAATAAATTAAAGAAGTTAGGTTATAATAACATCAGGTTATAAAGTTTTTCATTAATTTCTGTATCATGCATCAGAGCACTTTATGGCTTCAACCGTAAGTCCGAGAAATACGCGTAGTCCAAAGAGCAAGCACCAAATCGAAGTCAACAACAAACAAACAATGCATGCAAGTCAGTCTGACTTTGACGTTTGACACAATTTGACATTTAAACGTTCCGTTACTGGCATTTATTCAATTTCTTTTGCTGTTTGACTTGCCATTGAACCATTTTGTTAAAATCTAGTCACTTGAAACATTGTAATCTAGTTAGAGATGCTTCAAGTTTTACAGTAAAATAAGAACAGCAAAACTTGTCAAAACGATACAACCTAGATGAAGGTTCAGTTTAGAAAGAAAGTAAAATAACACTTGCATCCGTGCTAAGCGGAGGCGGGTCGCTAGTAAAAAATAAAATCAAACTGTGTCAAACAAACGAACAACCACTTTTGTTCAGTTGTTCAAGAAACGGGATGACATCCCGTTTCTTGAACTCAAAAAATATTTCAAGGATACTCCAACCTTGACCTAATGCAGTGCTAAGTTTTTCTGCTTATTTATCACAAGCAAGCAGCACCCGGTTTTTTTGCGGCAGACCTAAAATGCGATGGCGGGATGAGGTACACTTCCATTTGAAAGATTGATCCGCCACAGTTTTGGACCGGAAATGAAGAAACGGTAGGGAGGCCTTTGCCCAGCAGGACATTACTGGCTAATAATAATACATACACACATACCATCACGCCTCTTTCCCAACGGCGTAGGGAGAGACCAGTTCTTTCCACTTGTTACGAGCCTGACACACACACCTTGCGCCCCTTCTCTACTTTCATGAGTCCTTTCATACAAGCTCGTCGGTTAAAAGTACTTCTGACCTGACTCTTTCTGAGAACTTTTAAACTTGTCCAAGAAACGTTCTTTTAGGCCTTCGCTTTCCAACAGTTTCATTCACCCTCGCCTTGTAAATCCGTTTCGTTAATGGCCTAATAATGGTCATTCTCATTATTATTTTTCACAAATTCCTTCCTAACTAGAGTCCTGATCATGGTCACCCCCAGTTACATAACGAGGGTCCAACTTCCACCGTTTTTGCTGTTCGTTTGTTTTCTCATTATCCTGGGTCCGTTTAGAAATTGTTACTGTTATTGGTAACATGGCTGCCGTTTAATAACCTTGGTGCTGCTTGTAAAGTTGAACAACTATTTGTTTCAAATAGTTGTTTCAACTCCCCGAGGACTTCTAATACGATCTTTGAGGCAACTGTATCTGTATGGACCTAAAGATATAGGCCAACATTACTCTTCAACGATAGTGGCTTTTACGAAAAAATATTTTGTCTTTTTTTCAATTGACTAGCTGTTAGTCCAAGGTATGACTTTCACAGCTTTACCGGGCAATGGGCTGAGTGGAAGGCTCTCAACCCCTAACATCTAAGTAACGTGCCTAACCCCTGGATTCACAAACGACAATCAACGCTAAACACGCGCTCACGTTGTCCCGTTCAGTTATATTGTCATTTTACGGGACAGCATGAGCGTGAGCGCGTGCTTAGCGTTAATTGACGTTTGTGAATTTGGGAGTAAGGGTGCCCCCAGAGGGGGGGAGCCTCGGCTTAGGGCGTTACTGGGCAATGGCAATCGGATCAAAAATATTTTGCCGAATTGAAAATTCTTAAAACACGCTCGCGACTATATCACAGATAGTCAGAGGCACAATTATTGCTGTGAGGGTAAATGTAACATTCAGAAACCAACATTTGTACTAACGTGACAAATGGCGAGCCTCACCTGGGTTGCTTGGGTTTTCCATCAGTGCTTTTCATCACCGAGTTGTATTGCAAATTGTAGCCATGGTGCAAAAAACATAGCCTTATAAAAAGGTCATTTCAGACTCCTTCAGACTCCTTCATACACTTAGATTTCTGAGCTATTTCTTTTTCCAGGACAATAAAGACTTTGGAATGAACTCTCTCGAGGTTTTTCTAGATGAGCTAGGTGGAGGTCGTCAAGAGGAGGTTAAAAAGTAACTTCATTAGGAACTGCTGATCTATCCAGGGAATCGTAACCAATATTATTTATTGTTATTTCAATCATTGTATTACCTACTATAACCATTACAATTCCTTTGAAACAGCACAAAGAGAACGTAGATTCAGACAGTTATTAACAACGTTATTTCACAGTAACATAACATTTAATTAGTTCACGATTAAATTCAAACTTAATCGCCACTCCTGGATCCCCAGAGCCAAGTGTTAAAGTCCAAGCTGTGTCTATTTTAGTTAAACTATCTTAATTAACTACGACGTAGCTATTACTAGGGTCTGCCTAGACTTTTAGACTAGAATTACAATTGTCTGTCAAGCAATGATATTTGAAGGAGCTAAGTAGATACGTTATATCAGTACTGATGCGAAGTCGAAAGTTGTCCCCTGGCGTACGTACAGGCAGATACATGTTGCGAAGTGTCGTCTCAAACTGGCAATGCTTTGCTCAGGTGTTCGAAGTTCTGATTTCAGCTGCCACTTTTTTAGCACAAGTAACCTTTCTACCTATTTTAATTATAATATCGTTTCTGTCAAGGCCTTTTTTATGCAAAACGTGAAAGTACAAAGGTATAATTAATGCCAAATACTGAGTTCTTACTCCCATGTATACAGGATGATCCGGCGACAGTGACTTCTCATTTCATCTTGTATCGTAGCTTGTGAAGCAACTTTGAATTTCCCTTTGCGGTACATAGCAGGGAAATATCAACTCAAAAAATTAATATATTGCACCGTTAAATCCGACTGCCCGAGTGTTGATACTCTGTTGTTTTCCCTCGGATCAATCCCAGTCTTGATGTCCCAATCGATCCCACAGGAAATCGGATATGTCCGAGCTATATTGGAGAGTGCGATTTATTCCAATTATTATTTGGGTCATACTTTTTTGTTTTTAATTTCGACTGGGCGTTAAATTGGATCGAGTGTATTGTGGCTGCGAGCTATAGTCTGCATTAGGTATTAGGGAACAAAACGAAGAAACAAAAAATACATAGTGTTTTCATTATTTTTTAGCATTTTACATGCAGTGGGACAAAATTTCCTGTAATGATAGTTGTAAGAGATGATGAATAAATACCAGTACCTACTTATCTTTGCAACAATAGTGAGAGCAGTCGCCCAGTTTGCGAAAGACGCGGTTTCGTTTCCCTCCTGAAGCCAAGACCGAATTTATTTTTCTGGTTTTCGGTAAACATACATTGTTATTTAAATATGTATGTACCTGTTAGAGCGTAGTTTCAGTTGTCAAATGTACTTATTCAAACAAAATAAAAGAAATACCTACACATTTAAAACATATTTATTCATTTACAAAAACTAAAATTTCAAAATTAGCCTCTACCATCGGATCAGAAAGTTGTATTTGAGCAGAAATTAATTTTTGGGTAGCGAAAAATACTCAAAGATCCCTCTTTCTATAATCCCGAGGGAGAAAAGATTTCCTGTTCCAATTGATACCCAGAATAAAATTAATGTCGCATTGTCTGTCAATGAGACTGTTCCATAATTAGTAATTACCTATTGAATAAGGTTGTCTAAAAGCTGAATTAGGTTTTTTTTTTAATTAGATGGAAATGGAAAATTATGCAGCCGAATATAAAGGTAAATAGAGGCAGTAGTTAATTTGGCCGTGTTATAACGTGTGAACAAGACAGTACAATTATTACTAGAGCGTAATCGAGACGGACACAATATGTTGCGAGGTGTCGTCTCAGACTGTCAACACAGTCAATGCTTTGCTCAGGTGTACGAAACGCTCTGATTTCGAGTGCAACTTTTTAGGACGAGTAACCTAACTACCTATTTGTTATTATAATATTATTGGCCTTTCTATAATTTACATAGTTTATTCCACTCGTTGCCGCAATACATAGCCGAAAATCTTATAAACACAAACACCCGCCAGACACTTTGCCAGTCAGCAATCCTTAGCGCATCCCCCCCACTTTTTGGCCGCTGTTACTCATCTCCCCCCTTTGGCCCCCCTATCCGTTATATCCTCAATCTTGTCCACGTTACTCCTCTTTTGTGGTCACGATTGATTTCCTTCCGGGACCGTACGATATGATCTCGAATGCAATTTAGAGAGAGAATTTAGATTAGAATCCTACTAATATTATAAAGGCGAAAGTTTGTATGTCTGGATGTGCTGTGTTGCTCTTTCACGTAAAAACTACTGAATGGATTTTAATGAAACTTTACAATAATGTTGCTTATACATCTGAATAACACATAGGCTACAATTTATAAAGATATTGTGTAAATTGTTGAAAATATCAAGTAAAAATAAAAATGTTCGCGGAATCACGTGGTATGGCATGACAGACGGCTGCTGTCATTAGCGTAACTATGGGTGCGTTCCGAATTGAGATATCGCGCTAACGTCCATCTAACGTCAGACAATTTGACGAATCCGTTCTTTTCAAGTCCACTTAAGTCCACGCGGACGAAGTCGCGGGCAGCCGCTAGTCTTATATATAAAAGTGTACTGCTGTTCGTTAGTCTCGCTAAATCTCGAGAACCATTTGACCGATTTGGTTAATTTTGGTTTTGAAATATTTGTGAAGGTCCAGGGAAGGTCTAAAAGGTTAGTAAACATGAGAAAATGCTAGAAATGTAGTGAAAAAACACAATTTAGTTTTCTCTGAGCAAACGTTCCTACCTGTCACGTGACACTTAACGTTTGACAACAGAACGAAGTCTGTTGGGACAGCTAGTAGAAAATATTTTCTAAGTTGTCACAATACGCAATGTATAACAGAAAACAAACTGAAACAACACAACATGAAACACCGGAAACATGAATAAGGGGTTTTCTGCAATATAATAACTTAATCGCAAAAAAACACCTGTTTTTGCCTTGGTCCCACAAAAACACAATTTGAGTTACTGAGTTGAGAAAACCAGATATTTAGAGCTCATTCACATTAGGTCGAAAAGCGACCTGCGACGTGTCGGTATTTACTATCGGGAAGAAGACAGTAAGGCATATTCTTCAACAATCCGCTCTGATCCAGTGTGTTGGAGTGTCCCCCAAATCACAAACGACAATCAACGCTAAGCACGCGCTCACGCTCATGCTGTCACTTTCAGTTCTATTGACATTTTACGGGAATTTCGAAAATTTTTGTGAATTCGGGGGTTTGTGTTTTACCACCATATAAGTGTGCTGAGGGTTGTACTTAGTAGTGGGGCGTTAAAGCCACATTTAGTTAAAGCACCGATTGCAAATGGTAGGGCTTTGAATCTTTTGATTGGCAGTCGCTGTTACAGGAAAATGTCTGAAGAAAATTATCCCTTCTCGATGCCATAACAATGTTCGACGTACTGAATTATTGATGCGCGATGAGACGGCAAATATTTACCGCAGGTTTTGGACGTAAGTAGATGAAAACAAAAGAAAACCGATCATAAAATAATAGCCAAAAGAAATTAAAAAAAAATAAAAAATGTTCTTGTCGAAGGCCGTGAATTAAGTGTGGGCATGTTTATACACCTTTAAGTGTCAAGTGTTTTAAGTGCTCAAGTTTAAGGTGGTTCATAACTGAGCTCGGAGTTTCTTTGAAAGATCAAATCATAAATGAGGTTATCCAATGAAGAGCTAGAGTCACTGACATAGCTCGCAGAATTAGTAAGCTGTAGTGGCAGTGGGCACGCCTGTAGAAGTACCGATGGCCATTGGAGCAGACGAGTCTTTGATTGGAGCTAGTCTAGTGTAGGCACCCTCCAGGTGGATCGATGACCTGAGAATGATACCGGGATCGGACTGGATTCGGAAGGCTCAGAACCTGGAGTTGTGTCACATTTTGGGAGTGGCCTATGTCTAGCAGTGGACTAGGGCAGGCTGATTATGATGATGTTATACACTTGATGTTACTGAAAGTCATTTTCCGGTCAAGTCGATGTTAGAATTAGTGTAAAATTATTGTCAGGTTGTGACATTGGGTCAGCACGGATTGGTTGACATATTATGCGCACTGAGCCCGCGTGTTTGAGAAGGTATAACTCGCAACACCTTATAGTTGAGGTGAGGCCTGTACCCATCAGGGTGACGTATAAAGGCTGTTCTTTCGATTTAGTAGTGTTTGAAATAAATTAACACCAGTTATTCGAGATGCTTGAAGTTTTTATTGAAAGTAATGAACGCATAGTTTTTCGGTCAGATTTGAAATCAGGATTACAAAGGTTCCCAGCTAGATGGCTTTACCACTGGGTCACGTTGCTGACATTCAGTAGTTTGTAGTGAATAATCAATCTACAGCTACATTTTTTAAATTACTAGCCATTAGGAACTAACGAGCACCAATTACAGCGAAATGAAACATTGTTAGGTCGTTATTGTCAACAGACGTAGTTCGACGAAACCACAAAATGTCCTGAACTTAGACCAATTGTAACGAGACGAAGTTTAGTCCAAGGACACTTTGACATCAGAGGCCAAGACCACAGTATAAACCATACAGTAGAACATCTAAATACAAACGTGCCACTCCGGTTTGAATGTGTGCGTGAGCGTCGCGCGCCGTGTCGCGATATCACGCACACGCGATTTCATGCACACGCTAGCATAAAATAGGGAGGCATAGGAAGGCGGCAGTACGGACGGTCTGTGCCGCGTGTCTGTGTGCACGCTAGGCTAATAACTCGGCGTTCGGCCTTAGATAGCCTACTGTATGGTTTATACTGTGCCAAGACCCAATTTAAGTCTCAAAACAAAGTGCTTCATTACTCTCGTACTTGGCTGAAAACTGAAAAGTAATTGACTAACTGGATAGAGGTGCCTTTGGTTCAGTTACAAGCTTTGTGGAGTTTCGGGGTAGAGGGCGTTGTGTGGAACAATGGCCAATATTATTTATTTGTATCTCTATAAATAAAAATTGATTGCTGTTCGTTAGTGTCGCTAAAACTCGGGAACGACTAGACCGATTTGGCTAATTTTGATTTTGAAGTGTTTGTGAAAGTCCAGGAGAGGCTTTAAAGGTGACATGAGGAAATCCTAGTAATATAGTGAGAAACAACAATTTAGTTTTCGCCTAGCAACCGTTTCTACCTGCCACATGACGCTGAATGTTTGACAACAGAACGAAGTTTGTCGGGACAGTAGAGTCTTCTCATATATAAAAAACAATTGCTGTCGTTAATCTTGCTAAAATTCAAGAACCACTGGACCGATTTGACTAATTTAGGTCTTTAAATAATTGTGAAGGTTCAGGAAAGGAAAGTAAACATGAAAAAAACGCTAGGAGTATTAGTGTATACCACAACTTAATATTCTCTTAATAATCCTACTAATATTATAAAGGCGAAAGTTTGTATGTCTGGATGTGCTGTGTTGCTCTTTCACGTAAAAACTACTGGATGGATTTTAATGAAACTTAACAATAATATAGCTTATGCATCTGGATAGCACATAGGCTACCATTTATAAAGATATGACACTTTTTTTCACCTAAGTCCTCGCGGACGAAGTCGCGGGCGGCCGCTAGTCATTTTATAAATCTTTGACAACAGAACAATTGTTTTATTGTACTATAGGTACAACTCTTCAATTACCTAATCTTACCTTACCTTAATTCTTACAATCCTCTTGTACTTAATTAATCAGTTCCAGGTTGTTGCGTGTAAGAAGCTTTGATGTTAAAAGGTATTCCCTTCCTACTAAATTACATACATAACGGTCGGGATGGATTTTCAATATGGCCGCTTAGGACGAAGGTCACTCGGTACTTTGTCTTAAGGATAACTTAATAATCTTCGTCTAAACGAAACACCAATGCTTACCGTGGCGCAACATTGTCTGGTGCGAAATTTGAATTTAATATAAAAGGCCATACAAAACATCAACGCGTGCATTTTTCGTTTGAACTTCGCTTATTCATTGTCGGTGCACAAGCACAACTCAAAATTTTACAAAACCACATCGAACCATATTCAATCCGAACTACGCTCTGCTACCAAAAAAATTTGTTCATAAAACATATTTTGTTCTTCTATAATTTCCATATTTGCCTTTTCTTTCTTTCTTTCAATCCGAACCGACACATGCATCACACGCTAGACCCAAAGCTTGACTACTTTCTACAGGAAGCAATGTCTATACAAAACTACCAATCGAATAATTGATATTTAAAATATGAACGACCGGATGAAACGAACATATAGCATCATTTCGCATTGCACCAATTAAGTGGAGTGAGCGCTGCTGTAACAACGATTCAGTCTAGGTATTGTAAAATGTATTTCTGGAAGTGAGTGGAGCTGTAAAGTTTTAGGGACTATTACCCACCACTAAGTAGATTGTATTTAAAAATAGGAAAATCAGAAAACACATTCGGTCTTGGCTTCAGGTGGAATTCGAAACCGCGTCACAAACCACTGTGCTACCGAGATCACGAACAGACCAGCCGATTTTTTCTGGTATATTTTACCGGGCAGCCAGGTTGGAAATCCAACCTCCAATCCAATCTAATCCAATACCGAATGCCTTTTTCTATGCCTCTCCATCTTTAGTAAGATGATAATGCATATCCCTAATGGATTGTATTTAATTCATATTTTCGTAAGTGTTCGTAGTTGTAATGTCGTTTCACATATTGCATGCATGTGTGAGCGCGCACGTGTTTATAAGGCCCGCCTCCTTTTAAACTGACTATCAGCACCGCTCCATACCGCCTTCTTACTCACTAAGTCTCAAGTTCTCTCCTCATTCCAAATCGTGCTAATGCCGCGAACGGACCACTCCATAGCTCCTTGAGAACTCTTGGTACCACAAAAACAAAAAAAAAAACAATAAGCAAAAAGGAAAAACATTAGTAACTTAACTAGTTTACAAAAAGGTGTGTACCGAAATGGTCTTCGCTCAGTTTAAGTCCGTGACGGCAGAGCTCGTCACAACGTTGGTATTCTGCGGATGCCATGTGAAAAAAAGGCGCGTAGCCCAGCACTGAACAGCAGTAAATCTTAACAAGCCCTGAAAGAAAAAGTAATATCCAAAATTGAAATATAATAAACTTAATTAAAAGCTTGTAAAACCTGGCCAGCTGTTTCAAACTAAGTAAAATCCAGGTATTGAACCTGGATTGAACGGATTACCTAGGTTAGACCTTATCAGCCGCTAAGTAATGAAAAAACGCAAACTTCGTCTGAGCTTTTAATTTGTTTTTGGAAGTCACCTTGACTGAAAGCTCAAGTCCTAAAAGATTGGGATTATAAACGAATTTGTAAAGAGTCGATTGAATACAAATCATTTGGTACCTTCAATCGTTTTTTTAATTAAAATAAAACAAGAACTTAAAAGGTGAAAGGTATTTTATTTGTTTGAGGTGCGAGTATAACCAAATATGGGGAAACATTTCATAGAATAGAAAACAAAGGCAAAGTAAAGAATCCTATGTGCAGTTAAAGTGTTTTTACGTTATTTTTCTCTGTTATAATTTAGCATTATCTTTACTTTAGATTAAAATACGAGAAGAACCGAGACCACATGATTTTTTCCTAAAAATGATAGTACTTTTGGATACTGCAGTGAAAGATAAACATGTTCAATTCTGCTTTGAAAATACATAAAAAAAGTCGGAGGCCTTAGGCCGGCTTCATAGCATCTGACATTAAGGTAGCTCACTAACCTTACGCCGTCCACCAACCCGCACTGAGCCCGCGTGTTGGAGTATGGCTCGCTCTACCTCATACTTGAGGTGAGGCCCATGCCCAGCAGTGGGATGTGTCTAGTTCATGTTATGACATGCAATGAAGGGCTAACCTCAAAGTTGGTTTCGGTCTTAAATACCCAGAATTTAGACAGAAACAGATGTAGATATAACAAAGATAAGAACGGACACATACGCTATAACTATAATGCTGTCTGAACAACAGTACCTAAGACGTAGCGTGACTCAGCATATAAAGGTAGGGTTCAATTTACAGCGGTAAAATACGGTCAACTTAAAAAGAGAAATAACAATAAAAGGTTAACTAAAGAATATGACATGCCCCCCCTGGATTTTATCGCCTTGGCGTGGCGGTACCGGTGGTGGGGGAACAACCGCCGGCAAGCGAAGAGAACTGGTAGACTTTCCACCCACACACTGCGGCCCACAAGGGCGACACGTGAGGTTGCGGGGCCAGTGGTTCCTGCAAGCGCCCTGAGCATTTCCCCACGAAAAAAAAAAACAATATGAAATGCTAGACTCTGGCCTCACTTAAGCAATGAGGTGTGATGTGGTTTTCTATCTTATTGAAGATACGGCATTGGTAATGCTAAATAACAAAAATACGCTCCAAGTGAAACCCCACCCTCCACCCCAAACGCACTTTGGTAAACAAGCCGAGCGATTAGCGTACCGGACAAAAACCCTAGAGGGCGCTGGCTACTATCAAATGGCTGATCTGGGTAGGGGCTGCGATAATATCCTTGGCACGGGCGGAATATAGTTCGTTTTTGTATAATTTCTATCAAAATGTAGAGTGAAGTGGAATCTAGACCACACGTAACATGTTGCCAGCGCTGTTATTTATGTTATTTGTAATGAAATTGTGGTAGAGCTTTCAAAAAGGTTTTATTGTGAACGACAGCCTTCATATCTTCTACTTTTAGGCACACCACTGACCATACATTCTGGTTTTCTCGTAGGGAAATCCTCATGGATACCTTGCCGTCTGCTAAGGTCTAAATCACCATCATCATATCAGCCAAACGACGCCCACTGCTGGGCATAGGCCTCCCCCAAAGATCTCCAGAACGATCGGTCCTGCGCTGTCCGCATCCAGCGGCTTCCCACGACCTTGACCAGATCGTCGGTCCACCTTGTGGAGGGCCTGCCCGAGGAACGCCGTCCGGTACGCGGTCGCCATTCGAGAACCTTTCCGCCCCAACGGCCTGCATCGGTTCTCCGCGCTATGTGTCCCGCCCACTGCCACTTCAGCGATGCAATCCTTCGAGGGATATCGGTTGCCTTAGTAAGGTCTAAATAATTTACCCTAATATCTTGAGATAAAATTATTGTTGGATCTGAATAAAAACTCATCCCTTTCACTGAGGGATGGTTCATACACTAATAATGTCCCATCTCACCCGACCTTCTTTACTCAGAATTCCAATCAAATTCTCAACGTCCACTTAAGAGACTCATATGAATACGAAGGGATTAATATCTTGCTTATCTGAGAAAAATACATTGTTATTTGATTTCGATAGCTTAGGTACTATACACACATACACTCACGGTTATATCCCAAATAGGGTCCTATTGACGTCATGGTGAACGGAAAATTCAGAAGCTCACATTTGCCAAGCGAATTTGATTCTAACGTGGTAAGGGGTGAGTATACCGCCGTTAACCAGGTTGCTTGGGATTTCATTGGTATTTTGCAGCAACGGACAGTTGGTCACAAATTGTACAATGAACACAAAGTAGGTTTAATGGCCGGACTTGGAATGTTCTAGTCATTCGGGTTCCAATTCAGATTGTTTAACCACTGGGTGACGACTATTCTTATCACTACGTTGTATGTATCAAAGTCGTTTTTTTCTATCCTATAGGGATAGAAATAGAAAGTCGTTTTTTTCTATCCTATTTTTTTTTTTCCTAACCTATATCATCCCACTGCTGGGCAAAGGTCTCTCCCAATCCTTATCCTATAGGGATAGAAAAAAACGACTCTCCCTCCCTCATCATCATCATGTCAGCCGAACGAAGCCCACTGCTGGGCCCATAGGCCTCCCCCAGGGATCTACACAAAGGTCGGTCCTGCGCTGTCCGCATCCAGCGGCTTCCCGCGACCTTGACCAGATCGTCGGTCTACCTTGTGGAAGATATCCTTATGTTAGCCTAAATCTTTAAGGTTCGCTACTAGGGTCGGCCGGAGAGAAAATCTGTCAAATTTGAAAGCGATCGTGACAGCTATGGTCACACAGTGGTTGGGCCGTGCAATCCGTGCATAAATGCAATGCATAAATCCGGACGACCGTCTGGGTGTAATTTTTTAGAAGTCTGCTACTACACCAAAGGTCGGGGGTCGATCCCCGCACAGTACAAACATTTGTGTGCATGAACATGTCTGTTTGTATTGGTCTGGGTGTTTCCTATGTATAATAAGTATGTATTTACAAAAGAAAAAGTATTTGAGTATGTTTATCCGTTGTCTAGTATCCCATAAAAACGGAGTATAATTTACTCACTTGGGGCTAGGTGGCGCTGTGTGGAATAATGTCCAGGGATATTTATTTATTTATTATTATTATAAATCGCGGCATGATAATCATTTGATGTGTTCACCAAAGATATTTTTATTTCGCCACCCAATATATTTCAGGATATAGGGCAAACAAAAGAAACTAACCAAAAATTTTATTTTATTAAACATACTAATAAGCGGTTTTGCCAATTATTTTTTTACGCTATTATTTGCAATCTATTCTCGTGGCCACGTTATTTGCACAATGTTATATCTGGTACTTGACGATTCCATCGAGATCTAGTTGTAACTTGGTTTATCCGTTCGATCGTCATCAACACAAAATATTTCTTACATCCAATGCATATGATATAGCAATACACGGAGCCATTTCTAGTAACATGCAGAAGAACCCACTAATTAATTGGTCTTACTTGTAATGAAAGGCTGCAAGAAGCATTAAACGGAGCTATCTTGTTGCTAACTAAAACAAGGAATTTAACAGTTGTCAACAGTTGAGACACTTTTAGTGTATAATTTATTTTAGATAATAACACTTGAGTAATACCTTTAGTCTCCTGTAGAGGCCATCGCGCTGAATTTAATACAGAATCCACCGTGATCTTCATCTTACTGGAATTGATCTACGAGTAGAGCATAGTATGAAAGGAAGTCACCCTCCGCGTTTTTCTGTCTGTTTTTACATAAGCTTTCACTATCTAAATGATAGTTGATGCTAATTATATTTTCTAGAACGTTTGTCTGTATAGTTCATTCAAATTACTACAGGGAAAAGCTGTGTGCAAATAGCCAGTTAGAGATAAAAATGCTTGCACTGCCATTTTTCCATGGCTGACGTAAATATGATAATTCATATTTTTATCAAAGTTCTATCTGATCCATTTTTTTTTAATTTAAAATGGGTTTGCGTTTGACCTCAGTCTTGCCAGCCACGCTTACCCAAAAAATGCCTATTCACTCTTGCCTTGAAGACACCAAGGTTGTATGTATCCGGAAACACAGACGCAGGGAGGGCGTTCCACTCCTTAGCGGTGCGGACCAGAAAGGAAGCACCAAACCGCTTAGTTCGGACCGCTGGAAAGTCGACCACATGGAGATGAAAGCCCTCGCGGCGTCTTGTGGTCCGGTAGTAGAAAGTAGAGGGTGGTATCAGGTCATGAAGTTCTTGCGCACACTCTCCGAAATACACCTTATAAAAAACCGATAGACAGGCAACTCTACGCCGATGCTCCAAACTCGAGTTTGGTTCCAACGAGCGTCTCGTCACCTATTAGTCTCCTGGCTCTTCGGTCTACTGAGTCCAGTGCATCCAGCTGATACTTGGCAGAGCCATCCCAGAGGTGGCAGAAGTACTCCATACACAACCGAATTTGTGCTTGGTACAAATTGTAAAAGCTGTTCCGGTGTGAAGTGTGTTTCCATTTCGAATAACTTGTCATTATGTTCTATTGCAATAACTATTTCTGTTTCGTATAAGCAAACGCAAACTTTAATTTTTTTTGCTCGAGATCTCCATCCTAATTACTATGGAACGAGTGAAGTTTCTTTGACAGCCGTCTGCGCAGTCCCGCAAGTCAGTCTTCCACATGACGCCGGGTGAGTGCACGTCACTGCGTAAAGAATAGGAAAATGAAATGGCAACTAGTACGAAATTGTCAAACCCAAGAGAGCTTTTAATCAAGTGTACTTATAAATATACACCTGCCATATAACTCTCATGGTGAATCATGATAAAATCATACGTTTGATAAATTATGCATAATGCATATGAACAAACAGTACGGAGGAAAAAAAACAAAGTTGTACTATTTTCAACAAAAGACCCTATGTGCGCCTATTTCGTGTAAATTATCCGCGTAATTATAAATGTCATTTTCGTCAAAAGCGACGTGCGCTCACCTTGGGGACATGGGGGGGAGTGAGCTGCGACGGTGCGCGGACAGCTATCAAAGAAACTTCACTCACTCCATAGTAATTTGTATGGAGATTTAAAGCGAAAAATTCGGAATGTTTGGGAATTTTTTGCACAAAACTGAAATAAAGCAATGAAAAACAACTGATTGGCAATGCTTCTTTGATATCTGATCTTTACACGTTATTTAAAGCACGTAAGTTGTTAGTTTATATGACGCCTAAACTTTTGAAATACGGGAGTGCGTTTTGCACGTTTTTAGCGATATTCTGATTTTTTTTCACATTAATCTAGTAAGTTGATCAATATACTGGAAGTTTGAGCTGATTGTGCAACTCTTTGACTCCTATGACGATTTTTTTCGTGCCTCATACTTCATATTTTCTATATAAAACTTTAGTTTTCCCGAGAGCCGTTTTCCTGGTATCGCGCCTTAAAACTACGCAACAGATTATGTTTTTTTACATAGAAACAGTGATTGAATTAGTAGTAATTAGTTACCATTTTTAGGGTTGTGAGGAACGAGGTTTTAAATTCCTCATCCCCTATTGAAAAAGGAGGATCCTCCGACCAGACGGGTGTTACGTCTACAGGGCTACTACCTGACGGTTGTTGTCAGGTTCTTCTATCTACGCGCAATTGCTCCGAAAATATAGCGCGTTTCAGGATTGTAGTTCCTATGTGGCGAGATGGTAAGGCTTCACATTCTTTAACTTCATCTCTTTTAATTTACTGCACAAAAATTACAAAAGGTTGACTTGATATAAGCCCACACGAAGAAAGTCGCTGAAAGGCAATAATTTTCTTCTAAAGTGTCTTCCAGAACGTTCCTACTTTCCAATAAGCATTCGTCGCGCGTCACGGCTGCTAATAAGGGCTCCTCGATACAAATGACTGCGTGCCAGAGGGCGGGTATCTTTAAACTACCCTTAGGTCAGGGACACGTGAACTTCTTTACAAGTTTATTTGATTTATTTATTAAAGGCTCACAAAACAATATTCAGTCATTAAGGCATAATACAAAAAAATACATATTGAGAGCTAGACCATAACTCTTAGCATGTGGGGCACAGCATGCCCTTAGTTCTATCAAATGAAGAGGGTAAGTTATTTAGTAATTTAAGAAAACAAAACAACAATTTTATATGTACCTTATCGTAGGTTAAAGCTTTAATTTTAATTTTAGATTTTACACTTTCTTAATCCTAGTCTGACATATGTTTAACGATTTTTTTTGAATTTCGACAGTCTAAACGCCAAAATATCCAGAGAGTGTTCAGCCTTGGTTTTGTTGTATAAACAACGTTTGAAAATCTTAACTTAACATACGATCACGACAATATTTCTGTCGTAGTTAATTAGTTAATTTATTAGTTTTTATTAGTTAGTTAATTTGTTAGTATGTCGTTGGTAATTATGGATTGGTTGGGTTTTTTATCGGTGTTTTAAATAAGCGATAATCGGCCAGATTTGAACTCGGAGCCACACGGTCTACGAGTCAGAGTGTTTAATCAGTTTACCATGGTGCTTCAACATTTTTTTACATGTTGAAGTAGCCTAGATACATTCCGTGAGGTTTCTGTGCTTCAGTTTTGGCAATGGATCGGCAATGATAGCCGTTGCAAAGAAGCGCATGCTGGTACGCCGGGTCTTGAATGGTATACCCTTACACACAGACCTAAATTCAGTAATTAGTCTTTTGGGCATCTTCGTGCTAACCAATTGGTCCTGGCTGACGTCGCCCTAAGGCGTCCGCTAGGCTTGCTATCTAGTAGCAAGTCTAGCGGACGCCTTAGGGCGACTTTATAACTTCTGACAGTAATATTGGTCACTGACCTAAGTGTAGTTAAGGTGAGGCCTGTGCCCAGTAGGACGTATAAAAGCTATACCGGTAAGATGGGGTTAATTGGTATCTGGGTCTTAATTGGGACAGGCCTTTGAAGATGTTTCAAAGCTTTATTTTTCTTAATTTCTTGAATGTTTTTATATTCACTACAGGTATAAACAAAAACACCCAAAAATAAAATAAATACAGCACTTCTCTCGAGCTTTGAAACATTTTCAAAGTACTGTCCCAATTAAGACCCAGATACCAATTAACCCCATCTTACGGTAGTTTATTCTTGTTAAAACAAAAGCGAATATTTCAACCCAAATCGCTCGCATGCGCCCGGCCTAACGAACAAGTGTGAAACGCCAACACTCCTCGTACCGGAACCCTCCATTCTCCGGAGCAGTATCCTCTGAAGGTGATCCCTCTTGTTTTATTGTCAAACGGAGACAAACCGCCTTCATTATTGCAGGTGAATGATAATGTACTGTTGGGTATTTTGAAGCGAGAAAAACAATTAGGTAGCCATTTGGTGGGCAAGATAAATAGGTAGTCTTTTAATTGGTTAGTATTCTATGCGAGTTGTATTGGATAAAATGGACAGGTGAACCATTTTCGTTATTACAACTTTACAACAAAGTAACAGGCAATCCCAGTCTGCAAGTTACGTTTTGGGGTAACAAAACGTTGAATAAGTCTTTTTAACAAAATTTTTAAAAATCTGTGATTGCTAAATTATTAATGTTCAGGTCTATTTCGATGAGGCTTTTATAACATTCTGCAAACGTTTATGAAGACTCGTTGACGAGATGAATATAACCTAAACAGAATTCGCAAAAAGCAAATAATATCCTATTTCCTACTAGTAATTAAAAGTTTGTAATGATGGTTGGAAGTGTGATACTGGTCCATAAAGTGTATTTAGATTTAAATTAGTAAGTTCCATTTATATATTACCAAGGACTGCGAACCCGCGACCTCTGATTGAGTACCAAACCATTTCACCAAATCGGTCGTTTTTTATCACATTTCTGTAAATTTTGCATTCACTTGCAATCTAAAAATTATCTTTCCAAAACCTCAACTTTTCCATGCCAAATAGGAAAAACTGATTGACGTGTTATTTTTCAAAACCGGACAGCTTCCGCCGAGGGAGGGTTAATATTATTCATAAAAACCCTCCTCAGAGTGGCCCTCCGCTGGAATTGCCGGATGATGGTCCAAGCATTCACTTGAGTTCGTCTCATTTTCTGACCTTTTCTGATATGTTTTTGTTCAGTCTTCAATGAATAGATTATCTTGAGATTTGTCTGGGTTTTGTTTTGAGAGCGGCCCAGTTTAATGTTTTTGTCGGAGTTCAAATTAGGAACTTAACTACTTTGTGCCAATTGTGACAGTTAAACTTGCGGCATATCTTCTGGCAAGTAGTGGGTAACCCAAAAAAAAAGCAGCCGTTCACCTTTTCATTGGGTTTAAATTAACTCGGCGAAGTGTGGGCATCTTACTGTTTCATTTTCTATGATGGCAATAATGAGTGTGTATCAGACTATCTTGTTCGGTGTTAATCGCTATGAGTATTAAGATATTACATATAATAATGATAATGCATTTTTCTTCGTTTCGTATTGATAGTTTCTTAATAAAATTATAAAACCTACTTTCTATTTCTTAATTTAAAAATCCACACAATATAATATAATTACATGATTTTTTCAGTGTACTTTATTGACCATCGCTGTCCACGAATGGACCCTTCTTGGAATAGTTTTACTTTTATATTTTTGTATTATTTTTGTCTTCTTTTGTATGTCATATTTGACGTTCGTTGATAAAAATATATCATGACGAGAGCAACTCCTGGTTCTTGATTTATCTCCCAGCATGAACCTGAACCCCATAGGAGTCGCCAACATGAGCAACATATGACATACAAAAGAACACAAAAACAATACAAAAATATAAAAGTAAAACTATTCCAAAAAGGGTCCATTCGTGGACAATCGCAAAAAAAAAAGTTTATTAGTTTCAGGCTTTTTATTACTCCTAATGGACACTATGATCAATTTTTCCCTCATAGTTACTAAAACAGGCATTAAACCGTTAAAATTCACAGTGACATACTTCATGCTTATCGGTAAAAAAATATTATAATAATGAAAAATAAAAAACATACAGAGCAAAGTTGAAAAATAATTTATATGTCCTTTTACAATCACACAATAATAACAAGAAAATTGATAAATAATGATCATTTATATGCAGCAGATTAAAAATAAAACCCTAAAACCTTTTCAAAAAAGCCCAACCTAAATGGCCTGAATAGACACTTGATACAAAAGTGCACATCCCTCATCTGAATTCAAAGACGACCAACCCCTGCCCTTTGGGTCGGGTTAGAAGCACAATGAATGGCAATCGTATGGCGACGATCGCGGTAGGTGCGACCATATCGGATTCTCAGGCGTAGTGATGTGACTTGGGCGGGAAAAACCGTTTTTTTTTATAACGTTATAATTTAGGTTTAAAGATATTTTTTATTCTCATAAGAACTTAATATTAAATACAGAGTTCGTTCAGAATGAGATTATTTCTACTTACAATTAAAATGTTTGGCGCAGCGCGCAGCTAATTTTGACTTATAATTTACACTTAGTACAGTAGTTCAAAGTTTCCTAACGTTACATACACTATGCTCTCCTGATATCATTATAATTAATCGAGTTTTAGACACATAACATGGTTAAACCGTATCAGTGCGATTGAGTAGTAGTAGTAGTAAGTAGTTTATTATCCTAAAATACAAATTAGTGTGAATTGGTGAATTTGAACTCAATGTAGCAAGGTGCCAGTGAGCGTTACACACACGGGTTACAAAACGCTGTCACCCGTCATACCATCAGGCGAGACTTTGACCTCAGTCACGCAAACCCATTTTAATTTAAAAAAAAACAAATGTTAGAAGCTTGTGGTTTGTAGGCCACCGGCGTCACCGTGTGCGGTGAATCCACAAAAATGTATGAAAACTACAGGAAATATGCCGGTAGCTGGCCATGTGGCGTGTGGCCCGTGGGCGGGCATGCTAAACTTTATAAAGGTGATTTCCCATCAACGGGGAGTTAGACGTTTCGTGTAAATAACACAAAAACAGTGTTTCAGTCAGATTTGAGCTCACGACTACACGGATTTGAAACCGGAGTTCTAACCACTAGGCCTTGCACGACACTATTGTATAAAATTATTGATTCTTTGATTTTTTCTTTTAGTATAATAGTGATAAACAGTTTACGTGAAATGAATAAAACCGGTTTGAAGTTCAACCCATCCCTATCACACCATTTTCAAGTCTCGGGTCTGATATTTTTACCAGCTGGATAGGATAAAATATAAATTACATTTTCATACCCATCCCGTGTTTTAATAAAGAACAGCGGTGTGGAATAATTTGAATATTACAGCGGCCCTCGATATCCAGTGTATTATACTAACAGATATTGTGTGGTTGGGTTTTTGTGATCATTTGCATATTTTATAAAATCTTATTAAATATTGTCTGACTTAGTTCAACGATAGCCGAGGGAGTATCGAGTTAAGTAAAGCCTCCTGGTCGATTTTGACCACAGAAGCTAATAGCTATGAGATTAGCCAAGTACGCATGACTTATAATAGTGCATATTATAGTGCGTTCGCGTCCGAATGATATTTAATTATAATTTATATATAATTGGTTAGTGCAGTCACCCGGTTTGCGAAAGATGCGGGTTCGACTCCTGCCTGATGCCAACATGACCAAATGTCTTTTTCTGGTTTTCAGATCTTTATTAATGATATTTAATTTCATACTTGTCCTTCGATCTAGCACGCTTCTTAACCAATTAAATCGTTCCTAATTAAAAAGTTAAATCCACAGTGACCAGTTGAACGCATACTTCATAGACAACTTTGGTAAGGGGGCGTGCTATATCGAAGGACAAATATGAAATTACTGCATTCCTAACGCGAATGGACTGTATTGTGAGCGCAATGAATACTGCTGAAACGTGCTCTCTTTCTTTTATATGACCCGATGGGACGACGTATCCCAATTATGTCCTTACTAGAGGAACATGAAGAGAGTAATGCTGACTCTGAAAATTAAAAGAAGAGCTCATTTGCATTAGTAGTGGACTTATATCAGAGAATAATGATGCCAACGACTGTTGATGACTAAGAGCCTCCTCACACTAGCGTTTGTTGGGCGATTTGACGACGAGGCGATCTCGCAACGTCTCCGCGATCACGCGCGACGCCTGCTTTGAATTTGACTGATGGATGAGGCGTTCACCCGCCGCGATACCGCCCGCGGCTTCGCGGCGTGATCGCGGCGTGATCGCGGCGAGATCGCCTCGCCAGGTGTGAACAGGCTCTAACCCTTTTAAAAATATTCTTGCATTCGGTTCTCGAAATGCTCTGAAATTTTTAGGGTTTATAATTTAGGTTTTTAAATAAACCCCATGCCTAATTGGTGCACTTCTTAATGTAATTGGGTTCTTAGAATTGTTCAAACTAAAAGCTTCGGTAAATTTAATTTGAGAAATTTCTTAACTACCTACTCAGTTTCTCTGAGAGCAAAGTTTAAAATTAGTATAAGTTGTATTTGACCGAACTTTTATTTGCGAATCTACCACGAATGGTGAAAAAGGAAAATACCTACTTAGTTGAATTATTTTAGTACCTATTTATTTTCAAAAGCAGAAATGAAACATATTTATTTGGTCAATAAATGTAATAACAACAGCCGGAAGTCAGAAAGACTACAATAGCTAAACCTGATTGTCTTTATAATGTTTGAATGTTAAAACAGCTTATTGAAAATCTGAAAAACAGAAAAAGACATTTGGTCATGTTGGCATCAGGCACGACTCAATGCATCTTCCATGCAGTATCTTTAATAAAGATCTAAAAACATTAATAAAACATAGCTTATTGAAAGTAATTGCAAGCAGAGAGAGTGATAGCAGATGCTTTGAATATGAACACTTTGAAGGCGTGTGTTCAATTTCAGATTCGAAGGCTAACAGCCAGTCACGTTTAGATAAAAAGGCTAACAGCTAGTCAATTCAAAAAGGCTGTTTGGCTAAATTTTGGCTTCTACATCTTGACCTTGCAATGGGGTAAGAAGGGAAAGCCTTCTTACCCCCTAGAAAATTTAAGGTTTCTTTTCTGCACGTTTGCAGCATGCCAGGCCAGGTGCCTTGTGAGCTAATTGTATAATATCCGAGCCTGCCAAAAAAAAACAGCAACGTAGCAGACTAAGAGATGAACGAAATAAAAAGAAATAAACGGTCCTTACCTAACGATAACAAAAAACATCAGTCTCCAGCAGAGCCTGAAAACTAGATATTTTCGCGAATTCTAGACAACTCATAGTGTTACTATAATTAGGCGCCCCGCTTGACGGCACTCAGTTAATTAGTTAAGTCCCAGTTAGTGAGATAGCGCTCAACGTTTGCGTTATAATCGAGAGTTTCGTACGAGAAACGGTAATAAGGTTCTTATGTGTAAGGACTTTTTGGGGGCACCTTATAATGTTTTATTTGAGTCAGACTTGAGGGCCTGCCACAGAGTTTAAAAGTTAAAAGGTCTGCAGAATAACTCGGTACGTTGAAGGTTTATCTGTCGTATTTTTGTGTTAATTGGTGACAAACGAGCGAGCGAAACGCTTTATAGTGAAGGATCACGGGGTTCAATCTTGAGGTAAGTAATAAGTGGTTTATCTTGAGAACTCATGCTGATGCTCATTATAAACCTTAGTTTGTAACACAATCTAAACGCCTTACAAAACAAAGTTGCTTTCTCTGTCCCTATATCCCTATGTATGCTTAAATCTTTGAAACTACGCAACGGATTTTGATGCAGTTTTTTTAATAGCTAGAGTAATTGAAGAGGAAGATTTATGTGTATAATAACAGCCTATTGTACCCGTGCAAAGCCGGGGCGGGTCGCTAGTAGGCCATAATTCATGAAATATGTAATATCACTTTTTTTTACTAAAGCTCACGCAGGCGAAGTCGCGGCCGCGCGCTAGTTAAATATTTAAAAACGTTACCAAACTTATACTTCTTTGCATGACCTCTGTGCCCGCTGGGATACAAGGATACTGTCAGCAAGAGAACCATGTGACTTTTTCAGAGTAATCAAATACAGGGTGTCCTGAGAGAAAAGATCAAACAGCATGACATATTCGTAGTCGAACTTTTTGCTCAAATACGTAAATTTTTCACCCTAAAAATAAAATGAAAAAAAACGACGTATTTATTTTTTTTACTTACAAAATGTTAAAAAAAAAACAAATATACATCTTATTTTTATCTAAATTATTCCCATTTTGAAAAAAAACTGTTATCTGACATTGTTTTTAGGTCTTCAACCAACTTTAAAAAAGGAGTAGGTTATCAATTCGACTGTATTTTTTAGAGTATAACTTTAACAATGCTACCTATAAGGCGTTATGTCCGGATTTGGTACCATGCATTGTTGAGCAATAAAAAGAATGTTACCTTCATGGACTTGCTGCCGACTGTACTTTCCAAGCTCGGCCTCCGCTCTCCAGCCCGCTGGGCCGGCCGAGCAAATTGATCGGAAAATCAAAGTTTCCTTCGTTCCAATAGTTTTTATTCAATAAAACTTGTCAACTGATATGGAATAGTTGATTTGAAAACTGTTCTCTAAGGGTGAAAATGTGGACTTGCATATAATCAGTGGTATTATGCTACAGCAGAAAGCAAAAAATAAGACCTCACGTTGGGTTTCTTTGCTCCGGAAAACGTGGGCTTCTGAATGATCCGTTCACCTTGACGGGAAAAGTCAGCTTGGCTCCGTTTGGGATATAGTCGTGAGCAAATGATTAATTGTGTACCTAACTATGCTTCATGTGATGTTTAATATTATATCATACATTAATTCTCATTTTTAATTTCAGGTAAGAACATATCCTAGTTTTTACCACCACAATCCGAAAGGTATGTTACAACATTTTGAAGATACTTATCTAAAAGAAAATTTAATGTAATTTTAAACTTTCTGATTGGTCAACCATCTCGACCGATATTAAATGATGTTCATTAAAGTTGGTTCCAGCTGACGTCGCTAAATGTCAGTCGTTAAACCCAGTTGTAAGGCAAAGGGCAGCTAGACAAAATCTGACAGTAAAGTTTCCCACTAGCCCTACACTCCTCCAACAATCCACACTGTGCCACGTGTTGGAGAGTGGCTAGTACCACGTTATAGTTGAGGTGAGGTGTGCCCAGCTATGGGACGTATTATTGTTATTATTATTTTCGATTGCTGACACTGGCAGTGGGCCGGGTGATCGGTCCGCTTGTTGTGGGCCATTTCACTCATTTCCCCAGGCTCCGTGGGAGCCTCAAGTTGTCCATCGTCACGGCGTCCAGTCGAATCTTCGAGTGGCCTTACAGAGTCTGATGATCTGCTCCACCGTCAGTGCTCGTATTTGTTCTATATGTAGTTTGTCCGATCGCGGTCCTGTGAGCTCCCATCTGGTCAGTGCGTACATAGGGCATTCTGCGATAAGGTGGAGACTTGTTTCTTCGCACTACCCGCACTCCTGACACATGGGGTCGTCTTTTACGCCTGTTAGGGTCCTGTGTGACGTATAAGAGCTGTTGTTTTTTGTAGGTATGGTTGGGGTTTGAATTTTAAACCCATAATGTGATGAAGCAAGTCTAGACATTTCAGACAACAAACTTAGCTTGTACTTTTACGTAATTAAATAACTTCAGCACCACAAAGAGAGGCTAAAGAAAGTTATAGATTACAAAGAAAAGTTTACTTTAAATAATTCTAAACATGCTTGCAACGCGAACTTTGTTCTGAACAATAATTATTAAATTGATGCTTTATTATAAGAGAGCATCATGGCTCAGTGGTTAAACACTTATGCTTTGAACCCATGTGGTCCCAAGTTAAAATCTAACCAGAGCAGCTACTTGTGTACATTGTACAACTTGCAGCTAAATCTCTAGCGATAGAAAACACCGATAAAAACCCAAGCTATTCTAACTACTACGGGCACCTTACGTTTGGTTTTGAATTCGCTCGGCTAAGTGTGGGCTTCTAATGGTTCCATTCAATATGGCAGCAAAAGGCTATGGTTTGCTAGTAAATGAGGGACCCACTTTGTCACGGCTAAAATGGGTCTTAAACCGTTGACTGATATAAAGCTAATTTAGTCAATAATTGCTAAGACATTATTATTTGTTATTTATTTATGCCTTTAAAACCGAGTTTCTTGTAAAGGCCCAAAATGGACCTACTTGGAGGAGGACAAGGAAAGCCTTTGCCCAGCAGTGGAATCCCACCGGCTAATAAAATAAAACAAGGCATTATAACAATGGCTGTTCTCACTAGAATAATGATACATCATGCCATAAGGTTAGAGCATTCGCGAAGTAAAAAGGTTTTATTAGTAAGCGCATGGCTGAAACAGTCTTTCACTGTTCTGAATTTAGCGTACGTTCTCATCCGTTATTACATTTTCGCCTTTCAGCTAGTGTTGCCGAAGTATCGAAGTATCGTTTCCCTTGCGATATATCGATATAAATGCGAATGCAGGGTGAGACGCCCGAAGGTGGATGGATGGATGATGACAACCGGCTGCTTTGAAAATCTATGGGGAAGGTATATGTTCAACACTAGACGTCATGCCCCGCGGATGATGTTGATAATGATAAACTAACCAGTTAGAATACCAAAGCACTTTGTGCCCAAGTTATGCTAATTTCATGGTGATAATGTCAATCAAATTGATATAGACATTTTGTAACAACCGTACTTTGTAGTTCAGAGAAAAATTAACATAAAAAATCAGTACACCAATTCACCTACATTCAAAAACCACCCAAAATGAAAAAAAAATAACAAAACACATAACTTTTACATTCATAACGTAGGTTAGAATAAGGTTCCTAATAATTTCAACATTAAAAAAAGTGAGATTATTTAAAAGTAGGTAATGAATTGATACGATGTTTTTGTAAAAAAAGAAACGATTGTTAAGGTATATGCCTAAACATTGGTGAAACCAACCTGGCTGCCAGGTATAATATACCAGAGAAATTCGTCCGGTCTGTTAATGGTCTTGGTAGCATAATTGGTAGTGCAGTCGCCCGGTTTGCGAAAGACGCGGGTTCGAGTCCCGCCTGATGCCAAGACCGAATGCCTTTTTCTGGTTTTCCTATCTGATTGTCTACACGTCAACCATTATTTTTGAAATTATCATTACCGCGAAAGCTTATCGATATCCGCCGACTAGCCACAACCCTACTCACCTCTGCCACTCTCCCTAAAAAGCCCATATTACTTAATCGAGTACCAAAATTACATGAATACGAAGCAAAGTGAATTGCCCTGTAATAAGGTTTTATTAACAGACAAGTTCTAAATGGAAGTCAGCGTTATGGCGACAATTTCCAGTATCGTTCTTTGCATAATTAAGTAATTATTATTAAGGAGTAACCTAACAATCTAAGGAAGATGAAATGAAAATCAAAGAATGTATTTTCTACTGTATTCTTGGGTTATAAAGAGACTTCCTGGTCAACTTCGGCCACCCTTGATAATAATTATGCATTAGTGTGTGCTCAATATACCTTTTTTTTCGGGGGGAAGCCCTTTGCGGACTTCTCGCGGGGTGTGTCAGACTCGTCTGCCGTTAAGGCTCGACACTACCACACTATAAACACACAGTAGGTTATCTAAGGCCGCCCGCCGAGTTATTAGCCTAGCGTGCACACAGACACGCGGCACAGCCCGTCCATACTGCCACCTCCCAATGCCTCCCTATTTTATGCTAGCGTGTGCGTGATATCGCGACACGGCGCGCGACGCGCACGCACACATTCAAACCGAGAGCGACACGTTTGTATGTAGATGTTCTACTGTATGTTTATACTGTGACACTACTGACTAAACCCCCTGGTGCTCCTACGTTGCCATCTGTTGAAAAACATCGAATTCGTGGGAACTATTCGTCATCCATGTGTGCTCAATATACCTGTACTTTCTTCCACCACCTAAAACAAATCAGATGGTCAATTCCAATGAGCCTCATAATTCAAATTAGAAAATAATGAATATTTAATAATGAATATTTTTTTAAAATGCAATATTTATTTTCCTTCTACTCTCTTAACTTAGGAGACAGGATCTCTACCAATTGCACCCCTTGACTCAAAAAGGGTTCACGTCAAATTATTTTGGTCTGAAAACATAGACACAAGCTTCACATGAAGTGCCTCCTTCAGCTGAAAATTCATCGGAACCATGAAAAATAGAGGCTAGAATCTGAAGCGGCATTGTAGAGCTCTCCCTAACGGATCGCCAATATAGAGCCATTGTATCAAAAACCCTCGATTGTAATAAAATTGGGAAAGCGAGTGAAAATCAATAGACTCTTCATCTCAAGACTACTCTAAGTAGAGATGTGAAGGAGAATGGGACGTGGGACTAATATGTCCCTAATTATTTTAGTTAATTTTTCTAGTGGTCATAAAAACAGTCATAAAAATAGTGAAGTTTGCAATGAAGTAGTGAAAAAACCACTACCGCCATCTACGATGGACTAAAATGTCCCTAATTATTTTAGTTCATTTTTCTACTGGTCATAAAAACAGTCATAAAAATAGTGACGTTTGCAATGAAGTAGTGAAAAAACCATTTTCATCTACGGGGATAAACTATTTGAGTTGTTTTGTCGGAATAAGTAATCAATAAACTTAGCTGTTGCAAAAGCGAAGATAGACCTGGATCTGGAGACAGACTAATTTTTTTATATCCCTACTAATTAAATTAACTTTGCATAAAGATTTTAGGAAACCTTCGCTATACCCAAACTGTTTGCTTGCAAAGTATGTTTTTGCTCTTTTTTGATGTGCAATACCTTTTATTATATTATTTAAAACCTAAATTGAATAAGTAAAAACTGTGTTCAATAATACTGCAAAAAATGTAATAATTAAAGCTGAAAAAAAACACTTTATTAAAAATGATCTTTGGTTCCTTTACATGGTGTTGGCTTCAAAAATAATGTGACTGTAGATATGAAAATGTATTATTTTGCCACAAATAAACGGCAGTCTCTTTAAAAAGTCGATTAAAACTTTACTCATATGAACTGGGACACCTCTATTCGGGACAAGGTTAGTTTGACATCACACCCCTAACCCCTCAGAACCAATACCAACTCTGCCTTCTCACAAATAGCGTCCAAAATTGCCTAACCGCTTACCTTTCTAAGGTAATGTACCTTAAGTGGGTACAAAGTGGAATGAATTGCATCCTTATAATCAGTGCTGAAAGTTGAATATTGATTGGCAAATAAGTAGTATGGGATCGTTTTCTTTTGTGCGGAAAAGCTAGGACGAAGTACAGTTTAGGTAGGCGTTTAGAAGGACCTTCGATGTATAAAGAATTTATAGGTATTCAGAGGATAAGGGTTCAAGAGGTATTTTAAGGATGTAGAAGGTAGAAGCTATTCTTGGTCTTTTATTGATGAGGAAGTGCTCGAAAAACAAAAGATAGCAGCTCTGTAAGTGAATAACAACAAAAAGTCGACATAAAATGTCTAATAATGTCAAGTGTGAGTCGGATACATATCTTTGGACACGTGACAAAACACGGGGGATTTTACAGATCATTGCACTTAATGATATTACATTAAAAAGACGTAGATAGGTTATGTCAGTACTGACGCGAAGTCCAAACTTGTCCCCTGGCGTACGTACCTAAAATTTTGACCGTGAGTACAAGATAGTTTGATTATTTCCTAGAGCGTAAACGAGACAGAATGTTGCGCAGTGTAGTCTTAAACTGTCAATGCTTTGCTCAGGTGGTCGAAGTCCTGATTTCGGGTGCCACTTTTTTAGCACAAGTAACTTATCTATACTTTTTATTTTAATATCATTGATTGCACTGGTGTCTTTGAGGGGATTGTCTACCATCCATCGGAGATAATGATACTCTGTGGTTTCGTGAGATAAAGGCCACTGTCAGATTTTGATAGGTAGAAATATCTGTTTCCCAGGTGTTCCGAGTCTCACATGCCCTAGTTGTTCCGAATTTAGGACATTGTGCTCGCTTAACTACATTTCCTGACACGAAAAAAAGAACAGTTTAGAGCCTGTCCACACCTAACGTTTTTGGGTGATTTCACGGCGAGGCGATCTTGCAGAGATCAGTCGACTGTTCCTAAGTTCCTAAATTGGAAACCTGGACTGAAATCTCTTGTCCGTGTCATCCGTTGCCATATTGAGATGCAGCCCCTGTACAGGTCTCAGGGCAGAGGGGCATCAAGCTGAGCTATAGTCTGAGGGTCCACGCCACAGTCATACGCGCTTCGTGCTCCAAGCACGCCTGCAAGCAATCTCTGCATTCTTGACATGAACGGACTATAGATACTTTTCAAAGAAAACCTGACTTTAACCTTGCAAAACAGACGGCAATTCAGGCACCAATATATCGCTGTCACATTCTTTTTCAAATTAAACGAGCCATCCATGCTCTCAACTCTTTAAAATGACTTTAGAATGCAAATGGCTGCTCCGCGGAAACTTCGCGACCACTGACAGGTAGATTTTTTTATCTGTTTGGAAATTCGCGACTAACGTAAGTGGAAACTTTTCCAATAAAAGTCATGAAATTGAGACTGAATTAATGGACGAGCTATCGATCTGAGTGGCAGTTTGTAAGAATGGATTTGGGGGCGGGATCGAGGTGACCTTGGCTTAGTTTTTTTGATTTGACAAGCTGTATGTAAGCGCCATTTTGCCTCAAGATGAGCTAATTAAAGCCTGTAATTTATGGGATACTAGACAACGGATAAACCTTTAATAAATACATACTTAATATACATAGGAAACACCCAGACCATTACAAACAGACATGTTCATGCACACAATTAATGTTTGTACTGTGCGGAAATCGAACCCGCGACCTTCGGGACCCTATGGTGTAATAGCCGACTTTTCAAAAACTACACCAAATCGGACGTCAGCTTACCGGATCATGAGGTGAACTAAGCCTCTCTAAGCCCTTAAATTTAAGTAACGTATTTATAGTTCGAAAACTACAAAAATCGCAAAACACACATGGGGTATTTATTTATTTAAGATCGCCAACAAGTTTACACTAACATTAAGCTGAAGTTAAACATTTCAAAATGTAAGCATGCTAAGTATAAACTTAATTATAGGTGACGACAGCATGCATGACGACAACAGCAATACTTAAAAAATATATAAAATTTAAAAGAAAATGTTTGTAACAAAAAAAAATACCATAGAAGACTAAAATTCATAAAGGGTTCGAGTCCTGCCCGATGCCAACATGACCAAATGTCTTTTTCTTATTTCGGGTACATCTAGATATCAGGAACCTAAAATACATTTTTTCGTGTCACGTTTCAGGCCATCCTGTATTTCTCACGTAGGAGGTGACCTTACCTCGCCTGACAAACTACTCAAGTTCAATAGGAACCATGAATAGATTCAATGAACTACGACTATCAAGGATGTTTGTCTAGTGTTTATTTATTTACAAAGGAAAGCACCGCTCTATAATAACATGATAAACGTTGACTAATTATGTCTTTAATACAACAGAAATAACTATTAGATCCGGTACTAGTCACTTTCATTAAACTCTGTCACTGTACAAGTATAAATTTAAATGAAAATGTTTTTTTATTTTAACTTACACACGTAAATGGTCCACGTTACTTCCTATTGTACTAGAATATTGTTTCGTAAACTAAGTTATTTTATTAACATTTTTATATTTTATACATAAAGATACGGCACCCTTATTTTTATTTATTTCTCAAAATATTAAAGAGTGGAATCTCGAAACACAAGCGAAATTATTGATTATATGGGGACTCCAACCACTGTCATGCCATAATTGTAAAAAACTGAAGTAAATATTTCGTATTTTTTTTGTAACTCAAACTGCCGCCTGTAACTCAAATCTGGGTAGCGGTTGTACACTTTTGGGTTAAAGATATTTATTCTCATAAAAAGACATACATCCACTTGCATGAGAACAATCGTTTTCTTAAATAAAAATAAGTCACACAATAAAACACTTGCCGCTCGCAAGTTCATAATTCATTTAGTGAAATGTGGGCTTCTGAATGTCTCCTTCACCATGACGCTAAGCAGGGCCTCTGACTTCATCGTTTCGGATTTTGTTGTGGCCGTATGTTTACATAAAGTAAAAGTTAAGTTTTTTAAGTTTCCTAAGTGCTGGTACGATTTTTGCCAAAACCGTCTACAGACCGAAACTTATTGACTTTTTATTAATGGTGTTAAATTACAAGAACTATTATTACTAGACTCACTAGGTCAGCTAGAAACACCGCCTATTTCAGTTCTTAGCTTAACTGGGGTAAGTCACGAAATGTATTTCCAGTATATTAATACGAATAATATAAGTCGAAGCATTTAGAAAACTCTTTTTCAGCCTGATTCAATGATTTTAGACTAAAAGGTAGAAAATTAAGTTCTGTATGTTATGTTTTATAGCCATCGGATTTTTATCATATTTTTTCCTTCACCTTTGTTTTTCGGTTCATGTCAAAATTACTCTTGATTTGTACGTTTTCCAAATTAGAATTATTTACTATCTATTTTCCACGTTTTTATTTATTTACTAGCAAACCCGGCGAACTCCGTTTCGCCACCAGATGGACTCCAAAAAGTTCAAAAACTCCGTTGGATAATTTACTACATCATCGGGATTTGTTATGGAGTCAAAGGATTTGTATGTCACCATATCGCCAGCAATTTTTGATTGAATAGTGAAATTCAGTGCATTGCATCAACAATTTTCCCATTGCACTGGATCGCGAAATATTGCATGTTGGAGTTTAAATTGTGTTTAAATTGAGTGCCGACCGCCATCTAGAAGAGTCGCCGCAATTCCAGATGATGCTAACGCCAAAGCTATGTCAGCATCATCATCAGCCTGTTGCAGTCCACTGCTGAACATAGGCCTCTCCTATTACACGCCACTGAACTCGATCTTCGGCTGCTCGCATCCAGCTCCTGCCAGCAATCCTGAGCAAATCATCACTCCACCTTGCCTGAGGACGTCCTACACTACGCTTGCCGAGACGCGGTCTCCACTCAGGAACACGTTTACTCCAACGGTTGTCAGTTCTACGGCTAACATGGCCAGCCCACTGCCACTTCAGCTTGCTAATCCAGTGGGCTATGTCGATACCCTGGTTCTCTGCCGTATCACCTCATTTCTAATTTGATCCCGCAGAGAAACGCCGAGCATAGCCCTCTCCATAGCCCGCTGGGTGACTTTAAATTTGTGGACCAGCCGTGCCGTTAGTGTCCACGTTTCGGCTCCGTATGTCATGACGGGTAGGACGCACTGATTGAAGACTTTTGTCTTTAGCTATGTCACATATTGATCGAATAGTGGCCAAAATCAATGAAATGACAAATGTTTTCCCTGTTCCTCCAGGTGCGTCCGGGAAGAAAAAATCACCAGTATTATTGTCCACCGCTTGCATTAATGTTTCGTATACTTGTTCTTGCTGTTCAATCAGCAATGGCACATTATTTTGAACGAATTCCTGCAATATGTCAACATTGTATTGCATCTCTCAATTTAATTCTTGGTTGAATGCATATTGCATCGATCGATTTGGCGCAATCATTCCTACTTCAATCAGTAGCTTGTTTGCAATAGTCATGCTTTGATCCTCAATCAGAATCAATCCTTCATTGTAGATTTCGTCGGTCATTTGGATGTCAGGATTGTTCGTTTGAATGCGCAAGCGATGCAAGATATTTTCACATATGTCGTCTTTGTATTTGTTCCATAACTGAACTGGTTGTGAAGGAAAACATGTGGTGTTGATAATTTCGAACAGCGTTCGTATTTAGTACGCATTTGATGAAACACCTGAATCCGCAAGTGTTAAATCCCAATGAGAATCAGCAAACCCAATAGTTGACATGCTTCTCGATATGTTTGGCATTAGTGGCCATGCACTTTTTTCAAATGCGCAAATGTTTTTGGTCCACGTACATTTACCAACAGCAGTCGCAAATAAAAACATTAATCATTTCTTGGATGAACAGTATACATGCGACCTAGTGCATCAGTGGAAAACACCTGTGGCCAATCTGGAACTGGGGTTTTAGGGTTCAATCCAGCCGTTTCTTTTTCGAACTTTAAAGCATTACAATATCAGCATAAAGTCGTCATTGGTCCAATATCTAAATTTTCATCATCACTGTAGTTCGCAGTGGGATCATATTGGAATGCCAAGCGATTGTATGATGCCAATGAGATCATTCATCATATCAGCCGAACGACGCCCACTGCTGGGCATAGGCCTCCCCCAAAGATCTCCACAACGATCGGTCCTGCGCTGTCCGCATCCAGCGGCTTCCCGCGACCTTGACCAGATCGTCGGTCCGCCTTGTGGAGGGCCTGCCCACGGAACGTCGTCCGGTACGCGGTCGCCATTCGAGAACCTTTCCGCCCCAACGGCCATCGGTTCTCCGCGCTATGTGTCCCACCCACTGCCACTTCAGCGATGCAATCCTTCGAGCGATGTCGGTTGTCTTAGTTCTCCTGCGGATCTCATCATTTCTGATTCGATTAAGCAGGAGAATCATTGGCATCATACAGTCACACGAAGATTCGTGTGCTAACGCGTTGTCTCAATCAGGCATTTCTCTTATTATATTTTGTCTTTAGAAAAGAAGAAAAGCCTGAGAAAGCCTGCTGGTGAAATTAAATAAAAATTTGCACAATACACGTGATTGATTTAATGGTTTCCAATTGAAATGTTAAGAAACGAATATCTTACTTTTTTTTACAATTTCACAGTGAACACAATGCCGGTTTGTCACATGAAATCTGAGCAGAGAAAAATTAGTAGCTGTCAAACAATTACTCAAAATATTGGTTTGTAGTACATGCTATATATCAAAGATGGCGCTGTATGTGAAAAAAGATTTTCCCGCTTTAAAAAAGATTTTCCAGCTTTTATGTTGAAATTTTCCTGAATTTTCTTTGCTATAAACCTTGCGGAGCCCAAGACCTTTCCAACGAATGCAAAATTGTGGAAATCGGTTGGTGCGTTCTGGAGTTATAGCGTCAGGAAGGAAAACCCGACTTATTTTTATATAGTAGATTGCACAAGAAAGAAATTGTACAATTGGTGGACTTAATGCCTCAAGGCATTCTCTACCAGTCGACCATCGGGCGAGGCGGAAAACTTGTTTGCGGTGGGTGTTGGGTTTTTCTTCAGAATCTTCTAATAAATTTTTCACTCTGTGTGCGAAGGAATGAATCCACACAAAGTGTTCGCTGTACTACTTAACCCCCCAAACCCAAATACAAATCTGCATTCTGCATTGAAGGTAAGTCCCCGACTTCCTGAACGTCCACAGTTCAATACCAGTAAGACAATAGAATAAATAGCGGACGTCGTCTAAAGTGGTCCAGTCGCCCTCGCACCCCTGGAATGTGCGGTGGGGGGTAGTTCCAGTGAGAGCGACAAGGGTAGGAGTGTTCCAGTTGTTTAAGAAAGAAAAGGTGTTTCTAAGCAATCGCTGTTGTAAAGCAACACACGCCGGGTCAGAAATGGGATTGGTGACCACCTTGACTGAAATTTAGTGATGTGTATTTCGGGAATCTACGTGCTATGCTAATCTGCTAATATGCTGTGCTAATCTAATGCACGTTTAACAGTCCCAGTTGACGTTGCTAGATGTCAGTCATTAGGCCTAGTCAGAGGCCTTAGGGCGGCTTGATAACATCTGACGTTAAGGTTGATCACCAGCCTTAGTAACTCGACGTCCACAGTTCAATACCAGTAAGACAATAGAATAAATAGCGGACGTCGTCTAAAGTGGTCCAGTCGCCCTCGCACCCCTGGAATGTGCGGTGGGGGGGGTGGTTCCAGTGAGAGCGACAAAGGTACGAGGGTTTCAGTTGTTTACATAGATAGATAGATAGATATATTCTTTATTGCACACCAAAACAACAGAAATCAACAGCAAAAGTAACACAGATTGACGTAAAATGTACAATGTTTAAGGAAGAAAAGGTGCCCGTGGCGCAGTTGTGACAGTGATCAGCGATGATATCTGTTGTAAAGCAACACACACTGGGTCGGAAATGAGATTGGTGACCACCCCGATCGAAATTTAGTGATGTATTTTTCGGGAATCTCCATGCTTCAGAAGGCACGTTCAGCAGTCCCGGTTGACGTTGCTAGATGTCAGTCGTTAAGCCTAGTCAGAGGTCTTAGGGCGGCTTGATAACATCTGACGATAAGGTTGATCACTAACCTTAGTAACTCGACGTCCACAGTTCAATACCAGTAAGACAATAGAATAAATAGCGGACGTCGTTTAAAGTGGTCCAGTCGCTCTCGCACCCCTGGAATGTGCGGTGGGGGGTAGTTCCAGTGAGAGCGACAAGGGTACGAGGGATTCAGTTGTTTAAGGGAGAAAAGGTGATGCCGGTGAGATCGGCGGCGATATCTGTTGTAAAGCAACACACGCCGGGTCAGAAATGGGATGGGTGACCACCCCGATTTAAACTCAGTGATGTATATTTCGGGCATCTCCGTGCTTCGTAACGCATGTTAAGCAGTTGGTGACTGTAACTGACATCTAGTGACGTCAACCGGGCGTCACTAGATGTCAGTTGTTGAGCCTAGTCAGATGCCTTTGGGTGGCTTGATAACGTCTGCCATTGATATTACTAACCTTACACCCCTCCAACAATCCACAATGAATCCACACAAAGTGTTCGCTGTACTACTTATCCATCCATCCATCCATCCAACACCAATAGAAATATGCATTCTGCACTGAAGGTAAGTTCCCGACTTCCTGACCGTCCACAGTTCAATACCAGTAAGACAATAGAATAAATAGCGGACGTCGTCTAAAGTGGTCCAGTCGCCCTCGCACCCCTGGAATGTGCGGTGGGGGGGGAGTTCCAGTGAGAGCGACAAGGGTATGAGGGTTTCAGTTGTTTAAGAAAGAAAAGGTATTTCCAAGCAATCGCTGTTGTAAAGCAACACACGCCGGGTCAGAAATGGGATTGGTGACCACCCCGAGTTGTGTATTTTTTGAATCTCCGTGCTTTGTAAAACACGTTAAGCAGTTCGGTCCCGGTTGACGTCACTAGATGTCAGTTGTTAAGCCTAGTCAGAGGCCTAAGGGCGGCTTGATAACATCTGACATTAAGGATGCTTACTAACCTTATACCCCTCTAACAATCCACAATGAATCCACACAAAGTGTTCGCTGTACTACTTAACCATCCATCCATCCATCCAACACTTCTGCACATTCTGCATTAAAGGTAAGTTTGTCGACTTCCTGAACGTCCACAGTTCAATACCAGTAAGACAATAGAATAAATAGCGGACGTCGTCTAAAGTGGTCCAGTCGCCCTCGCACCCCTGGAATGTGCGGTGGGGGTAGTTCCAGTGAGAGCGACGAAGGAACGAGGGTTTCAGTTGTTTAAGAAAGAAAAGATGTTTCTAAGCAATCGCTGTTGTAAAGCAACACTCGCCGGGTCAGCAATGGGATTGGTGACCACCCCGAGTTGAGTATTTTGGGAATCTTCGTGCTTCGGAAAACACGTTAAGCAGTTGGTCCTGGTTGACGTCGCTAGATGTCAGTCGTTGAGTCTAGTCAGATGCCTTTGGGTAGCTTAATAACGTCTGCCATTGAGATTACTAACCTTCCCCCTCACGGGTTCTCGCCTCGGCGTGGCGAGGGGGCCTAGTACCGGTGGTAGGGGCACCACCGGGAAGCGAAGAGAACCCAGGCGTGGCAGCGTGGTGGACTGGACACCCACCCGCTGCGGCCCGCAAGGGCGACGGGCTGCGGGGCCAGTGGGGCCTGCAGGCGCCTTTGAGGCGCGTGATTGGGGCCGCGGCGCACAACCGTTTGGTGGGGGCCAGTGATCCGAGGCTGATCCCCCCTGTGCGTCGCGGCCCGGCGGGGCCGTACCGAAGGTTACGGCAGCGGAGCCGCCCTTTGGGTGGCTCGTGGTTGCGGGCCCAGTAGGGTCGCTGCGGCCCGTAAGGGCGACGTGGGGATGCGGGGCCAGTGGGGCCTGCAGGCGCTTTGAGGCGCGTGGTTGGGGCCGCGGCGCACAACCGGTTGGTGGGGGCCAGTGATCCGAGGCTGATCCCCCCTGTGCGTCGCGGCCCGGCGGGGCCGTACCGAAGGTTACGGCAGCGGAGCCGCCCTTTGGGTGGCTCGTGGTTGCGGGCCCAGTAGGGTTTGCGTACGGTGGCCAGCTGGCGCGTGGTACGGGGGTGCCGCCGCCAGCATTGCACGGGTTTCGCCGCTGCCTGGTAGGGACGGCTTGACATCCTCGGCTGTCCCTTCTGGCCTCCCCTCACGATGGGGGGGTCGCTTCCGGCCCGCCGTCCAGGCGGGCTCCGTCCGGGGGAACGCGTAACAGGCTTCGCGCTACTCACCGTGTTCCCCCACTATACGGACGATAAGAGGGAGTAGTAGGGGTTTTAGTCGGTAGGGCCACTGGTATACCACCTTTCCAGTGGAGAGTCCGACATAACCCGTCCGTCCCCCGGTGGACGGGTATGCGTAAGGCATTTCCCCTACTTAAAAAAAAAAAAAAAAATAAAAAAAAAAATAAAAAAAAAAAAAAAAAAAAAAAGATTACTAACCTTACACCACTCCAATAATCCGCACTGAGCCCGCGGAGTATGTCTCGATCCACCTCATACTTGAGGTGAGGCCGTTTATGTTATGTTATTCAGAATCCTCTAATAAATCTTTCAGTCTGTGTGCAAAGGAACGAATCCACACAAAGCGTTCGCTGTGCTACTTAACCCCCAAACCCAAATAGAAATCTGCATTCTGCATTGAAGGTAACTTCCCCGACTTCCTGAACGTCCACAGTTCAATACCAGTAAGACAATAGAATAAATAGCGGACGTCGTCTAAAGTGGTCCAGTCGCCCTCGCACCCCTGGAATGTGCGGTGGGGGGGAGTTCCAGTGAGAGCGACAAAAAACATGAGGGTTTCAGCTGTTTAAGAGAGAAAGATGGAGAGTGGAGGTGCCTGTGGCGCAGTTGTGACAGTGATCGGCGACGATTGCTGTTGTAAAACGGGCCAGAAATGGGATTGGTGACCACCCCGACTGAAATTTAGCGATGTTTATTTCGGGAGTCTCCGTGCTTCGTAAAACACGTTAAACAGTTGGTCCCGGTTGACGTTGCTAGATGTCAGTCCAGATGCCTTTGGGTGGCTTGATAACATCTGCCATTCAGATTACTAACCTTACACCCCTCCAACAATCCGCACTGAGCCCGCGTGTTGGAGTGTGGCCCATTCCACCTCATAGTTGAGGTGAGGCCTGTCAGTCGTTTATGTTATTTTATTCAGAATCCTCTAATAAATCTTTCACTCTGTGTGCAAAGGAATGAATCCACACAAAGCGTTCGCTGTACTACTTAACCCCCCATCCAATACAAATACAAATCTGCATTCTGCATTGAAGGTAAGTTCCCGACTTCCTGAACGTCCACAGTTCAATACCAGTAAGACAATAGAATAAATAGCGGACGTCGTCTAAAGTGGTCCAGTCGCCCTCGCACCCCTGGAATGTGCGGTGGGGGGGAGTTCCAGTGAGAGCGACAAGGGTACGAGGGCTTCAGTTGTTTAAGGGAGAAAAGATGCCCGTGGGGCAGTTGTGACAGTGATCGGCGACGATCGCTGTTGTAAAGCAACACACGCCGGGTCGGAAATGGGATGGGTGAGGCTTCGGAAGGCACGTTTAACAGTCCCAGTTGACGTTGCTAGATGCTAGTCGTTAAGCGTAGTCAGAGGCCTTAGGGCGGCTTGATAACATCTGCCATTGAGATTACTGACCTTACACCCCTTCAACAATCCGCACTAAGCCCGCGGAGTATGTCTCGATCAACCTCATAATTGAGGTGAGGCCTGTCAGTCGGTTATGTTATGTTATTCAGAATCCTCTAATAAATCTTTCACTCTGTGTGCGAAGGAATGAATCCACACAAAGCGTTCGCTGTACTACTTAAACCCCCATTTCGCATACAAATACAAATCTGCATTCTGCACTGAAGGTAAGTTCCCGACTTCCTGACCGTCCACAGTTCAATACCAGTAAGACAATAGAATAAATAGCGGACGTCGTCTAAAGTGGTCCAGTCGCCCTCGCACCCCTGGAATGTGCGGTGGGGGGGAGTTCCAGTGAGAGCGACAAGGTACGAGGGTTTCCGCCAATGACATTATTATAAACTAGCGACCCGCCCCCGCTTCGCACGGGTGCAATAGGATGTTATTACACATATAAACCTTTCTCTTGAATCACTCTATCTATTAAAAAAAACCGCATCAAAATCCGTTGCGTAGTTTTAAAGATTTAAGCATACAAAGGGACATAGGGACAGAGAAAGCGACTTTGTTCTATACTACTTAAGCTAAAAAAGTGGCACCCAAAATCAGAACTTTTGAGTACTTGAACAAAGCATTGACAGTGTTGACAGTTTGAGACACTGCGCAACATGTATCTGTCTCGCTTATGCTCTAGTAAATAATAGCACTGTCTAGTTGAAAAAGCAGTCGAAACGTCGGGTTAGAAAATGATAGAAAATACAAGACCGCGACTAGAATCCGTGAAGTTGTTTTATTTCGAAGTCTTTTTAATTCCAGTATATGTTTCATAGTGTTTCATGATTATAGTTCTTTTTGGACCTGTAATCTGAATGTTACATTGTTATGTTATTTGAAGTATTTTGTTTACTCGATATCGTCACTAGCTATTATGAACATCCAAGTTTGTACTGTAGATGTTATTGTTCAAATATGAACTCGATCTCATAATATCAAAATCGCTCCCACTAGGGCGCCTCCCAGGCACTTTTATTGCAAAAGTTCGGATACCCGACTGTTGGAATCCAGGCTTCAAGTGGCAACTTTGCCCATTTGTGCGATACAAATACCCCCTCTATGAATTGAAAAATGCCCTCTCTTTTGGTCATTATTAAAATTTCGCGATCTGCTTATTAGGGTTGAGTTCTTTCGCAATTGGGTTTGTAATGGTGGGATCGCTGTTGATGTTTTTAAGTCGGAGTTTGTTAAGAGCCTTTGAGAGTCGGATTGCTCTGTATGTTGCATGAGAACGGAGTCCGTTGTTCGTAAGAGTGCAGGTACCTGTGTCACCGTTTGATTATAAACATCGTAATTCTTTATTGGAACTTATGCCTAAAGGCATTCTCTACCAGTCAAACATCGGGCGAGACAGAAAACTTCTACTAACTTAGGCTTGTTAACTGCAAGCTTTCGCCATATTCGATAAATTGACAACTGTAACATACTGTTTTCAATTTTGAGAAATATTTCATACGTGATATTGTTAAACCGTCGCTTATTGGTCAGTTTTGGCGTTCCGGTATCTACATCCACAGTTTAAGGAAACATGCCTGCGCATGTTTGTTGTATGCACAAAAAATAGAAATTTTAAATCTCAAGCAAAACAGCTAAGTTTAAAAATAAAAAAATGTTTGTTAGTATAAGTACACACATAACATACTTTGGAAACACTTAGATCACAAACAAATCGTTCATGCACATGAAAGCAATGATATTATTATAAAAAAGAGGCCAGATAGGTTACTTGTGATAAAAAAGTGGCAACCGAAATCAGAACGATCGTGCACCCAAGCAAAGCATTGACAGTGTTGCCAGTTTGAGATGACACAGCGCAACATGTATCTGTCTCGTTTACGCTCTAGTAAACAATCATACTGTCTTTTTCACACGAAATTATAGGAACGTTCGCAGTGAACAATTGTTGAATCGCATCAGTACTGACCTATCTACCCCTTTTTTATTATTATCATTTCATGAAAGTCTGTACTGGCCAGAGATCGAACCTGCGACTTCTGATCAAGCCAATTTCCTCACTACATCAGTAATCGTCTAACCTGTTAACATAGTTGATTGTAACCCCTGAGCTACCTACATTAATTTGACCTCAATAAAACGAATCGAAGCTCAAATACTCGACCCTGTTGTACTACCCTCCACTTTACCTATTATTGCTCTTTTATTGACGCTAATTACGAGCTCCTGTGAAAGAAAATGTTTTTCATCCATCGAGTTTCGTATATAAAATGAGTAAAGTGGAGCGAGCAGAATGAAAGGTTAAAAATAAAAAGAATTGGAACCTTTTCAATCTCGAATTGGTTAAGCGTATTGGTACCGTTATAGCGAAATGTTCAAAGGTTTTTATTTGTTGTTTATCTAAAAACAGGGTTTTGGGACTTAGAAAATAAATGCTTCATTTTTTTTGCTTTATACTAACTAACAGCTATTTTTAGAGACAGTCTTGGAAAAAGTTAGTGCTGGTAAATTATTATACGATAGTCTGTTAAAGTGTTTAATTATATTTACTGGTTGTAAATTTCCTAAATAATGAAAAGGCTGGGATTTTGTAATGTATTTTTCAGGCATCTCCATGCTTCGGAAGGCACGTAAAGCAGTTGGTCGGTAGACGTCACTAGATCATGTCAGTTGTTAAGCCTAATCGGCCTCAGGCGCTTGTCAGATGTCATCAAGCCTTGGGGTGGCTATAACATCTGACATTAAGGTTTCTCACTGACTGACCTTACACCCCTCCAACAATCAACATTAAGCCTGGTTGTTGGAGAATGGCTCGCGGCGCCTTATATTTGAGGTGAGGTTTGTGCCCAGCAGTGGGACGTATAATAGGCTGTTTATGTTTATGAAAAACATATTTAAACTTTCTAGCTGAAACCCATGTGGTTCTTGAAAGTTCTAATCACGAAAACACCGATAAAACCCAAGCTACCGGATAGCGGCAGTAGGCTCCCTTACCACGTGTCGTGGGGTTCAATCTCGATCTGTGAAATGTGGGTTTTTGGATATTCTGTTCAACATTAAGGCAACAATTAATGTTTCTCTGACTACATCATATGTACAGCCGTAAGAGTATGTTAATTTCTAGTTGAAGACGCCGTTTCGCATGTGTCTGTCTTATCGGTGATAAATAATATTATGCTAAACATGAATTGCGCATTCTCTCTCCGCTATATCCGTATTTTGTCTATCAAGTTGATTCTCTTATATTGACGGGATATTTGATCGTTTCCACACTGTATGTAGATAACCTGTCTTCTTTGTTCAATGAGAGTGCTTGCTAGTAATCGCGGAGAGGCGTCTTTCCAAGCCATTGCTTTACTAGCATCCGGTTATATTTTCCGATACAATTGGTTGCAGCAAACGGTGAGAGTGGTAACAAATGTTGAAGAGAATTGACACGATCCTCACAAAAGACTATAGTCCGTTCACGTTAAGAATGCAGTAATTTTTAGATTTATTTCTGTTGCACACAAAAAAACTCAGATCCACAACCTTTGCGTTCGAAAGTATGCGCTTAACTGGTCACTGTGGACTTCACTTTCTAAATAGGAACGATTTGATTGGTTAGGGGGCGTGCTAGACCGAAGTACAAGTATGAAATCACTGCATTCTTAACGCGTACGGACTATAGTCTTTAGAACATATCTAAGCTTTGCCAATTCTCCAGTGATGAATAAAACCTCTAAAAACCACAATAAAACCGGATAACGCTGAAAATAACCCCTTTTGTAAGCTGCTCAATGTTTCGTTCCCAACTTACAGTTAACGTGCCCTCAACGACTTTATTCGAAAATATGTTTTATGTATATAAGTATATTTATATGTTGTCTAGTATCTTATATCTAAGCATTTAGTCGCTTAGTTTGGGGCTAGATGGCGTTGTGGGGAATAAAGTCCAGTGATTCGGGATCAAGTCATAAGCGTATGTTATGTTGAGGTATCTTCTAGAAGCTTAAGCATCTGTTTGTCTTATAAAATTATGCGATCAATATTCTAAACATGAATGGCGCATTTTCTCTCCGCTATATCCGTATTCATATTGTTTATCAAGTTGATTCTCTTATATTGACGGGATATTTTATCGTTTCCACACTGTATGTAGATAACCTGTCTTCTTTGTTCAATGAGTGTGCTAGCTAGTAATCGCGGAGATGCTTCTTTCCAAGCCATTGCTTTACTAGCATCCGGTTATATTTTACAATACAATTGGTTGCAGCGATCGGTGAGAGTGGAAACAAACGTTGAAGAGAATTGACACAATTCTCAGATCAGACTATAGTCCGTTCGCGTTAAGAATTCAGTGATTTTTAGATTTATTTCTGTTGCACACAAAAAACTCAGATCCACAACCTTTACGTTCGAAAGTATGCGCTTAACGGGTCACTGTGGACTTCACTTTCTAAATAGGAACGATTTGATTGGTTAGTACAAGTTTGAAATTACTAAGTACAAGTTTGAAATTACTGCATTCTTAACGTGTACGGACTATAGTCTTTAAAGCATGTCTAGCTTTGCCAATTCTCCAGTCATGAATAAAACCTCTAAAAACCACAATAAAACCGGATAACGCTGAAAATAACCCCTTTAGTAAGCTGCTGAATGTTTCGTTCACTACTTACAGTTAGCCCTCGACGGCTTTATCCGAAAATATGTTTTATGTATATAAGTATGTTTAAATGTTGCCTAGTATCAGCTTATATCATAAGCATTTAGTTGCTTAGTTTGGGACTAGATGGCGCTGTGAGGAATAATGTCCAGTGATTTGGGATTAAGTCATAAGCGTATGTTATGTTGTGGTATGTGTCTTACTCGTTGTAGACGCTCTAGTATCTGTTTGTCTTATAAAATGTATGATCAATATTCTAAACATGAATGGCGCAATTCCTCTCAGCTATATCCGTATTCATTTCGTCTATCAAGTTGATTCTCTTATATTGACGGAATATTTTATCGTTTCCACACTGTACGTAGATAACCTGTCCTCTTTGCTCAATGAGTGTGTCAGTAATCGCGGAGACACGTCTTTCCAAGCCATTGCTTTCCTACCATCCGGTTTTATTTTATACAAACATGATACAATTGGTTATTATTGTTTTTAACATTTTCCTTGCAGAATCATTACTAAAGACTGAGACTGACAAAACACTGACTGAGGTTGACTGGTAGAGAATGCCTCTTGGCATTAAGTCCGCCAATTGAACTTTTTTTTTGTAATTTTGTGCAATTAAGAATAAATGAATAAATAAATAAATAAAGATAAAAAAAAACCAGAAAAAGACATTGACACAGAGTGTTGAAGGTGGATAACCTTTAACATTGATGAAATCACCCTAGCTCATAGGGTAAAATATACCTGAAAGATTCGGCCGGTATGTTAATGGTCTCGGTAGCACAGTGGTTAGTGCACTCGCCCGGTTTGCGAAAGATGCGGGTTCGACTCCTGTCCGATGCCAAGATGACCAAATGTCTTTTTCTGATTGTCAGATCTATGATAATCGGTGGTTAAGGTTCAAGCTGAGACTGAAGAGAAACGTTGAAGATAGTCGTCACGATTTGTAGAATAGACTTAAAGAGTCTTCCGAATATGTCTAACTTTGATAATTATCCAGTGATAGAAAACACCGATAAAAACTCATTGAAACTTGATGAAGCCGAGAGAGAAACCCCTTTTCACGTTAGGTTTGTTTGGTAAAATGTTTCCAAGCTATTGGTTTCCTAGCATCCGGTTGTATTATTTTACGATACAATATATTGCAGCGATCGGTGGTTTAATGCCATGGTGGGGCTGAAGACAAACTTTGAAGATTGTAAGTCACGACTTGTTTGGTGATTTTCCAGTGAAAGAAAACACCGATAAAAACCCATTGAAACTTGATGAAGCTGAAAGGCTAACCCCTCTTTACGTTAGATTTGTTCGACAAAATTTGGTTTCCTAGCATCCGGTTATATTCTTTTACGATACAATTGGTTACAGCGATCTGTGGTTCGATGCCATGGTGGGACTGAAGACAAACACTGAAGGAGCTCAACGGTAGCAGTAATGGGTTGCTAACTGTGGAACCAGGGGGTCTAAAATAGCGATATTAGATGTTTCATATCCGAATCATAAATTATTCATTGTTTATCCTAAAACGGCAACTTATCAAGTGAATCATAATATGAACATAATATGATTCATATTCGATGTAAATCGTATAATGATCTGTTTCATATCTGAATCATAATATGATGAAACGTCTAATGTCGCCTTTTTAGACCCGCAGATAGCATAGGTAGCGTTTTTTCGGCTCTAAAAGGTTACATAGCCAGCAGTAAAACGCTTACCATCAGCTGATTTGCCATCGTGGTATAACATAATGCCCATTATGAGCTTCTATAATAGATAATCAAAACAAGGAAACTGTCTGACTATTATATCCACGGATAAACTACTGATTCTGGCAACGTGCAGTTTAGCACAAAGCTTCCTTTTAAAATGGAAGCACTAAGGAGAGGTTTATGGAAATCCTACTTCTATTGTGGAAGGAAAAGTGAAAAGGAAATCTTTAAAATGAACCCAATGTGGAGCTGAATTACAGATGAAATTTTATGTTATACCATACGGCGGAGCCACACTGACTGTTGCTATGAAATTGAACGGAATATTCAGAAGTCCACACTTTGCTGAATGAATTAGTAAATTTAAACCTAACGTGTTAAGGGGCTCACCTTCTCACGTTATTCGGATTTCTCGGGCTTTTTATTGGAGATGTTCCATTGTTGCCGTCAGCTTACGATATAGGTACTATGTTTTATTTTTGTTTTAGAATTTTCCATGCAGCATCTTTACTAAAGATCTGAAAACCAGAAAAAGACATTTGGTGATGTTGGCATAAGGCAGGAATCGAACTCGCATCTTTCGCAAACAGGGCGACTGCACTAACCACTATGCTACCGAGGCCATTAATATAGGTATAGGTATTGATATAGGTACTGTCGGGGATAGTCACGCATGGCCAGTCTAAGAAAATGGTTTGAACGTGCTGTGTAGCCACTCACTCCAAGCCACTTCCTTATGTTTTGGTAACCTATCGTTCTTCTCAACATGCGTGCTTAACATCTATAATTGTTGCCAATCTCTGAAAGAGATAGATCTATTGCTTCAATTTCAACTTTTACCCCCCTTTTTACCCCCTTAAGCAAGGTTCTCCTTTGATGATTGAAAACTCTGGATGGATTCACAAATACGAAGCGAGGTCTACAAACAAGTTTCTATTTACCTTGAAAATGAGATCCCTATAACTATGAATGAGATATTAATTCCTAAAATGTAACGTTTGCCAGTAACAAGTTGTTTAATATCGACAAGATCACAGGCTGGGAGCGAACCCCACTACTTGTATGTTCATCTAACGCCAACTACCAAAGTGCGCCTCAGGCGTTTTGACTATACTGACTACCTACTACACTGTGCCTACTTAGCAATTAAATAAGGGTAATACTGCTCTATCGAATGGTGAAAATATGAAATGTTACAACACATTCGCAGTGTCACTCACTATGGGCCTCATAAGAAGGCTCAAGGTCACCCAACGGGCTATGGAGAGGGCTATGCTTGTATTTCAATTCTCAAGTTATTTTAAAACTTATACTATTAAGTACTTTATAAAGTAATACTTATATGTATTTCGGTACCATGTTAAGGGTAATTTCAAATTTACTTACAAGTGATGGGAAGCCGCCTCCAAGTCTAAATATGAGGAGAAGAGTACAGCTGGTAACACAATTAAATCCTGAGCAGGTCAATTGTGTTGTGCTTAGGATTAAGCACAATTAAAATAAATATCCTTGGACATTATTCCACACAGCGCCATCTAGTCCCAAGTGGGCTAGTTATAGTCCGTTATTATGGGATTCTAGACAATGGATAAACATACTTAAATACTTTTTTCTTTTGTAAATACATACTAAATATACATAGAAAACACCCAGACCAATACAAACAGACATGTTCATGCACACAAATGTTTGTACTGTGCGGGGATCGAACCCGCGACCCTTGGCGTAGTAGCCGACTTCTCAACAATTACACCAAGACAGTCGTCGTTACAATTGTTACCAACATGTACTAATGACCTAATGGGTGTTACATCTGAAATAAATGATTATTATTATTAATTTAGTTTTTAAGGCTCCCATACTCTCTGATTTTAAGGGGGATATTTGACAGACTTCAAACAGAAATGTCAGTCAAGTGTCTTCTAAAGTGTTGATCGCCGCTGACTGAACACGGTTGTCATGAACAACCGTGTTCAGTAAGCGGTCAGCAGTCAGTTCAGTCAGCATGTTTGACTAACACCTGACATGTCAGTTCGAGCATCCTCGGTTAAGTGCCAAACTTTTGACAATTTGATCTTCAACGTAATTAATTAAACTAAGTGCAAAAACTAATAATATGTAAAGTTTTAGACGGAAAAACATGCTTTAATAAGCTTTATTCATATTCACGTTTTGTTGTTTTTGTTGTGAGAACATTCTTTAGTTTCAGGCGTCAGAATTGCCAAGTGATAGAGCTTACATTCCATTGAATCATGTCGGCCTGTAAACTGCACAGCGTTCGTATATCTTAAAGCCTCGCTTCATAGACGACATGAACACAAAATAATTTTGTGACATGACGTTTCGACATTCATTTGTTTCATACATTTGAATTAAAAACAGTTTATCCGTGTATCCCTTTCTCTTTTTCCTATTCGTTCCTTTTGTTTATCATTTGCTAGTCAAATTATACAGCCGTGTGTCCACATTGCGGTAGAAGTTTTTCCATCTCAGTAGCCATGTTTACAAGTCTCCCGGTTCTGACGACGAGTTTGCTTTATATTTTACGCTTTGAGCTGCTCTAAGTTGTTAAATGTTGATCTTAAGTGTTGGATGGAAGAGGAAAAAAGGCTCTGGTAGGTTTTTCAGTATTTTATGGAGACTTTGTTTTGTTATCTCGGTTGCAAAGTGGACAGTTTTTTTCCTTTTCTCTAAAGATAAAAAAAAAGCGTGGACATTATTCCACATAGCGCCATCTAGCCCCAAATTAGCTAATTATAGTCCGTTTATATGGGATACTAGACAACGGATAAACATACTTGAATACTTTTTCTTTTGTAAATACATACTTAATATACAAAGGAAACACCCAGACCAATACAAACAGACATGTTCATGCACACAAATGTTTGTACTGTGCGGGGATCGAACCCGCGACCTTTAGTGTAGTAGCCGACTTCTCAACAATTACACCAAGACAGTCGTCGTTACAATCAGAATTGCCAAGTGATAGAGCTTACATTCCATTGAATCATGTCGGCCTGTAAACTGCACAGCGTTCGTCGATCTTAAACCCTCGCTTAATGTAAGACATGACCTCAAAATAATTTTGTGACATGACGTATCGACATTCATTTGTTTCATACGTTTAAATTAAGAGCAGTTTATTCGTCCATCTTTCTCTCTTTTTCCTATTTGTTCCTCTTGTTTGTCAATTGCTAGTTAAACTATACAGCCGTGTGTCCACATTGCGGTAGGAGTTTTTCCATCTCAGTAGCCATGTTTACAAGTCTCCCGGTTCTGACGACGAGTTTGCTTTATATTTTACGCTTTGAGCTGCTCTAAGTTGTTAAATGTTGATCTTAAGTGTTGGATGGGAGAGGAAAAAAGGCTCTAGTGGGTTTTTCAGTATTTTATGGAGACTTCTTTGTTTTGTTATCTCAGTTGCAAAGTGGACAGTTTTTTTCCTTTCCTCTAAAGATAAAAAAAATCCCTGGACATTATTCCACATAGCGCCATCTAGCCCCAAATGAGCTAATTATAGTCCGTTTTTATGGGATACTAGACAACGGATAAACATACTAAAATACTTTTTCTTTTATAAATACATACTTAATATACAATATAAAACACCCAGACCAATACAAACAGGCATGTTCATGCACACAAATGTTTGTACTGTGCGGGGATCGAACCCGCGACCTTTGGTGTAGTAGCCGACTTCTCAACAATTACACCAAGACGGTCGTCAAACTGACTATTATGACTACTTACTGCTGTTTAGCTGCTGATGGGTTAAACAGTTTAACCGGACTATAGGCTGAGCGCAGAGGGGTCTCGACGTTAGTTATTAAGTAACGTGGGCACCCCAGAGGCAGGCATGGATCTTGGCTAAGCGCGTTACTGGGAGATGGTAATCGGACATAACGTGGCACGTGCCGGTAACGCAAGTAGCGACGAACTCTGGCAGCCACTTCTCTGATGGATCAAGTATTTGCCGACAGAATGATTTGTCTATGGCTGTTAAACGTAATTTCACAAAGAAAATGTATACACGCTAATGTCTATAATATCTCTATAATATTATTGGACATAAACATCAATGCACAATCTCCCACACAGCTTCTTGCCCCAAATTGGGCCAGTACTATGAGACATTAGACAATGGACCAAATTACTAAAATACTTTTTTTGTCCCTAAATACATACGTAATGTTCATAGGAAACGCCCAAAATAATAAACACAAATGTTTGTATTGTGCGGAGAGCGAACCTGCGACCTTTGGTGGAGTAGCCATTTTCAATCACCCAAATAAAAAAATAAAAAAACGGTTATTTTTTTATACTGTAACTTACAACTATCATTACAGGATTGTACCAAAGCAAGCAATAGCAACAAAGTGGGTATATCCGAAGGTAGGTATGCACGACTCGGCTGACCACGACGTACTTAGATGGCGTTAGAAAATGTATGCTCTCGTGGGGGACTGGCCTCAAAAAGGCTCAGGACGAAATAGATTGTAATCAGAGAAGAGAGGCATTCACCCAGTAGTGGGATCAATCTTTTTACAGCTCAGTTTTAGCTCAGTTTACGTCTTACCATTCATTGAAATTTGACTAAAACATGCAAAATAAGTTACTACAGCAATGAAGAAAAATTAAGGTTTTTATTGTCACTATTTACCACACAAAACACGACTTGTGACGGTAAGCTCAAAAGCTGAGCTTGTGACTAAAACTGTCAGGTTATAAGAGATTGTAACAGGGCCTCTGTTGATTTAAAATGATTAAATACACTTTTGAATTTGTAAAAAATTATCTGAGGTATGATAAATGCTAGCATATCTCACCTCAAAAATTAATCCGGTTCATTAAAATCCACACAAACAATACAACATCAACATAATCAACTTCCACATCTTGCTGACAGGGATCTGCCTTTTAAATGGCATTCGACAGCTTATGCTAATCAATCGATTTAAATGCTTTATTAATTCGACTCGATTGACGGATAGTCGATTATCTCGCGCTCTCTCGATTATGCGGCGATTATTCATAATTCAATTTGGGCATCGTGATGGATCGATATTTTGATGCGACAACTTGATTTTGTGATGGTTATGTGATAGAGTAGGTTTTATGTGATGATATTTAGATAAGGATCCTGATTTTTGATTCGGTTTTTCTCACACCTGTTTTTGTGGACTTTAGTTTTATTCAATGGCTTCGTTTTGTATTCAAAATTATTCGTTATTTGCTCATGATTGGTAGGTATATCCCAAAACGCTGTAGTCTGAGATAGACTAATTCTTGCCGTCATTGTGAACGGAACATTCAGAAGCCCACATGTGGTAAGGGGCGAGGATGATTGAGTTTTTTTGCTGTTTTCAATTGCCTGAAAATTAGCCGTTCTACATATAAAAAGTAAGACTTGAACTCGGGACCTCACGGCTTCCAGACCAAAGTGTTGAACTACTGGGCCTAGATGCTCTCTATCTGCAGAATGGCAGCATACAATCAGAATATAAACTTCACTGCACAGTAATTTATTTCGCATAAAAAAAGATTACAAACATTTGCCGGTACAAACATTTAGCTACCGATTATTAAATGATTTCTAAACCTGACTACCAACTATCACCTAGACATATCATACGTGTATAATTATGTTAAAAAACGACCTACTTATACAAGTATAATATGTCCTTGTTAAACCAGCCATTATAGAAGCAATTTAACATCGTTAAAATTCACCCGATTGTTATTATGGCCTTTGGTGTCATAAATTCGAGTATGATTAGAGAAATACATTAATATTTTAAACATAAATTAAAGCTGTTTCACACAAATATAAGAAAACCACTAATAACCTATAATCGCTCTTGTTAGCATTAAAATTATCATTCGTTATTTTTTTTCAAGTGTTTTGTTTTATATAACGACCGTCTTGGTGTAATTCCCCGCACAGTACAAACATTTGTGTGCATGAACATGTCTGTTTGTATTGGTCTGGGTGTTTCCTATGTATAATAAGTATGTATTTACAAAAGAAAAAGTACTTAAGTATGTTTATGCGTTGTCTAGTATCCATAATAACGGACTATAATTAGCCCACTTGGGACTAGATGGCGCTGTGTGGAATAATGTCCAAAGATATTTATTATCTATTTATTTTAAAAAAATATTGGATCCCGATCGAAATTTAAGATAAGATAATTTGCTTTATTGCAAAAAATACACAAAACAAAACTCAATTACAAGAGCTCTTCAAATGTTGATACAATTTAGACGGCCTTATAGCTGAAAGCGATCTCTTTCAGACAGCCTTTAGGTAGAGGGACAAGAATCGTGTTGATACAATTTAGACGGCCTTATAGCTGAAAGCGATCTCTTTCAGACAGCCTTTAGGTAGAGGGACAAGAATCGTAAGACCACGCGCGGTGTGGTGCCGTATCTTCCTATTTTTGTTTTATCAACTGTTTCTGTGTATTAGTAAATTGACCTTTCACTACAAATTAGGAGAAATCAATGCTACAAAGAATACTTAAGTAGTATTTTCTGATTTGTCACGAGTACAATAATAAGCACCCTAATACAATGTTCGTTATAGACAAAATCGATGAGGCCTAACCACGGAAATCAAGGGTTGAGCTAGTGATGGGAAACGAGAGAAATATTAGGTATCGATCTCTCGAATCTCGACTTGTGGGGTTTTGTCACAACCTACAAGAAGTAGAGCTATTTGTATGTAGCATGCGACCTGATGGGCCAGTGGTTGAGCCCGGCTTAAAATCTTACTCGTGAATATTGGTGTTTATTTTTTTCTTCTTTTATTTATTACACAAAAAGTAGAGTACTGTTGGCGTGCTTAGTGATGTTTATTCTGTGTCTAAGTGCTATTAAGAAATAATGGAAAATAAATAAAATTATCTGAAACCCAGAGTAGTAACTGGTTTAGTAGTTGTGAAGCAATGTAATTGATTCTCGACGATTTGAAAGTACCTGGAACAGGTTGTATTCTAATTAAGATAAAACCTGTTTTAATATGTTTTTTTTTAATCTGCTTAGTTTGGAGTCAGAAATCTCCGAAAAAATGTCCCACATTGTAATTTCTTTATTTCATCTATCGATGAAATATAAACCTCGTGGCCCATCACTAATCCAGTGATTATTTATTAAAGACGAAACTTTGCTGGAGTTTGAAGCCATTATGAGGAGCTATTGTACGGCTAATTGTACGGTTCGCTTTGAATTATTGGCTTTATTGGTTTATGGTATTCAAGTCAGAAAACATGATTTGGTTGTTGTTCATTGGGGCATTTTCTAGTGTTTCATAAATTTACTAATTCATCATTGCAAACCTTGATCTTATTATATATGAATTGCTGTTCGTTAGTCTCGCTAAAACTCGAGAACCACTGGATATTTGGGTAATTTTGATCTTGAAATTATCATGGAAGTTCAGGAGACCTTGCAAAGGTGAGTTAACATGAAAAAAACGCTAGGAATATGTTGAAAAACACAATTTAGTTTACTCTTATCAACCCTTTCTACCTGTCACTTGACAATGAATGTTGGAGAACAGAACGAAGTCTGTCGGGACAGCTAGTGTAAAATGAATGGTTCCAGGGTCGTGGGATCCATTTAAAGAATTTAGGACGATGCAAAGTAAAGCAAGAAAAGTAAAAATGAATGAAATTTCTCGTCTAGAAATCCTTCATGGACCTGGGGGGACCCAAATGGTGATATCTAAATATGCTAAAGATAGGAAAACCAGAAAAAGGCTTCGGTCCTGGCATCAGGCGGGACTCGAACCCGCGTCTTTCTCAAGCCGGGCGACTGCACTACCAATTATGCTACCGAGACCATTAACAGACCGAACGAATTTCTCTGGTATGTTATACCTGACAGCCAGGTTGGTTTCACCAATGTTTAGGCATATACCATAAACACTCTAATCCGGGAGCATCTAAAGATGCTCCCGGATCACCTAGAGCGTTCGCTTGTAACGTAAAAATACAAAGTTTAGCATTATATTACTGAAAGCAATACAACCTGCATATATGCGTTGCAACCTGTAATTTCACAGGTTCGAGCAATGTTACAGATTGGCGAGGGGGAAAAGAAAACATTCGCTTCTCAACTCAAATCAACGTTAGAAAATTGAAAAGAATTCGAAGTTAATTTCACTTCAAACATCTGGTCAATTTGCCTTTACGGTTTCCACGGTCCATTTTGTAACACATTAAAACATTGCATTATTTACTACAAACATACTAACGGCGTAAACAAATATTTTATATAGCTAATAACCAAAAACCATTCCAATCAGACCTTTTGACTGCACAGAAACTTCTTTCAAGTTCTAAGCAAAGAAACTGCTTTTACGTTTCAATGAAAATTGGTTGAAGTTAAAGCTCGCGTCTTTTAATGTAATTTTCGAAATTAATTCCGCGTAGAAAGTAAATATTAATGAGATTAAGGGCAGAGGTGATAGGAACGTTATGGTTTTTAGTGGATTCGTGTTTAACGGCTGGGAAATGCAAATAACTGAGTTGCCACCATGGTCATTAAGTTTGTCATATGTCACAGCATATTTTAGGTTGTAGGTTTTCGGTAAATGGCATTTAGAAACTTGGCGGTGGAGTTAGAATAAAATTCATTAAAGAACAGATTAATTTTTATGTAAAAATAAGCGCGTGGATAAGCCTAGGTTTGATAATGCCTGGGTATCAGCTAAGTATGAGTTATGATAGAGGGGTGAGGTGAAGTGCGTGATGGCTGGGAGAGCATATAATGGCAAATACAAAGTGTAGCGTCTACGTGGGAAACAATTGTCTTTCCATGCCGCCTCCGCCAGCCCCCGCTGCACACGGGGTAGACCCAAAAAGCGTTTGTTTGACGTGGAGAGGGATGACATGCGTGCCAGTGGCCTCTCAGAGAGGGATGCACAAGATCGGGCGAAGGGGAGAAGCAGATGCAGAAGAGACGACTTCGGGCGCCGTAACGGCAGCAACTGGGATAGTCGCTAGGATGATGATGACGACAAAGTGTAGCGTCCACCAAAATTGACAGATGATCTGTCAAATGTCACAGGGTTTTAATAGTCACCAGTATGCTTTAGAAGTCTGTGGGGGATTTTGATTTGGGGGAATACTCCCTCCTTATTCAAATCCATCTCCATCACCACAAATATGAGTCAATTTTTGGCATCGGACTAAGATTTAGCCATTGAAGAGTTTATTTGACACTACCAGGTAAATAGTTTAGTAAATAAGCAAAGTTATTTCAGAAAGATCAGTGCCAGTGAAAGATGCAAAAGATGTAGGTATGTCAGGATAGAATTTCCATCACTTCTATCCACTTGCTACGATCCCAACAAACATCGTCGCGTCGTTTTTTTCATTCATTGTAGTTCTTTTCATACACGCTCGCCGAGAATAGATACCTACTCCTGACATAATATCTTGAACTTGAATATTTGCAAAAAAACATTCATCTTTCATTGCTAAGTATATCCCACAAGATTCCAGTCATTCCTTTAGATTTACAACCCACGGTTTTCATTCAAACCTGTTCCGAATAGGTAATTTGAATAAAACCATCGGCCAAGTGGCATGTATACAGAATGACGTCCGTGTTGCTCTTTGCTCCAAAACGGGGCTCCATTAGGTAATTGAGCGCGGTCAGGTGTACGTCAAAAGTGCTCAGAGCGAGGGTGGGGTGTGCGCGAGTTGAATTTGGTATCTTCTGTCCCGTACACAAAATAGTTATAGAAAAAAAAGATCATTGACAATATTGTAAAATCCGATTCAAAGGACCATACTGAAAAGTCCGGCTCGAAGGACCATATTGTAGGATCCGGCTCCAAGGGCCATGTTGCAGGATCCGGCTCGAAGGACCTTGTAATAGAAAAAATAATAATTTTGATTTCGACGAAGGCACCAGCTGAATAGCGTGAAATATCGGTTACAATATTGTCTCTAACAAAGATAGAAAATATTTCAATTTAAGATTCGGGAGCATTGTTATTTACTTATAATTATTGTATCTGATTTAGTTGTTATTCTTTGATTCATTTGATTCAATGCAACAAAATCAGCGTTTTTTCACAGATAATATATTTAAAAAGATACTGAGTTTGAGTTGAGCTAACTGAGTATCGGTTACGCAATGATTAGGGATCTCCGCTGTTATTAAAAAAAACAGTTTGCAAAAATACTAATGGTTTAATTATTCTACACGTAACCCAAACGAGAAATGCTGCCCATTCGAAACGCGGGGTTCGGAACGAAAAAAGAATAACCCTCTTTCAGACCTGAATTTGGTCAATTTTGTACAACTTTTTAACAGGATAGGACCAACAGCTATTCGAAATAGTGATTATGCTCAATTCTCTTTCTATCCAAAATATTGTCTATTGAAATTGTATTATTGTGTACGATATTATTAATGAATAAATTCAAGTAGATTTTCTTTAGTAAACAACTGAAACTAAACCAGGCCTAAAAACATTACTAATATGCTTAAAGGTAAGTCATTTTCATTAATTTCATGGGTAGAGGTGATTACTTTTCGTTAGGTGACCCTCTAGCTCGTTTGCTTAATATTTCAAAAAAAATGTTACAATACAAATAGTGAAATAAATAAAATAATTATGTCAAATTTACATAACAATTTAGGTATTATGCAGAAAAACATTATCTAGAACTATTTTAGGAAAAAATACATCATAATCAACGAAGGCGATTTCACGTACCACCTCATAATTGAGGTAAGGTCTGCCTTTTAAGAAGAAGGAAGCAAAAAAAAATATGTTTATTGATTCCGGACACCGCAACGTAAAGGTATAAACAAACGAAACAAAATGTTTAGAGAAAGAAAAACAACAAAAGAAAAATAAACAAAAATGACCACCAGACAGCAGTGCCACGATGTCCAAAACAAAATGGACCCCACTCAGCTAAGGCGTGGACCTGATAGGCTCGGCTCAGTGGACGCACGGACAGCCAAAACACAGCCAAAACCCTCCAATCCCTACAGTGATTTAAAAGGTCATCGCACCATCGCTTTTTAGGCCTTCCTCTTCGGCGTTGTCCATCTGACGGTACATATATATATTCTAAATATGTACCGTCTTGCACCACTGCATCTACTTCCTTTTCCAGTTTCTCTACCTGAAGGTTGTCTGCAAGAGATCGCTCTTAGCGATAAGACCGCCTGTATTGTACATTCCAAGTATCTTAAAGCATCGTTATGTAATTTGTTTTCTTTGTGCAATAAAGTATATCTTATTTTAACTTATATGTTTTAAATGTAGCGTTGAATTGAGGTAAGGTCTTTTACAACGTAAATACCGATGTTTTTTTAAATGTTAAAATTAACCGCTCAACATTACTATTACTAATCGTCTAACCGCGCAAGTTCAAAACACTTCAACTCAACGTAAATAAACGATTTATTACCAAATATATCAAAACAAAATCCGTCATTATGAAATGTAATCCCCCTGTAATACTACAAACTAAAAACCTCCAAAATCTAACTCTTAACCTGTTGTCTTAAAGTTCAAAATTGCACAGCTATTAATAAAAGCCTGGTTCTACCACCATACATCACTTCTATGCATTATGTATGAGATTGTGGACGTATTAATATTAACTCCGAGTATTAAGCTGTCTTATTGATTACTAAGAATATAAAGTATGGTTATGTAAGTTTATATTGTGTAAACTGACGTATTTGGAATGAATATGTGAGTAGGGAACCACCTGTTGCGTATTTTTTTATACCTAATTAACCGCCGCACTCAGAGACGTCAATTAAGAGGACTACTAGACCTAACTGAAATCGAGAATTTAGACACACACACATAGACAACCGGTATATCGCCATCTATCGGCGCAATATGAAACTACCGTGTCAACATAAAACTACAATGAGATCTCGCCATTTTTCCAAGAGATGTCACTCATCTACACTTATAATAAATCTGTAGAGGCCAATTCTGTACATGAAATAAATTTAAAAATTAACAATCAAGAGGTGATTAAGAATTGCTACTGATGCCAAAAATGCAATCAGTAAAATTTTTGTCTGAACAAAAACTACTCGACGACTTTTTTAACGAAATTTGAAACAATTATTCTTCATACTCTTGGGCAGGTTATACCTATGTATACTTTTCGTTATGCTTTAATCAATAGGAGCAGAGCAGTATATAGCTTATGAATCGGAATCATGTGCTACAATTTATAAAGATATATTATTCTTTTTTTAACCTAAGACCACGCGGCCTAAGTTGCGTGCGGCCGCTAGTCAATAATAAATTAATTACGACCGGAAGGAATTTCACCTCTATTGTTACATTATACCTATTAACTAACTAGCTGCCACCAGAGACTTCGTCCACCTGGACTCCAAAAAAAACAGGTCTATAAAATAGTTTATGGCATATCTCAGATTTAACAAACGTAGGTATGTACAGTCATCAGCACATCAGGTTACTCCATTTCCGTTTTGTCTCTCGCTCTTGCCAAATGACAGAGCAAGGAGGACTGACCGGAAATCGGTAGCGTGATGTGCCAGCCACCGTAGGTACATCATAACATTTTATTAAAATCGCCCAAGCCGTTTCGGATGAGTTTGGCAACGAACACTGTGACAGTGTGTGAGAATTTTCTAAAAAAATAAAAAAACAAAGAAATAAGTTAATTTCAGAAAACATAACGAATTATCAATAATTGTAAATAATGATATACAGGGTGGCCCAGCGACAGTGGTCCAAAAAATTTTTTTAGGTAGAGGGCATCATAACAAGTCATTTAAAAAAAAAATTAATTCCGCGAAAATCAATACTTTAGAAGTTATGTTTTTTTCAAGTTTCTTTTGAAATTTCGCAACTCCAATCACTTAATTCACTCTTGTTAGGAAACTATGGCACTGAATCAATTCAAATTTGGCATAGATGTACAATAGTAATGTAAAATTCATATTATGTGCGAGTTTTGAGTTTATTCTAAGACAATTTGTTTTTTTTTTTAATTTACGTCAATAATTTTTTGCCATTTCAAAAACTAATATAATTTTCAAAAAATTACTGCTGCAATGTTTGTGCACTTTATGATTTGTTTATGATCTTGAAAACTGTCCATAAGTATGATAATAGTCTATGCAAAAACTTGAAGTGATGCAACCAATGGAACACTTTCAAAATTATACATCATGTACGGTAAGTCGCTAAAACTCAGAATGGGTAATTTCTGCACAGACCCTAATTTAAAAAAAAAGTAGCCAAAATATTTTTTTTTCGGATAGAGGGCATCATAGCAACTCATTTAAAAAAACATTAGATGTCAAAATCCAATAGTTTAGAAGTTATTGTTTTTTAAATTTTGGGCTTAAGTGGTTGAACTTCAGAGACATAGATCACTTTTGTTTGTAAACCATCCGACTAAGGAACTTCGAATATGGTATGACTTAATAATTAATCCCATACTTTAATTGGCTCCGCTTTATTTTATGTTGACTGGTAGATAATGCTTTAACAGCATTAAGTCCGCCTTTTGTATTGTAATGAATAAATGAGTTAAATCCTTTTTCACTCTCTTCTATTCTTACTCATTTTGAAGTTCGTCAGTCAGATAGTTTACAAACACAAGTGATTTATGACTCTGAAGTTCTACCACTTAGTCCCAAAATTTAAAAAATAATGACTTCTAAACTATTGGTTTTCGACATCTAATGTTTTTTTTAAATGAGTTGCTATGATGCCCTCTATCCGAAAAATAATATTTTGGCTACTTTTTTTTTTAAATTAGGGTCAGTGCAAAAATGACCCATTCTGAGTTTTAGTGACTCACCGTACATGGTGTTAATTTTGAAAGTGTTCCATTGGTTGCATCACTTCAAGTTTTTGCATAGACTATTATCATACTTATGGACAGTTTTCAAGATCATAAACAAATCATAAAGTGTACAAACATTGCAGCGGTGATTTTTTGAAAATTGTGTTAGTTTTTGAAATGTCGAAAAATTATTGACGAAAATTAAAAAAAAAAACAAATTGTCTTAGAATAAACTCAAAACTCGCACATAATATGAATTCTACATTACTATTGTACATTTATGCCAAATTTGAATTGATTCAGTGCGATAGTTTCCAAACAAGAGTTAATTAGGTGATTGGAGTTGAGAAATTTCAAAAGAAACTTGAAAAAATCATAACTTCTAAAGTATTGATTTTCGCAGAACAAATGTTTTTTTTAAATGACTTGTTATGATGCCCTCTACCTAAAAAAAATTTTTGGACCACTTTCGCTGGGCCACCCTGTATAATGATATCATTCATGACCTAAAAACAATTGATAATTTTACTTTACTTTTGATATTACATTAAAGCACCCATAGATCAAACAACAAAATAGACAAGACATTTATTTTATTTATTACTAGCGGCCGTCCGCGATTTTGTCTGCGTGTACTTAAGTCGAAAAACAAAAGTTTCATTAAAATCCATTCAGTAGTTTTTACGTGAAGGAGCAACACGGCACATCCACACATACAAACTTTCGCCTTTATAATATTAGTAGGAAGTAGGATTAGTAGGAAGTACTAGATATTTGTGGGTTGATGGAAATTTAACTAGAGAGGTGTTGTTGGATTAGTATTTACTGTAAAAGTGACACTGGGTATAAAAACAAAATATTAAAATAATAATGAGGCTATAGGTGAATATTTTGTATTTCAATCAAAAAAGAGTACTAGCCTAGTACTTACGTAAAAAAATAATTGTATGGATAATAAATACCTCGTATTTAGTAATTGTATGGATGGCTGTGAATAAGAAATAGAACTCATTTAAATAAATGTTAACACTTTTATTTGGTGGGATCACATTATTTTTTATTAATTTTTAAATTTTTATGTTATGACTTGTAACAGACTTGTAAAATGGACTGTAGTCAAGTTTTCACTTTCTGGCCATTTTTCCGGTTAATGTAAGCGTATAAAAAGTACAACGTTTAGTTTTAAGCTCAAATATTTAGTGATGGCTAAGCATGGGTTAGTTTTAAGCTCTTGTTAACGAATTATGTTGTTTAATTGAAGCTATTTAGGTGATAGTTGTGGATATGAATCATGTTATTCTGGAAAAGCGAGATGACATGCTTATTATAATAATATTTACCTATAATTTTGAAAAAATAGTAAAAGCACTGGTTATGATGACATAACTACAGAAATATTAAAACAAATACCAATTAAATTATCTCACATTTTAATTCACATTATTAACAATTGTATTACAAAAGGCACCTTTCCTAATAAATTAAAAAAGATTGAAAAGAGGTACAATCATTGTACCTCTTTTCAAGAAGGGTAATAGACGTGATATTACATGTTATAGACCAATAGCATTGGTGCCAGGCATTTCGAAAATATTTGAGCGAGTGATTTAAAGCTCCTTGAGTAACTATTTTGAAAAATATAACATCTTTGCCGAGGAACAGGTTGGTTTTAGTTGACATGCGCCCTGTACATGGACTTAACAAAAGCATTTGATTGTGTTGACCATGGTATATTATTAAAAAAAACTGTCTGCGTATGGTATAAGAGGTAACGTACTGAAACTTGTTGAGTCGTATCTGAGTTGCAGAATTCAATCCACTAGAGTCACCAGAATATGCCCTATTAAAAAAACTGAAATTAATTATTATTCAGAATTTGAAAACATGTCACTTGGCGTGCCACAAGGTAGTGTCTTACTGTTATTTATAGTTTATATAAATGATCTGCCAAAAATCACTAGTCACCAGACAGTATTATTTGCTGATGACAGTACCATTGCTGTATCGGGACCTGACAAAGTTCAGTTAGTACGCGAAGTAAATTACACTTTGGACAATGTTATAACTTGGCTAGATACGAACAATTTAAAAATTAATCTTACAAAGACGAACGTAATGACATTTGGAAATAGAATTAGTGAAGTTATTGGAATGGACATTAGGTATTTAGAATATAAAATTGACCAAGTAGATAATACAACTTTTTTAGGTTTAACTGTTGACCATAATTTGGATTGGAAGACTCATATTGAAAAAATGTGCTCGTTTAAACCAGCATTCATTTGCCCTCTACATGCTTGCAAAGACAGTAGACATTGACGCGGTTTTGACAGCATATCACGGATATGTCGTGCCCCTTCTAAGGTATGGTGTCATGTTCTGGGGTAATTCAACAGATAAAGGCACAGCATTCAAAGCCCGAAAGAATGTGTTAGGTCTGTATTTAAATTGCATCGGACCATTAGTTGTAAGCCCTATTTTCGAGAATGGTAGCTTTTAACCCTACCCTCCATATATATCTTGAAAACAGTTTTATTTGTTAAAAATAACTCAGAAAAATTATTTTAAATAAACGACACAACTATAAAATCAGCCTGCCTAGGAACAAAACGGCTTTATTCAACAAAACCATATTTTGCATGGCATCCCGAGTCTTCAACCACCTCCCCAAATCTGTCCATGAGTTGGGAAGTTTTGATGAGTTCAAAAACGCCGTTAAAGGATTGCTTCTTGAGAAAGCCTATTACAGTGTTATTAGATAAACTTTGAGGTCAGGCGTGGCACCCAAAAAAGGTAATTCGTTGTCAATAAATACGGCCCACACGGCTTAATGGCAACATTTTCTTGCAAGCCCAGCTGAGTGAGAGCTACTTTTTCATTGTTCTGGCCATGACTAATAGATTCTACATGATCCAATTTTTTATTGTAAATAATGTCCTTCACTAAGGAAGCACATGGTGTTGTTGCACGGCGTCTTATAACCCTGCTGAAGTTAGACGCAGTGAGGAGAGATCGTCTCATTTCAAGCCATTCTCCGTTGGTTCTTTGCAAAATAGTTTTTCTTTCCACCGTAGCTCGCTCTTCGTCAGGTCTTTTCAAATTTTTCAAGAAGTTTTCTCTCATTTTATTGTATATCTCCTCCGGCACATCAGGGTTTCCGCATTCCTGGCTAAAGTGTTTATCATTTCTTTTTGAGTGTAAACCAGTCGTCTCTTTTTCTTGGCATACCTTTTCCTCAGTGCTATTCCTTTTTTTTTCTATCTTACCACATTTTCAGTTTTCAGTTTTACGCAGCATGCAAGCATCATTATTTCCAGAAATACTGCGACAAGTCAAGTCGCTACATTTCTCGCCGGAAGAACGACATAGTGGCGCCACCAGTTCAGCTGTCACTGCTTAATAATGGGTCTTATTACATGGCAATAAAAGTCTACAACCATTTACCAAACTCCTTGAAAGCTGTGCAAGGCAAAGAGTTTGAAACTAAGCTTAGGAACATGCTCATTGATAATTCTTCTTATAGCATCAAAGAATACTTTGAAGCTTAATTACAATAAAAAATCGAAATCATACATTTCGTTTGACTGGCACCTCTTATTTTTTTTTGTACGCCTGTAGACATAGATAGATTTGTAGATTTTTAAATATTCTAGTTGCTTTGTTTTTTTTTTTGTTTTTGATAATGTTATAATTCGTTTTTTATTTTTTATGTGTAAATTCACAATACCTTGAAAAGGTGAATTTATGCCTACCATCTACAATTTTACTGCTATCCTTGTACTTTCTGTTACAAATTTATAGTGAATAAATGAATATGAATATACATGATACCTGTCTATGCATTATATAGATCTATGGTTTCACAACCTGCGACTACGAAATAATTTGTCGAAACATCACTGTCTCTTGCTTTTGCTTCACGTAAACCTACATGTGTTTAAGTTCAGGAAAGATAAAAAAAACTTCAAAACAAAAACAAGTTTTGACTGGGAATCGAACCCTCAACCCTAACGTGGTCCGTATTATACATATAGTCTTTCCACAAGCTTTCCCAATATCGAGTGCTAGCATTTTGGAGCTATAAAAATCTTCGACGATATTTTCTTCTTTTTTTTCTGGAAAGACAACAATTTTGCATAGGTAAGTTTTTAAGATTCTTGGGGCTTTGTTAATCATTTATTGTAATGTTTCGAAATACTACGTTAAAATTATGCTATGGTCTTTAATAAAATAAAAAGAGGAAGGTATGTTGCGTTCTTACTTCGCGTAGGTATTTGAAAATTGGCACTATGTAAGACTTATGAATGACTCCAAACAAGTCATGACAGGGATTGGCATGAAGTAGGTCCGTTGGACCTATTTTTCAAAGTAGGTCCATCGGACCTATTTTCAAAAGTAGGTTAATTGAAGCTATTTTTGAAACTAGGTCAATTGGAGCTATTTTCGAGAGCAGGTCCATTGGACCAATTTTCGAAAGTAGGTTCATTGAAGCTACTTTTGAAACTAGGTCAATTGGACCTGTTTTTATAAGTTGGTCCGTCGGACTTGCTTTTGTTTGGTACGCGGGGCCATTTCTGTCATATGGGCTAAAATTAGGTCCTACTTTTGTAGAGCCACTTTTAGTACGCGGGTACCTATATCTTCCTCCTTTTAGTTTATTCAAAGGCTATGAATTAAAAATATAGCTTGATTAGGATGACAACTACTAGTAGGACCTTGAATACCTACTTCACTGCCTTATAATACCTAATTACAATTATTCTAAGTTTACTGCACTGACTGTGTTGTCTACTGAAGCTAACGAAAATACCGCTTACCTTATAGCATCGTGCATTCTTCGGGCGTTCCTTTTATAAGACATTTTTTTTTATTTTTTGACGAGTTTTCGTGGCCCACCCGTGTTGGTGTACACAATAATCGAGTACTTTTGAAAAAATAATAAAATATTATTTCAGCTAAGTAATGCGTCACACGTCCAACCAACAGCCTCGGCCGGTACTCGTCGCTACTCGAATTCGCTTGTCGCTACACGGCGTCTCACGCACACACGCACACGCACTGTGCCTGAGAACCAATTGAACAGTATGGTGTTTTTTGGAAAATATACGCATTGAATCCCAAAAATAAAAAGATAAGACGACTTTGTTGACTTTTTGGTGAGTTTTCATGTCCCATGCAATCAAACAACCAAAAATATACTAAGAATAGACTTAAATACTACAATAAATACTAAATAAATAAATACAAAAAATAAACCATGGATTTGAACTCGGGACCATTAGATTAATTAGTATATCGGCTGTCTCATAATTACGTTCCTCCACCGCGTCGACATCTCTTATCATCGAAAATAGCGGTTAGTTTATAGCATAGTCCATATAGACTTGAATACTTTTAAATAAATGCACAGTACCTATACAGACATAATGTGACTAAACCACCGGCGTCGGAAAGTTGTTTGAACTCAACTGAGAAGAACCGGCAAGAAACTTTCGTGTGGCTACTTTCAAAATTCTGATTGAAAATTGAAGTTGTTATTGGAAATAAAACTATATACAAATAATGTTTTATTGTTATTAAAATTGCCAAATAACTTTCATTCTAATCATAATCAAGCTTTATCCTACGAACAAAAACAAACATAATACAAAAAGGAAAATTAGGATTTGATCTTGCGACCATGAGATAAGGCTAATTACGGCTGTGTTTTAATCATGTTCCTCCACCGCGTCGAACATAACACAGAATGAAAATAGCGCTTAGTTTAAAGCATTGTCCATTTTATGGTAATTTATTTATTAATTCATTTTATGAGACGTTTTTGTTGAGTTTCCGTGTCCCATGCATTATTATAGCATACGCAATATTCTAACAGTGATTACTAAGCAATTAAATATTATTCAAATGCGGAGCGCAATGCGCGACACGTCCGTCTAGCATCAGGCCACGGCCGGTACTGTCTGTACACGGCGTTTCACGCACACACGCACACGCAATTTGCTTGAAAACAATTATTGGTGTTTTTTGGAAAATATACGCATTAAATCACAAAACTAAAATGGGCACGCTCTAGTATTTTATAAAACACACATTCTGTGAAAAGAACAGAATGATAGCATGATGTTTAGTACAGTTTTTTTTCATTCTAAAATTTTTTTAGACCCATCTTTGCGATTTTTTTCTATCGAGCCGAATTTGTTAAATCGTGTTTTCAAATTGATAAAACCAACCCTTGAATCCTCAAGAATACGACATATTTTTTTCATCTGGATCACCGAAGTGTAACACTTAATTTTCGTTACTATAAAACTTGGATTTAGCTCTACTAGTCCCCTTAACGTTAATGGTTACTTAGAGTCAAAATTCCATTTTTGAAAAGAGACTTTATACCAAATTGAATAAAGAACTTTTAAGAATGACAAATTTTGACGCTAATGAACCATTAACCTTAATTGACGTCTCTGAGTGCGGCGGTAAGAGAATCGGACTGTAGGGAGCTACTTGCTTAACACGCAAGCGGGCATATTTATTTACTAGCGGCCGCCCGCGACTTCGTCCGCGTGGACAGAGGTTAAAAAAAGATTTATTTATTTATTTATTTTATTCATTAGTTTGTACACAAAAAGACAATTGCAATAGACAATATTTAGGACAGTAAAAGTACAAGCGAGCTTATCTCTAAAAAGAGATTTCTTTCAGCAGACCAAGGTGACAGGATATGCGATTAATTGAGACTCCAAGACAGCTGCGTACAAAACCAATAGCTTAATTGCTAAAACATCCAAAAAATTATGGATTATTAAGATTGGGATATCTTTATAAATTAGGTTCAAAGTTTTTTTTTGTTTTACATAAAAAGCATACATAAACATAAACGGCCCATATACGTCCCACTGCTGGGCACAGGCCTCACCTCAAATATGAGGTGGATTGAGCCATACTCCAACACGCGGGCTCAGTGCGGGTTGTTGGAGGGGTGTAAGGCTAGTGAGCAACCTTAATGTCAGATGTTATCAAGCCGCCCTAAGGCCTCCGACTAGGCTTAACGACTGACATCTAACGACGTCAGCCGGGACCAACTGCTTATCGTGCCTTCCGAACCACGGAGATGCCCGAAATACACATCACTAAATTTCGGTCGGGGTGGTCACCCATCCCATTTCCGACCCGGCGTTTGTTGCTTTACAACAGCGATCGTCGCCGATCACTGTCGCAACTGCGCCACGGGCACCTCTCCCTTATACTATATACATAGTTCCCACCTTATATTATATATATACTGTCATAAAAAGCATGCCTTACATAAAATGTGAACCTACCCTAAATTGTACCCTATGTCCTATTCAGATGCATAAGCAATATTGTAAAGTTTCATTATAAACCATTCAGTAGTTTTTTATGTGAAAGAGGAAAGCAACACGGCACATCCATACTAACTTTCGCATTTATAAAATTAGTAATATTTATTCTTATAAAAAAATGCTCAGTGGCAACATTGAATTTGAGGTTAAGCTATGCACGCTAGGTGCGAAATTGTGATGGGTGACCACCCTGACTGAAGTTAGTCATCGATGTATCTTTAGAACATCTGCATGATTTAGAAGGGTTGTTAAAATATTTTTAAGCCTGCACCGATGGCTTCTTTCACATGGCAATATATTGGTAAATGCTTATTCTGAAAAATATAGTTCTCAACTAGAAATTCACTGGAAAACCCTAAGAAGCTTAAATTCTGATTCGCGTATATTCATTGTATTTATTTATTCAAGCAAAAATCAATTTTAGCTACTTATTTAAAGCGTACAAATCTCATTACATGCTCGATAACTCAACAACCTTGTTCAGCTTATCAACGACGCTCCGATAATTGTGAAGTCAGCCTCGAAGCCTTGATCTGACGTAAGGCTCACACTTCGGCGAAGGAGGTTTGTCAGGATCAGTCGATCAGATATGAGGGTAAGTCATAACAAGAAATGAAGGAAGAAAACTTGCTGAGTTCTAAAACAGGGTGCCTTTGCAAATAATGACGTGTAACTCTTATGCTGTCCCTTTCAGTTCTATTGACATGTTACGGGACAGCATGAGCGTAAGCACGTGCTTAGCGTTGATTGACGTTTGTGAATTCAGGGGTAAGTAAAGAAACATCTCATAAAGCGAGATTTTAGAGACCATGGCAATTCTAGAATGTTATGAGGATAACCTGACGATAAATAGACTGTCTTCATGATGCCTCATCAATTGCAGTTGAAGTACTGTATACCATTATCGTACTAGCTAATAGTTAGATAGTGGTCTAGCAGTGAGACTAAAGCTGTCGCTATGGTAAAGTAACAACAAAATTCATCAAATCCCCATTCGCTACAATTTAATCATACTAATATCCGGGTAAAACCCCATTCCGTATGAGTATAGCATTCGAACGGTCACTATAGTCCGATATTGGCGATTTGGTCATAAAATAGGCAATTTGTCAGAGAGCCAGTAAAAACATAATTTGTTCGCGCGACGGGAGACCGAGCGAGACGGAGTGTCTGCTGTCTCACATGGTAGAACTGTTTTTAACTGATGGCCAATTTCTGTAATTACAATGTAAATAAAACATAAATATTGGCATGTGTTCTTCTACTGGAAAGAGGGGTCACTTTAAAAAACTATGTCGTTTATTTGACGATTTGATACTTTCGACTTTGATTTTTGTATAGTGACAGATAATTTGACGGAAAGTACAATACAACTTCGCATTCGTGCGCTGGCGTATTCTTCCTTCAATGAAGTCAATATATTTTTTATTAAAAATAAGACACGATAAAAAAAAACTATTGACTTCGTAATACCAAGTAAATCCAAAAAAAAATGCAACTACCTACTTGCAAAGTAATGCCAGTATTTTATAATGTTCTCATGCAAACGAATAAACCTCTAGACATTGGCACAGTACCCTGAACAAATGGAGGGTCATTTAAAATAACCAAAGTCATAGGTTTAGGTTTAACGAACTTTATTTTCACAAAAGACAAGCATAATCCCATAAGTGAAAACATATTTAACTTAAAAATAATATTAGTCCGTTGCCATCACAATCTAAAGTACCTCAGTTACACATCAATACACAATACATTTTAGATTTTAATAAGCTCGTAAACTACCCTACACATTATTGGCCACTACAACCCGTAAATATTTACTAATTTAATTTAATAACCATAGTCCTAGCTTTTTCATCTTAATCGGAAGTTAAATATTTGAAATAATATTTCTTCAGAGTGTTGAAAGTGGATGCCTTTAACATTGATGAAATCACCCTGGCCCGTAGAGTAAATATACCAGAGAGATTCGGGCTGTTGATGGTCTCGGTGGCACTGTGGTTGGTGCGGTCGCCCGGTTTGCGAAAGATGCGGGTTCGATTCCCGCCTGATGCCAAGATGACCAGGTGTCTTTATCTGGTTTTGAAAATAAATGTTTAGTAAAAATACTGCGTGGAAAATGCTAAAAACAATAAAACCATAATTTAAAGATAGGAAAACCAGAAAAAGACATTTGGTCTGTTGGCGTCAGGTCTGTCAATGGTATCGGTAGCACAGTGGTTAGTGCAGTCGCCCGGTTTGCGAAAGATGCGGGTCCGATTCCCGATGACGCCAACAGACCAAATGTCTTTTTCTGGTTTCCCAATCTTTAGTGAGATGATAATGCATTATCCCGAATTCTAAAAAATAAAAATAACCAACCATAATTTAATTTAATTTATCAGATCCCGTGGTAATAAATTCGGCTGATTGTTTTTTAAACGTTTTCAAAGATTTTTTTACCTTTAAAGAAGCGGGTCGTCCTCCCACACTCATGTCGATCGCATGTGTTTCAATCTGTCAAAATCTTTTGCATGACCTTATAAAGTCAACCTCACACTATCCTATCACCCCCTGCTGAGCGACTAAACGATGAAAACCTCTCAAATTTGTTTAAATCGATTCTTTATACCACAATAAATTAAAATTCCGATTAAATTATAGCCAATGCGACCTAGATTAATAATTCTATAAATGAAGCAATCTTATGTAAGGGCAGCGCGTTTTAGTATAAAGATGTAAATTTTGTATTTAAAACGCAAATTTCGATCTTAATGATTGGCCTAAGGTGTTTTCTGCCTGTCGATAATAATAAATAATAATAATGTGATAGGGCCTCCTCGTAGAAACGCCATTACGTAGACGTAAAGTATTAATTGACTATATTTAATTTTGCCAAAAATGGAACTGTGGGAAACTCATGAAATTATGACTTTTTTATCATGATTTTGACGTGGGCTGACATTTCTAAAGTCAATCGTTAAGCCTAGTTGGAGGCCTTAATATGGCTTGATAATATCTGACTGTGTGTTTTATCACTAACCTTTGACTCCTCAAACACACTGGGCCCGCTCGTTGGAGCATGCCTCGCGCCTGTGGCCTAACAGAGGGACGTAATATAAAGGCTAGATGTGTGTGGGCAATAGTATAACTTTAAAATTAGTAAAACTTAGTGACTACTTATAAGAACGAAGCACCTAGCAGTGGGATCCTCATGGCTGATTTAGATTAGATCTAATCTAATAATCACTGCTGGGCAAGGGCCTCTCTTCTCCTCCTCCACGCGAGTCTATTTTTTCGGCAAGTCCCCTGCAAAGGCTCATTACGCCATCTGCGCCTCGGTCTACCAGGTCGCCGGAACTGCTTGGGAGAGGCCCACTCCGAAGTGGTTTTCACCCACAAATCGTCCGGCATCCTGCCGATGTGTCCAGCCCAATCCTATTTTAGCTTGGACGCGGTTTTCCCTATATCAGTATCTATACAGGGTATTTTTTTACCTACAATTTTTTTCCTATAAATATAGGAGAAAGTTTGTTTTTTTAATTTTAATCAAATAAATTAGTACTTAATAAGTGTAGTAACTACTGAACTCGACAGAGGAATAGGTTACAGCTAGCATCAGAGTTTTCATTTGTTTGTTTTGTTGGGTGCCACCAACATAACTGCCGCACTCAGAGACGTCAATTAACGTTAATGGTCCATTAGAGTCAAAATTTGACATTCTGAAAAGTTCTTTATTCAATTTGTTATAAAGTCTCTTTTGAAAAATGAAATTTTGACTCTAATGAACCATTAACGTTAATTGACGTCTCTAAGTGCGGCAGATAAGCAAATTAGCTTTACTCAAACTGGCTACAATGAAAAAAACATACCATATTTTGGGAGTTTCTTTAATTTTAATTGCACTTATTTTGTTACAGGTAAATAACGAGGACTGATTTAACCGACGTCAGTTGAGAAAGGAATACGTAAGTAAGAGAACTACTTAAACTAATAGAATTAATAACTACGTGAAGTATAACAACATTTTGTCGCTGCCGTGCATGTGAAAAACCGCTAAAAAGTTTTGTCGCGGTGCGCATGTTACTTAGGTTTGAAAGAAAGAAAGAAAAAAACGTTTATTGTTTTTGGACATCGTACACATACAGATATAAACAAACGAAACAAAATGGTTAGAGAAAAATAAATAATAAAAATAACAAAAGAAAAAAACAAACAAAAATTTTCACCAGACAGCAGTGTCACGATGTCCAAAATTAAATGGACCTCACTCAGCTTATGCCTGGACCTGATAGGCTCAGACGCTGACTCTCAGTGGGGCCAGCTGAGTTTGATTACGTCTATACTACATTTATGTTAACATTAGAAAAAAAAAGGCTCATAGTAGGGGTGCTCAACAAAATTGTTGCCCACTAGGGCCCGCGCCGGGATCGTTCTTAGTTGAACAAAACGTACTCGTAAGTAAAAAAAAAAGATTACGAATAACGTTAACAAAACAATAACAAATACACCAAGTAAAGCAAGTAAAACAATAAAAAACGGCAAAGAATTGCGAAAATGCTTCAATGATTTTCATTTTTGATTAACTTTTGCCGGGTGACAAGTTTGTTTATTCTGGCAAAATTGAAAACTTCTTCCGCCACAACGTATAAAGGGACATCTTAGGTTTAGTAGATTTCTAATGACAATAAAAGTACGATTGTATTCATTATTTCTGCTTCTTTCAGGTTTTTAAGATCGACAATATAGCTCCACGTAAGACAAAATAATTTAATTTAGTAAAAGCCTAAAATTCTGAAGTTATTTGGGATTATGCCGTGGATTTTATAAGTTCGGCTTAAATCTTTTAAGTTACAATATTTATTGTACTTTTACCACAGAGTGCTATAGTAAATGGAGTGTATAAGTGATAACTTTGCACAAGTCCACGTGGACGAAATCGCTGGAAAAGTCTCGTCTTTTAAGAAAATTCACTATAACATTTTTAAAACTTTCACTCAGTAACATTGCAAATTAGATTCATCTCACTCAGTGCCAGCTGCCTTCCATAAAATCCGTCGGACTATGTTAATTCTGTCAAGTTAATTAACAACCATTTTAATACAAATAGCTTCAAACTAATTAATGGTCATTATGATTGGCACGTCACTAATTTTAGTATTTACGATCTTCATCAAAAACAGCTTATTTTCACGCCCTTAACTCAATCGGTTAGAGTTTATATTTGTTTAGTTGTATTTTTAACTGGTGTTAAAAGGTGTCAGCCATTGGTTTAATTAAGTGTTATGAGTATAATTAGCAGTTTTAATTAAATTATAATTTTTAATGTAATTCCCACGGTTTATGCTTGATAGTGAACCCGCGTGTTAGATCGGTTTCTGAGAGATTTTCTTCCACTACATTTAAACAATATAAAGATACTACATACCATATAATGCTGTTATATCCTAATCTGTTACGATAACTACATAGGTTGCTTCCATTATGGCCCAGTAGAATAAGTATGGTATGTAGTAGGTATGAGTCTGTTATAGTTGTGTGAATACCAATTCACAACTTCGAAAAACTTGTGTTTCTTTTATGAGGTAGGTAGCAAACGAGCTAGAAGGTCATCTGATGGAGAGTAATCACCTCTGCCCATGGACAACTGAAACACCAGTAGGCCTAGCACAAACTTCGAACGTTTTGGTAATCGAAAAGTAACCGATACTTTTTTTTCATTAACCCCTTTTTAAATTCAGAACTATATACTTTACCGTGTTTTTTCTTTGATTACCGTGTGAACTACGTAGTAGTAGTTACTTAACTTGGGTTCCTCCCATTGTAGAAATAAATGGTCGACTTAAGACCATTCAAACCTGAATTACAATAAAAACTTGAGTTTTAACTAATAAAAAAACATTTCACAGATAAAACGGCGCAAGTTACGTAAACAAATATTAAAGTCTGAATCAAATCTTTAGTTATGACGTAAAATAAATAGATTAGTCTAGGTTATAGAGGCTTAAAATGTAGATCAGACTTTAATTCCAGATTACGTAGGTAAGAAATTCACATTATAGGTCTTCGTAAAATATTATTATCAGGGATGTCGACTGGTTGGTAAGTAATTTAAGTTGTGTGATAGATAAATACAAAGAAAACATTGTTAATTTATCCAATCAGCCTAGTCACGAAATAAGTAAAATTTATATTATGGGAATAAGATGGATAAATGTACTCATTTTTTCCTAATATGCATACTTAGGGATATAATTATGAAACACCCAGAGTCAAACAAACAGACATGTTTATGGGCACATTCTACTTATATTATAAATGCCGAAGTTTGTATGTTTGAATGGATGTGCCGTGTTGCTCTTTCACGTAAAAACTACTGAATGGATTTTGATAAAACTTTACGAAAATATAGCTTATACATCTGAATAGGACAAAGGCTACAATTTTTAAAATAATATCACTTTTTAACTGAAGTTTACGCGGACTGAGTCGCAGGCGGCCGCTAGTATTATTATAATTAACTTCTTAACCGATTTGGTGTCTTTATACCAAATACATTTTCTCCGTTGTGAAATGCAACATAAAACTCTGATAAAAATAGGCCACATCTCAACATTGATTGCGAATTTTAGAGCTGTTAAAGCTTATAATAAACAACACTTCCAGCTGTCATCAAGCTGCTCGAAGGCTCAACGTCTAACATCTGCTCAGGAATATTTATGTTTTTTAAAGAGATCATCTTTCACATTGTTTTAATTTCAAAGTTTGAAAATAGACATCCCTACTAAACCGTCTCGAATCAAGTCGTTAGCGCTAATCCGGCGGGTGACAGCAGGGTCGTGGGTTCGAGTCCCGCGCAGTTTAGTGCCCGGTCACCCGCTGTGACGAAACCGCACGCTTTCGTGTCATCCGTACAAGATAGTACAAAATGACAGTTGTAATACGCGGGGTCCGGGTGAGGAAGGGGTGCGCGGTGAAGTAGCCAAGTAAAACCAGGGGAGTGTGGTAGTGAAGATCTGTATTATGTATCAATACAGATACAATGTAGTGTGGACTGAGCAGCGCAACTTAATAGCTTAAATGTACGAGCTCAGTGCCTTTACATTCAAAAAGTTATGGAAAACCAAAAAGAGGTGTCGAGGCAGTAAACTAGAAAAGGTGCAATAGCTTGCAAGCCAACTCCAGTGTAACTGCATACGAGAACCAGAACTGAATTCAGATCGTATTGAATTGAATTAATTATTTCTAAGAACGGTGAGGTCTAGTACAAAATCTAAAACACAATGCTTGCGCGAGCTAAGTTACTGCCAACGCCATCTATTGGTGTTAGTGGGAACTTTTTACAGGAACATAGGCGGCTTGCTGCGGGGTTTGCTTTCAAGGTTTGCATGTTGATTTTACGTTGTGTTACAGTCTCCCCCTCTGGCTTCGATAGGCGTCCCGACGAGAAGCCAGGATGATGAATTAGAGAGCGTTCTTCCGAGGTCGGCCAGGTCCACGCTTGGGTTGCGTGCTGTTCACTTCTGACATCACTTGTACTTCTTCTTGTACACAATCGTCCTATTTCTCCCCCTGGACCAAAACTGCATCATTGCTTCTGTGTTCTTCTGTTCTGGAGTCCAGAATATAGAAGAGACAAAGTGGTCCGGGTACGAAGTTCTGCATCAAAGAACAGGCATGTGTACAGCAGTCTTGTCCGTAAACATGATCTTCATCATCTTCTTCTGATCTTCTTCTTCTGTTTCCAACACACCTAGTCTCCGAACATGACGTAATCTTCCGTCCGAACTTGGGTTTGATGGGATCTTGGAATCTTCTGTTCTTGGGCGGGAAGTTTAATCCGTTCTTCGAACGAAGATGCCCCACGTTGGGCGCCAATTTGTAATACGCGGGGTCCGGGTGAGGAAGGGGTGCGCGGTGAAGTAGCCAAGTAAAACCAGGGGAGTGTGGTAGTGAAGATCTGTATTATGTATCAATTATGTATATATTATGTGCAATGTAGTGTGGACTGAGCAGCGCAACTTAATAGCTTAAATGTACGAGCTCAGTGCCTTTACATTCAAAAAGTTATGGAAAACCAAAAAGAGGTGTCGAGGCAGTAAACTAGAAAAGGTGCAATAGCTTGCAAGCCAACTCCAGTGTAACTGCATACGAGAACCAGAACTGAATTCAGATCGTATTGAATTGAATTAATTATTTCTAAGAACGGTGAGGTCTAGTACAAAATCTAAAACACAATGCTTGCGCGAGCTAAGTTACTGCCAACGCCATCTATTGGTGTTAGTGGGAACTTTTTACAGGAACATAGGCGGCTTGCTGCGGGGTTTGCTTTCAAGGTTTGCATGTTGATTTTACGTTGTGTTACACAGTGAGATAAAAAATATACAGGTTGTCTAAAATAATGGAGGCAAAATAAAAAAAGTTTTGAAACGAGATATTTTTGATTAGGTACTTTTATTATGGGCTATGTCTCACCTTTTATCTATATTACAAACTAATGTAAATGGCTGAAAAAACATTTTTAAATAGGTGGAAATACATATTTGGTGGTATTTCATTAACTATAATTAATTCAGTAAATAAATACCACTAGACGTTATTCCACACGGCGCCATCAAGCTTTTTATTAAGCAAAACTTATAAGCTTGCTTGTGCTACGGGAGATAACACAACGAACAATAATCTTCATTTTAATGCGAATGAATGTATGTACCGTGCGGTTATCGAACCTTTAGTATAGTAGCCAATTTCTTAACCATTACACCAACATATTGGTCGTCAACACATAAATAAACTAGAAACTATCGCCATGTATTTTGGCCTGCATCGATTTACAGACACCCTGTATAGCAAACTCGTGAGGTCATCACGAGACCTCCGCCGTTAAAAATCTGTTTCTAAGCCGTTTGAAAGGTTTATATGCATTAGCATTTACAACTTTGTTAGATATTTTGTACCAATATATTATTTCAACGAAATATTTAGTTTTTTATGTATCTTCAGTATTAAACAATGATGTGGAGAGAATTAACATAACAGAACATAAGTTCGTGATATATGTTTTCGTATTGAACGGAACATTCAGAAGCCCAAACCGCACCAACCGAATTTAAACTGAAAATTGTAAGGAAAAAGCTGTTAAACGGGTTTTGTCCATCCCCCAAAAGTTAGCTAAATTGTATTCACAAGCCTCTATAAATCTCTCAGCAAACTGTAGGCTTCTAAAAGCTCCGCTCAACATAGCGGTCAGTGTGCCTACAGTCGTGTAGGCTATGGTATGTCCCTTGCGTATGTGATATTATTTTCTTGTGGACCACCAACGATCGCTGTTGTTAAGCAACACACGCCGGCTCGGATATGGGATGGGTGGACCCCGACCGAAATATAGTGATGTAATTTTCGGGCATCTCCGTGCTTGGGAAGGCACGTTAAACTGTTAGTCCCGGTTGACGTCGCTAGATGTCAGTCGTTTAGCCTAGCCAGAGGCCTTAGGGCGGCTTCATAACATTTGACATTAAGGTTGCTCACTAACCTTACACCCCTCCAACAATCCGCACTGAACCCGCGTGTTGGAGTATGGCTCAATCCACCTCATAGTTGAGGTGAGGTCTTTGCCCCGCAGTGGGACGTATATGGGCCGTTTATGTATAGTCGTAAGCGTATAATATTCTTGCCTTATCTAATCTAGATCAATCTAATCAGTTACTAGTTCACTTCATTCACTCCCCATTCACTCACTTCGCAGTTTCAATTTGCCCTCGACATTTGTCTCTCAAAAGGTAACTAAATTGTTAGCAGAAACGAAATACAGTTAACACGTATACAGCTTGTAATAAATCCAGCCCGCTGGTGATTTGTGGCCTTGATAAAGTGGTTGTGTGCTCCCGGACTAGGAATTAGCTGGGAAACTGTGTTCTTTGGTACAGTCGAACAAATTAATAATAAACCATATGTGGATAAGTTTTTGTACTGTAATGGAGTGATTTTGTTAAGTCGTATTGAAGTGGAATGAAATTGAATCAGGATTAATTATTTTTATTCAGATAGACCTATTATAAAGCAGGTACTTTCAAAACGATTAATAGGATAATGTTTTTCTCATAAAAACTTAGATGAAGTACATTAGCTGTTCACTCCAATAGTTTATTCAACTTTTTTTTTTCATTTTGAACATAAATGTTTTTTTTATAGTGGTCTTCAAGATGACCTTTCTCCACCTGATGGGAAGCAGTCTCACACGCAGCAATCTCATTTTGAAGGCCTGCATAATTTAGTTACAATAGTATTTTTTGTCATGTCGTAAGTTCTTGATAAAAGTAACATAAACTTTTCAAAGTAATATTCACTTCCTTACTGTTTCAATCTTGAAGTTCTCATTTAATAATTTGGCTGATTGTACTTAGCAGTGTTGTAGCAAGAAGAAACAAGGCAGAATTTATTTGTCATTTTTCAATAACGGTTCTTAAATAATATCATACCTAGTAGGTAGGCTTTAAGAATTAGACTTTATGTTCTTGATATCTCATGTAGGTTACTTTTGTTCACTGTATGATCTTTTCGTCATACTACAAGAGCATGGCGAAAAAAAAGGAAATTCAAGAAAATCTGTCAGTTAATAGTCTGCGCATTTGACAATTACAATTTACAATCGAATATCTATAAAATCCAGTGTATCCTAAATAATGATACAGCTAAACGTGCTAATTAAACAGAGGAAAACATCCTATATTTACATTTAAACTTATAAATCAAAATACATAGCAGTATTTTTGTAAATAGAAATCTTTTCTTCAAAGTACCATAAGTACCTCGCAAAAGCGCAATCTTAGGCTGAAAGAAAACCGTTGCCAAGCTGAAATTATTATTTATTGATTATTGACCAACCCCTTATGTTTCCTTGTGTACTTCAGGAGAAACCCTCAAAAGATCCCCCCAAATCCGGGCACTGACCCAGTTCCACCCAATAGCATCTTAAATACCCGTAAAAATGCTTAAGTGGTGGAAAAATCAGCCAAGTGCGAGCGAACCCGGAGGACGAGGGTTCGGTATAAAATTTTGGCTTGATTTATAGTTGAGTGTATCTGAACTTTAGATATTATAAAGTAAGATGTGGATTATGCTGATCATTCGATCACCGATTTAGTGTGATACATCATACATAAACGGCCTATACAATACGTCCCACTGCTGGGCTCAGGCATCACCTCAACTATGAGGTGGAACGAGCCATACTCCAACACGCGGGCTCCGTGCGGATTGTTGAAGGGGTGTAAGGTTAGTGAGCAACCTTAATGTCAGATGTTATCAAGCCGCCCTGAGGCCTCTGACTAGGCTTAACGACTGTCATCTAGCGACATCAACCGGGACCAACTGCTTAACGTGCCTTCCGAAGCACGGAGATGCCCGAAATACACATCACAAAATTTCGGTCGGACCACCCCGACCGACCCATGACCCAGGGGTGTGTTGCTTTACAACAGCGATCGTCGCCGATCACTGTCACAACTGCGCCACGGACACCTCCTTTAGTGTGATTAACCATCACATTTTTTTACTACACCAGAGGTCGCGGGTTTGATCGACGTGAGACGGGAATGCGTTTGATGGTGTTACGAGATAAATAAAAATCACTTACTCCCGAATTCACAAATGTCAATAGAACTGAAAGGAACAGGTATACTTCTGAGGGTCACTCAGCGTTTATTTGCGTTTGTGAATTCTGGGGTTAGCGTCATTTTATCTTTAGTATGTACTGCTGGTATGGGTTCAAACATCAATGTTGGCCTTATGTTGGTGACGCGTCAAGCATAAAAAAACATTTATGAACTAGAATATTTTTTCACAAAAATATTCCTTCATTCATATCGTAGTAAATAACACCTTCTGCAGAACAAAACATTCATAAATCGACGCATCTCCTAAACGTTTATTTTGAACCTTTTCTAAGGAACCCTAAAACCCTCCCACATGCCTAATTGGATTAAACAGTGTGACAAAATGTCCGAAGAAAGAGTCCACGTTGATTAAAATATCACGTTTCAACACGCGTCTTGAGGATTACCTCTTCGGAGGTACCATGGATTTAGATAGCGTTTAAGATAGGAACCTCCGAGGAGGTCTGAGAGACGAATCTAAAGTGATATAAAGAGTTTGTTTTGTAACGATGCCGGCCGCCCCGGTATTGTAACGATGCCATTTCTTTTCAGCCTCGTGGACGTTACAACCTCCACGATGGCTGAAAACTTCGTAGTAGCTTAACCCTACATCAAAATATAAAGTATCTGTCTTTTTGAAATTTGAATTTAAATTTCGTTCCGTATGTCTGCGGAGCTTTTATTTTTTTGACAGTCTTACAAAAATCTTCGAAGGATCAACATCATCACAGTTTTCTTTATATTAATTATCCCTTCCTTTCTAAATTATCGTGAATATCTATTGTGATACCTAAGTGTTGGATAACTGAATAAAAACAATAAGCAAGTTTCGGAATGTGATTTTTATTGAAATAACTTATACGACGAGTGCCGGTCTTCCCTGGCCCTTAGTAGGCTGAAGACGGCAGGAGGAGCCGCCACACTGGCCCCACTGACTCTCTAGCGGTACTACCCCGCTACAGTTTGGTTGAACGCATTTATCTTAAGAACTACTTGGTTGAGTTCTTTTCATGTTTAACTACTTCACTATATAGTATAATACAAAATCGCTTTCTCTGTCCCTATGTCCCTTTGTATGCTTAAATCTTTGAAAATACGCAACGGATTTTGATGCGGTTTTTTTAATAGATGGAGTGATTCAAGAGGAAGGTTTATATGTATAATAACATCCTATTGCACCCGTGCGATGGGGGGGGGGGGCGCTAGTATTTCTATAATTGTTAATTTTAATGATCATATTTCAATGAAATCACATAAACAAGACAACATCACATGAATTGCGAGGTGGGCGAAGTATGATTTTCCCATATTCTTTCAGGGAAACTGGGAACAATGAGTGAAATGGGACACGCCTTCCCAAACAGTACTGTCAAGACCGAAACACGGCGCAAAAAACATTCCGTTCCGCACATTGAGTTTGTTGCGATTTGCTCATTTTTTTATCAATAAAATCATTGTAAGCATTTTAGTCATTTCTTTTTCTCGTGCTGTGCTTGTTTAGCGCTTCTGTGTAAACATTTTTACACAATAGCATTAGCTATATCATTTTAAAGTATCATTAAAATCCATTCAGTCGTTTTTGCGTAAAAGAGCAACTTGGCTCATCCACTAACCCATACAAACTTTCGCATTTATAATATTAGTAGGAAGTAGGAAAAGTAGGATTTTGTTTGAAAAAAATGAGAACCTCAGGGACTGAAAAGTGGTGTTTACGGAAGACCAGAGGGTCGCGGTCTCCCAATCGATTCCGCGGCACATGCTGAGTACGTGCCTTTTTGGTGTGGTGCCACAATAAAACCCCTGTTTTTAGTTATTATCATTTTAAGTCTTTGTATTGTGTCGCTAAATAAACTATTTTTCTTTCTTACAAATATTTCCTTTTTTTTGTCAATTTTTACAAAATCAACATAATTTTATTAATTTTCTGACTATAACCTCGATCGTTATTACCTACGCGTTCAAAAAAGATCAAAGACCACATGATTTACGATATTATTGTAGTAACCTAAGACATTATTAATTAGCAACTTGATATTCCGTTGACGATTCGAAACTAGAGCCCAATTAATATTGAGTGATTTGCATAAAACGCCCTTGTCGTTTGTTTTGACATGTCGTCGCGTTATAGGTGGGAATGTGGTTCAGTGATCTAATGCAGACATTAATATTAATAACAGCCATAAATAAGAAAGATAGAAAGATAAGACATTTCATCGCATATCAATGATACGCAATATGGCAACGGATTTGTGTTATGGTTCAGAAGTGGACTTACATGGTCCAGTGGTCGCGGGTTCAATCCCCGCACAGTACAAACATTTGAGTGCTTGAACTGGTCTGGGTGTTTCTTATGTATATTGAGTATGTATTTACAAAAAAAATATCTAAGTATGTTTATCCGTTGTCTAGTATCCGATAGCAAAAGCATTTAATTGCTTAATTTGGGGCTAAATGACGCTATGTGGATTGCAGTGATATTTATTTATTATTTACTTAGTTTCGTCGTCTGACTACAACATCGTTTTCTTGAGAAACTGGGATCATAGTCAGCTATGGTATTCCGGTTGGAGCCAAAACTCACTTCGATCGTGGTGAGTTATCTTTAAAATTAGATTTCTTTGCGACAATTCAGACTCGTTTGAGGTAAAAGAACTAAGCCAAATATTTTTTTAAATTATTTTCATACAAAATGAGAGAAAATATCTACTAATTGAGTGTGAACCATATTAACGATTGAAGTAGGACGTGAAGCACAGAGATTTGAAGTGATGTTAGCCGGAATGCCACCCCATCAGGACCGGCGTACTGGTAAGTTTCGTCGCTATTGTTGTTTTGTCGAATGTTATAGAAATCATGTCTATTATTAAGTATGTTTTGTTTGGTTAGTTACGATTACACGATCAAAAAGTAGGTACTCTTCGACAGGTCTACTTGAATGAAGTTATTATTGATTTTAATTGTACAGTATACTACTATGTACTATGTTTAACATCGCTATATTGTCAACTTACTATGTTCACAATTTTATTCAGATGTCAAAAAGTTTTTCTTCTAAATTTCGGAAATAATAATTTAACCGTCTATTTTCCTATTTTCTTTCAAAAAAATGAAAACCTTAGGGACTAAAATTGGTGTTTTAGCCTCGAGTCATTTTCGCACCTCAATGTGAAAGCTCGTTTTGACCCTTGTCAGTGTAGCAGAATGGATTTAATATGTAGAGATTTTTCCTTTAATGCCTTGGTCGTGTTTTGTGTCCTCTGAGATATACCTATTATGAAAAACAATTTTATTTTTGGATACCGGTTGCAAATTTAAATTATCTTGGCATTGTTACTATAGAATTAGAAAAACATTGATTGAAAAGTTCGTTACATTCATTATTTGAACCTTTGTTTAAGTAAATAATCACACTATCATGTCTTACCCGCGTACGCCAGGGGTCAATTCTGACTTTGCGTCTGTACTAACATAACCAATCTACGTCTTTTTTATAGTAATATCATTGTTTATACTTATATTCATCGACCTCACAGTCAACAGTATTACCACAGCTACTGTTCCGGCATTTTAGCTACCAAGATGTTTAATCCCATTTTTATAGTCCAAGCAGAATACAATATAAAAATAATAAAAGTGTAAAGCGCCAGTCATTGGTCCGTTTGACCCAACATTTGACCCAACATTTGAACCCGATCTATTCTGTCAAACGCGGTACGGCACACAAAACACATAATGGCATTAAGTCCGTTAAGCTTTAATTGCACTATAAATACAGATTAATAGACTGTATAATTAATTGAAATGTTTTTCTCGCAACCTGATATTTGGCCCTTAATATTTAAGTATTACTTCGATTATATAAATATTTAGATTTAACCTGTTTGAAGTGTTTTCTATTTAGTTTCATTCAAACTACGTTAGGCCAATTTGTTTTGTAAATAATGACACTCACGGTGACTTTCTTGGCAATTTTTAGTAATTTACTTAATTTATTGCTCTAATATTGAATATGTAAAATCAATGTGTGTGTTATGTAATGTAGTAAATAAAACAGAGCGTTCTAACGTCAACGTAAAAGCTTATAGGTTGTTTTTATTTTAAGCATTAGGGATGAGTCGCCTGGTTTGCGAAAGATGCGGGTTCGATTCTCGCCTGACGCCAATAGACCAAATGTCTTTTTCTGGTTTTCCTATCTTTAATGTAAATGCTTGTTTTAGTCTTGGTTTCTTCAAACTGTCTAAATCTGCAGTGATTACGCTGACCCATATTAATGAGTATGAGCTGTTTCTAAAATGGGACCGACTGTTACATTTTTTATTAAGTTAAGCGCAATCAAGTATGCTGACTTTCTTGTTTTGGGGTTTTACTAACATACATACATACATACCATCACGCCTCTTTCCCAACGAGGTAGGCAGAGACCACTTCTTTCCACTTGCTATGATCCTGACAAACACCTTGCGGCTCCTCAACTTTCATGAGTCTTTGCTCATGCTCACCGGTAAAAGGTACTCCTGACCTTACCCTTTTTAAGAACATCTTGCACTAGTCCCAGAAACGTTCGTCTAGGCCTTTCTCTTCCAACAATTCTATCCACCCTCGCCTTATAAATCCGTTTTGTTAATCGCCTTTCATCCATTCTTTCTATTTGACCAAACCACCATAGCATTCCCATCTCAATTTTTATTAACATTTCACAAAAATACAGTTTGCGGCACCATAGCGAGGCCTGGCTTAGCCTAGCACAGGATAGAGACCTATGGAGAAAATTGGGAGAGACCTTTGCTCAGCAGTGGGACAAAATAGATTAATAAAAAAAAACACAGTCGGGTATTTTTAACATTTTTTTTGCAGTCTGCACGGTTGTAAAGTTTTGTTTTTGCATGAACCTTTTATTTATAGCTTAATTAGGCGCGTATTCGACCACAATCTCACCTGATCGTAAGTGATGATGTGGCCTAAGGTGGTACATGCCGGCCTAATAAATGGCTGTTCACTCTCTTCTTGAAGAGGCCCAAGTTTGTATTTAATTGCTGTGGAAACACTTCAGCGGGAAGCTCATTCCACTCCCTTGCTGTTCGCATTATAAATGGGTTACCAAAACGGTTAGTGCCCATTTCTCTGCCCTAATTTAGGGCCGAAATATCCGCAAGAACACAAGCAAAGTTGCCGTCAAAACGTCCGTAACTCCAGTTACCAGAATTTATCCGCGTCATAAGAGTTTAAACGCCACTTAACTTTAAAGTTACATTTGTCAAACGAGGTCTCCTACGGTTTTTGCGACAAATTAAAAAGGGCAGAAGTTAGGGCACAAATCTCGGGATTAATGGGTATACGGAACTCGACCTTTTTGGTTGAGTATAATGTAGGTTGTTTGCGTAGAGAAAGACCGAATCAGTGCGTTGCGTTGCGATGTCGCAGCGCAACGTTAATCGCCGTAACCGTCAAGCGGCTAACTCTCCGGTGGTGGAAAACAACGATGTTAAGCCCAGGCAACCTAGAAAACAGCGGTAGGGCTCAAATTCCCTGCGAAATGTAGGCTTCTAAAAGTTGCGTTCACCATGACGGCAACAATCAGTGTGCCTCTGACTAATCCATTAGGGATATTATGGTCGTGAGGGTATGTTAAGATATAATAACTATATTATAAGTTATAGGTTAGGTATATTATAAGTTAAAACATAAACAATAACTGCCTATACACGTCCCACAGCTGGGCACATGACGCGAGCCATACTCCAACAATCGGGCACAGTGCGGGTTTCTATGTTTGTAAATTAATATAATTCATTTGTCAATTTTGGTTTTGTTATTTAAAATATGCAGTACTTGCTCAACATCCACGCCCGTCTCAAAGCTAAGCCTTTGTGTTTGCATAAATTATTATTTCATAAAACAACCCCTCAGTCAGCCCCCTCTAAATGAAGCCACCTGGGGTTCCTAGTGATCATGGCCCAAATCCCTTTTCTTCTACTAAAATTAGCAACGAGAGGGCGTCGTGGCCTAGTGGTGAAACATTGGCTTGGAGGTGATACCGAGTGCAAGACTGGCCGGAACACATACTTTGTCTTCATGTTAAAATCGCAAGTGATGGCAAACACCCATTGAAAACCCAAGCACCCCGGATAACAGTAGGTTCGCTTCATACTACGTTGGTTCAAATTCGCTCTGTGAAATGTGGGGTTCTGAATGTTCCGCTGACTATCGTCAACAATCAGTGTGTTTAAGGTATATGTCTAAACATTGGTGAAAAAAACTTGGCTGCCAGGTAAAATATACCAGATTCGGCCGGTCTGTTGATGGTCTCGGTAGCACAATGGTTAGTGCAGTTACCCAGTTTGCGAAAGACGTGGGTTCGATTTCCGCCTGAAGCCAAGACCGAATGTCTTTTTCTGGTTTTCCTATCCATAACAATCGGTGTGCCCTTTACAACCGCGCTTGGAATAAACTCGTGTGTATGTTATTCATTTATTTACAATAATTAACACGGATTAACCAATTACATTAAAAAGAGAAAATTTAAAATTATTTATATAAAACATACCCTCACGACCTTATCCCTAATGGGTTAGTCAGAGGCACACTGATTTTTTCCGTCATGGTGAACGGAACATTCAGAAGCCCTCATTTCGCCTAGGGAATTTGAACCCAACGTGGTAAGTGGCGAACCTACAGCCCTTATATCGGTGTTCTTCCATCACCGGAGAGTTAGCCACAAATTGTACAATGAACACAAAGTAGGTGTGTTTCGGCCAGGTTTAATCTCGGGACTATCGGGTCAAAAACAAAAACAATAAAATACGTTTAGTCATGTTCGTGCAAAAAAAAAAAAGTGATTGAACACACGTACTTACGCAACACCGCGTTGAACGATCTAGGAGTTGTTTATCCACCCTGAAACAATGTGTTAACTCAGTATAGAATTTCTCAAACCTCAGCTTTAAGGATTTCCCAATTTGAAGGCAGTACCACAGTATAAACCATACAGTAGAACATCTAAATACAAACGTACCACTCTCGGTTTGAATGTGTGCGTGCGCGTCGCGCGCCGTGTCGCGATATCGCTAGCTTAAAATAGGGAGGCATAGGGAGGCGGCAGTACGGACGGGCTGTGCCGCGTGTCTGTGTGCACGCCAGGCTAATAACTCGGCGGGCGGCCTTAGATAGCCTACTGTATGGTTTATACTGTGGCAGTACTTCCCCTCGTCCCTGATATGCCAGGGCATATCGGAAGCCACAATTTATTTAACACCCCCAGCTTAAGGGAAAGCTTCTGGAAATATATGAGTAATCATTTTACTCTGCTTTTTAGGTAAACAATTCGTTCATAATACGGAATTTGATAAAAAAGATATGGTTGTAAGATTTTATGGTAAGCTTTTTAATAAAGAGGTTTATTAAAAAAGAGTATGCCCCTTGAAGTGCGGATGTACAAAGTTGTATTATAATGGAATTCGTTCAGTAGGTGGTTCAATCAACAAAATTGAGTGTATCAACAATAACCTTTGCTATTGATATAAATAAAGTGCTTTCTTTACTTATACTGAAACGTGTCGGCCATGAGGATCGGTAACGAACGCCAGGTTAAAAACGTAGTATGTGACCACCCTAGTCAAAATTAAGTGATGTATTTCACGGGCATATCCGTGCTGCAGAAGGCACTTCAAAGAATTGGTCCCCGCTGATCGCTAAATGTCAGTCGTCAAGCCTAATCGGAGGCCCTAGTGCAGCTTGATAACATCTGACAGCAAGGTTTACCACCTTACACCACTCCAATAATCTGCACTGAGCCCAGGTGTTAGATTATGCGTTCACATGCGAATACATCAACCAACTCAACATTGCCAGAGTACCCTTGACAAGGGGGTGCTGGACATTGAATGAAAGGTGTTTCCTAACTTTGAATGACGATTGTGAACTTGAGGAGCCTATCGGGCTTTTCAACTTTGAAAGGACACTTAAATCCTAACATTGCATGACACCAGTGTCCCAAGTGTGCTAATTTTAGAATGCTTCGTTTGAATCGTAATTGATTCTCAATCGCATGGTTTGACATATTTGGGTTTGACACATTTGTTACTGACAATGTGTCAAACTATACGATTAAGACTCAATTACGATTCGATCGGAGCATTTTCAAATTAGCAGACTTGGGGCCCTGTCCAGTAGTAGCTTTGTTTTTGTTAATAAATATTCTAAAATAGGTATTTACAAAGTAGTGTTACTGTTATCAACAGTTATCAAGTCACGTTATCACATCAAACTCGTAAAGAGTACCGCGAATACTCGTATAATAGCAAATATTACTACAACATAGCTTTCCTTTGCAGCGATACGATAGCGTATCGTAAGCACTGTTAATTGCATTGCTATGTTTTTATTTCGCAGATAAAACGTTTATCGCGATAATTTATGTTTGTGCTATCCTTTGTGCTTAGAATTGTTGGCTGAATGCTATATTTAGACTGCAGAATTGAGAAAATTATGTTCAAAAAAGATAAAGAGAATGAGTAAGAATGCTTATCTTTTTGTACGTCACTTCTGTTGTTATGGTCTGCTGTGACAACATGTCTATGTTTTTCAATACACACATACGCTTACTATATTCTAAACTAGCGTTCACCCGCGACTTCATTCACGTGGACCTAGGTTAAAAAATAGTGATATCTTCTTCTTCTTACTATATAAAAATAAGTCGGGTTTTCCTTCCTGACGCTATAACTCCAGAACGCACGAACCGATTGCCACGGTTTTGCATTCGTTGGAAAGGTCTCGGGCTCCGTAAGGTTTATAGCAAAACCTTTCAGAAAAAAAATCAGGAAAATTTCAACAGAAAAGCGGGAAAATCTTTTTTTACCATACAGCTAAGTCCACGCGGACGAAGTCGCGGGCGGCTGCTAGTATCTTTATAAATTGTAGCCTATGTGCTATTCAGATGCATAAGTTATATAATTGAAAAGTTTCATTAAAATCCATCCAGTAGTTTTTACGTGATAGAGCAACACGGCACATCCACACATACAAACTTTCGCATTTATAATACTAGTAGGATGAGGCAGTCATAGGCAACGATTGTGTACATAAGGTTAACGGATCATTGAGTAACCTATATTACTCAAGTGAATTTGAACTCAACGTTTTGAAGGTCGAGCCTACTGCCATCATCCGGGTTGCTTAGGTTTATTTCTGGATGTTTTGCACTACCGGACGGTTAGTCGTAAATTGTACAAAGAATGTGTTCCGGCCAGATTTGAACCTGGGACCACCTGATTCCAAGCCAGAATGTTTACCTACTAGGTCCTGACGCTGTAACGTGTATTTAAGTCTATTGTTTCGTTAAATGTAATTTGACGACTTGAAAGTACTTGTACAGGTCTATTTAATAAAAAAAAACATTATTGATTGGATTCGTTTTTATGGTTTGTGAAAACCCAGCTGCATCTCCACCATAGCTCTAGTAAGAAATAACCTAATGCTCAAAACTAAATAAGTATTTTCATCAAATGACTAATTTAAACTTTGTTAAATACCTCTCAACTTCGTATGTTTCCTTGACATCACAATTCCGTCGGCAGCCCTGCCTGTCCTCAGGGGTGCGCTGTGCAAATACAAATATTGTCATAACTCTGTGGGGATTTGTTTAATTTGACACGACGCCGTGTCTCTTTGTCAAAGAGGAACCACGTGAGATGCAGAAGGGTTGGAGAGTTTCTGCCTATAGCGTCAAAAGTCGCGGAGGTCATTCCCGTTCCATATTTGACGTTGGGTTTGTTGTCAGATCAGTAAAAAAAATGTTTGGTGCTGTATTTTTTAGTTTTTGGACTCAAATATCTCGAAATATCACTTAGACATATGATATCCAGACATTTATGTTTGTGATCACTTACTCTGTCGATTGACATTTATTTCATCCCTTGCCGCCAAACATTTTTTTTTCAAAATGGCGCACAAGTAGGTATGCCAAACAGGCAGTAAGCTCTTTGTGCTTGCCTGGGTTCACCAAGACGCCCAATGTAAAGGCTTAGGGTATGGTCAGATTTTCTGGCCATGGGATAAAATAAATAAACAAAATGTTAATGTTGTTGTAATGGAAGAAGCCATTTAAAAGGCAGTGCTGATTAAGCTGCATAATCTTATATCTTACTTTCCCTCAGTTTTCCATTGAAATATTTTATTCGAATTTTCATGTGGATGTTCTTCGTCACTATTTTATCTCTCATCAGGGTGATGCGGATCTAATTCTGCCATTATTTTTCCTTGCCTGTTTGCTGTCAAGAAATTAATAAAAAAACACCTGCTAACTCTTGAAAAATAAAAATAATATTCTCCTCTAATCATATCCATTCAAAACGGCCAAGTCAGCTGTTACACATTTGGCGACAATCAAAATTATAGTAGCATGGGTCGTAAACATTTTATGGCGCACGACACGCGTAACAAGTAATGGAATTTAGCTTAGGTGTAAAATATAGGTCAATAAGGATAGGAATATTTGCGATGTAACTATTTATTTAGTTTTTACTAAACTGTGAAAGTGTGTGTGAGTGAAACATTTTTGGGGTATCACCGTGCTTCGGAAAGCACGTTAGGCAATTAGTTCCGGTTGATGTCGTTAAATGTCAGTCTTGGCAGCGAGGCTTGATAACATCTGATATTGAGGTTGCTCACGAAACTTGCACCCCTCCAAAAATCAGAACTGAACGTCAGTATGGCTCTCGTCACCTCATAGTTGAGGAGAACCCTGCCCAGGAGTGGTATAGGCAGTGTAAATAAGTTTTTTAAAACTTAAGGAACAGCTTGCTAAGTAGCATGTGCGCTACTTAGATGTTAAGAATGCTTTAAAACTATGTGTGTTTCAGTAATGTCTTACGTGCAAATTTTAATAGTTGTTTTCCCAAACTTATCTAGCTAATGCTTATGTTGTTTTTAACTTTTGCCAGAAGTTGAACTAGTAAATTTGAGACAAATTGAGATAAATCAAATACAAACGATATGCCACGCTTAAGTTTTTTGAGTACCTGTAAAACGAATACGTTTTTTTCTTTTTGAATAAATATTTTTTAATGATTTATTGTCAGTTAAATCAAATCTACTTGTCTTAATAATCAAAAAAGCTTATACATCCAACAAATAATTTGGTTGATTCATAGATTGGTTTATGCAATCAAATACTACTGCAATATCTTTCACAATAAGTAATATTATATCCATCTATCTATGGAATTAGAACCTGAGACAATATTCACCGTTTCCCTGAATACTATTGTTGTTTAGGTAATCAAATCAACGCTGTAGTACTTTATGATGAGTATAAAATAATGATTGCCATCTCGGCCTGAATGGTCTTAATGCGCTTTCTGTTATAAAACCCGGAATAATTAAGGATTCGAAACCCACTCCCCAATTCGAAGTAAAGCTAAATTTTTACATTCTAAAAGGAAGATAAACTTCTGAACTGCAAGTAAAGAGTAAGACTATACTACTCTTAGTGTCTCTACTACTTATTACTCAGTGCCCCTAGAAATAATATGATAACTAAAGGTACTGGCACTTTTGTCTTTGACTGAATCTACAGTTGGACGACAGTTTTGGTTGCTTGCTTTGCCCTCTAACATTGTTTAAAAACTAAACTTATTTTCTGTTTCGGTAAAAAATAATATTTAATTTCATTTTATTTCAAAATGTGCCCCAAACCAGACAAGCTAAACAAAGGTTATATCTATTCAAATACTTTATTTATAAATATTATTTATGGGTGGGTGTTTCCTTTTCATATAGTTAATTTGAATAGTAAACACCCAGACCATTACAAGCAGACATGTTCATGCACATTATTTCCTGTACTGAGCGGAGATCGAACCAGAGGCGTAGTAGCTCTTACTGCTCAACCACTACTCCAAATCAGACGTCCTAGATCAAATTACAATATTTCCCTCCTAAGTGCCACATTACACCCACAAAACTAGATTTAAATTGGACTTTCTGGGGAAATAGATAGAGTGAAATTTAAAGCTCAGATGCATTTCTGTCCAGTCTGCGGGAATAATCTATGACCCATTTCCCTGTGCGACAGAGATAAGCTAGCCAAATAGAGAGGTAATCTCGTCGCTAGTTTTATGAGTTTATTACTGGCGGGTAACGACCTTCTTTATTTTGTCGCTTTGGATTTACATTGTGCATTTTGTATGGGTGGTGAATAACTGAGTCACTGTTTCACAGGGACGCTAAACATCTTCCGTTGTATTCTTTAACATCCCTTATTCATAAAAACGAACGCAACGCTAAAGCATAGTTTAAGCAATTGACATGTTATGTCATTTACTCGCAAATGGCGGCAGCAACAAGAATGAAAGTGACAAAGCGCTTCAAAAGTTAACGTGTGGTTGAAGAACTGTTTAAGAAGTTTTTATGAATAAGGGGAAAACTCGAACAGCGCTATAGCGTCACGTTAGCTTTTGTTACGCTTTGTGCCTTTCACTCTTGTTGCATTCGCCATTCGCGAGTAAGTGACAAGACACGCAGATAACTAACTTGACACTGCAGCGTTGATTAAATTTCCATGATTATGGGGCTATACGGTAAGTTTTCATAGTCGTATTTGTTAGAAATTAACACTGATGCTCGTAAGTAATGTGCGAGTGGACTTTATAAACGTATCGCTACATAACGATTGTATATTGATAGAGTACAGACTAACCCACTCAATTCTTAAAAACGTAAGCAACGTCTAAAGCATACTTTAATATGTTGACGTGTTCAGGCACTGGCTAAGGGCGGCAAAAACAAGAATGGAAGTGACAAAGCCATACAAAAGTTAATATTGTGTTGTTGAAGCTCTGTTTAATTTTTATGAATAAAGGGGTATTAATAATTACGAGAGTACTTAATTTTCGCACTACCCAGATTGACTTCTAATCGTTTTCGAACGCTCCTCAAGTAACAGTGAAGGCGTTATTTATACAATCCAAGCGGCCTTATCGTTATAAAGCGATTTATTCCAGGCAACCTTCGGACGTCGACAGATAACGTTTCAATAACGTCCAATGATATTTTATCTACTCGTATCCCAGTAAAATAAGCACTTTATAACTAGAAATTCATACGCTGAAAGTACTCCTGCGGCAAATTTAATATTACCAGGTAAAATTGATGATTAAACGAACTTACCTTAAGTGAAGTTCTATCATAATTATATGAGTCGCTGCATCCGAAGGGATTTTATCACAAGGTAGTACATTTCTTCATGTACCAGGCATCAACACGTTTTAGAGCTGGTATCACTGAAACAGAAAAAAAAACAAATTCCCTCCCTACGGTAGGTACGTCGCTCTGACAGGTGACAAGTTCATCATTCTTTTAGAGACAGATTTCCCTAAAGTTACTCGGGTCAGTTACCAAAGGGTATGATGGTAACTATGGGTAGGGTGGGAGCTAAAATCCCTTCGGATGCAGCGACTCATATAATTATGATAGAACTTCACTTAAGGTAAGTTCGTTTAATCATCAATTATACTTCGTCGCTGCATCCTCGGGATTTTATCACAAGGTAGATGTTTAGAGGTCTAGGGTAATCAATATCAAGGATTTACTAAATTGAATTTGATACCAAATTTTATTTTTGATGTGAAATAGGTAACGTTTATTATAATTTTACCTGTTTACTATAAAAACGCAACAAAATTAAGGACCAATGACCAAAAGTCAAAAGATCATCGCAGCTTCAGTATTATGTTCCAAGATGAATATATATTAAGATAACTTCATGTTATAAATATGCTTTGCATAAAAATTAATATTAATTTAAGCAATGTTAATTAAAAAAACTTAATGGTAACTGTATGAACTTTGCTGTTACCACACACAAGAACCGGTATACATATACCACCCAATAATAAAACCTAATTTACTCGAATATTTAATCCATAGTAAATTCGGGATCAAAGAACGACGTCTATTGAAACAGGTTAGCAGCTTGAGCTGCAACTTTTCCGTTAATATTTTCGTAATAAATGTAAAGTAAGGTGGTACATAATTATATACAAGTACACTGGGCAGTGGTTTATTACAACAATTTAAATGCCCAGCATTGTATGTGCTCGTTGTGTGGGTGACACATAATTAGTCACCTAACTTAATTCAACTAAAGCTGTTGTTTGGAAAACCTATTCCCAAATAGAACCCAACGGCAGTGGGTACTAAAGTAAGTTAGTTAGTAACTTACTCTCCTAGTTTTTGCTAATAATATTTCTTAATGTAAGTATGTTGTCTACTGCACAGAGTAAGCAGACTTTAGAATCCGAAAGAATAATAACCTAGGCATAATAAGCTTTAGTTTTTATTATTTTTCTTAAGAGTTTCTATGACTCTCATTGATTGAAATGTCCTTCCAAGATAGAAACTACACATGACCTAGTCAATGCAGCTGGCCTATGTTTTTAATCTAATAACCTAACCGAGGTATTATTACTTAGGTAATTTATGCCACTCTGGTGAAAGCTGGGGCGTTTTGTAAGGATGAGACGTCTTACTATTCTTTATGACAATGTTTTCGTGAGTGGAAATCGTCTATTTTTAACTATCGCTATGTTCCTACCTTCAGTTCCCTGTTGGTACAGTTAAGGTTAGAATTGCATTAAGATATTCTACTGACTTCTCTCCTTAAATCTTCTTACTGTGAATTTCTTATTAAATGTCAAATCTTGTTTGGCTTGGTACACTACTAAAGTTTAAACTAATAAAAGAGCTGTTGCTTATGCGAAGGTGTTATTTTTCATTAAATTATTATTGTGATTTCAGTCCTATTCTCACGAAAAACTTAACTTATAACCTATTGCGGTCATTTTAAAATGAAAGACCACGATGTCTTCTACTCGTGAGTGCGTATGCAACAAATTCTTAATGGTAGGTCAACTACCTACATAATATCAAATACTAAAACTATTAAATTGTAATTTAGCATCTGATTGCAATTAATTTCTTAATCAACAAACCTTGCCAGATGCGAACGATAAAAGCTAAAATTACTTCCTATAAATTGGTAATCTGCAAATCATTACCAAACATTTTTGTCTTTAGGTATATGCTGTCAGAGTATCTGCAAATGACTAAGTACTAGTCTTACTGAAATCGAGACAAGATAAACATCTTTTTCCAATACATTTCCTGTATTCAGAAATGCGATCAATGTGAGATGGTTTTAGTTCAATTTATAACTTTTAATCCCAAGTCAAAACCAGTCATGGCTTGGATATGGTTATCCACTATACCTATTGATTGACTTTGTTATTTCAAAAAATAACCACGGAATCGAGGTACTAAATCAAGTCTACATTACAAGTTGTGCCTATTGAACGGCTAAAACAGCAGTTATACCTTTAAAAATCATCTACTCAATCGTTAAATGACAAATTTAACGCTTGCTGAATTATGAGTAGCCACTAATGTTTGCTAAACAGCAAAAGTGTAGCATTTTGCATATAAAAGAATTCCGCGTGCGTAGCACACCACTCAACAACAAGTAAATCAAGTAGATACATGTATGCATATACATTTGAAAGACGGCTGTGTTTATGTACTTACACCATTATTAAGTGTTGTTATTCAACTTGTTATTGTTAAACGCGTGGCTGCATTAAATACTTGCTGCGTTAATTATTAGGTGGATTAGGTTTATCGCTTCATAAGAATAAACTATTAATAATAAAGAATTTAAGTGTCTCTTCAATTCATGTTCTTTCAAATGCCTTTGCTTATTCATTATATTAAAATAAACTACTATATAAAAATAAGTCGGGTTTTCCTTTCTGACGCTATAACGCACAGACCGATTTCCACGGTTTTGCATTCGTTAGAAAGGTCCCGCGCTTCGTGAGGTTTATAGCAAAGAAAATTCAGCAAAATTTCAACAGAAAAGCGGGAAAATCTTTTTTCACATACAGCTAAGGCCACGCGGACGAAGTCGCGGGCGCCTGCTAGTCATAGATAATTATTTCTTGAATAATAAAGGAAATTTTGGAAAACTTACATGGGTTCTCTGCCACCAGGTAAGGTTATCAAACCATCAGCAAGGTAAGATACAGAAAAATACTGGTAAGGCTAGGTTGTTTAATACATACCTGACTTTTCATAATCACTATGAAAATACTTTTATTTTATTTCACTTTATTTCATTGTATTTCATTTAATTTCATTTAATTTCATTTAATTTCATTTAATTTCATTTAATTTAATTTAATTTCATTTAATTTCATTTAATTTCATTTAATTTCATTTAATTTCATTTAATTTCATTTAATTTCATTTAATTTCATTTAATTTCATTTAATTTCATTTAATTTCATTTAATTTCATTTAATTTCATTTAATTTCATTTAATTTCATTTAATTTCATTTAATTTCATTTAATTTCATTTAATTTCATTTAATTTCATTTAATTTCATTTAATTTCATTTAATTTCATTTAATTTCATTTAATTTCATTTAATTTCATTTAATTTCATTTATTTTATTTAATTTCATTTTATTTCGTTTTATTACGTTTTATTTCATTTTATTTCATTTTATTTTATTTCATTTCATGGGCCATTCACGGATTGAATATAGGCCCTTAATTCAGATATTGCGATATCGTTACCGTCATGTTGACTCACGGCCAACTCCCAGGTTTGTTCCTTATGTACAGATCAAGCTATTAAGTCTCAAATTTGAGATCATTTTTCTGTATTTATCTGCCTTCGTGATGACTCGCGGCCAACCCCCAGGTTTTTATTATACCTTCGTGATGACTCTCGGCCAACCCCCAGGTTTTTACAATACCTTCGTGATGACTCTCGGCCAACCCCCAGGTTTTTTAAGAAGTAAATAAATAAAAAAAATTAAATTAGGCACCGGTACTCACCGGGATGGTTTTCGGCGTCGGCCTCTAATTACAAAGCTAATTGAATACTTCATTCTGCTAAATCCGCATTGGATTGTCATTTTCTCATATGTTGTGAACTTCGTGGACAGCAAGCCTACGTGAGTGGTTATCCCGTGGTAACACGGGTGTTAGCCTTCATCATATTATGAATATTGTAAACGGTAACCACGAAGTGGTATCAAATGTATTTAAATATAAATTCTAAAGCAACTAGAGTAAGTTATGATGTTAGCCATAGCTGTATAGCTACAAAAGCTGTGGCGTGGCTACTCAGATGTGTCTGTGTAGTAGCAAAATGAAACATAATTTCAATGTCAGGTACTTCCATTACTAAGACTTATTCTTAGTCGTTAGTTTTCAATTGAAATTACAATCTTATTCTTGAAGTTTTTAGGTACTAGTGTATATAGAAAGGAAGGTTTTTGTTATGCAAGGATAGCACAAAATAACTTACAGTTTGGTCTTCGATTTGATTTTCACCTTAAAATGCTTTCCAAACCACACTCGCGTTGTGGGCCTGGCCGTGCTCTCGTTACGGGACGTCCTCTTGGACAGGAATAAACAGGAACCTTTATTCTGCTTGGCTAATTTGTTGAAAATGCACCGACCAACTTGGTACGGGAAAAAACAGGATCTTCTTCTTCTGTTTGTCTCGTTTGTTGGAAACACACACTCAGTGTGCGTTTTATCGTAATCTCGTTACGGTGGGTCCATTTTGGACAGGCCTCAACAGGATCATAAACAGCTAAAATTAATGCCAACATTGATTAAGACCACTTCACGGTCTCATCTTTGACGTGTTTTGTTAAATTTAAACATTGCATCGTCATGCTATTGCTTAGCTTTGTTTACAGTCATACGAAGATTCACTTTTAATCACGAGTTCTCTTATTAAAACATTTTGTGCAAGAAAATGTGGGTAGATTTTTATTGTAGATCGTATTTAGTTATTTTTTAAAACGAAAGTTAAGTACGATCTTAACGTTGTATTTCATTTAGGATCTATCGATTTACACTACTACAACTATTGCAAACACTTCAGCACTTAAAGAAACCGTTATATAAAAAATATAACGAGAGAGGGTGTGTCGATGCCCGAACACTAGAAACGAATGATGAACTTGTCACCTGTCAGAGCGACGTACCTACCGTAGGGAGGGAATTTGTTTTTTTTTCTGTTTCAGTGATACCAGCTCTAAAACGTGTTGATGCCTGGTACATGAAGAAATGTACTACCTTGTGATAAAATCCCGAGGATGCAGCGACGAAGTATAATAGTACGTGAAGTGAAATTGTAACTTGGCGCAAGATAGTTAGGTCAACTCGGTATTAAACGGGGTAGTTTTAATTCTGTGTGTGTTCCGGAAGCTTTAGCACTAAGTCGGCTGTGTTCAGACAAAGGCATAGAGGTGAATGTGTTAAGAGGTTGGAGCTTTGAATTGTTTTCAGGCCCATTTCAGGGACATATTTCAAATTTAGCTCAATGTGGCTCAGAGGTTAAGCCCTAGCTAAAGCAATCTGGCCTGAAACCCCAACTTTAAGTTCATTGTGTAATTTCTGAATCTGGACCTACTTGCACGATTTGCTTCTTTTCTCCGTTTAAAGAAAACTCAAATAAAAATCCAAGCAACAGTTGCTAGATGCAACGTTAAGCCTAGTCGGAGGCCTTAGAGCGGCTTGATAACATCTGATAGTAAGATTTGTCACTTACCTACATAGGACGTATAAACGCTGTTGTTTGTTTTATCTAACACGTTAACATAATTAAGCTAACCATTTTTATGTAAAGAGATACTTTCTCAACGTAATTATGATTAATCATGTTGTTATATTAACACATTTTCACACTACCTAGATTGGTTTTTGAAATTGTTACTTGGCGCAAGATAGTTAGGTCAACTCGGTATTAAACGGGGTAGTTTTGGTTCTGTGTGTGTTCCGGAAGCTTTAGCACTAAGTCGGATGTGTTCAGACAAAGGCAAGAGGTGAATGTGTTAAGACGTTGGAGCTTTGAATTGTTTTCAGGCCCGTTTTAGGGACATATTTCAAATTTACTTAAGAACGTTGTGGCTCAGAAGTTAAACACTAGCTTCAGTCCTGAGTTGAAATCTTGTGCAATATCTGACTCTGAACGAAATCACTTTACATAAAAATGGATTGCTGTTCGTTAGTCTCGCTAACGGCTGGACCGATTTCTCTACTTTTGATTTTTAAATATTAGTGAAGGTCAAAAAAAGGTTTAGAAGGTGAGTAAACACACAAGAAAATGCTGGGAATATAGTGAAAAACAACAATTTAGTTTTCCTTAGCAACCATTTCTACCTGTGAATGATTGACAATAGAACAACGTCTGTCGAGACAGCTAGTATTTCATGTATCCCAGTAAAATAAGCACTTTATAACTAGAAATTCATACGCTGAAAGTACTCCTGCGGCAAATTTAATATTACCAGGTAAAATACTACGTAAAGTGAAATTGTAACTTGGTGCAAGATAGTTAGGTCAACTCGGTATTAAACGGGGTAGTTTTAGTCCTGTGTGTGTTCCGGAAGCTTTAGCACTAAGTCGGTTGTGTTCAGACAAAGGCATAGAGGTGAATGTGTTAAGACGTTGGAGTTTTGAATTGTTTTCAGGCCTGTTTTAGGGACATATTTCAAACTCGAGAGAAATGTGGCTCAGAGGTTGAAGACTAGCTTTAGTCCTGAGTTCAAATTTGACCCGAAACCCAACTTTGGGGTTCACTGTGCGATTTCTGACGGACGGAACACCTACTTGAACAATTTGCTTCTTTCCGCTGGTTAAGGAAAACACCGATAAAAACCCAAGCAAGCCGGATTATAGTCGCTAGATGTCAGTCGTTAAGCCTAGTCGGAGGCCTTAAAGCGGCTTGATAACATCAGACAGTAAGGTTTATCTTACCTTAGCTTTAGTAGGACGTATAAAGGCTGTTATTGCTTTGTTTAGATCTAGCGTTAACATAACTAAGCTGACCTTAAGTCTTATTTCACAAACTTACCGTAGTGTATGAAAAAAACATCATTTGCTTACAAACTTTACACCCAAGTCATAACCTTATTTGTATTACGACCCGACAGTTTGAATACCATGTGTTATGTTAGTCGTAGCTTCTACGGTAGTTCGGAGTTACTTGAACATGTAATTTTTAACATTTAACTGTCTGTCTTAACAAGTAAATGGTAAGATAAGTTCCTTGAGTTATTTGCTTGAATTTATTTGAACGTTGGTGTTGGGAAAAGCAAGGTTAAGTTAGTATTGATTAAGACTGGTTAATGACATATAAATTAAATTGAATTAAATCGTTTATTGCAAAACCCTAATGTACAAAAGTGTTACATTTAAAATGAGAACAGTATTATTAGTTTACTAGCGGATGCCCGCGACTTCATTCGGGACTTAGCGTGATGTTATATAGTCTTATGAACTTCATCAATAAATGGACTATTCGACACAAAAATAATGTCACAATTCGAACCAGCAGCTCCTGAGACTAGCACGTTCAAATAAAAAACACACCAGCTTTATACCATTATAGTATAGACCACATTTCACCTCCCGCACTACAACTCGGAAAGCAGAGAGGGGCCAAAAATCAGTGCTAGTCGCAAATCCTGGGACCTACAGAACCCTTATACAGGGTGGCCCAGCGACAGTGGTCCAAAAATTTTTTTTAAGTAGAGGGCATCATAATAATTCATTTAAAAAAAACATTAGTTCCGCGAAAATCAATACTTTAGAAGTTATGATTTTTTCAAGTTTCATTTGAAATTTCGCAACCCCAATCACTTAATTCACTCTTGTTTGGAAACTATAGCACTGAATCAGTTCAAATTTGGTATAAATAAATAAATATAAATATAAATATCCTTGGACATTATTCCACACAGCGCCATCTAGTCCCAAGTAGGCTAATTATAGTCCGTTATTATGGATACTAGACAACGGATAAACATACTTAAATACTTTTTCTTTTGTAAATACATACTTAATATACATAGGAAACACAAATAAATGTACAATAGTAATCTAGAAACCATATTAAGTGCGAGTTTTGAGTTTTTTCTAAGACAATTTGTTTTTTTTTTAATTTTCGTCAATAATTTTTCGCCATTTCAAAAACTAATACAATTTTCAAAAAATCATAGCTGCAATGTTTGTGCACTTGATGATTTGTTTATGATCTTAAAAACTGTCCATAAGTATGATAATATTCTATGCAAAAACTTGAAATGATGCTGCCAATCGAACACTTTCAAAATTAACATCATGTACGGTAAGTCGCTAAAACTCAGAATGGGTCATTTCTGCACTGACCCTAATTTTTTAAAAAAAGTAGCCAAAAAATTTTTTTTCGGATAGAGGGCATCATAGCAACTCATTTTAATGAAACAATAGATAGCCTAAAACCAATAGTTTAGAAGTTATAATTTTTTAAATTTTGGGCTTAAGTGGTTGAACTTAAGAGACATAGCTCCCTTTTGTTTGTAAACTATCCGACTAAGGAACTTTAAATATGGGATGACTTAATAATTAATCCTAAACTTTAATTGGCTTCGCTTTATTTTATGTTGACTGGTAGATAATGGCTTAATAGCATTAAGTCCGCCTTTTGTATCACTCATTGTATTGACATGAATAAATGAGATAAATTCTTTTTGACTTTCTTCTATTCTTACACATTTTGAAGTTCCTCAGTCGGATAGTTTACGAACACAAGTGATCTATGTCTCCGAAGTTCAACAATTTAGGCCCAAAAGTTAAAAAATTATAACGTCTAAACTATTGGTTTTAGACTATCTATTGGCTTATTAAAATGAGTTACTATGATGCCCTCTATCCAGAAAAAAAAATTTTGGCTACTTTTTTTTTAAAATTAGGATCAGTGCAGAAAATGACCCATTTTGAGTTTAAGCGACTTACCGTACATAATGTTAATTTTGAAAGTGTTCAATTGGTTGCATCAATTCAAGTTTTTGCATAGAATATTATCATACTTACGGACAGTTTTTAAGGTCAGAAACAAATCATCAAGTGCACAAACATTGCAGCTGTGATTTTTTGAAAATTGTATTAGTATTTGAAATGGCGAAAAATTTTTGACGAAAATTTGAAAAAAAACAAATTGTCTTAGAATAAACTCAAAACTCGCACATAATATGATTTCTACATTACTATTGTACATCTATACCAAATTTGAACTGGTTCAGTGCTATAGTTTCCAAACGAGAGTGAATTAAGTGATTGGAGTTGAGAAATTTCAAAAGAAACTTGAAAAAATCATAACTTCTAAAGTATTGATTTTCGCGGAACTAATGTTATTTTTAAATGACTTGTTATGATGCCCTCTACCTAAAAAAAATTTTTGGACCACTGTCGCTGGGCCACCCTGTATAAGACCTCTACATTTAAGGTTATCCAGAAGACCTGAAAAAACCCCAGACACAATTTCAACCAGAACCATCGATAACAGTACAGTAAATAAACTTAAAGAAGGTTACAAATAAGCTAATCAAATGCTACATCGCCGCCATTTTGTATTTAGTTCCTAAGCAAAGAACTGAGAGATGCATCAGAGGAACCATCTGATGCAGTTAACAAACGGCGAGCAAACACGACGTTTCTTTACATTGACGACAAACATTTGACATTCGGGCTCGGCGTTCGTTTACCAACACCGACTCGTTAAGTGGACGGAGCAGACGGGCGGTTTTTACGGTTGAAGAGTTTCTAACTACCCCCATTTTATTGTACTTGTAACACGATGATATGAATGGAAAACATGATATTAAGCTGTCAAACCCAAGTTACCAACGCAATCAAAATCGCTAAGCTGAAGTGGGACAAGGATGGACACATCTGCCGCATGTCGGATGATCAGCTGTAGGCTAGAAGAGCGACCGATTGGGTGGTAAAACTGATGATAAAACCTACTTTATTTTTTTCGGAAAATGTTTTTGTGTCGGTCCTCTGAAGAGGTTAGTAAAGACAAGTGAATTGTTCCATAGACTCCTCCAGAAAAACAAAAGCAAAAAAAAGAAACAGAAAAAAAACACATCTGCAACAATAAAGTTCACCGATGAAAACATTATAAGAATCATCGTACAGTTCTGAAAAATTCTGGCTTGGAAATTGTGTGGTCCTGAGTAGTGAAATTTGGGCTTATGAATGTTCTGTTCACGCTATGACCGCAACAATCAGTGTGCCCTTGACTTACGCGTTTATTTTAGTCTTGAGCGTATGTAAGAAACATTATAGCGGTTTTTAGCCGCTCGTCTATCCAGCCGTCAGTCGTTAGCCCGCCGTTTCGGACGTTAATGTGAATTACACTTTACTTTATCACTTCCCCGAGTGTCCAAGCTTTTACTTAGTAAATTATGCTTATAAAGCTTCCCAGCTTTTGTACTCGCTTTCGAATAAGGGCTTTTCGGTATTTCTTCTCGGTTGCCAAATTTACAAGGCTTTTCAATTAGATAATGGATGTTCTGGCTGTCTCTATAAATTGTAAAGAATTAAATGCATTACGGAAATGTTTGGGTGCTTAAAGAATTGCTGAAGAGTACCATTTTAAATAATTAATAATATTAAAGGGTAACTGTTTTCACGGACTTTCTTCAAAGAGTTTGAGCGATGAATTATTTTCAAGGGTGTGACACTCTTAGTTAGGCAAAAAGTTTTTTCCTAATTAAAGAGTAAGGTGGCCATCTAAAATAATAGTGGCCATCATAAACCACTCTCCCTCTTTTATACGAAGTGGCTCAAAATTACAAAATATTACAAATTAACAGCCTAACTATATCTTTAATCAATAAATAATGCACAAAAAATACAAAAGGGGAACTTAATGGTAAAAGCATTCTCCACTATTCATCGGTCGAGGCAGTAACGCTGTTGAGATAAGATAATTTACTTTATTGCAGAAGGCAAACCTTTACACAACAGAGATTTAGGCGGGATTACCGCTAAAAGCGATCACTTTCAGGCAACTTTCAAGTAGAGAAACAGGGAAAGAAAGTAAGAAGAATAGGCTGTTGAAGTTAAGAAAATTGCAAAATTCTAATTAGCAATAAAAAAACAATTCTTTCAACAAATTGACAATGAAAAAGTTATTTCAAAAGTAAGAGAAATGTCGCATGTTTCTCGCTTTACGTTAAAGTCAAAATAATAGCCGTTTTTGAACTCCATAATTACTCTCTTGTCAAAAAAATACGGTTTCTCACTACCCCGTTTGCGTATAAACAGTTTGCTTTGCGGAAAACGGATTTAATCCTTTACATGTATATTATTCACGGTTCTCTGTTAGTTTTGGGGCAAATGTACCCCTATGTATGCGGGGTCTTATTAGGAGCTAGGGGTGAAACGTAATATTGCGTGCTTTTACAGGGCGCGATGCGATGCGATTTTAGACTTGGATGGTTAGTGCAGGAATACATACATACACATACATACCATCACGCCTCTTTCCCAACGGGGTAGGCAGAGACCACTTCTTTCCACTTGCTACGATCCTGCGCCTCCTCTATTTTCATGAGTCCTTTCATACAAGCTCGTCGGTTAAAGGTACTCCTGACCTGACCCTTTCTGAGAACATCTTGAACTTGTCCAAGAAACGCAGGAATAAAACCTCATTTTAGAACATGAGAAAACCCTGATTTAGATATTGATTCTTTATTGCACATAAAAAAGTACAAAGTACGGACTTCATGCCAGGAGGCATTCTCTACCAGTCAAACACATGGTAAGACAGAAATTAAGGCGCTGCACAAAATTAAAACATTCTTCATTTTAATCGTTGCAAATATTTAGATTATGTAATATTAGGTTTGTGGGTTTTCTTATTTAACTCTTTAGTACGAGTACCTATAACAGGAATACGACTATTAAACTACAGTCCGTTCGCGTTAAAAATGCAGTGATTTTTAAATTTAATTCTGTTGCAAACAAAAATACTCAGATCCACAACCTTTGCATTCGAAAGTATGCGTTCAACTGGTCACTGTGGACTTGACTTGTAATTAGGATCTCTTTGATTGGTTAGGGGACGTGCTTAATCGAAGGACAAGTATGAAATTACTGCATTCTTAACGCGAACGGACTATAGTTTTATCTTGCATGGCCAATTGTGTAGTTAGAGTTTGGGCGTCCCAGCATACGGGGCAAACACCACAGCCACAAACACCGCCACAAGAAGCCAGAAATGGCTACAAAGGTAGCTGAAGGGTGCAACAGCCACTTAAGGCTTGTGGTCACCACTTGCAGACCGTGGATGCTACTTTATTTACCTAATCTTGCAGTATAATCAGGTACTTATGAAGAATAGCTCGAGTGGCTTGTGTCAGTGGTTTGTGTTGGCGTTTGTTGCCGCTACGGGCCACAAGACGCGAACAGCGATTTGACGTCCACTGTGTTCGGCGAGTATGTATAAAATGTATAAAAACTACAGGAAATATGCCAGTGGAGGCGTATTGTGACTGTGACGTGTGAGGACGCTAAGGAAATTTCTGAAGACATGATTCAATTTGCAACTTTAGTTGTAGTGTAGTTAAATTCATTGTAGACACGCAGCTTGACGCGTAACTCAACGCACTACTTAACGCACCACACAACGCGTAACGCACTCCGTCTCATAATACGTGCCCTCAGATTAGTAGTCATCCAGTTGTCGTTAAAAGCCACACAAACGCAAACTCTTCATTTTATTGCCCGTTATATCAGCTTAGTGCTTACGCAAATAACCGCACATTGTAAATACCCCAGGGTGGAGCATTCATCTAGGTAATGGTCTGGAAGTGGTCGAGTTATTTTCACTGTGAGTTACTTCGAGGCAGCTCTGTCATAACGTGTAGTCCGCCCTTACTCGTGAAGGATACTTGTGTTTATTTAGATTAGTTGCTGCTACAAGGAGTGTAAGCTTTGTTTTTTACGTCTTTTGAAGAAAAAGTGGCGAAGATTGTGTTTGTTACACTTGTATGTTACTTTTGTTATACATACATACATGTATCTACACCTAAGCTAGATTTAAAACCTGTTCTTTCAAATAGTTTTTGAGAAATATTTATATATTTTCTAACAATTTATGTATTTTTGTATAATGTATATTTTAAGTTTAATTTGTGCAAAAATTGAAATGTTCTTCTAGAACTCTGAACTTCCTATTTTAAATAACTAGTGCTACATCAGGACAGAATTATTATTTTTTTCTGTCGGATTCTAGACATAAATTGTGCACATTCAAAAACTTGCCCATCATAAACTTTTCAACCTTTTTCTTTTGTGTAATTTGCATTGAAACTTGATGACATATTTACAGTTGCTAGCAATATGAGTATTACCATTATTAATTTCAGTATAAGTGCTCCATAAACCTTAGGGCGTGGGACGCCGCCCACAAAGTGGAAGTATGACCTGACAAAGGTCACAGCATTTCCCCACAGTAAACATAACAGTAGGTTATCTAAGGCCGCCCCCGAGGATTAGCCTAGCGTGCTCACCACGCGGCACAGCTCGTCCGTATTGCCGCCACCTTATCCCCACATATTTTATGCTAGCGTGTGCATGAAATCACGTGCCGACACGGCGCGCGACGCGCACGCACACATTCAAACCAAGAGCAGCACGTTTGTATGTAGATATTTCACTGTTCTCTGTTTACTGTGATTTCTCTGAATGAAGGCCGCCTTCAACCGTCCACCCTAGAAAACTATAGAGCTAGCCTATGTTCAGCTATGGACACTAAGTAACATGGCCTGATGAATAAGTCTATCTTCTACAAATTTCTTAATATTATTATCACAATCACCAATATAGCTATTTTCTGTGAGTCTGCTAGCAAACAAAGAAAAAATACGTAGAAATCCACAATTCCCTCGGTCAGACCTGTGTGCTCCCAATAGTGCGAACAAATATTTGGTATTCCGACCACCCCAATGCCAACGGTATTGTCTCGATACAAAATTGGGAATACACGCTACGCCATTCTTGACAAATTCAATATATTTGCGCACTTTTAAAGCCGAAAATAGAGAAAGCTATATTGCAAGACTTGCAGTTTTTTATGAAGCTTCGTTTACTTATTTACCTGTTTTTTATTTAAATTTTGTATGACTATATCATCCAGAATTGTTTTTTTATTAACGAATATAAAAACTCAAACGAACGTTGGCAGTGAAATGATATTGGCATAGGTGCTTTATTACATTCTTCTCATAGTTGATTTTCTATTTTTGAAATACAAAGATCTAAAATGGAATGTTTTGCCCCGTTTCTGCAACATTTATCATTGATGCTCTTCTTCTATTGGTTGTAGCATAATGTTGTATAACTCAATAGCCTCCTTCTGTAAATGGACTATCCAATATAACAATATACACACATCAAAAGTGTCTAGGGATATCTCAAGCATTTTCATACAAAGTATAGCTATTTGGGAGGCTGTAAAAATTTAAACATTGATACCAACGTAGAAATTTTTAGAATACAGAAACTGCTATATATGCCCTTTCAGATTGTATAAAGAAATTTATTGTAGTAGCATTATTGTACAATCGTAAGGACGTTAAAAAAAGACAGATTTTTCTTTTAAAAGGAGTCAAAATTTCAGCAAAATCAAACGTTTTTTTTTGTAATATTCCTAACCTTTATCTTATGCCACTGTCCTCGCGTTATTCTGAGATAATGCTCAACTTGTAAACAAACTTAACTTTATGAAATATTTGAAAAATGATATCCCTATGATATCCCTAGACAGTTTTGATGTGTGTATTTTTAATGATAAACTTTAGCTTCTGAAACTAGCGCGTTCAGCAAACAAAGAAAAAAACTCTTCAGCTACAGAATATTAAGAGAAAGTTCTGATTTTTTTTTGGTTATTATAACTTCACATTTTGATTTGATCTGATCATTACTAGTTTATTTCTGATTGAAATCGCCAAATTTCTCTATCACAGTGTACAGCAAAATGATCGTTAAATTTAAAATATTCAAACCTTAAACAAACAAGTCTAATAAATACTAAACTCAGTTAACTTGCTCGCGAGTGGAGCATCAATCATCACACGTCAGAGTACTAGCAGACCCTCTTAAACGTTTTTAGTTTAAAATTAATTGCTCTGCTAATTTTCTTAACTGTCGTTATTTATGTCGGTGCTATTTTGCTTTATTTTAGTTTTTGGGTAATTAGGAGGAATGACGAGCATTGAGGTAAATAATATGACGGTTTGTGGCGACAAATACGTTTTTGGCAATTGAACGTAAAACAAAGTAATGGTTAGGTTAAAAAAATGTCTACATATACCTACTTGGCACAGTCTTCTTTTGAGGAATACATTTAAGGTAACGCAATCATTTTGCACAAATTCTTGTTTTGGCAGAATCAAATTTGGCATAATGTTCGTTTCGCATAACGTTTTCTTGGTATGATTTTCCTTGGCAGATTATGCTTAAGGTAAAATTTCATTTGGAACTATCACATTAAACAAAATACTTGAATTTTAAGAAAACAGTATATCTCATAAGTTCATTTCGGATTATATGTTATTAAATTTATGCTTAGGATGAATTTGACATACAAAACTATGTTTTTGAGAATATGGTAAATGAGTGTTTGCGAAATGAAGTTTATGCCATCCAAATTGTTATACATTATTAAAATTATGACATAAAAAGACGAGCCGTTTTAAATGTTGTCAGAGGAATATTCCCTTAAGGCGCAAACCGTCAGCAATTAAGAGTAGGTTCGTATGTCGTTTCGTTCACACACACAAGTGGCAGCAGTTCTGGCGTCTCTTGAGCATTCAACCTTTACGTGTGGTCTGAGATGTGAGATATCGAGTTACCCGAGACAAGTATGTTCTTGTTTGATACGGAACGCTATAGTATCTTTTCACTGTAACTCGAAGCTACTATTGCGAAGTTTTGACAGTTGCAATATCTATTTTTGGTTGGAATTGGGTTTTTTTTATGTAATAGAGAGCAAACGAATTTGAGGGTCACCTGATGGGAAGTGATCACCTCAGCACACGGACAACCGCAACACCACCGGTGTGTCACCGATGCGTTGCTTGCCTTTTAGGAAGGCATACGTTTTTTTCTTGAAGGCCCTAATGTCGTATCTCTCCGGAAATACCGCCACTGGGAGACCATTCCTTATTTGAACCCATATTACCATATTTGGGTGGTTGAACCCTGATCGAAATTAACTGATGTATTTTTCGTGCATCTCCATGCTTCGGAAGACACGTTAGACAGTGGGTCCCAGCTGAAATCGCTAGCTGCCAGATATTAAGCCTACTTGGCCTAAGGGAGCTTGATAACAAATCTGACAGGAAGAGTAAACACTAACCTTTCACCTCTCCAGCCCCTATGGGCTCACGTGTTGCATTGTAGCTCGCGCTTCATAATTGAGGTGAGGCCTGCTGGCAGTGGCAAAGATATTGTTATTGCAAGAATATTTTGTTCTACTATTGATTTCAAAGAAAAATATATCCTTTCATCCGCTCCTCGTCCCAAACACACACCCGGTCAACTTAAATTCGAGACATCAGTCACAAGTTTCACCGGGATCCCTTATCTGTCAAAATCGCGCCATAGCCAACTGCGCCAAGGATAATGCGCCTTGTGGGACGTGAATTCACGACACTGCCGCTTTAATATTATTACGTCGATATATTTCATGCGATGACAGCTAGGACGCGACGGAGTTTTATATTTCGTGCTTTTACAAGCTGCAATTGTTTAGTGCTGTGCTTGGTTTGACGTGTTGTCGCGTCTGAAATTGTATTTTCAGGATGCGTTTTAAAACAAGTGGACTTAGGGCCTGTTCACACCTAGCGTTTTTTGGGCGATTTATGGCGAATTTAACTGATAGATGAGGCGTTCACCGCCGCGATACCGGCCGCGAGTGCGCGGCGATCTCGGGGCGAAATCGTCTCGCCGTGAAATCGCCCAAAACACGCTAGTGTGAACAGGCTTTTACTAATAGGGATCTGCTTAATTAGATTGTAAGCTAGCCTATCTCGTCTTTAATAGTTTAGATGGCGCAAAAACCGCTTTTTTGGTTAACAGCTGAAAAAATACACCACAATGACTTAAGTTCAACGATAGTAGCCTATTTCCAGCAGTTTGCATTTTATTCCCAGCTGTAGGGTACATTTTAGCTGATGTCTTTACCAAATTGAATCTGATATTAATTTTGCAGTGATTTCGACCCATATAAAACAAATAGGTAGATTCAAAAGACACGTTATCCCTCACGTTTGCAAATTGTAGGGTGAAGTGGGGTAGAGTAATTTGCCTCCGACTACTACCGGTCGTTACCGGCTATTTCGGTTTTTACCGGTACTTTCCGACATCTTTTTTTCAAGTTGTAAGTTACATTATGGCTTTTTTTTGACGTGTCTAAATATTATTTTTTCGTAATTTCCCGACAGCGTTATACCACTACGTTAGACAAATGACATTATCTCATCTTGTATAGAATTTCTCTCATAATAAATCTTTAAAAAGTATTATTTATTGAAACAAAATTACTTAATTTACAAGGAAATACTAGTCCAAAAAATATACGTTGGTACAACCAACATAGAAGTTAACATTAAAAATTTGGTTATCCCCGTGTTCTATTCAATATCGCAATTGAAAAACTATTGTTATGAATCACATGTGGTACATGGGACAGGAAATGTTGTAGCTCTGTTTTTAATCAAATTGTTTTCATAGTCTTCATTAAATATTGTTGCAGTAAAATAACGATTTAATATGGCTCTCATTAATCTGAAAAACTTCACTCTGGTTCAGTTTGTATATTTTCAGCTTTTAATCCACCTTTTGTATTGTTTTCGTTCAAAAAGGACTAAATAAATAACAAATTAGTTCCCGACCCGTGATTTCCCTTCACCCTCAGTACCTCAACCACAGTATAAACCATACAGTAGAACATCTACATACAAACGTGCCACTCTCGGTTTGAATGTGTGCGTGCGCGTCGCGCGCCGTGTCGCGATATTACGCACACGCTAGCATAAAATAGGGAGGCATAGGGAGGCGGCAGTACGGACGGGCTGTGCCGCGTGTCTGTGTCTGCTAGGCTAATAACTCGGCGGGCGGCCTTAGATAGCCTACTGTATGGTTTATACTGTGCCTCAACCGACCTGTCAACCCTCAAATGACTAATGTCACATTTAATCCCCACCGCAGAACAGCTGCGGTAAACAACTCTCTGGATAAATGAGTAATCTACCAAAAAGCCTGGCCATTTGACATATTGTGTTGGCAACAATAGGATTTTTCATACAAATAGCTTTTATCCAATAACACGGGGAAACGCCATTTTGTAAACAGGCCGAGAGTAGGGTTGTGAGCGAGGTAGACTCGATTGAGATGAGAAGCACACTTAGAGTGACTGGACAAGTTCATTACATTTTTGGGTTATTGCAATAGAGAATGACATTTAATTTTAATATACCGATTGCAATTTTATGCGACAATGATAAGGATAAATGAATTGATCTTCGGTATTAAGATAAAAATATTGTTTTCATTTTTGTAGATGCCAATTACTTGACTTCACCATTCGGGTCCTAAGCAGTCGACCGCAATGCCGGTTGAAGTGCTGATATTTTCAAAAGTAGTTTGTAAGTTTTTTTGCTCTCTTTCTGAATAAACGTATATTGTGATTTCATTTGTATTATAGAAATAGAGAGATAGTTTTCAAATATACACTTTGCCTCAGAAAAAAGGGATCTGAGGAGATTTTAATAACCGTACCATACCATACAACCTCATGACGTTGATCTTAGGGAGATAGTGGTTTGGGTCAGCCATGTGCCTAGTAACGAGACTTAAAGGTCGTTTATATTCAATTTGGTAGTATTTGACACATCAATTTGATTTATCTAATAGATTTCAACTCTTTTAAATCCAAAAAAACCCCGTATTTTCCCAGAAACAATAAATGAAATCCATACATTCTTTAACAAAACTTTGTATACCAAACGCATTTGTAATGTTTACTTAACTTGCACCATCTACACTTTGTTTTCTGCCACCCCTACGGAAGGGGCGGAAAAAAAAACCGCCACGATCCACGCAAACCGTAAATTTCTCGAATAGAAAAATATCACCCGGTTATTTGAACGCAAACATGGAAAGCGTTTTGAAAGATTCGTCTTTGAGTTTCGTCGCTTTGATTCTTTCCTTAGCTATTTGGGTGAACGGTTATAATTTGGCTCAGGAGTGTGAGCGAATGGTTTTTGGAATAAAAACAAAAGCTGTGTTAAACGGTGGGTGGTAAATACCTGTTACAAGTGTAGGTTCTTTTTTACACGACTTGAAGGACAAGAGTTTTACGAATCAAAATATCCTAATAACCTAGGCTCACCAGGAGGGGGTCGAATAACTATTTGTCTTCAAGGTCAACCTCGATAAGACCACTATGACTTGGGAGAACTGAGACTACGCGTGTCTTTAAGAGGGCATTGTTGTCCACTTTTGTTCGTTACTGTAGAAGTGTGATTACTGTAATCATACCTCGACATCTTCTTAGGATTAATAAAATCAAATATAAATCAATATCTAAGACATTTTTAGAACAAGATCTTTCGACCCCAAATAAGCAAAGCTTTTACTAAAATGCTTCAGACTGCAAAATATAAGTACTTGAATATTTATAATAAGATTAGTATATCGTTAACCTGTAATACACAGGTGAAAAAAGATGTGGTAACAGGCTTTCGTTTTTCTTTTTGTTACCGAAATATAATTTAGTCGGATTAAATTTTTGTAATTGAACGCCTACATTGCTGTAATGTTCTGGCACCATAGAAATACCAGAAAAAAACCAATTCGTCTGGCTTATAGTATAATATCTCCTGCGTGCCTGGTTAATGTCATATGATTAGTAATTATATTAAATAGTCAGACTAACAATATTGTGTCCAGTAAGTATTTTTTCCATTTATCTCAAAACAAACAGTCCAAAATTCAAAACAAAAGTAAAAAACAACAAATAGAAAGGTAAAAGTCAAAACATTTAGTATCACGGACATTTTGGTCTCGAAAAAGCCGCTTCCTGTATTGTTATCGGTTTTTTTAAAGGTACAAAAAGTTCCGAGCGTAGAAATACCGGTGTAGTAACATCGGTAGCCGATGGACGGTTTGATAAGCACCAGGAGTAGGGTTGCTACAGCGTTTATATCTTATATGAAAATATTTTAATTAATTTAGATTTTATTTTATCCTTCAATTTAACCTCATTCAGCCTGATGAGAAGCAGTGAGGTCCACATATGAGGTTGCTTAGTAAAGTGCCTACTCAGCTAGTGATTCTCACCTTTAAGGCCTGCTCAAAGAACCCGGGATTACAAGTACAAGGAAACACGATGGGCTAGGGAAAGAATTAATTTTTTTTTGGCCTTTCCGTAGTAAGCACGTTAACCGCTTGATTCTAGCTCTTGGTTGACTTACTTGATCAAATTTTTCATCATCATCTGACAAAAAGCCAGCGTGTATCGGATATACCATACTGCCAAAAATGTTTCGTTCTTTATTTATTTATAATTAAGGACAGTACACAGTTCAAAATTAGTGAAATGTAATTTTAAGGTACAATTTTGAGGGCCAATCACCTAAAACATAATTTATGAACAGAAGTGTTCCTACACGTTACATGTTACAATATTTCTTCTTACTAAGTCAGCTCATTTTTTTACTAAAAAACGCAAATGGTGTTTGCTGTGTCATTACCCACCATGCCACAACACGTTTGCTCTTAATAAAAACTGTTTTTTTTAAATCCCAAAAAGGTTTTAAGTGTTTCATAACCAACGTTAAAATACTAAAAATACCTTCTTATGAACTGTTTTTTCAGTATTTTTTCATAGTCGTGTGTGTAGGAAAAGAGGTAGCCCTACTTAGAACAAAATCTGTCCACTGATACTATTTTAATTAGAGAATGCTGTGTAGGTGTGACACCTCAGTACTCGTTTAAGTCTATTTGTTTTAAATTGAAATTAAATTCTTTGCCTTCGCAGTGTCGTGCAGTGTCGTTTCAACGCCTCCGGTCTTGTTAAAAAAGCAATGACAGTTTATTCAGCAAAACGGACAGAGGTAATGGTATTAATTTAGAGCCAATGTTTGAAAACCGTTCAGTTTAGGAGTGTGCGTAGGTGAAATTACTTTCATGCTAAAGATAGGAAAATCAAAAAAAGACATTCGGTCTTGGCTTCAGGCGGGAAACGAACCCACGTCTTTCGCAAACCGGGCGACTGCAGTTGCCAAAAGCCAGGACTGAATGTATTTTTCTGGTTTTCCAATCTTTAGTAAGATGATAATGCATAATGCCAAAATAGAATAACCTACTTTCGTGCTCACTAAATCCAATGTAAAATAACATTTTAAGCTTACAGCTATGTAGGTACCCAATGAGATAGACAGATCATGCTAACAGTTTACCAACATTTCGTTTTAAAGACAACTAAATTAGTTCAGTAGTCGCCTACACGGAGGCCTGAGGGCAGCTTGATAACATCTGACATTAGGTAAGGTTTATTACTAACTGAGCCTGCGTGTTTGGGTAGGCCGCGCACCACTTCCAAAGTTGGGGCGAGGCCTTTGCCCAGCTGTGGGAAGTAAATAGACTGTTTATGTACTCGTATCTATGTGAATTAGTTTTCTCTTAACACAAGTTGAAATAACAAGAATAGTCCAGACTATTTTTAATTGATTTCGCTACTAAAAGTAGCCTTCATCCATTCCTAAGATCTAATCCACGAGTATCTTTATATTAAAATCCATCACAATTACTTCATTGATTTAGGTGTGAAAATGTTCCAAAGAAATGTCACTTATGGTACCGTAATAATCACAAATACCAAGAACAAAGAAAATCCTTATTTCCTTCCTGAAATACAATCTCAGAAATGAAACAAGTTCTCCTTTCGTTTCAGATTTAAAAAGCAATGAAATTGGAAAATATTAAAGCTCAGAGAAGCTTTGCTTCGGAGCTTAGACTAACTTAATCTCGATTCAATGAGTTAGTAGTTACACTAAGTTCGTCGTGATGTCGTGTTATAACTTATAACTATAACTTAACATTACAAACCTCATGATTTTCTTCCAAATATGGTTTACTGTTGACGTCATGGTAAGCGGCACATTCAGAAGCCCACATTTCACAAAAAAATACTTGAGTTCAACTTGGGGCGATCCTACGCGTTTTGTGACAGAATATCTTTAAAAGTATATTTTTTTATTTATCGGAAACCTAATAAATTAATTTTACCTGCTTAGTGTTCATTGTGGAATTTGGGCTAACTCTCCGGTGATGAAAACACCCTGATGAGTCTCGTCACATTAGATTCAAATTAGTCTGGGAGAACCTCGTATGCGTATGTTACTTCATAAAAATAACAAAAGTACCCCCCAGGCTTGGAATTTTAATTCTGCTTCATCAACTATTTTCACCCACCCACGCTAGGTTCGACAAACTACCGCCATTTTACCCCGTGTGACAGCGCCAATGACACACACACACCCTAAACTGGCAGCTGTTACTATGCTTCACTCATGATTAGACGAGCTTACTTCCGTCTTTCTTTTATCCGTGGCCTCAGGCATCACAAACATTTTGACTTATCATCAACTATGTCTCAAGAATGTGTTAAGTCACAATACCAAGCGCATTCTTGTATGCACTCTTGCGATACTCTGGGCACGGTAAAGAAATATAACAGTAATATGACTCGGCCCCGTCCTTGAGATAAGTGCCTACTGCCGCGCGGTTCGTCGCTACGCGATAGGGCTGCCGCCTGTAGTATTTTAAAACATCCGGATACCTACCTGTTTCAATCTTGTTTTGAAATTGTTTTTTGTGATGGTAAATATTGTATTTCTATTTAAATAAATGTAATTAGTATGTGAATGAAAAAGGATGTGTTGATGTGAAAAAAGGATCACACATACATCCTCACAATTTTTCGCATTTACAATATTAATAGGAAGTAAAATCAATTAGAGCGTAAATTTGTTGAAAGACCTCCTATCTTAATACCTACAATGAACCAAATTTTGCGGTGGACTAGTTTTAGCTAGCTATAAAACTATATACGTTAGCAAATCCCTTACTTGAAGAGTAAGTATGTAGGTCCATAATTTCACTACCAATTGACACGTCGTGCGCGCCAAGGATTTCCGACCTAAGGTCATTCACCCGGTGTGGTGAAGTTAAACCATAAACTCGCGAATTTTAATGCAAGCGTACTTTACTAATTACTTACTTATCCAACCTACCTATTCTATCTACCGCTGAACCACCTATTTCACTTGTCTGTCACTATCCTTCACCCTGTCAACTCATTTATTCAATAATCTAGGGGTTTACTCGGAGGATAAACCGAAATACAAGCGTCTTTGAAAATATTGTAACAAATTACGTGCTATTATGTAGGTACGTAACAAAACATTTTAAGCTTACTCGTACGTAATGTAAAGAATGATATCTCTGGGTGCGTTACTGATGAATTTAAACAACCAACAACAGCACAATAAAAGAAAATATCTTGCCCTGCCATAGTACATTTACAATATTATGTTCACAAAATGGTGCAAAACACACAAAACTGTCCGTCCGACACTGCACGGCGCGCGGCGCATTCGCGACTGACAGCCATCGTATCACCCTCGTAACCGGGGCGCGTAGGTATAACTTGCGTTCCGTCCGCTTGGTCGAAGTCACAATACTGTTATATTCCTTTACTGTGCTCTGGGTGTGAACTTGTCTATGGAACGCACCTAACCCAAATAGTTCAAATTGTCTTGTTTGGAGATTTCCTGTGTCGTGTTTGCTCAAAATCTTTGAGTTTGTACTTAAGTAAAAGCTTTACAAACACATTTTTAGCTTTAAATTTGAGTTAATACAATTAAGCTAGAAGTTTGTTATGTTTTAACAGTCTACATCAATCATGATTTCTAATTTGATAAATAAATTCGGCCTGAATAGCCACTCAAACTAATAACCCGTTGGGATACGTCGATGATCTTAGAATGTCCTACGGATTTCCTCAATTCAATCTATTATCGAATGAATTGGCAATCTTAGTTGTCATGTCCTTTTTTTTCAGTTATTCTTTATTGCACATAAATAATGTACAAATGGCGGACTTAATGCCAGGAGACATTCCCCACCAGTCGACCACGTCATGGTAAGACAGAGAAATTAAGGCACCTTAATTAATTGCTAAAACATTCCTGTTTTGATTCGATTTCATTGCGAATTAACTGCCAAATTGATATATTTTTTTATGCTACTTTTAAGAAAAGCTTACGGCATTTTAGACCACATCACTTCTTACGTGATTAATATAAATTTTAACCACTATTATACCTACTTATATGTATCTTTTAATTATTTTCCTCCAACTTTAGGCTACAAATGGCAAAAGCAACCGAGCATATCTGGCTAAAGGCCCCCACTAATAAGTCGGTCTAATATCTGAAACCTGCGCTGTGTGATGAACGGCCCCCAGGGGGCGCTACGTCTGCCACGCGATATTTAGTATTTTGGGCCTCGCGTTTGTTTATTTCTTACTCATAAGACTGAAATCATGCTTAATACCTAAAAGCCACTGTCTAATATTTTGACTTATTGTATTTTTTTTTTGTTTTTAACCGTAAATATGAATGTGCGTTCAGTTGCATAGCTTAGTGCTCTTTTAAGTTATATTTTATTACCGCCTACTGTACTTTTCTGCCTAACCTTATGGTTGTCCCAGTCATGGTATGGTTGACTTGTAGACAATATCTTTTTGGCATTAAGTACGCCTTTTGTACCATTCAATGTTGTGCAATAAAGAATAAAAAAATAAAAGTTTTAGTTATGGGAAAAGAGCTCGAGTTGGCATAGTGTTTTTCAAAAAACGTACTACGACTATGTTTCCTACGGGGCTATCAGAGGCACACTGATGTTGCCATCATGGTGAAAGGAAAATTCAGCAGACCACATTTTGCTGACTGAATTTGTGAACTCAAGGTGATGAGGGGCGAGCCCACTGCCGTTATCCGGGTTGTGAGAGCTTCTTAACGGTGTTGTCTATCACCGGAAGGTTCCAACCAGTCTAGAACACGGGACCACCGGGTTCCAAGCCAGAGTGTTTAACCACTGGGCAACGCCTCTCTCCAACACAAAGCATCTGCACCAAAAAGCTATTTTAAATCAAAATGACCCAGAATTGAAATAGGTCCGAATACCTGCTACGAATACCGAGATTGCAATTACGTTGGGGAATTGCGTTCCTATTTCGGAGAAAACATCATCATAGCTGAATACCGCTTTGCAGTTAAATCCCTCTTAGTGTAATTTGATAGAAGCGTCTCCAATCGAAAGGTATACAGAGCTACAGATGGGTGACCGTCGTGGGTTAAAGGTTTAGCGCCCCAGGATGGAGTAACTGTGTTTAATTTATTTCGTTATTGCATAACAATTAATGGGGACCTTGTGCAGGTAGTAAAAAGGCGTTGCTATTAAAATTGAGAATAAGGAAAGAATGGATTGATGAAAAGCGATCAGCTAAGTGAATTTAAAAGGAAAGGGTAAACGGCATTAGGCAAGGGGTGGCCTAGACGAACATTTCTTTTGCTCTATGGTATGGGGCATGAGAATACTGCCACAGTTCCCCACCTGCCGCAAGAGCCGACTAGAGGGGGCCTTCGGGGCTGCTGGGAGTGCACACGGTGGGGGCTGTGTGCCTCCATTCGAAGTGGCCCCGAGGAAGAACAGCGTTGTGGGAGTGACCTCACACCATCGTAAACACTGGCGGGTCTAGAGAGGAGGTCTGACTAGAGGTCACGGGACCATTGAGAAGAGCGCAGAAGACGGTTATAGGGGGTTAGTGAGTAGTATCTGCCGATTCACGGCATACGAGTCTCACACACCCTTGCCCTTCCCTTAGTGGGCGGAAAAAAGACGAACGTTTTTTGAACAAGTTCAAGATGTTCTCAGAAAGAGTCATGTCAAGAATACCTTTGACATACGAGCATGAATTCAGAAATTGATGAGAGTAAAAGAAGCACAGGATGTGTGTTAGGATCTTAGCCAGTAAAAAAATGTCGTCGCTGTGGATTTTCCAATAAAGTCAAAGATGAGTAACAAAACAGTAATATTCACTCTAATTATTATTTGTACAGCACTAAACGCGTTCTCCTATTTATCCAAAGCTCAAATCTTTTAACAGCTCCCGACTAATCATAAATTTCCTGGTCTTATGATTTATGTGAGTGCTAATTAGCTCTAATTAGATGACTGATGGGATACAGCAGTTCCAATGACTCATCGGGACTTCCGACCCAACCGCCATGTTTGTTTTCTGCTCAACTACCCACAATATTGGTTTTGCTTTTTGCTGAACGTATGTCTAGCTTTGTTTGGCAAATAAAAACACTTGTGTGAACGAGAGCATCATAGACTAGTTTTAAAGGTTTTATTACTTTGGTATCGGATTTGCTTCAAATTAAATTTTTGAAAAACTGTGATGTAAAATTTCATTTCATTATCAACTGAAAAAAATGCATAATGTATTTAAATGACAATATGAGATGGCATAAGAAAGATAGGTATATAGATACGATAAGTCAGTACTGACGCCAAGTCAAAAATTGTCCCCTGGCATACGTGCATTGATTTGACCGTGTGTACAAGATAGCAAGATTATTTACTAAAACGTAAATTAGACAGATATAATGTTGCGCAGTGTCGTCTCAAACGGTAAATGCTTTGCTCAGGTAGTCGAAAGTCCTGATTTCGGTTGCCACTTTTTCAGCACAAGTCTTAGTAAACTATCTACGTCTTTTTTATTATAATATCATTAATTGTAGCTTAATTGCTGATGCGCTGTTACCAGTAAGCTTCTTTTTCTGTTGACTATAAAACAAGAAAAGCATCAATGCTATTATTCAAAGTAATTTACCATTGTGTAAGTCTATTAATATCCCTTAACGTTATGATAATAATATGCTAATGATAACGACAACGAGACATCTTAATTATAAAGCAATTAATAAATTCACACCTATTGTAGATATAATTTATCCGCATGCCATCTATACTAGGCGTGTCTCCCGCCTTCGCTTGCAGCTGAGTTAACACACACCTACACTGTTTGGACAACTGTATCTTTCTATTGTAATGTTTGTGTATTAATGACAGGTGGATGGGTTCTGTATCTGTGGTAGAATATCATTTCCGGTTTCTTTTTTCTAAACTATTTGAAAAGATATTATTAGACGGTTTGCCGAACTCTTTTCTTTTAAAAATTTAAATTAAATTCGAAAGTATTTTAATAACAGTCTTTGGTATTTTAAGTCATCTGCTGACTGTGAATGTCCTTACGTCGGTAGTTACTGTCTGACCGTTTGGTTGACTGGTGGAGAATGCCTGTGGGCATTAACTCCGCCATACGTACTTTACTTACTTTTGTGCAATAAAAAATAACTAATTGCTATTTCCAAAATAAGTTGGTACAGAAAGAACAAATATTAAAGTTACAAAAACTAGTAATAATTTGAAAAATACAGTCCGGACCTATCGACTGGAGCCGACCAGGACCCTATAACCAAACGAGCTATACAGCTGCAGCGATGCCTGGTATTCTGACTGAGCCTTTGCGGTTATCTTATCATCATCATGTCAGCCGAACGATGCCCACTGCTGGGAATAGGCCTCCCCTAGGGATCTCCACAACGACCGGCCCTGCGTTCCCCACCTTGTGGGGAGCCTGCCCACGGAACGTGATCTATCGTATGAAAATAAAATAATTCAGATCTGAAAACCAGGAAAAGACATTTGGTCATGTTGGCATCAGGCAGGACTCGAACCCGCATGTTTCGCAAACCGGGTGACTGCACTACCAATTATGCTACCGAGACCATTAACAGACCGGCCGAATCTTTCTGGTATATTTACCCTATGAGCCAGGGTGATTTCATCAATGTTATAGGCATCCACTTCTAACAAAAATAATAAAATAATTCTTTCGAAGCTACTTTGATGCATTGTTCTATGCAAAAGCTATCAGGCCAATTCGTGGAGGAACCCCAAAGCAATTGTAATTTCAAAAACCACAAACCACATCCAAATCTCATCCTAATTACCTTCGAAACAGAGACTACATTGCTAAAACATTCTTCGAACAATTTCAAATATGCACATATTTGATAAGCATGCACAAGCTTCTATCAGCTCTATTTCGTTAGTTTTATGGTTTATTTTCTTTTAGAAGGGTTTGGTTTGTTTTCCTATTGGCACAAACGTAACATGGGTGGTGTAAAAAGGTAGTAAATGCGTTTGATGTCGGCAAATGAGTGTTTTTGATAAAAGTGCTTTTGCGGTTCCATTTTTGGTTTTGTTTTAGTAACGGTAGCGTTAGAGATTATCGTAGGAGAATCGTGGCCTAGTGGTTAAACACTCTGGCTCGGAACCCGGTGGTCCCGAGATCAAATCTGGCCGGAACCCACCTACTTTGTGTTCATTGTATAATTTGTGGCTAACTCTCCGGTGATGGAAAACACCGATATAAAACCCAAGCAACCCGGATAACGGCGGTAGGCTCGCCCCTTACCACATTCAAATTCCCTCGGCGAAATGTGGGCTTCTGAATGTTCCGTTCACCATGACGGCAACAATCAGTGTGCCTCTGACTAACCCATTAGGGGTATGGTCGTGAGGGTATTTATGTAGAGATTATCGTAGGTTGATAAACAAATATTGGATGATATTTTTTTTTTAACAATCCGAGCCATAACTTACAAAAATGCAAGAAATAAGACGGAAACGGAATAGGAACAAATACCTACATAAAATATATTGCGTTTTAAATTAATAATTGTGCTATCAATATTAGAAAACTCTCTTTAATAATGTGTTTTTTTGTTTCAGGTATATATGTTGCAAACGACGCAAATTTGTATAACGACTGCCTGGTAAGAATAGTAAGCTATAATTTCAAGTTAAGCATACGTAGGGAAATAGGAACAGAGAAAGCGACTTTGTTTCATACTAAGTAGTGATTTAGCTGCCTGAATATGAAATTATATTATAGAATAGAAACAAGATTATCAAATCCTATATACATTTTCCGTGCTTTGGAAGGCACGTTAAACTGTTGGTCCCGGTTGACGTCGTCGTTAAGCCTAGTCGGAGGCCTAATGACGGCTTGGTTACATTACACCCCTTCAGCAATCCGCACTGAGCCCGCGTTGGAGTGTGGGTCAATCCACCTCATAGTTGAGGTGAGGCCCGTGCCCAGCAGTGGGACACACATGGGCAATTTATGTATGTTATATATGTACCTTTTGTTACCAAGAAGATAAAGCATTGCCATATTGTTTAAGCAGAACTCAATGTGTGTTCCTTAATACAAAGAAGATGTTCAATTTTACCTGTCATATCCTGTTTGCCTACACAACAGCCTAACCAAGTCCAAAGCACCAATTTATCTTACAAGAAATACGAAACCCTTTCAGTAAGGAACGCGGCGGAAAGGTGTCTAATAAATCATGTATGCGGAACCCAGTATAATGTGGATTTTGTTTAAAGTCTCAATTTTATGTGTTTACCCTTATTTCAATTAAAATCAAGATAGTTCAAATAAAAAGCATTATTGATATCTCCTAAGCTAACTACCTTTGCAAGCAATAAAGTACTTTTTTGAACGGTAGGTGAGACGTGCTTAATTTTTTTGCAATCAAACGAAGATCCGAGCCCAAATTTTTCTGATAAAAGCTCTCAATGACGTACCTAGATTTGATTAGTCTTTTTCATCGTCTTCTTATTCACTGACCACCTACCTAATTGAGCAAATTAATAATGGTTTCCTGAAAAAAAAAATGTACATCTTTCAACCGAAAAATTAGAAATATTTTGAAGTAACACCTTACAGTACCCTAAAACGAGTCCAAAAGCGAAGTAAATCACACATACGCCGTATAACTCAATAGTTATTTATAAATATTGCAAATGACCTATTTTTCTTCAAAATATGCCTCTGACATTTCTTTAACGACATCCCTTTTGTTCATTTTCAATCCTATTTCACCAGCTTTTAGGATTATTATTGGATGTATCGAGGGACAGGGGTTTTTTCAAATGATTGATCATGTATGGCTTAATAACCCTGATATACTTAGAAACCTTGGCCTTTGGGAGTTAAAAAAGAAGGGGAAATGAGGACGTATTTAGGAAACATGTGTATTATTGATTATCTTGGGAAAGTTCACGGCTATTCTTGCAGGTTTTTTGCTGTTTTAAACCTTAATTCTTTCGTAATTATTATCTTCACCAACCAGATGACTGACATCCATTGCTAAACATAGCCCTTTTTCAAGATTTCAAGGTTGAGCGTGGGCTTATTCAAACCCCCCTAATGCCTACCCATTAAAGTTAAAGACCTCTTAAAAACTGGCTGGTCGTTAGATGTCAGTGGTTGAGCCATTGCAGTTAAGCATGCTCAACGTGCCTTCCGAAGCGCGGAGATGACCAAAATACATATCACTAAATTTCGGTCGATGGGTCACCCATCCCATTTCTGACCCGGCGTGTGCTGCTTTACAAGCGATCGCAACCGATCACTGTCACAACTGCGCCACACAAAACATAACAAAAATAAAACATAAGTGCTACAAAGTACACAAAACAAAAAGTCGCTAAGTCGCCGACATAGCCAGTTTCATCCTAAAGTACCACTCCAAACAACAACAGGTATCCACATACTTCAATGTAACAATGTTGCGATGTGGTCAGCTACACCCCATTCGGAGGGATGTAGGGTAGCCGGAGTGGGCTCAGGCAATCTGCGGCTGCCCGCAAGGATGGGCAACCCGAGAGGGTCGCTTTATGGTCGCTTACTCTTAACATCGTGTACTGCGTTTGTTTTACAAAAAAACAGACGGTTAAGCGTTAAGAGTTCACATAACATTAGCGTCTCACTGCTGGGCACAAGCCTCAGCTCATCTATGATGATTTGGTGCAAGTTATACTCCAACACTCATTACGGATTTTACGGATGAAGGGTTGTAAGATTAGTTTATTAGGATTATTAGATTAACCTTCCTGTCAAATGCTATCAAGCCGCCCTAGGGCCTCCGACTAGGCTTAACTTTTGACACGTAGCGACGTCTAGCGGGACCCCAACTACTTAACTTGCCTTCCGAAGCACGGAGATGCCCGAAATACACATCACTAAATTTGGTTCGGGGTGGTCACCCATCCCATTTCCGACGCGGTGTGTGTTGCTTTACAACAGTGATCGTCGTTGATCACTGTCACATGTATGCCACGAGCACCTCAAAGGTTAAGAGAGTAAACTTTATTTATTGTGGAGCTGCGACTCATATTGCCTCAAGAGGCAAAGGCCAAGACTTTTAGGCAGTACAGTACAGGTAGTGCCTCTTGGTCCTGGGGTCCTTGGTCTTGCCAGGCAGCTTTTCCGACTTCATAAATTACTAGCTGTCTCGATTGACAGACATTTTAATGAAAACAACTTGACAATCAACAAATATGGCTCCCCTTGCCTTTGGAACCTTGCTATTTTCCCTTTTTTGCCTCCTTTTTGCAGCAAAATACGGGTTTGACAGACTTTTTCATTTCGATCAGCAAATTTTACTTTGTTTCATTGTTAAGAATACCTCACTCCACCTGATGGGAAGCAGCCGTGAGGTCCGGAAATGTGGGTGATAAGTACAATGATACATTTACTATTCTCGATACTCTTCTCGATAGAATCAACTTCGGAACCGGTGCCAGAGTAACATAAAATAGTTCAAGATGAGATCTTGAACTATTTTATTTTCTCAATATTTTGAATGACAACATCCGACGTAAGTAATTTGCTCTCCAGTGTCGTGTTAGATGCTCAATTCCTCTTAAATTAGTTCAAATTGTTTTTATAGTTCAGGTCAAATGATTAAAAACCCCAACCATAGGTATCATAAGACTCGTCATACTGTTTACGACCATCATTCTCGTAAAAAAACCCTCAAAAGAGACAACTCATCTCGTTAACACAACATGTCGTAAAATTTTGTCTTGTTTACGCCTTTTAGTAAAAAGACCTTATGGTTCATGGGTATATTTGCATTTTTCTCTCATTGAAAGGTTGCTATAACCAAAGTCTTGGGGTTTACTTGCTTTGAAAAACAAAATTGTATTGCCTCGTTCAAATTAGCTTTAAAGAAATCCTATTAGAAGTTACGTTTTCCTGCTTAATAGTAATTGCTTAATTCTATTTAGTCACATTAGCTGTGTTTTGCCGTCAATGGGTGTCCGATTTAAAATTATGTCCTACCACAGTATAAACATACAGTAGGTTATCTAAGGCCGCCCGCCGAGTTATTAGCCTAGCGTGCACACAGACACGCGGCACAGCACGTCCGTACTGCCGCCTCCCTATTTTATGCTAGCGTGTGCGTGAAATCGCGACACGGCGCGCGACGCGCACGCACACATTCAAACCGAGAGCGGCGCGTTTGTATGTAGATGTTCTACTGTATGTTTATACTGTGGTCCTACCAAGTGATAACTAGATATTTCATAATCTGTTATCTGTGACTTTACCAAATAAACAAAAATGAATTAAAACACGGATTGGAAGATATTGTATTTGGGAGCAAACGATCTCTGATGTTTAAACCTGAATGGTACACTAGGCCGGGTAGGATGGCTGCCAACCGAAACTTAGTAAGGTATTTTTAGGTATCTCCTTCGGAAGGCACGTAATGCACAGTTCACTCGAAGCCTAGTTGGAAGCCTTAGGGTTCATAACATCTCACTGAAAGCCTAATTTCATCTCTCCGATAATCCGCGCTGAGCCTGCATGTAAGAGTATCCCCCTTATTCATAGAAACTTTAAACAGCTCTTCAACAACACGTTAAGCTTTGTATCGCTTTGTCACTTTCATTCGTATTGCTGCGGCCATTTGCGAGTAAGTGACATAACACGTCAATTGCTTGAACTATGCTTTAGTGTTACGTTCGTTTTTATGAATAAAGGGGTATGTCTCTTGCTATCTCATAGTTAAGAATACCCCCAGCTTTGGGACGTATAGAGTCCGTCATTTGTTTGTTTTGCAAATAAATTAGTTGCCTACAGAAAATATAAAAAAAACTTCTGCCGGGTAAAAATCACTTTCCCGCCTATCGTCGTCACGCGAGGCATCCCCTGTCGTAAAATCTTCCATGCTTACACATCACATCCTAAAATGCGTAGTACCTGTTTACATTCTCGCCAAATACCCGTTTAAAGTACAAGAATATTCAGTTAGTTAGAGAACGTTTAGATCGTGATTTAAAAATACATCAATGATAAAACATTTTTTTGTAAATTTTTAATACGAGATTTTCAAGGGCTGTAGATTATTTCGTGATTTCTTGCCGTCGTGTTGAACAGAACATTCAGAAGCCCACACTTCACTAGTTTGAATCCAACCTGGTAAGGGTGAGTATAATTATTTACCCCCTTATTCAAATAAACAAACGCAACGCTAAAGCATAGTTCAAGCAATTGACGTGTTGTGTCACTTACTCGTAAATGGCGGCAGCAACAAGAATGTAAGAGACAAAGCGATAGAAAAGTTAAAATGTTGTTGAAGAGCTGTTTCAGTTTTATGAATAAGGGGGTTAATCTTTAATGCACTAAAAAGTGAAAAGGCGGATTTCATTCTAAAAGCATTCCCGTTAATTGGGTGACTCCTTTTAGAAAGAGTTTTCTAATAGGTCAAACTAATTTGATAACGAATACACTAAAGTACCTATCGAAATCGATATTTTGGCAACACTATTTATATAAAGAATTCCAGAATAGCATCACAAAACTATAAACGATGACATCTTATATTTAAGTACAACATTGGTACAAATACCCTTAGTAAGAGTGGGCTTCTTAAAATACCCAATGCTAATCTAATACTTGCAAAAACTAGTCAAGCATACATCGGTCTTAAGATGTCAGATCCAGGCTTATATTAAAGTCTAAAATTATTATTCTAAGCCTTTTCATTCGAAGATCTCTTTTGTACAAATTCAAGAATTTATTCATGCCTCAACTCGTCAGACAATGATTTGACCTTTCTCTGCAGTGAGATAGTAAAAACCTTTTTACTTTCATTGCTAAAAGTTGCAGATAAGCGAAAAATTAAAAAGACTATAAAACAAAAAAGAAAATAACATCTCTTGCGCAACGTGGCTGTAAAAGAAATGTCATCCTTCGCTGAAATTAAGGTTACGCCCCTTGGCAGTCATAACCCCATCTCTATTACCCAGTTATACCTATGATTACTGCTAGGAATAACCTGGTCAGCTTAGGTCAGAGTGTGGGATAGAACGTAAGCGGAAAGCGATTTCAGTAAACAGTTGTTATTTGTCATTAAAATAAACAAAAATAGGAAGATACGTTACATGGCTAGTTAGCCAAGTAGTTACTTGATACTGGCCTGGCAGAGTTGTGGAAAACACAGAAGTTGCCATCAAACTAAAAGAAGTAGATGATGAAGTGAGACTCAAAGTACCGAATTAGTAATTAGTTGATTATTATTGCTCACGATTTAGTTTTTGCCATAATAAGTAAAATCAATTTATTACAAGAACGGAATAGTTTAAAATAAATTTTAGTTAAAAAAAAGCTCATTTCTTAAAGTAGGATAAAATACTTAGTAGATTCGATTCCCCACGAACCCATACACGTTGAGATATGGTATGTTTCAACTCGATTATATCAAAAGTAACGATTTACGCATTGATACGAAAGTAACTCATATATTTATAGCATCACTAAGGCTATCCAAATCACCCTCATGTACGCTTAGTCGGTGGAGTAGACATTTTCTCGAATGGAGGCCACGGCTTGACAAACGTGTTGAGCTTCCTCCTGGCTGGAGGACGCTGATATCACCTGATGCTGGAGTCATCTGACATGATAACTCGAGGAAGGTGGCTATAGTGAACCCGCTTAAGCCATCCATGGCTTAAGCGGGAGAGTGGGTCTTGCGGGTCATACCCTTGGGGAGACCTTAGCGCAGTAGTGGACTTCAATAGGCTGTTGATGATGCCAGTGTTGTTTATTTATAAGTCTAAACATTTTATTATGTTCGCCAATGTGTATTCACTATAATGTACTTCCATTTTGTTCCCCAATGAAGATATCTCAATGCTTAAAATAATCCACTTAAATATCAAATTTCCGCTACGTTCTCTTGAATTAGCCCATGCAATTATTCGATGCCTTTTACTAGATTGAATGTTATTACAACGATTTTGCCACACCTCGACTCCCCTCGTAGGTACTTCTAATGTAATATTAATACAGGTTTCAGGTGAAAAACTCTAATATCGTTTAGCACCTACTCTGATTTTGGTTTCGGCTTCAGAACGATTCTTTGAATAGTAATGGTGGGATTTTTGTTACATTCTTCAACCCGTTGCGAGGTAGGAAGACAAAACAGTCACACAGAGTTTTTTTAAAGTACTAAAGTTACTGATTCAACTTTTTAATAATAGTAGAATATAAAAACATACTGTCTAGTGATTTTAACAACAACAGCTCAGGAGTGGCATTCCATCAGGCATCACTTTACATATCGGTGCTTCATGCTTACTTCAATCATCAATATGCTTCACTCTGAATTAGTATTTTATTTCATTTTGTATCATCATCATCATCATCATATCAGCCGAACGACGCCCACTGCTGGGCATAGGCCTCCCCCAAAGATCTCCACAACGATCGGTCCTGCGCTGTCCGCATCCAGCGGCTTCCCGCGACCTTGACAAGATCGTCGGTCCACCTTGTGGAGGGCCTGCCCACGGAACGTCGTCCGGTACGTGGTCGCCATTCGAGAACCTTTCCGCCCCAACGGCCATCGGTTCTCCGCGCTATGTGTCCCGCCCACTGCCACTTCAGCGATGCAATCCTTCGAGCGATGTCGGTTGTCTTAGTTCTCCTGCGGATCTCGTCATTTCTGATTCGATCAAGCAGGGAAATACCAAGCATCGCTCTCTCCATTGCTCGCTGGGTGACTTTGAGCCTTCTTATGAGACCCATAGTAAACGACCACGTCTCACTCCCATATGTCATTACTGGCAACACACACTGGTCAAAGACTTTCGTCTTGAGACACTGAGGAATTTCGGACGCGAATATATGCCGGAGCTTCCCGAACGCTGCCCATCCGAGCTGGATTCGACGAGAGATCTCTTTCTCGAAGTTGGACTTACCTAACTGGACTGCCTGTCCCAGGTAAACATAGTGGTCAACAACTTCGAGTGTAATGTTCCCAACGTTAACTGGAGCGGGTGCAACATGGGCATTGAACATGATTTTCGTCTTGTCCATGTTCATCCTAAGACCCACTCTTTGAGAAGCATTACCGAGATCTTCGAGCATTATGTTCAGGTCTTCCAAGGTCTCAGCCATAAGAACTACATCATCGGCGAATCGTAGGTGTGTTAGGTACTCGCCATTGATGTTGATGCCGCGTCCTTTCCAGTCCAGAAGCTTGAAAATATCCTCCAACGCAGCTGTGAACAATTTCGGAGAAATAACGTCTCCTTGTCTCACGCCTCGCTGCAGTTGGATCGGATTAGAGTTCTGGTTCTGTAATCGGACCGACATGGTGGCGTTCTGGTATAGGTACCTTAGCACCTCGATGTACCTGTAGTCTATTTGGCACCTTTGGAGAGACTGCAACACTGCCCAGGTCTCGATCGAATCAGAGGCCTTCTCATAGTCCACGAACGCTAGGCAAAGTGGCAAGTTATACTCTTCGGTCTTCTGTATAACTTGCCGCAGCGTATGAATGTGGTCTATGGTACTATAGCCTTTTCGGAACCCGGCTTGTTCGGGAGGTTGGAAGTCGTCGAACCTGCGAGCGAGACGATTCGTAATGACTCTCGAAAACAACTTATAGATATGGCTCAGAAGCGATATGGGTCTGTAGTTCTTCAAGAGAGTTTTGTCACCCTTCTTGAAAAACAGCATCACATCGCTCCTGCCCCATGCCTTTGGCGTTCTGCCCTCGAGGATGACAGAACTGAAGAGCGTCTGGAGGACCTTGAGTATCGGCCGACCGCCCGCTCTCAGAAGCTCTGTTGTGATTCCGTCATCACCCGCCGCCTTGTTGTTTTTCAGCTGCTTGAGAGCCATCCTAATCTCGTACAGGCTGACGTCCGGGATATCTTCGGTATAGTGTCGGGTAAGCTTGGCTCTAGGGTCTTTAGCCTTGCTTTCAACAGGTGTTTGAGTGGAATACAGCTGTCCATAGAAACTCTCAATCTCCCTCAGGATTTCAGGTGTTGACGCAATGATGCTACCTGCCTCAGTTTTCAGCCTCGTCAGTTGGCTTTGCCCAATAGACAGATCTCTGGCGAACACTTTGGAGCCTTTGTTCCGCTCAATGGCCTCTTTAATACACTGGGTATTAAATTGGCGAAGGTCGCTCGTCAAAGACTTAGATATCTGTCTATTGAGTTGCCGATAACGATGGGCATCCGCTGAGTTCTGTAGCCGCATTGCGTTTCTCTGATCCATGAGTAGGAGAGTCTGGCTGGAGAGTTTCTTTGACTTCGGACGGCGGGTTTTAAAGTACTTGGACCCTACCGAACGGACAGTATCCACCACCACGTTGTATTGATCGTCCACATCGATGCTGTTCTCAAGGGCTTCGAAGCGGTTTTGAAGCTCGAGCTGAAAGCACTCGGGGTTTTGAATCTGAGCCGGTATTGGTCGGAGCGTGGATTTTATCAGTCGCGCTCTCTCAAGCTTTATGTCGATATTCAATGTGCCTCTGACCATGCGGTGATCGCTTCCTGTCTTAACAGCGTTGATCACAGCGACATCATTGAATATATGCTTCTTCGTCGACATGATAAAATCGATCTCGTTTTTGACCCTACCGTCCGGACTGATCCAGGTCCATTTGCGGCTTACGGGCTTCTTGAAGAAGGAGTTCATCATAAAGAGTTTCTCCTTCTCCATGAAGTCTGCCAGCATCTGGCCCCTATTGTTCCGTTGCCCAAACCCAAATTGCCCCACTCTCAGCTCATCACCGCAACGTTGCCCCAACTTCGCATTGAAATCCCCCATCACAACTGTGTAGTGGGTTTTATGGCTATGCATGGCTTTAGAGATCTCCTCATACATAGCCTCCACTTCGACATCGTCATGTTTCGAGGTCGGAGCGTAGACCTGAATGACATTCAGCGAATATCGTTTCGATATTCTGAGTATCAGGTACGCTACCCTTTTTTTTTTTTTTTTTTTTTTTTTTTCGTGGGGAAATCCTCATGGATAACCTCGCTGCCCGGGGGGACGACGAGGTTATGTCGGACTCCTACCGACTAAAACCCCACGGCACTCGACCGTGGCACTTTGGCGGCGAAGCTGGATCCTACCGTAAGTAATGCCGCACTGCTCCGCCGCCAGTGCTAGCCCCTAATGGGGCCCCCTCCAACCGACCCCCCAACGAAGGGGGGAGGCCACGAAAGCGCCTGGAGTACACAGGCACTTTCGCCGTCTCGGTGGACGCCGTGCAATGCAAGCCAGAGCACCCCCGCACTCCGGCCCGCTGGCACCCACTGTTCGCAGACCCTACTGGGCCCGCAACCACGAGCCACCCAAAGGGCGACTCCGCTGCCGTAACCGGCGGTACGGCCCCGCCGGGCCGCGATGCACAGGGGGGATCAGCCTCGGATTACTGGCCCCCACCAACCGGTTGTGCGCCGTGGCCCCAACCACGCGCCTCAAGGCGCCTGCAGGCCCCACTGGCCCCGCAGCCCCGCGTCGCCCTTGCGGGCCGCAGCGGGTGGGTTCCCAGTCCACCACACTGCCACGCCTGGGTTCTCTTCGCTTCCCGGTGGTTCCCCTATCACCGGTACTAGGCCCCCTCGCCACGCCGAGGCGAGAACCCATGAGGGGGAGGTACGCTACCCTGCTCGAAACACTTCCGATAGTGATCACGTTGTTGACAAGGGACTTGTGGACGATGAACCCGACACCACCTACTGACTGTTGATCGCCCTCCCGGTGGTATAGTAAGTTACCGGATTGCAGGGTTATCGAGTCCTCCCCCTCTCTTCGGACTTCAGATAACCCAATGATATCCCAATGTAACTTACCAATTGCCTCTTCCAATTCCACGAGCTTCGCGTCAAGCCTCAGTGTGCGCGCGTTAAATGTTGCCAGGTCGAGTCGTCGGTGTTGGCAGCCGGATCTCACCCGGGGATTCCTCGCACCCCCTGCCCCGCCGTTACCATAGCCGCTGCCGTAGCCAGGAATAGCGGGGCCGCCGGGGACTGGGGGCCATTTTTTAGGTTGTGCCATCATTAGGGGGGGGTTTGCCATAATCGCCACGCTTGGCAGGCGGGTTGGCGATCGCAGTGAGGCCTATTGTTATGCGGAGACGCTGCTGCCCATCTCCTTATGGCAGTTTTCCCTCGGTCGGCTCTTACGACACCCACGGGAAGAGAGGGGGTAGTGCGATTCTATTTACGTGCCGGCACTACACGGCACACATGTGTCATTTTGTATGTAAATAATTAAAATATGTTATTTGGCTTAGTTCTTTTCCCTCAAATGACCACAGTCGCAAAGAAATTGAATTTTAAAGATAACTCAGCACGAGCGAAGTGAGTCTTGGCGCCCGTCGGAATACTATGGCAGCTGTTGTTTTTTTTTTGTAGGTTTGTAAACTTAAATCAATTGTAAGAAAAAAAGAACAATACAGTGACTAACTAGGATAGACAATTTAGGTGGTCTTGTCGCCAGGGAGCTCTTCCACATATGATTATGAAATACAAAACGTAGTACTTTGCAAACTCTACTGCGTTTTGTCTACATAATTTGTATATGGAATGCTGCCCGAATGAATAAAAAGGTATATACAGGGTGTCCCGAAACGTGACGTCAAGCGGACACAGGGTGATAGGTTAGGTTATACTGGTTCTGGGAAAAATACGAAAGTTAATATCGCATTTAATTACTTGCTTCTCCATTTCCACGTAATTTCTCTTAATGAAAACGCTAGATTTTCATCACAACTGTTGAGGAAAATGAGGAAATGAAACAGCTCTAATAAATTATTTATTACTTATTTTATACAATACAAAGAAGAATGAGATTCTCATTTGTTAAGTAAAAGTATGTTGACAAGGTTTTTAAACGTGATATGTTTGTGAAAAAATATCTGTTGCCATCAGAATAATGGAAACATAATTTGCTGACCATCATTACCCATATGAAAAGAAAAATACTATATTCCAAAAAAAAGACGGAGATGGGTTATGTCAGTACTGACGCGAAGTCAAAACTTGTCTACGTGGTACGTCGTAGTTAATTTGACCGTGTGAATAAGACAGTATGATTGTTTACTAGAGCGTAAGCGAGACAGATACATGTTGCGAAGTATCGTCTCAGACTGTCAACACAGTCAATGCTCTTTGCTCAGTTGTACGAATCGTTCGAATTTCGGGTGCCACTTTTTTAGCACAAGTAACCTATCCACCTATTTTTAAAATAAAATCATTGTACGAAACGTAATAATACAGCAATAAGACAGGTTTTGGGGGTACTCAAACTGCAAGCATGTTCTATCTATTTTTTTTAACTCATATTGTGAATTTAATACATACATTTTGATAAAGAACTGTTGAATTTCTTGCCGGTTCTTCTCAGTACAGGAACAAATATCCGATCCAGTGGTAGCGTCACATTTATTTAAGTACAGTATATGTGTACATTTTAATGTATACGATTCATACTATGGTATTGTATATTTTGTTGATTAGATTTGAAGATTTAAAGTACTTTGCAACAGGTCTATTAATTCGAATCAAGTTTCTTTTTTATTTGTTTCTTGCATGTTCTTTTAATATGAAGATACAGTACTTAACAAAAACAACGTCCTATTTTAAAATCTTTCTTAAGACTTTAACCAACTAATACACCAGTTTTCTAACGTTCACTTAAATTTATTACACCAGTATCTAGTTCACTTGAAGTATTACCCAAGTAACGCAATACCCAGTAATAGGATTTCAAGCTATTGAAAATTTCCAATAGCTTAGAAGTTGGGCTCTCACTACCCCTGATTTAAAGGCCAATTAGAGGGGGGATGAAGGGGGGATGGGGAAAGCTATTATTGGTTGAGTTGGTAATAAGAGCTGCCGAATTTAATTTATCGGAATTGTTTCTGTAGAAAGAGCGTCGTGGGCCAGTGGTAAAACACTCTGGCTTGAAACCCGATGGTCAAATCTGGCCGGAACACACCTACTTTATGTTTATTGTAAAATTTAAGTTGCGGTCAACTCCCCAGTAATGGCCACTTACCACGTTAGGTTTAAATTTCCTTCGACGAAATGCGGGCTTCTGAATGTTCCGTTCACCATGACGGCAACAATCAGTGTGCCTCTGAGTAACCCATTAGGAACATCGAGTATGTTCTGTAGGTAACTAAACATTTAGGACATCTTACACCAAGATCATCTGATTAGAAGCTATAGAACCATGTAAACATTATTGGGCATAAATACAAACAGCTCCAGTCTGAGCAAAGCCTGTACTATGGGAACTTGACAACGGATAAGCTTACCTTAAAAAAAACATTTCGTACATAATATTCATAGAAACCCAAACAAGTTGAATAACATAGATAGATCGATATATGATGTTATTTGTCGTACATTTACAAAGAAAGAGCTGCATACTATAAAGGAAGCAATGCACAATTTAGGCACCCTTATTAGAAAGACAGAAAGAAAGAAAAAACGTCTGTTGATTTTGAAATTAGCGAATTGTGATGATTTTAGTACCACTCGAAATAAGTTATTCTTTGATTTTTTGTGTATGTGTGTCTGTTTGTGTATCCCACATGGACGTCATTATCTGTTGTATTCAAATAAACACTTAGTAATCATTTGCTGCAGTTCAAACCCCATAGACGCGGTGACTATGAAAATTCTATTATTTATTACACTGGCGTAGTAAAATCTTTATAGGCGCAAGTTATAGGAGGTAGCGATTGTGCTAGAGGAAATGTAACGATCAGTAGCGGTGTAACGAACAGGAGACCGCGACCGGAGACCGCGACCGGAGAACGCGACTGGAGACTGCGACAGTCAGTTAAGGTGGCGGTTCGCGCCGCGACAGAGACAGGAGACCGTGACCAGAGAACGCGACAGTTACGACAGACAATGACGTTTGGCAATGTATACGCGACAGTTTGCGAACGAGGCAGAGACGCGAAACAGGAGACAGCGTAACGTCAAGTAAATTTTCGGTCGCGGCACAGTAGACAGAGAACAGTAAAATATCTACATACAAACGTGCCGCTCTCGGTTTGAATGAGTGCGTGCGCGTCGCGCGGCGTGTCGGCATACGATTTCACGCACACGCTAGCATAAAATACGTTGGGATAAGTACGGGCTGTGCCGCGTGTCTGTGTGCACGCTAGGCTAATAACTCCGCAGGGGGCCTTAGATAACCTACTGTTATGTTTACTGTGGTCGCGGTCTCCGGTCGTGGTCTCCTGTCTCTGTCGCGGCGCGAACCGCCATCTTTACAGCGGTGGTCCGTCAGCTCAGTGGTGGATCCCCCGCGGATCTACGACATGTTTAATATTCTTGTATTTTTGTTTTCATTGCTAGGGCAATTCGGGTTGATCACCTTGACTCCGGAAAAGTGAGAGAAAGTAGGTTAGTTGATAGTAAAACCGACTCATTGCACATAGTTCAGGATTGGCCTACCACGCCCGCTTGAAAAAATCCTGTGTTTTTGACATTACTTTAATTTAACCATCAGCGCCTTCAACGACAGCTTTCAACAGAAAAAAAATGTTTGAAAACGATTTAACAAATATGGGATTGTGAAAGGTCTATTACGAAAAAACAAACCCACATACACATTCATTGTATTGTTTTTTATATTTTCATGTTGTTTTAGTTGTCTGCTTAGTTTTAAACAAAATCAAAATCTGCTTTGAATGTTTTTCCACTTGGACCGAACGTAAAAATTAAAATAATTTATGGAGTTTAGAGTCGGCATTGAAAATAAAGAGCTGCAGTATTTCACATTAGAGCGGCATTACGCCCGCGATAATCACCCTGTATATCGTAATTTACCGGTCAACAACCGGAGGCTGCGGCTGTAAACTCCACATCCGGATAATTCCACTAGGCATCATTTAGAAATACAAATATTTGATTTTTATTGCTAAATATAGTAATAAAGACAGGCATGGCCCAGTGGTTGAGCAACTGGCTTATAACCTGGTGGTCCCAAGTTCAAAACTGGCCGGAACACTATTCTGTGTTTATTGTACCACATTTGCGGCTAACTCTCCGGTGATGGGTGATGGAAAAAACCCAAGAAACCCAGATGACGGCGGTAGGCTCGCCCCTGATCACGAGAGCTTCATAATGTTCCGTTCACCATGCCGGCAAAAGTCTGTGTGCCTCTGACTAAACCGTTTGGGATGTGATCGTGAGGGTATGTTAAGTAATGTTATTGCTAAATATATTCTGAAAGTTGTCTGGAATGATAAATTAGACGGTTTGATGGAATTAGTAAAGGCAAGATTTTAACTGTGTTTAAGTTCGCATAGTACAAGTTTTGCTTAGTTTGGGGCTAGATGGCACTCTGTTAATATATACATTCCCTCACGACCATATCGCTTAGGGTTGCTTGGGTTTTATATCTTTGATTTCCATCATCAGAGAGTTAGCTGCAAACTGTACAATGAACACAAAGTAGGTGTGTTCCGGCCAGATTCGTTCTCGGGACTACCGAGTTCCGAGCCAGAGTGTTTAACCACTGGGCCACGGCGCTCTCTCTCGCAACATTAAAAATGGAGTCACAATAAAAGCATGATTTCAAACATCATACTCCGCATACTCCTCAGCCACTGTACACAAATCCAGTATACCCCAGAGGGAAGAGGAGAGAGGCCATGTCGGATTACCGTACTGACGCGTTAAACCTGCCAGCCGATATTTTGTGCAAATATTTGATATTTGTGTGGGAATAAACCTTTTAAAATACAACTGTCTTTCCCATTGACGCTATAGCTGGACATTTTGACAGCGAGTATTCAATTACTTGACAGTGATATTCGAACAGGATTAGATGTCATTTTGACAATTAAACCCGCTGTGTGGTGAGTAGACCATTAGTTTAAAAACTGTCCTAACTGCATCTCTCTTTCATTCTTGTTTGCACACGAATGTCTGTTCATATTAGTCTGGGTGTTTCCTATGTATATTAAGTATGTTTATGCAAAAGAAGAATTCCTAAGTCCTATGTCCGTAGTCTAGGTTCTCATCATAATACAAACTTTAATTCGATTAGTTTTGTGGCTAGACGCTGCTGTGTGGAATACTGTCCAGTGATGTTTACTTAATAATAGTCAGGTATACCTATAAAAAGATTCGACGATTTGTTAACCTCTTTTTACTTCGGAAGTCGGTTAAATACAATATAGGACAACGTCCTGACTAATTTATTTCGAATTTCTAAAAAGTAATTGAATTTATAACTTAATAGAAAAGTCCTATAGAATTCAAAATACATTTACTCTCAGTCTGAATCAAAATATCAGCCTGTACGGCGTCTAAGGAAAAGTCCAATATATAACATTTTTATTTCTTTTATTGGACAGACGGACGATTTTATAACTCTATTCAATAGTAATAATAGTTTGAGCGCTACGCTCTTGACAAAGGGGTTCGGTTTCGATTCCCGATTTGGGACATAATGGTATTCTATTACCACAAAACTTTTTTCGGTTTTTTATTCTATGTTCACAATTTATTGTGTTTTTTGATACAGTTTTTGGTTGTTTGATTTATTTTGGATTATTGAATGAACAAAAACTAACAACTACTTTAAAACGGCCCACAGCTGGGCACAGGCCACACGGTATCTATGAGTGAGGACGACACGCTGGTTTAGTAAGGATTGTTACAGATATATAATAGTTATTAGCAGATGCTGTTATCAAGCCACCATAAGGCCCCGAATAGGGTTAATGATTCGATTCTTTTGAATAACGGAGACGCTTGAAAAATACATCAACATATTACGCTCAGAATGGTCACCCACAGCTTAACATGGTTATCACTGAATATTCAATTTCGCTATTAAAACACTTTTATTTAGTAATCCCTCTGTTGTTATCAAGGTTAACCCTTTAACAAACACAGCCGGAATTTCTATATGCATTTTTGAACCTTGTTTTGATTGCCTAAGGTGCATTTCACGATCAAAACTGCTTTCTCCTCAACTAAAACCGTGTTGTAAAAAAAGCGTATTCAGAATAGAAGCAATAATTTGACCCTAAAATGTTTATCGGCGTGAATTGATTAGAAATGGGTGAAATAAATCGCTTATCAGATCGGTGGGCGTTGAACCGATGGTATCTTAACACGTGGTTAAGGTCGTGCACACTGATCAAGGCAGCTATGAAACTATTTATTTATTCAATACAAATGAATGGGTAAACTGCAGTAGAGATCGACCAAGCTGAAATGACGCGCCCCCCTACCGCATCTTCGCATACAAGAACGCTTGCTTGCTCGTAGGGGCGTGTCATTTCAGCTGAGACGATTTTTAATTATTTAAGTATTTTGGAAAAATTACACAGATTCCTCAACTTTGAATAACATCATTTGAGGCCTATCAGTCAATTCATCCAATTCCGGGTTAGGTTTTTAGATATGTTTGTTAGGAAAAAGTTGTGGTCAGCAACGGTAGGAAAACTTAAATTGATTGAATAGTCATTACATGAATTTGTTAATATTTGTGTAACACTTACACTCGCTCAAGGTGACACAGACCGACAGTTTGTTCTCCTTTAAAATATGATTTCACCATTATACCAATAAAATATTTTATTGATCGATGGAATAATGTCCTTTAAGATGCATTTTTTTTAAAAGCTAGATTTAAATAAACATCTGGGATATTACAAACTAATATAAACTTTCTAAAGTATTTTTGAATACACATTTAAATGGATAATAACACTCGGACCCAGACAAAACCACATTAACGTACGTCCTGAGACTCCTAAGCAAATGATCGAACCACGAATTACGAATACGAATTCAGAATACGAATACTCTCAGAAACCGAAGAACCAACGACAATCCGAAACCAACAATCTTTCAAAAATAGCTCCAATGTCGCCTATCTTTCACTATGCACACGCTTATCAAACTACTTACTAGACGCAAAGCAAATAGTATAAGCCCAAACTAGTCTAAACTATTCAACTGCGTGTACGTCAATTAAAGACTCAGATAACGCTATCCCTTTCTGTTGCGTAATTCGTTACGGAATAGATACTCAAAGATAAGCTGAAGTTGAATAGTAGTAGCTGAGTTTGGGGGAAGAATGCAAGTTGATTGACTTAAAGATAACCTCATTCTCCAAACTTACATACCTACATTCAAACTATACTTGTAATAACATAACACGAACAAAACGGGGTTAGTCAGAGGCGCACTGGTTGTAACCATCATGGGGATCGAAACATTCAAAAGACCATATTATTTCGCTGAGGAAATTCTGATCCAACGCGAAAAGGGGCTAGCCTGTGTTCGAGCCAGGCTTGTACTAAGGACCATCGGCTTTCGAGCTAGCGTGTTCAGCCACTTAGCCACTGCGCTCTCATACTTTCTCACTTGTCATTTTACCTGTTATGGACTAGGTTGTCATTCACAAATAGTTCAGCAACTGGAGGGTCCAGCCACTACGCCTTTGATCCGCGAGGTGCTGGCCGGGACGCCCATGATTTTCAACATGTTAGTCCGCGACGCCCTTTTAAAATTCATGGGCGTCACGGCCGAGTGCGTCTCGGATCGAGGGCGTAGGTGCTGCACTCTTACTCGCCAGCAGTAAGTTTTGTTTCTTTGTCTTACCATCCAGATGCTGAACATGAAGATTAGAGAGTTCTTTTGATGCATTGCATTGCTTAGTTTTTCTCGTGCCATGATACAGGGTTCTTCAGGTCCCATAAGATTACACGCTGCTTGTCAATAACGCTTATTGAGTAAAAAAATATGTCACAAAAAGTAAGTACGCGCTCATGGATATAATTATGATGAGACTAAAATTGTCCCAGTGCCGGGCAGAGTCCTCCCCAACACTTCTCCAATCTGTACGGTCTAGAGCTATGGTAGACCAGTTTTTTAGGTCGGAGTCTAGCTCATCCCGCTATCACCTTTTAGGTTTGCCGCGAGACCTCTTTACAATTAAAAATAAAGAATAATTGTGTGAAATAAGATAGATGAGCATAATTTGGTTACGCAGGTTATTTAAGTACCGTCATCATTATTCTTATTTATATGTGTTTGATAATTGATGTTTACCTATCTTGCTGTTCAAAAACAGTTTTTGCTAAGAGTATTTTTAAGTACCACAGAGTTTCAATATTTTGCTTTGCGGACAGTTGTAATGATTCTTTATGAAAAGTAGCTACTTATATTTTTAAACAATGTGATAAAGTAACCGGAATAATCTCAATCGGTCATGCTTCCAGTTTCAGGAAAATGTTGATATAAATTAATTTGAAATCATCGTTCAAGCCCATCTGATATGTTTATCATACCCAAATAAAAACAAAACGTAAATTCCTGTAAATAATTCGCACGAAAAAACATATCAAGCAATTTCAATATTACGATCCATATTACTCGAAAAAGCTTTTATATAAAGTTCCAATAAAAACAGAGCTACTATTACCCAGCCATTATCTATAACAACCTTTTAACACCATATCCGAACGGAGCCAAGTAAGGTTCGAAAAAAAATCATATTAAAAAAATAACCAAGTACAAATCTCTTGCAATCTCGCTACAGGACATTTTACGAGGCCTGAGCTATCCCTTTATATCCCTCCCCTGATTGCCTCTCCCTTCGAGTACCGCCAGCAAATAAAATGAGGATACGGAATTTATGGGGATATTTTTTCACCCCGGACCCTGCCGTTATAAATGGAAATGAATTACCGATTTGTGTACAGTTTACTGGTGTCGAAACTACCTCTAGATAATGTTGTTAAGGATTTGGGGTAATATCTCACGGTCTTACCCTCCTTCGAGTTTTGTTGAATTTGTATCGACAACCAGTAATGTTTTCATTTCTAAGTAAGTATGCATGAAAAAAATATAAACAACACAAAGACATTATAAAACAAAATGGCTCAAGACTCAGAAGTAAATTAAATGTTGACATTCTCTTCATGTGCGATCCTCATTATAGCATAACGTCTAGTGTTACACGGCTTCTATTATTCTTTATATTTCCATCCATTCCATTCCATTCCAGCGGTCATTTGTGAATAGCCTGTATCCACCGAAACCCTGCAACCTTCACCAGGTGTATCTGTTCACTCCGATTTCGAATAGTCGCCATTAAAAACTTTTCGGCCACAACCGCTATAGCCGTGTCGACTGACACTTCAACCTGCTGACCATCTCTAAAGAAAGAATTAACACGAAGAAGTGGGGTTAGTTAACAAAGGATTTAGGATATCTCTTCGAAGTAAGTAGTAAGAAATTATGCCTGTGTGCATATCCACAAAATGCGACCCGAGTTATGTGTCACCATTGCTGTGTGGTTGCAGCGACGGATCGACGGATAGGTGATTAATGTTCAACACTAAGTCCCGGTGATGTTACAAAGTGGAGACTCTGATGCAACTGATAAGTTTGCAAAGATTATCCTGCAACCTTTGTCAGGTGTATCCGTCCACTTGAATTTCGAATGGTCGCCATTTAAAAAACTTTTCACCCACAACCGCTATGCGCCCTGCCGACTGCCACCTCAACGTCCTGCTGACCATCTTTAAAGAAAGAATTTACATGAAGAAGTGGGCTTAGACTCCAATAGATTTCCAAAGCGGTAGGTTCTTAGTGGCCTGTATCCACAGAAACCCTGCAACCTTCATCAGGTGAATCTGTCCACTTGAATTTCAAATCGACCACAACGGCTATGTGCCGTGGCTTCCACCTCAACCTGCTGACCATCTTTAAAGAGAGAAATTACACGAAAAAGTGGGGAAGGTTTAGGATATCTCTTCGAAGTAGTATGAAATTATACTTGTGTGCATATCCACAAATGCGACCCCAAGGACGAGAGCGATACGCTTGAGTTATGTGTCGCCATTGCTGTGTGGTTGCAGCCACGGATAGACGGATAGGTGATTAATGTTCAACGCTAAGTCCCGGTGGTGTTACAAAGTGGAGACTCCGATGCAACTGATAGGTTTGGAAATATAATTCTGCAACCTTTGTCAGGTGGATCCGTCCACTTGGATTTTGAATGTTCGCCATTTAAAAGCTTTTCGGCCACAACGGCTATGGGCCCTGCCGACTGCCACCTCAACCTGCTTACTATCTTTAAAGAAAGAATCAACTCGAAGAAGTGGGGTTTGATGACGAAAAATTCAGGATATCTCTTCGAAGTAGTAGGATATCATGCCTGTGTGCATATCCACAAAATGCGACCCCAAGGACGAGAGCGATACGCTTGAGTTATGTGTCGCCATTGCTGTGTGGTTGCAGCCACGGATAGACGGATAGGTGATTAATGTTCAGGGCTAAGTCCCGGTGGTGTTACAAAGTGGAGACTCTGATGCGACTGATGTGTTTGCAAATATTGTGAATACATTCGATGTTTTATGATGTTCTTACACCAGACGAGAACTACTGTTTGAGTTGCACGTCCAGGCTTTCAATATGAATTTCTTATTGGGTGACGAATCACTGACACTGACTAATTAAAAAAAGTGATTGCGGGGTAAATAACACAAGCTGTGTTTTTAATGGTTTTAGTTGGGCCAACAGCTGCTGCGTATTATTATACCGGTGATTAAATAAAATAAAAATCCATAGATAATAATAATAAATGACCAAGACACAGAACAAAACAGTCATTATAAATATCACCTTTGAAACCTAGAAGCACCTTGCTCTGCTTGGTTGGACAAAGCGGTTGGTGACAAAGCACGTACAGACAAGTAGAAGAAACCGTAACAAAATAGTTAAGTACTAAACGTAAAATATTTTTTAAAATACTAACAGTTTGACACGAATAACTATCAATGATACCCCAGTTCCTCAAACCACTGGTGGGTACACAGTATAACCCCAATTTAGTTTGCTGTCCGTACACACATAATCTCGGAGAAGTGTGCTCCCCGCTCAGAGCATTTTTACCAATAATGTGCTCGCGTGAACTCGCGCGGTTAGTTCACGCGAAGCAACGGCAAAGGCAGAACTATTGTGAATAGTCTTCTTCTGTTTCTTCTTTAATTTTTTCATGAGAGAAGGAGAAAACGAGTAAACACAACATAACAACACAGCGGTGGCACAAGTGGTGTTGCGGTTGTCCATGGGCTGTGGTGATCACTTCCCATCAGGTGACCCTCAAGCTCGTTTGCTCCCTCTTACATAAAAAAAACACCGCAAGGACAAGACAACCACAACACCACAAGTGTCACGAGATGGCTTCCAAAAGGGAATTCGGAACACTGCCGCTCGGATAACATTATACAGAGTGATCAATCCAAATGGGTCAGTAGGGGGAAGTCCGAAACTATGAGAGACTAGTGGTCGCCCGTTCGTCCCGATAATAGATACCGGCACGTGCCAGGTCGTTTTTCTCCCCAAAAATATGTCCGATTGCCCTCTCCAAGTAACGCCCTAAGTCGAGGTTCTAACTCCACTATGGGGGCCCTTAGCTCGTTACTTTAAATATTAGAGTTGAGAGCCTTCTGCGCTCACCCTTCAGTCCGGCAAAGCTGTCAAAGCCATCTGAGGCTAAACAGCAGTAGTCACACCCAAAAAAAAAAAAAGGTCGCCCGTGACTTCGTCCTCGTGGTCTAAACTATTTTTTTTTAATTGTGACCTATGTCCTAATCAGATGTATAAGCTATATTATTGTAAAGTTTAATAAAAATCCATTTTGTAGTTTTAAGCCCAAAATACACATAAATTTCGGTCGGGATGGTCAATTTCCAACCCGGCGTGTGTTGCATTACAACAGCGATCGTCACCGATCACTGTCACAACAGCGCCACGGGCACCTTCAGAAAATATCGATCTTTCTTTTTGAAAAATAGATCTGCCATTTTGCAGTGGTCTACAACCTTGGTCTAACTTCAGTGTTCGATGAACCCAATATCCCAAAATGCCTCTAATCAAATTCCAAGATCCTCTAAATGTTTATACAGTCCAGGCCCATGCTTTAGGGGGTGATCCAGTTTTACTGTAATGTTTATTGCAATACGCGAGGAGATTGGGTACGGGGTGTTTATCGTCGCACTAATTGATGGGGTCAGTGGTATTACCACAGTATAATCTTACAGTAAGCTATCTACATACAAACGTGCCACTCTCGGTTTGAATGTGTGTGTGAGCGTCGCGCGCCGTGTCGCGATATCACGCACACGCTAGCATAAAATAGGGAGGCATAGGGAGGCGGCAGTACGGACGGGCTGTGCCGCGTGTCTGTGTGCACGCTAGGCTAATAACTCGGCGGGCGGCCTTAGATAACCTACTGTATGGTTTATACTGTGTTTATCGTCGCACTAATTGATGGGGTCAGTGGTATTACCCTCGGTTCATGAGGTGTGAGTTCTTTTGACCTTTTGTCTTTGGTAAGAGTGGAGTTTGTTTTTAGTGTTGGCTAAGGTTAAGTCTAGAAATGTTTGGGGAGTTTTGTGTTTCAAGGTTATATCAAGCCGCGTTCAGCTTTTTGACTAAACTTAAAAGAAAACTTTTAGTGAACTTAGGCAGGATCAAGGTGCTTGCAAAACAACTTGCACAGGCCACCTCAACTATGAGGTACTACAAGCCATACTCCGTCACCCGGGCTCAGTGCGGAACGTTGGAGGGGTCTAAGGTCAGAAACCTTGTTGTCAGCCGTCTTCAAATCTCCGTCTAGGCCTCCGACTAGGCTTAACAAGTGACAGCCTGAAACAACTGCTCAATCATGACAGTGGTCCACAACCTTGGTCTAACAGGAGTGTTGGATGAACCCAATATCCTGAAATGCCTCTAATCAAATTCCAAGATCCTCCAAATGTTTATACAGTCCAGCCCCATGCTTTAGTGGGTGATCCAGTTTTACTGTAATGTTTATTGCAATACGCGAGGAGATTGGGTACGGGGTGTTTATCGTCGCACTAATTGATGGGGTCAGCTATGGCACAGTATAATCTTACAGTAGGCTATCTAAGGCCGCCCGCCGAGTTACTAGCCTAGCGTGCACACAGACACGCGGCACAGCCCGTCCGTACTGCCGCCTCCCTATGCCTCTCTATTTTATGCTAGCGTGTGCGTGATATCGCGACACGGCACGCGACGCGCACGCACACATTCGGACCGAGAGTGGCACGTTTGTATGTAGATAGCTTACTGTAAGATTATACTGCGGCTATGGTATTACCCTCGGTTAATGAGGTGTGAGCTCTTTTGACCTTTTGTCTTTGGTAAGAGTGGATTCTGTTTTTACTAGTAGCCAAGGTTAAGTCTAGAAATTTTTGGGACGTTTTGCGTTTCAAGGTTATATCGAGCCCCGTTCAGGGTTTGGAATAAGGTTAAAAGCTAACTTATAGCGATCTTAGACAGGATCAAGGTGCTTGCAAAACAACAGTCTTTACATTTCCCACTGCTGGGCACAGGCCGCACCTCAACTATGAGGTACTGCAAGCCACACTCCGTCACCCGGGCTTAGTGCGGATCGTTGGAGGGGTCTAAGGCTAGTGAGAAACCTTGTTGTCACCCGTTATCAAGTCACCCCAAGACCTCCGACTGCTCAATAATGATGATGATGCTGATAATATGTTTAACGTGCTTTCCTAATCTGAAAGTTACCTGAAAATTGCTTCACCAAATTAATAAGACAGGTCACTCTTTCGAAATCGTAGAGGTCAGTGCAGGCGGCAAAATTTTAATAACAAATGCGGCAAATATGTCATTGTGAATCCGCAACTCATCGGTGATTATAGCCACCACTATGCTACGGGCTTCTTTCTTTATATCTTGAAGTACCTATGCCTAAACCATCCGTAGATCATAAGGGATGGTCGGCATTTGTACTAACACCTAACACCTATGTGTTCATGTGTTAACTAAAGATACTGGCAATCCCATCAAATATAATCGCGTTACCATCGACACGCAAAGAAGAAGAACTAAAGATCTTTCACTTAAACTTCACTGCAGAGCGTGAGCATAACCAATGAAACACCCTGAAGAGTTTTCACCATTATTATAAGCATAAACACTCCATCTTTCGTTTCCCTTAGCAAATACACCAGAGCACTCAACGCCTACATTTCCGACAAAGAAACCCAGCGTATTGTAATAATTTCAAACATTTCCTCACAATTAGATACGTTAATTAAGAACTCGGATTTCAGAAAACGGATTCGTAAACAATTATTTTTGTTAAACACCTTTATGCGAGAAAAGAAAATGAATTCCAGTCAAACGGGAAAATGTTGAGCTACCCTTTCAGAATTCTTTCCTGAATGCCAAGCCAGCAATTACGCACTCTATCTGCATAATATTAATGTCGATATTCAAATACTTATGAAATAACGTTTTGTTAACTTCGTTGTAAGCAATTAGCGATTCAATCTGAAGTGAACTTAATTGCACTAAGCACAAAGTCTTATTTATCTATTTATAATTGAAATGGGTAGATGGGAACGAAGTCAGGAGTAGTCAACGCGTGGTTGGAATACTAATTTTGTTTCGTAGATTTCCTATTGCTGAGATTTATTTGATGAAGTACTTCTTTCACTCCTAACTTACAGCGTAACAAGGGGAGTTGAGCTTAAATAAACATTATTTCTGCCTGAAAGCATGAAATGTTTGAGGTTTTATAATTATAGTGCAAGCTACAGAAAAAAAACAAGTAAAACATAAAGAATTGCCTTTATCATACTAGTATCCTTGTTCTGTGATGTTCCTCGATCAATCATAAGTTGAACTAAATAAAATAAAAATTCTATGCCATCTAGCCCTTATAATTTTAGGAATATGTTGTTTAAAGAAATAAAGATTTTTATTTTTATTTATTTTATTTATCTAACCAGTCATTGCTGCTGTTAGCAAACAAACAAACATACAAACTTTATAGTGTCGTCTTTTCCTCTGCTAGTCTTTCAGGCGGTTCGTTTCTCCCCTGGTCTTTAAAATTAAGTGACCCATCGTAGTAGTGACAACTTCACGACATATTATGTTATTTAAATCCGAAGGCGTCCCTACTGCCGTTCACACTGCGGATGCGTTTTACAAGTCTGTTCTAACAGATACGTTGGTACTTGATGCCACTTCATATTTAAAGGTCTAGTGCGTGCTTTTTCAATCAAACGCGAAAAAAGGTTACATCCACCTGTCACTAAAAGCGCTACCATAAATGATATTCATTACATTCATCATCACGTCACTACAGCATCTGCCATTTAAATTACAAAATCTCTAAACATCTAGAAAGAAAGAAAAAAAAATGTCTACACAGGATAGTTTAGAGTTTACAAAACATATTTATCTAACGTGTGGCGCTAAGAGGGTTTCCAGTCAGCATGTGTCAAGTACACCTAATGGTGTTCTCGACGCTGGTCTTCCGTGAATACCTTAAGGCAAGAGTTAGGTACTACAAGAAAACAAAAATTTAAATTAAATACATATTTTATCTAGACAAACATATTATCCGTTTTTTACGCTATTCCTTGTCAGGAATTTGCATCTTAAATTATATTTTTCTAAATAACCTATAGAACGAACTGTTGTGAATTGTTCAATGAATGACGAGCGTTTAATTAATATTTCCACGAAATTTCACATACACTGAGTTTTGAAACTGTTAAAACTTATTCTTGCAAATAAATTATGTTTAATTTAATTTCCATTCAGTGTTAAGCCCAGCTTAACCCTCATTTCAGCATATTGTTGGTATAATTAACGTAAAATGTTGCTAGAAATTGTATAAAAAAATAAATATCCTTGGACATTATTCCACACAGCGCCATCTAGCCCCAAGTGAGCTAATTGTAGTCCGTTTTTATGGGATACTAGACAACGGATTAACATACTTAAATACTTTTTTTTTGTAAATACATACTTAATATACATAGGAAACACCCAGACCAATACAAACAGACATGTTCATGCACACAAAATGTACTGTACTGTGCGGGGATTGAACCCGCGGCCCTTGGTGTAGTAGCCGACTTCTCAACAATTCCACCAAGACGGTCGTCAAAATAATAATGGTTTGTTGAAGTTTATTGCCACAAACATTTGAACCATGCTCAAGTATTGTGCTTGAAGTATGCTCAAGTTATTCATACATCCATGGTTGCTCGGTAATAGTAGACAAGCAAGATAGACGAATGCTAACTGCCACTGTGAACGCGTCAGAAACTTCAACCTACCCACCATATTGCTTGCATATCTGTGCGCGCTTGCTATGTTTTTAATTTATTGTTGTTTTATACTTATGTTTTCTCTGTAAGTGAATTTTGTAATATTTTTTTTTAGGAAATAAAGAATCTTAAACCTGGAACCAACATCAATCGATTTGATCAATGAAACACCACTAAACCAAGACGGATTTCCTTGAGAATTAATTCGGCGTGAACAACATTGCTAGATTAAGGGCCGAGCTTGTAGCGAATTGGAATTAGCGAGGAAAATTAAGATCAATTTATGAGGAAGAAATATTGTTAAGGAAGCAACTGAGATTGGAGGAGGAACAAATTAGTTTGTAAGCTTCGAATTTATTCTTCTTAACCAACATTTGGCAAACATCTACCTCATAACCCTCTGTCAATATTAGTGACAATGAAAGCTTAAAGAAATACGAGTATTTCTTCATCATAGTTGAGGTCAGGCCGGCCTGTACCCAGCAGTGGGACGTTTAGAGCCTGTTCACACCTATCAAGGCGATCGATAGATTATACGGGGCAATATCAACAACTACCATTTTTTGCCTAATTTTGCTGGTTTTTTTAATTACTGGCTTTGTAGTATAAAATATTAAGCTGGACTCAATCAGAGGGGAATTGAGCCAGAGAAAGTAAGGGTTAGGGAGGACAGTTTGTTCTAGGCCCGTCGGGGGTATCTAAGTTAGACATCTTTGCACCCTTCTGGGGCAAGTTCACCACAAAACAGGGAGGAACGGCGAAGATGCGCTTGTTCCTAGCCCGTAAGCAACACTTGAAACATGAAATCAGGAAATATCCCTTAAATATCTCCTTTCCTAGAGGGTGGCACAGCCTACCTACACCCTAGGTAAAAATAAATGGGTAACCGTACACCCAAACTAAATGCACAAATATCCGCACCAACTACACTAATTATTCGGTTAAAACACCCTGCTGAGGTTCTAACACTGCAAAGGGAAATTACACAGCAAAAATACAAACTGCTAGGCATGACCAGCAAAAGATTTTAAACCCGCCGGCCATGACACTACCTCCTTAGTTATTTATTTTTTCTTTACCGACGCGGCTTCGGAACGCACAGCCTACAGATAATGGTGCGACACACTCGCGCCGAATTAAACTAATTATCCAAATTTTGTAATTGTTAATAATTTAATAAATTATGTTTAATGTACGAAGGCAACAGCTAGATGGCGTTATCCGTCAATGAATCGCGCAAGCATTGCGTTTTCTCAATAAATACAGACGGCTGAGGAAGTTGGCGATTGGCACCGCCAGAGTCATGAGTCCTGAGTCTGAGTCGAATCAAGAGACCAATAGACGGTGCTGTTGCTCTGCTGAAAAACGGGCATTACAGTATCCCCCCAACCACGTCAGAATTCACGCAGGGAATTCGCCGGACGCCCTCGTCCGTACCTACAGCCGGAGCAAAAAAAAAAACTCTTCGAAATATGAAGAAACACTGTTTATACACACCCTATGGATAGGTGCATCATCAAACATAACATTAGTTGTTTTTGAAGTTCAAGTTTAAAAAAAAAACAAAATCGTAAGCCTTCCGCTAACGACGTACATAACAAGGTATATAAGAACTGTATTCGGTTCCATAGAATTAACACCCACAACACTCATTAAAATCGGAGTCGAATAGCTACCGATGTTAGGTACAAGGTAATTTAATAATATGATAATACTCTATTCGAGTTTACTGAATTTTTAAGTAAAGTAACAAAAAAAATATATAAAATCGGAGACTACAGCTACCGGGGTACGATAAGATACGATAAACAGATAATAATATGTACGGGAGTATGCGATACAAGGTGTTAGTGATCAAATACTCCTGTAAATAGTCGCAATTTTATTTGGGGGTGAGCGCGTGTGTAACACAAATTAATAATTAATTTACTTAATATTCGATGCAGAAACGACGGAATGATTCACTGCCACCATAAGCTATAACTAAACACCCATTAACCGATGGTTACATTTGCCATCGGCGAGCGAAATAATCAGCGGTGGCCCCAGTACGATCCAAACAATGGGAACGCAGGAACATCTTGGATGGACAAAAACCATTAAATAGCCAAGCACACGTTTGATGGTGGTCCCAGCGGAGGCTGCCAACCAAGAAGGGGGTATAAAACAGTAGAACACGAAAGTCGTCTCGTAGACAAACGAATGAATTTAGAAAACAAAGGGAAAGAACAAAACTCCCACTTAACACACACGCGAGCACACAGGTAAATGCATACCCCAAAGCACCTTTGCGGAATAATAATAAATAAATAGACAGATTACGGTGGTAATTGGTGCTTTATCCTACAGCCGATTTCTACGGCACGCCAGGAAGAACGGCGGAGTGGGTATTCGGTCGACCGCCACACTCACGGTGATTTTGATGAATAAAAGAAAACCATCATCTTAAACACTATTTTACAATAAGTACATACGTGACTTTGATTTATTTCACAGCAGCAATCAAAATTCGGACCGCAACCAGTTTCTAATCAACTATCATTTTACACCAAGTACGTAACTTTGTACTGTACTTTTATTTTATTTTTAATTAAAAAAAAAATATATTTTCTTCCGGCTTATGATTTATTCTACAGCAAACAAAATTCGGACCGCAACCATTTCCTTACACACTAAAACTTCACTATATGACTTTTATTAGGTACCGTAACTTTGAACGGTACTTGGATTTGTTTTTTTTTTTTTTATTTTATTAGTATTTTTATTATTTATGACTTATTTCACAGTACTCCTAATTAAGTCTAACATAGATTAACTATTATGCAATTTGCTTGTTCCAAAATAATAATTCTTGCTACTAGTAAACGAATAACTTCTTTTTATTTTTATCTGTGCATTTACCAAAGACAAAACCATCTATCATTACTTGTCACTTTGACATCAAAATTTTCAACACTTAGACTATTCATACTTAAACAAGATTGTACCATGTTCATTGCTTGACAAAATACCAAAAATTTACCAATAATCCACTGATATCTAACTAATAAGACGCTGCAAAACTGACAGAATACGATTTCAGGAACAAAATAAGCTTTTTCAGGTCAAAATAAGGCCTGACAGAATGGAGTCATCCAGGAATGTTAAAGTGAATTTGTTTACAATTATTTCATATGAAATGGCTTGACTGGAGCTTTAAAATCAAAGAAAATGCAGAAAAGTGACCATCAAGACTACTCAAGCATTGCATTTGTTGTATTATTTGCCAAAACACATGAGGTTATGAAGACAAGTGTCACATATTTATAAAATGATTAAAATCACAAAAGTCAACGCTGCCAACAACAAAAGGATCACAGGAATTCAATATATTCCAAACATTAGTGCTGAACTGCCATTATTGGACATAATCAAAACCAAAACATGTGTAATTTTCAAGATATTGTAGGAAATAAACATCATTACAACACTGAATACTTTTAATTTTTTAACTTTTCTTTGCAGATATTTCACTAAAATCACCAACAATCTTCATTATTTCTATTATTTAACCACAAATGCAGTGTTACCATGCTCAGACAATTGTAAAACTGTAATATACTCTGTCCTACACGCTGAAAACAACAAAATCACATCTTACTTTTCAGAATAACAATGAAGATATTTTTTGCATAAAATCAGTCTTGTCCTGACAAATGCACAGTGCTTGTGTTAGTTAACCTCTTTTTATTATATTCAATATTGCTTCCTACACTTTTCCTGTGGTTTCAAGAAACAAATCACAAAAATCAAAGTAAAATAACCTCCAAACATACACCCTCAGTTTCTCAAATCTAAACTTTTTAAAGTTAATTTATAGTTAAAACAACAATCCCTTAAGCAAATTTGCCCACACAGACAGACAGAATGCTGCATTGTAGATGGTGAAGTACCTTTTTAAAGGAAATACAACAAAATAATTCTATGAAGCCGCCAAGTTCATACATTTTTCAAAATTCACATTTTATTCATCAAATATTGTTACTTTTGTTAATTATTTTGTTGGTTTGCCGTTCAGAAGCATTAATAACATGAAAATAAGCATACTTTAGCACATTTTTACACCAAAATAGGAAAAAAAAAGTTCCCCGACAGTCGACCAACAATATTTTCTGAGCGTTATGGGACCAGAAAATAGGACAATTAAGGACCCCTGAGCCTCCTAAAGTATGTTCGGGCGCCATTGTAGTATAAAATATTAAGCTGGACTCAATCAGAGGGGAATTGAGCCAGAGAAAGTAAGGGTTAGGGAGGACAGTTTGTTCTAGGCCCGTCGGGGGTATCTAAGTTAGACATCTTTGCACCCTTCTGGGGCAAGTTCACCACAAAACAGGGAGGAACGGCGAAGATGCGCTTGTTCCTAGCCCGTAAGCAACACTTGAAACATGAAATCAGGAAATATCCCTTAAATATCTCCTTTCCTAGAGGGTGGCACAGCCTACCTACACCCTAGGTAAAAATAAATGGGTAACCGTACACCCAAACTAAATGCACAAATATCCGCACCAACTACACTAATTATTCGGTTAAAACACCCTGCTGAGGTTCTAACACTGCAAAGGGAAATTACACAGCAAAAATACAAACTGCTAGGCATGACCAGCAAAAGATTTTAAACCCGCCGGCCATGACACTACCTCCTTAGTTATTTATTTTTTCTTTACCGACGCGGCTTCGGAACGCACAGCCTACAGATAATGGTGCGACACACTCGCGCCGAATTAAACTAATTATCCAAATTTTGTAATTATTAATAATTTAATAAATTATGTTTAATGTACGAAGGCAACAGCTAGATCAATGAATCGCGCAAGCATTGCGTTTTCTCAATAAATACAGACGGCTGAGGAAGTTGGCGATTGGCACCGCCAGAGTCATGAGTCCTGAGTCTGAGTCGAATCAAGAGACCAATAGACGGTGCTGTTGCTCTGCTGAAAAACGGGCATTACAGCTTTATCTTTTTTATGTTATAATCCAATTATTCAGAAATTATGCTGTGCTGTAATTGACTTAGGCGTTCAATTTGGCCCAGTAATTCTTTTTATATTACGCACACCGAAATTGAGGAAACACCAAAATTTATGTTAACACAGCAAAATTAGAAATGCTGTCACCAAAATTTAAACCTGACACCAAACTTAGAACATCCTCAATACTCCTCATCTTTAACGTTTTGGTCAAATGTGTACGTATGTTTCCGTTACTAAAACAATCAGGACTCGTTTCTTTCACATCTTTGCTGTCTACCAGCAAGCCGAGGCTTCCATTCAAGAATCTGTCTTCCTCAGCAACTCGATAATTTTTTTGAACAATGTGGCTAGCCGACTTCCACTTTAGTTTGCTACACTTTAGAGTCATCTGGTCTTCTACCGGATTATCTCATCCCCAACTTTCTCACACAGTGAGATCCCGAGCGTAGACCTTTTCATAGCTCTTTGAGTGACATTTGATTCGTTGGCTAGCTTCACCATCAGGTTCCACGTCTTTGTTCCGAAAGTCATGATTAGTAGGACGCATTTATTAAACACCTTGGTCTTAAGGCAAACCCCATCTCCCAAATGTCATTCAGTCAAGCTGTACTGTCCTGGAGGTTTCACCTTTAAAGTTTTCTCTACGTAATTGGAACTTTCCAGCCCGCTGGTGAAAAGTTTCGGGAGTATAACGTCACCCTGTCTTACACCTCACAGCAACTGGATCTATCTTGTTGCTGAGGAAGCAACCCCACAAAACGCCATTCGACTTGGCAGCGCTTCAAAGACTCGTGAACAGCCCGGGTTTTTGTAACATTGCTTAGTAAAGGCTTTCTCGTAGTCAACAAAAGCCAGGGGTCGGTTTTACTTTTCGGACTCCTATATAACCTGCCAAACATGTGAGCCGATTACAAAATGCGTACACCCCATTCCGTCAAGATCAACAACAAGAGAATGCCTCTTCTTAGGCAAAACGCTAATAGACTGTGCTCTACTCATGTCACACGTTTACCCCTGGTGGTGAAAAGGATTGACAACGCCAGCCATACCCCTGGAGCGTCCATACGATATTTACTATTTTGTATCAAAAAGCTTATTTATTTGTTGATAAGTCCCTTTTCGGAATGGAAGTTCGTTATACCTGAGGCTACAGCTATGAATCTCGGCTAGCCTGTAAGGAAACACGATGTTAACTAAAAACGAATATAATGCAAGCTGTGCACGCAACCCTACCTACGCTCGCTTCGCTCACTCAGCTCGCTTGGATTCGTACTTTAAGTAACAAATGGCGACAAAGAAACAATGCGAAATAAACAACGAATGAACTCAGTTAATTGCAGGCAGTAATTAATTACAGCGTATCTCAAAGAAAACCAGTTTAACAAGTTTGTGGTTTAAATATAATTTATGGCGCCTCTTTGATTTAAAGTTGCAAGTTTTGAAAATAAAATGTGAAGTTGGGAACTTTACGTGGATGATAAAACGTTTTTCTGTTTTAATGTAGCAAGAATTTGTAATAAGGTGCAGTTAATCTCAGCTCAGATTTTATGAAAATTTTCTAAGTTGGAAATAATATTAGCTTTCGTTTAGATGGAGTAAAATCGGAAATAAAAGCACGCAAAAACTTTTATTTTACATTGTTAAGTATTTTTTTTGGGTTAAAAAAGACGGTTTTGGGGACAGAAGCATGAGGAACATGATTTTGCGATTCTTATGTGAATCCCAAAATCATGTTTTCAGGGTTCTGTTTAAGACCCTTCATAGATTCGTCTTGTCTGTCTGTCTGTATGTCCGTCCGTATAGCTCACAGCTCCTTTTCCTGAAACTATATAGCAATTACATTACATTACATTTATTTTAATCACTTACGATCCTCTACCTGAAGGTTGTCTGGAAGAGATTGCTCTCTAGCGATAAGACCGCCTAAATTGTACATTGTTCTCTGTTGTTGTGTTATTTGCTTGAAATGTTATGTTTTTGTACAATAAAGAATATCTATCCATCTATCTATCTATCCATCAATATACGCTACCCCTCGTTGCGGAATGCTCAGAACCAGGCAATGTGAAGCCAAATGCCACCAGACAAGGAGTCTAAAATAAACAAGTGAATTCACTTCCATTCCCTAAATACAAGTTAGGACACTTCGCAGCAAGATGCCATCCTCCAACCAAAATAAATATTTGCATCGCAAATGTTTTGAGGCGAGTCTACCCAGATCCTGGCTTACGTTTCAATTCACCAGATGCTATTTCCAGAAAGTTTTCGCGGAAATCTAAAATATTTATAGTGCAAAAGTACCAGGCAAGTTGGAGATGATAGGTAGGTATGGCGAATCTTGAATTTTGCATGGATTACAATTCTTCTGAAACCGCCGCCTTAGAACTCATACTGGGAAGTTTTTAAGTTTTTCTTCAGAATAATCTGTAGAATTATGAAGGATCTGGATTTCCATTCATGGACTATTTACAAAGTACTACGTTATTGTTTTTTTTATCATTTATATATTTTTCTCAGTGATGATAGTGGACCAGCAAAGATCGCCGATCGGTGATGTGATGGGTGACCCCCACACTGATTTTCGGGCATCTCCGTGCTTTGGAGGGGGAGGCCAAGCAGTTGGTTCTGGCTGATATTCATAAATTTCACTGTGGTGTAGTGTACGGAAGAGCTTGTTATGCGTTGCTTTATGTTTATAAAACACATATGACATGACGTCCAAATAATACCAAATGATTGGAAAAACGGCCTTAAACGTCCCACAGGGCTCAACAATGAGGTGATGCTAGCCATACCCCAACAGCAGGCTAAGTGCGCATTGTTAAAAAAATATAAAATTGTAAATATCGTAGTATAAATTATTATGAACATGATAATAATTACTAAAGTTAAAAATACTGGTCAGTCCTTAGTTGAAAATGAACGTTACCACTCCCCCTTATCACAAAGCCGCCGCCTTTCCCGCTATTTTCTGTGACGTCATGGATTGCCGTCAAACGCAGCCGGCCGTTACGTACAAAATTAATTTTTGTTCTTGCATTGTAATCGACGTCCGTCGGTTTGTTTGTCGCGAAAATTTCACCGAACGAGCGGAAAGTTGAACGGTTTTGAAAGAAAATGGAATTCAATAGTAACAGGTTGTTTGGAGTTGTTTGTTTGGAGGACATGTTTGGGAAAACAAGTCAAATCTTTGTTTAAAATATCTGTATTCCGGTAACAAGTATCTGTTTTTAATCGAAGTTAATCAATTTTGAAGATTTGACTCCTTACAACAAAATACAATTCAGATTCATCGTGTTTTTTTTCTCCTTCTGCACGAAAGCAAGTTGCACAGCCTAAAGTTCCTGACCACATTGCCTCATCGTTTACTGGTGGAAAATGCCTGACAGCATTAAGTCTGTTAATTTTGCTTCATTTAAGATATCTCTTTTCATGGTATTAATTTTGTGGTCAAACGTAAACCGATATTGTACAGCAAAAAAACGCAGGTTACACCTAACTTTAAAGCAATACGAGGAGATATCACCCATTCATAAAAACTTAAACAGCGCTTCATCATCACATTAATTTTTGTAACGCTTTGTAACAAGAATAAAAGGGATTCTTGTTGCTGTCACCATTTGCGAGTGAATGACAAAACACGTCAATAGCTTATTCTATGCTTTAGCGTTGCGTTGGTTTTTATGAACAAGGCAATTTAAGTGTATACCCACACTTAAATTGCTGAAGATATTGACATGTGGCATATCCCTCCTTTACCAAGAACTTCTACGGTCATCATGTCTCTCCTAATTAGTTGTTCGTTCTAAATTGTTTTTTTCCCTGTAATTTACCAAAATCTGGCAAAAGGGACACCCCAGGCTAATTACTAAATTAATTCATTTATTCGTTCCGATAATTAGTATTCGGCCGGCGGAGGCCATCAAGCCTTATTGATGTAGGGGACGCGGACTGCGGACCCCGGATTAGGGGATGGAGGGAGGGGGAAGCAAGTATGGTGTTTATGGATATTTCAATGATTGTAAATTTTGATATGTTTTGACTTTAATGAAATCATTTTATTTGCATCTATTTATTTATTTTCCTGTTTCTTTAACTGAAGGTTGTCTGTAAGATATCGGTTTTAGCAGTAAGGCCGCTTAATATCTGTGAAAGAATATCCTGTGTGACATTGGTTTTTTAAGCAATAAAATGTATCTTAACTATATCATTGTAAAGTTTCATTCATATCCATACAGTAGTTTATACGTGAAAGAGCAAAACAGCACACCCACACATACAAACTTTCACATTTACTTTATTAGAAGGATGGCTTTAAACTTTTTTTTATTTGAAAATAACACTGTCTTTTTATGTTTAGGAAAAAATATCTATTTGATAAATTTTTTAACATATTCATGTCAGTTACTTACTTACTTAGATATCTACAAAAATGCATGTTCGTGGTTTTGGTTAGTTTTTTGCAAACATATTTTTTCAAGCTTTTACGTTTGTTTCGTTTTAGTGTACCTGACAATGAATATAAATGAATGTCAATATTTAAGCGAACCTCTCCATTATGTATTCCAAAGGTTTTGTGTGTAACTTTAAGGTTACTTAATTAAAATTAGCATGCATCCCAAAGGTTGGACTTTGGACACATCTGTCAACCCCTATTAGAAACTATTTCGTTATGTCCTTTTACTGAACTAATTACTAAATTCATGAACATTGAATAAGAGTGATGAACTGTTTTCAAAAAGCTTGAAAAAGTTTTCGTAAAGTACCTGATATGTTTTATATTTTGAAGTTTTTTTTGAATGTTGCAGTTAGTCTGTGTCAGAGTTTTTGCCAAAATAGGGTCCCTAGCCACCAAATTTACAAACGTCAATCAATGAAAAATACGCGCTCACCATCATGATATCCCGTAATTGTAATTAGAACTGAAAGGGTCGGGTATACTTCTGAGAGATGCTTAACGTTGATTTGCGTTTGGGAATTTGGGCGTGAGGTGATGAATATCTGGGTTATTTTAAAACTAGGTTTATAGTTTCGTATGATCCTCATATTAGCCTGAGCTATTGCATATAGACGACCCAGGTCTAATAAAATATTTAGTATTATAAGACATACACATCACACTGGTTGTTACCGTCATGGTGAACGGAAAATTCAGATGCCCCCATTGCACCTGCCGTCGTTAAAATTTCAAAAAGTTTCACTTTTGACTATTGTAGCAACTACTTTTTGCTATCAATACTCCAATCTTTATTCTGCGTGATTTTCAAAACTTTTTATAACAATATTGACACTTCATCACTATCAATGAATTGTCATAGACATGTGAGGTGGATGCAGGCATGTCAAGATAACGGGATGATACCGCTTTGTTGTCACAGATTCAATGTGCAGGCCGATCGTGACGGGTCGGTATACATGCATTGTGTACTTAGAGGTTTATATGTCACTATTATATGAATCGTTAGTTTTTAGTTTATTTTGCATTTTTTTAACTATTGGCGAATTGTGAACTGCGTCATTTTGTGGATTATACGCATTTATTTTTGTAAGCAATTTATAAAATCTTATCAAATCAAATCAAATGATTAATTAAAAAATAAAAGCTTAATAAAAAGGTTTTCTGAAAGAGATTGGTTTGAGCAATATGGTTTATTAAAATAATCCATTCTATTTGTTCTTGTCATATCGATGATATACATTCTTCACTTTTTCAACATGGTTAACATTCGGCTTCGTTTGTATTTATGATTGTAATTTCAAACATATCTACTGGCGCGATGGCGCTTTGGACAACTGTAAGTAAATTTGTGCATTTATGAATGAATAAATAAATGAGACTTCCTAAAGTGTACAAAGACATGGAAACGTCATCCTTATATAACTTTGATAATTTGGTAAAAACTCCAAAAACAGTGGAAAGTACGACAAAAATATGTCCATCTAAACAACATGGCCATTCACCAACGAAATAAGCACATCAACTTTTAAAAGGCGAAAACAATAATCTTCTCGCCATTTGTCCACAAAGATATTATGTTATCTCGGAAATTGTGCACGAACATCATAATGCCTTTGAGGATTACAGGAGGTGGAAAAAGTTGCGATGGTCTCATTGAGGATGTTCACACTAGTCGAGGAGATACTTTATGTGCTATTAGTTTGATGATGGCACTTTTTTGTGCATCTTCTGTAAAGGTTTGTTCGGGGTTTTGAGTAGTTTCTTCCTGTTTATGCTATGATTGAATAAGTGTGATATAGGCGTGAGGGCTTGTTGAAAAGTGCTAGGCTTTTGTCAGTCTGAAGACTACAGTTCATACCTACATACATACCATCACGCCTCTTTCCCAACGAGGTAGGCAGAGACCACTTCTTTCCACTTGCTGCGTTTCTGACACACATCTTGCGCTTCCTCTACTTTTATGAGTTCTTTCATAGGTACATGCTTGAGGTTAAAGGTAGATTTTATCAAGCCGGTCTAAGGCCTCCGACTAGGCTTAAAGAATGTCATCTAGAGACGTCAACCGGGACCAACTCCTTTACGTGTGTTTGTATAGTTCAACTGCCTTTCAAATGGACTTCCAAGTTATTTTAGACAAATCCTATAACAGAACCTCAAGCCCATTACAATACACGAATTTACGTCCTGTAATCGTGGGACAGACGGGAAACCTATTTGTGGATTAATTAGCAATCCAGCTAGGTTTAACCCAATGCACTTAATCAATTGCAAAGGCTAGCACGCTATCGGCCATTCGCAAGGAACAATCAGCAAACAGGCAATAACAGGTTATAACTCATATGACGGCTGGTGAGGACAGCGATTGGAATCAAAGCGCTTTGTTGAGCTTACAGGCTGATGATATCAACATTGTTGGTCATTCATCTGTATTGGCTATTGGCTATCAGGGTTATCGGTGACAGCCAATGATATTAAAATAAATAAGAGGCAGATAGGTTACTTATGCTAAAAAGTGACACCTGAAATCAGAACTTTCGAACACCTGAACACTCCGCAACAGGTATCTGTCTCGTTAGTCGGAGGCCTTATGGTGGCTTGACAGCATCTGACATAAAGATTCTCACTAAACTTACATCCCTCCATCATTCATCATTAATTAATTCATCATAAAACGTGGGGTCTAAAACCTATTATCCCTTTTGTTTTGGAGTATGACTCAAAAAATCGCCTCATAGTTGAGGTGAGGCCTGTGACCAGCAGTGGGATTGAATTCTGCCACTTTTCCGGCATCTTTGTTGGCGCTCATCCAGTCATCCCGTCAGCAGCTGCTCAAATACGCCATGACGTCGTCATGAAAGGCTGAAGTCGTGGGTAGCCTCTCCTGCCACAGAACCAGGCTTAAGAAAGATGGTCAGATGGGGAACAAATAGATTTCGTAAAGCTGCGAAGGTGCGATGGTAACCCAAATCCCTGGATTAGTTGTGCCGTAAACGCCGGTGGGTGTATGAAGGGAGTCATTACTCCGCTCGCAAGCAGCTGGGTAGCCGGCACAGCGCGCTGGAGGTCCACTGGTAGAGTCCCTCACGGGGATCCTCGGAGATTCCTGGTAACACGCAGAAGATGGCTTCCAGGGAGTTAAGTGTGTGAGGCCCACACTCCTTCACTCCCCTACTCAGGGAGCGTGATAGTACGTAAAAGCATTCTCCGCTTAGTAGTGACCGTGATTCCTCAACCATAACGTCAGGCTAGCTTCTTGAAACCACGTTAAGCATTACATAAATAAACATCTTCTTTAAATAGTCTTATTACATATTATTACAAAATAAAAAATGCCTACTATTTCCACATTATTAGGACTGTGTGAGTCTTGTACATTCGCACACAAGCAATTTACTCTTAGCCTTCCGACCACGAAAGCCAATTACGACCTTTTCATTTTATTTCCCCGACACTTCAGACAAAGGTCAGAAAGGCCCTAATTTGGGGGCCCATTAAGATGCCCACTCACTCCTTCTAATTGGGGTGCCAGCGAAATTATAATAATTCAATTAAACGTGTCAACTGATTTGATATTCGCAGGAAAAAATTGAATTTCCGCGAAATTAATTTTAAATCGCCCCAAATTAATAGAGTGGACCCTTGGTTTGGCACCAATTACACCGTATTGTATCTACTGAATGTTTTTTGGGTGCTAGCTATTTGACTAGCAACACAAAACACATCATTGGCTACTCTATTCTTTGTAGCTTTATAAAATAACCAGACCCATTCTGTGTATATCCCCTCAAAAGCGGTAGAGAAAGGTGGACGTTGACCAAAGACCTGGTTAACAGATTCAAGTTCACGCAGCTTGCTATGGGAATACCTGTGCTTGAGTATCTCTAAAGTTTAGGAACCGAAACGAATTCAACCAGAAGAGAACTAGAGTAAAATGTGTATTTATTTATTACTAGCGGCCGCCTGCGACTTCGCGTGGACTAATGTTCAAAAATATGTCGTAGGTATTTGTCTTATAAATTGTAGCTATGTGCTATTCAAATGTATGCGCAACATTATTGTAAAGTTTTATTAAAATCCATTCAGTAGTTTTTACGTGAAAGAGCAACATGGCACATCCAGACATACCTACAAACTTCTATTACAATATTTAGGTCTATTATTATGTGTATTTCTGTTTGCTTGATTCAGTTCTTGACAATTTAAAGGCACACGTTACAGGTTTATTTCAATAGAGATATTTTGAAATAAACCTGTAACGTGTGCCTTGAATTTTTACATAGCTGAAAAGATAAGTGAGCTGAAATCGCAATATATGTGGTTGTGCTCTCTTTATAAGGCTAAAAGATTAAGTCTGCCATTGTTTTTTCCCACACTTAAAAAATATGAAATATAAGACATTCCTTTAAGGGCGGCATGAAAAGTTACGCTCCGGTGTGACTACAGCCCGTTAATTTGTAATTCCTTGTCCGTTTGAGGTCGGAAGGTCTTTATTGGGGCCAGTATTACACGCCAGACCCCGGTTGCTTTAACGACACTAATTTTTGGGGACTATTCCACTTCGACCCTATACTTATGAGTGGTAGTTCGGTAGTTTAACGATGTGTCGTAAAGTAAGGCCTATTATTAATGGCTCGATGATTGCAAAGGAATTCCTTTTGTTAAGCACTTTTGGGTGAAACTAATTTTGCGTTTCGCAGGCGTTATAATGCCGGTAATGGACGGTCGTGGGTTCAATGTTCAGTATTCGATCAACATAAAACCAGTTACAGCGCTCAGTGAACCATAACACTCGATAGTGAGGGTTTTAATGTTTTTATTAAATTTAATATACATATACGAAAATTGTAACTTATCTTTTACTGGGATACGAGGAAGCTAAAAGGAAAAATGAGGAAGCTAAACATACATACAGACCATCACGCGCATGTACTTACGTGGTAAGCAGAGACTACCCCCTTATTCATAAAAACAATGCAGTTTAGTGCAGTGTTTGCGAAAGATGCGGGTTCGATTCCCGCCTGATGCCAAAATGACCAAATGTCTTTTTCTGGTTTTCAGATCTTTAGTAAAGATACACATGAAAAATGCTAAAACAATAACTCAATATCATAGCTTAAACTTGCCTAACGGAGTATTTTTTCCAATTTCCAATTAACATAAATAAGCGAATAACCAGTGTTAGTCATTTGAAAAACGAATACATCATTTTTCCTGTAAGTTTTATCACGGCAGTGCATATTTTTTGAACTCTTAAAAACATTGTGTTTTAAATAATCACTTCTTTGTCATTTTGTTTCAGATTGAAGCATCCCTAAACTGTCGAATGTAAGTACCAAGTGAAAAAAGGTTTGCGTTTTTCCAAATCACGTAGCAAAATAATTACAATTATAAAATAATTAAAATTACTTTTGCGCCTTGTTGTTGTGTTCACTTTTTTATATCCTGTAATATAATCTCTACATACTTATTTAAAATATTTCCTACATTATGTTCATGTACTCGTAAACTCAAGTACGAATACATAAATATATTGTAGCAAATATTGTAAGTTATTTTATACTTATGCTTTTTAAACTTAACCTTAATTTTGGTCACAGCCTTCAAGAGAGAATCTGTCTGACCGTATCTTTTACTGGTAGAGAATGCTTTCGATTTAAAGACTTATTTTGAACTACTCATAACAAACAAATTTACAGACTCCTAAAGGTCACATAGTTTTGATATTAACTGTACAAAAGTTCAAAACCCATATTTTTCTGCGAAGTCAGGAAATAAGCTGTCTTGAAACATGATACTGATGAATGAGCTATGTCGTGGCACAGAATAAAAATTGAGAGAACAACCTAACGAAGTAGGTTATGCAACTCCATTCTGTTGTGCTGGAGAAATTCTACACTGTATGTAATAACGTTCATAATAGCAGGGTTAAAATTCGTGCGGCGAAATGTGAGCTTTTGAATTTTTCGTTCACCATATTGCTGTAATTATTTAAACATGATATACTCGTATTATTTTTTAAGCTCTGTGAGGAACACATAACAAATGCCTGTTCACTGTTTTTTGAGATGAAACTGATGGAGTATGGATTTGAGGGAGTTACTGAAGACTTTTGAAAAGTAGGAAGTTATTGAAGATAATCTGACGTTTGAAAAATTAGTAGTTAACAATGTCTCAAATATGCCATTCATACTCATTCGCGCATCGCTGAAACTGAGTACAAGACTAGCGAGAGCCTAAACACGACGTTACAGTCGTCTGAGGAGCCGCAGAGGTGTTGACCTGGATACTGAAGCCGTTGACGCGACAAAGCGGGTAAGGAGCTGGCGAGGAGTCATTAGGGGAACAGTGGGGACAGGAAAGGGGAAGAGTGTGTTGAATATAAAATGGAAATTGTTCATGACTATAGGCAAGCAAACCTCAAGGTCATGCAACTTGCTATGGAGAGAGCTATGCTTGACATCAGCCAGAGAGAGAGAAATAGGGCAATCCGATGTTGTATATATTGAAAAATCAACAACAACAAATGATCTTTATTGCACAAAAATACATTTTACAGATTTTAGAAAGAGGACGTTCTTTTGTACAATTCAGGCGGTCTTATCGCTACAAAGCGATCTCTTCCAGACAACCTTCGGTAGAGGATTTTCTGCAGGAACCAGAGAGTCAACCCTTACAGCAACTACTAATCATTCATAAAAAGTAGAGGTGCGTCGCCTGGTCGCACAGAGCTACGATTCGAGAAGCGTCGGGACCGAATGGTGCCGAATCATATCGAATCGAAAAGGTTCGGAAACACACTACGTTTGCATGTTATAATGATGCTCCGAGCGAGTCTCATTCGAGTATGGATTTGAGGGAGTTACTGAAGATTATCTGACTTTTGAAATGTTAGTAGTTACCAATGTTTCAAATATGACATTCATACTCATTCGCGCATCGCTAAAACTTCGTACAAGACTTGTGAGAGCCTAAACACGACGTTACAGTCGTCTGAGGAGCCGCAGAGGTGTTGACCTGGATATTGAAGCCGTTGACGCGACAAAGCGGGTAAGGAGCTGGCGAGGAGTCATTAGGGGAACAGTGGGGACAGGGAAGAACTTTGGTGGGGTGAGTTTTAAATAAACTTCATGAGTTTCTGAGCAGCATGACAAAACCTTATGGTCATCCAACGTTCTATGGAGAGGGTTAAATTTGTAATTTTTGTAATGTTTCGAAAAATGGCAGCAACTTCTAGAATTTTTTATAAAAATGTTTTGTAAACATCATTCCGAATCTACATCTAACAGTAAAAGTGCACCAGAGTGCTGAAATTGTTGCTCATTTATTTTAGCGCTCACAAATACAAATAGCTTCTTCATCTACACACATTGGGTTTCAATTCGCTCGTAAAAGTTCAGTTAGTACTTGAAGCATTGTCAAATGTTCCGTTCACCATGACGGCAACTCCATCTTATTGGCGATTTAGTAGTAAGCACATATTATGGAAGCCAATTCTTCAACCAGAATAAAAACACAAAAACTACACCGCCATCTATCGGTCGCCAAAGATAATCGTCTCAAACGACGTGTCAGGTCGATACACGCAAGGGCACAAGGGCGGACTCGGTGACAACGCAATTAAAAATGCAACGCGTCCGTAATGAGGACGGGACTGCTAAATTATTCAGCCCTCAGACCCTCTCTGTGCGACAAAGATAAATGTAGGTAATCTGACGTAAATAAAACAGAGTGACTGGATGAATTGATGAACAGTTGAAAATTGCCCGACATATACGTGCTGATGCGTCTGACAGATATGCCTGAGTGTTGCTTGCAAGCTAGGCACGCCAACTAGCTGATTCAAAAAATAATGGCGTTGTCATACCATTCAGTCTAATAGATTCTCTGAATTTTATAGGATCATCCAACCAGCAGTAGCTTCTTGTACCAGTAAAGGGTTCAGAAACTCTATACTACTTAAGCGAAGGCTTTACATGTTTTATGAGCTATAATTATGATTTTTATTTTTACAAACACAAAATGTAAATGTAGTACGGTGGCCGGCACATCACGCTACCCATTTCCGATCAGTCCTCTTTGCTCTATCGCGAACAGATGTCATTTAGCAAAAGCGAGAGAAAAAACGGAAATGGGGTAACCTGATGTGCTGTTGACTGTACATTGAGTGAATAGTATTCCGCTGCTTGAATTATAATGAAAATTTCCAAAATATAACTAAATGTCAAGTGTTGATTCAACATGATTAAAGTGTCATTTCAATATTTCATCCCACTGGTGGGCACAGGCTTTACCACTTCATTTGTCACTTCAATATCTACAAAATATTGCGGATTGTTATGTATATTAGGTTACTGATGTACCTTACTATCAGACTGATATAAGTTATGTCTTAGTGTTAATTTTAGCTAATTTTTTATTTAAAAGCGGCTTTCGTTGAAAAGGCAATCCCTGTAACTGGCTACATCTAATATAATCCGTGGGAATGTTTTCTAAAACATATAATCCACTTGCTTTTAGAAAGCTCAAGGAGTAGTTCCATCTAATATCTCTAGAACAGTGTTCTTCACCTAACAAAAAACTATGAACACACAAATATGTGTACAATCAAAAGTAGATAAAAATGACCGTGAAAGTTTTGGGTTTCTCCATTAGTCATATTTACTTGTAATCTCTTTACTTTCATGTAATGTATGGGAATGAGATGATGCATGGTGTGTATGGTAAACATGACACTGAGCTGCGTATTTGTAATCTCCATACACATTCATTCAACCCTCTGTGCGTTGAGACGCGCTTGGTCGGGTATGTTTCTCAATAAAAATATCGAATAAGGTACTTGATAAATTTGTTGTTTCAACTAACGTTGATGGTTGGTGTAGATAATCGAGTTTTGCTTTTGTCAGGTATATCTCCAAATGAAAAAACTCACGTAAGTGTAATGACTTTTTGAGATAGAGCTTCTCCTGAAAACACCGGATGTTTTAAAGACGATAATAAAAGCAATTTCAAAATTTAAAAAAATGTAGAAAGAACCAAGTACAAATAGGGTACTGACTTAGTCATACGAGAAAAACAACTTTACGGATTCTACTGGACGGTCTTATATTTTCAAACCCGACATTTCGTCTCGTTTTAGGGATGTTTTATTTCAATTTATAGTGTTCGCGTAAATATTAAAGAGCAGCACTTATTCAGTCCTCAAACAAAAGTGAAATATTTCAAAACTGTGTCAAAAGTATTATTGTTTAATAATTTTCATAATTACTCTAACTAAGACAATACGCATTTTCCCTTGCTAACAATCCAACGTTTTGTTGCTCACGAAATACATGTTTACCTCTTTAGCTTGGCTTGTTTCTAAATTATACCTCAACTCAGCACTAAAGCACGACGTATCGTAAATGTAACACCAAATACGCCACTGCGCTACCGTGCCTTATCTCACCAATGTCCCTTTAGTACTGTTTTGTTATTTATCATTGTGGGATTGTTATGTTATGGTCGTTATAAGTACCAATTGGTTGTATGTAGGTTAATGCTTATGGGTTGAACGGAATAACCCATTTGGGTGTTGAGTGGTTTCGATTGATTTGGGGATCTTAGGATACACATAAATTGTTAATTGTATGGCATACATAATTTTGAGAATAACTGAACTTTTAACACTTGAAAATACTACTCGTATATATTTGAAATAAAAATGATATCTCAGGAATCCATTGCTTCTAATAAAAACCAACAGAAAAAACAGTTTTTATCAAAATCATCTGGCAATAAGCTAAGCAGCTATAATTCAGTGTCAACGACTGTTAAACATCATTTTATATTTCTAAATCCATACTTTAATAAAAAAATAACACCATACTTCCAATTTCCGACCTTTGGCGTCATAGATGGTCAGGTCCACTACTTATTGCACCATCATGGCATTTTTTCACTGACATAATAAGGTACACCAGTTGGAAAGGGCAGGACTGAAAACTGAGAGGGGCAAAGTTGTACAAAAGTGTTTCAGACAAGTATCACGTATACCAAAATACGACTCAATTTGAGCACCAATATGATTTATTTAGACAGTCAAATATGTTAAAAAGGCGACACTGGTACCCTTCTCCTGCTCGCCCATCAAAGTCAGCCCCTTAACGAACTATGTCCCATCGACCGACATAGATAACGATGGACGACAGAATGTTCCTGTGTTTTATTTTTATTATAATAGGTAATCTTTGTCGAATGGGACCCACACGACTTGATCAGAATTCTTGTTTACTGATTCATGTTTTTATATTTTAAAAGGAGTCCAATTAATAGTCCAGCTTTGTCTTATGTCTAAAGATGAAATGGTGTTTAGGATTCGATTCCCGTCTGAAGCCAAGACCGAATGTCTTTATCTGGTTTTTGGATCTTTGTAAGTTGGAACCCTTATTTTTATCCATGACCAGAATAATTGTAATTAAACAATACAGAATACTTATACGTCTTTTGTCAATGTTATCTCCAAATGCTATTGCCATAATAAAATATTTTCATGATAGTTGGAGGCAAAATTAGACTTCAACTATAAAAAGTTCATTATTTTTTTATTAAATCGAGTACCAAACCTAAAAAACGTGTTTATAGAAAAATCATTGTTGTTTGAACCGTCTAATGATCTCACTATTGGAGCAAATCTATATTGTGGCTAATAGTTTCAAAGCCATTATACTATGGTAGTCCCAGCTTTTAATATAGTATCTCTATCTATCTTACTATTTCTTGCGATTAAGGTTGAATATACGACGAAGCCAATTTCAGGAACAGGTAAATAACTATAAAAAGGTCAAAACGTTAAAGATATCGGTACCAGAAAATGTTTATACTGAGAAAGGGATACGAAAGGATTTAGAAGGGATTTGTAAAATAAATTCGGCGTGACTAGTTCTTGGAAAAGGCTTTCAGCTTACAAAATACCGTATAATGTATTCAAACCTTATAGTAAAGGATAATAGTTCTTTTGAAGTAAGTTTATTAAGCACTCACGAAAAGCCATTAACAAAACATGAAAAGGCGTCAATAAAACTCAATAATACATGACAAAAATATGAAAACATCGACAAAATATGAAAATTTATCAACAAAATATGAAATGTCATTAACAAGATTGAAAGTTATAATCACTACATAGTATAAAACAAAGTCGCTTTCTCCGTCCCTATATCCCTTTGAATGCTTAAATCTTTGAAACTACGCAACGGATTTTGATGCGTTTTTTTTTAATGAATAGAGTGATTTAGGAGGAAGGTTTATATGTAGGTATATTAATATCCTATTGCACCCGTGCGAAGCGGGGGCGGGTCGCTAGTTGTTTTATATAATAGAATTAATCACTAAACATGACAGAGAAGTTATACTTATTCCAAGTGGATGAGAAACCCATAGTATAAGCATCAAATCTATCATTCACATTGTACTTCACTTGACTCAACTGAAATTACCAACAATAAAAATAATTGAAACAAACAGAAACTAGCAAAACATCAAGATCCATTACCCTAAAAATTGGTAAAAGACCAATGTTTCAGGGTAAAACGAACACGACAATTTACGGAACACCGAGTACCGACACAGTATAATCTTACAGTAAGCTATCTACATACAAACGTGCCACTCTCGGTTTGAATATGTGCGTGCGCGTCGCGCGCCGTGTCGCGATATCACGCACACGCTAGCATAAAATAGGGAGGCATAGGGAGGCGGCAGTACGGACGGGCTGTGCCGCGTGTCTGTGTGTACGCTAGGCTAATAACTCGGCCGGGCGGCCTTAGATAGCCTACTGTATGGTTTATACTGTGGTACCGACTCCCGTTCCATATCTCGTTGGTGGAAGGTCACAGCGTTAATGAAATTCCTGCCTCAGTAATTGAAGCTATTATATCTTGTTAAAATCTATTGTTCGACGAACAATGAAATATGTTTGAACATTAATTTCTCCCTTTGTAACCGACTTCATTACACAAATGGTAACATCTAATTTATTACCGAGAGATCAGTTTTTTGTAACGAAATGTTAAGATATAAAAACGCGAGGAACTTTTCCTTGGAGGAGGAGGAGAATTGACAAATTGCGAGGGTGACAAAAAGTCATTTCAATATTCAAAGCATTCATTACAAGTTGAAGTTAATTTCATATTATAGCAGCATTCTTATTCTTCCTTAAAATTTTATAAGCTTCCGGAAATATAGCAGTTATATACTTTTCAACTTTTTATTTCTAGTTACATCGTAATAGGCACTTGCTAACTGGAATGTTACATGAAGCAAATCCTTGTTCTTTTTAACCATTTATAATTATTATGTTGTTAAAACACCAAATATTTAATGTCTCTTAACCAAAGTTGCATTTACACAGATAAGTAGTTCAGTTGTATATTTTTTATGAGTCACCTTGGTGGGTGACAAAATACCTACGAAATTTCGTAAAAAAAGCGAAAGTTATCGGAATAACTTCTCCATAAGTTGACTATTAAGCTTCATCATTATCATTAGCCTATCCTAGCCTCACCACCACCTCGATCACCTTGTCCGAAAAGTAAGATGATCAATGCTGTCGGATGAGCATGTAAAAGTCGGTCCTGCACCTCACCTTTCTCCGGTCGTGTCGATCAGACGTCCCATCAGGTCATAGAAAGGTGATGGAATAAGGAGTGCACCTGCGCGCACACTTATAAATAACGGCCTATACACGTCCCACTGCTGGGCACAGGCCTCACCTCCACTATGAGGTGGAACGAGCCATACTCCAACACGCGGGCTCAGTGCGGATTGTTGGATGGGTGTAAGGTTAGTGAGCAACCTTAATGTCAGATGTTATCAAGCCGCCTTAAGCCGACTTGGCTTAACGACTGACATCTAGCGACGTCAAACGGGACCAACTGCTTAACGTGCCTTCCGAAGCACGGAGATGCTCGAAATACTCATCACTAAATTTCGGTCGGGGTGGTCACACATCCCATCTCCGACCCGGCGATCGTCGCCGATCACTGTCATAACAGCGCCACTGGCACACTTGTACACTATATCTCCTGCGTACCTGGTTAATCTCGTTGAGATTAGCCGCTGTGTTCAAAATCGACCAGGAGGCCTTATTATTGTTATCCTAGTCTACTCCTTAGGCCACCCTGCGCGCCATCTATCGCTCAGCTATTTCTTTCCCACTAATTATTCCGTATCCCCTCAGAACAGGAATCATGTCAACAATGGAATACACCTGCGTAGGAACCAGAATTATCATAAATCTCCCCGAACAAACAGTTCTCATTCGACAAACAGACGAGGATGTTAGCGTACGAGAATCAATGTTGAATAATATAGCAGACATCATGTTTTCTAGGAATTGTAAGTTATTTGAAAGTGAGGCTCAGTGGCGACACAAGGTACGACAGGAAAGGCGATTGGATGGGTGACCACATTGACCGAAATTAAGCGCTATCTGAGATGAGAAATCTGAGCTTTGGAAAGCAAGTTAAGTGCTTGGTAATGACACAGTAGGCTATCTAAGGCCGCCCGCCGAGTTATAGCCTAGCGTGCACACAGACACGCGGCACAGCGCGTCCGTACTGCCGCCTCCCTATGCCTCCCTATTTTATGCTAGCGTGTGCGTGAAATCGCGTGTGCGTGATATCGCGACACGGCGCGCGACGCTCACGCACACATTCAAACCGAGAGTGGCACGTTCGTATTTAGATGTTCTACTGTATGGTTTATACTATGCTGATGACCAGGGTAGTCAAAGGCCTTAAAACGGTTGAATAAGCGCGTTATTGAATGTGGTCTCCGTGTCATCCCCTGCATACGGGCAACAGCTACAAACGCCGCCATAAGAGGCCAGAAACTGCACTGTTCCTGGACATTACTCCACACAGCGCCATCTATCTCCAGAGTAAGCTAACTAAAGCTTGTGTTATGGAATACTAGACAACGGATAAAACATACTTGAATACTTTTTCTTTTGTGAATACATACATAAATAGGAAACACCTAGACAATTCAAACAGACATGCTCACAAATGTTTGTACGTACATAAAAAATGACGTGCCCCTCCGCTTCATCTACGCACAGATGAGGTGGATGTGTGCGTCATTTCAGCTTAGACGATCCTACGAGTATGATGAGTACCCTATGTACATGCCACAAAGTACTGCAATAACCGTGTGGCGTTACAATACTATTGGTGTTGAAACTAAGACAGGCGGCACTTCATTTCATCATCATCAGCCTGTTGTAGTCCACTGCTGGACATAGGCCTCTCCTATTACACGCCACTGAACTCGATTTTCGGCTGCTCACATCCAGCTCCTGCCAGCCATCCTGCGCAAATCATTACTCCACCTTGCCTGAGGACGTCCTACACTACGCTTGCCGGAAGCGGGCTCCACTCAAAAACACGTTTTCATTGTTTGTAGAAATTGTCATGTTAATAACATAAACGGCCTTAATACGTCCCACTGCTGGGCACAGGCCTCACCTCAACTATGATGTGGATTGAGCCATACTCCAACACGCGGGCTCAATGCGGATTGTTGGAGGGGCGTAAGGTTAGTTAGCAACCTTAACGTCAGATGTGATCAAACCGCCCTAAGGCCTCTGACTAGGCTTAACGACTGACATCTAACGACGTCAGCCGGGACCAACTGCTTAACGTGCCTTCCGAAGCACGGAGATGGCCGAAATACACATCACTAAATTTCGGTCGGGGTGGTCACCCATCCCATTTCCGACCCGGCGTGTGTTGTTTTACTATAGCGATCGTCGCCGATCACTGTCACAACTGCGCCACGGGCACCTCATGTTAATAAATCAACAAATAATCACTGCCTGACTTCCTGCAACTCTTAACACTTTATTTATCCACAAAAACAGGTAGTAAAAAACGCAGACAAGTTAACCCTATAATCTCGGTCAGGTAGACGGGACCCTGCTCAACTTTATCAATGAACTTGTACAAATATTACCCTTAACCCTCGCCAGTCGAGGATTTTAATCCGCTAATGTCAAAAAACAAATGAACGGGGTGGGGACAAAGGGTTAGTGGGGGATTAACTATAAACATGTTTGTTTTTGTAGACATTTTGTAATTGTGGGCGGTCAACAATTTGATTTATTGTTATCTACTCGTACTCGTATGTTTCGTTTAAAGTTCAAGTTCAATTAAAACGCCTGTAAAAAAAAATTAGGTTTGTGGTGATTTTTCGTGTTTGACGACCGATTTGTAATGGGTAAGAAATAACCTACTACACCATGGATTGTGGGTTCGATTCTCGTACAGTAAAACTTTCTAATCCATAAACATTGTCTGTTTGTATTAGTCTGGGCGTATATTATAAAAAAAAACTATTTCATTAAAGATTCTGAGCCTTTCACCTTTTTGTGAAAAATCTTTTATTGTTTGAAGTTTGAACCTATTTCGACACAAACTTAATTGTACCTAATATTGGACAGTGAATATATCTAATTTTCTTCCTTACAGCGATGTGCCAAATTCTATTCAAAGTGTCTAACCAAAGTTCTCTCACAATTTAACAAAACCAAGGCCCTTTCCGAAGAAGGGAACCCAGTCGCGACATATCTTTATTTGGCGTCGCCGATAAAAAAATAATGTCCAACATTAAGGGAGAACTTAATTTAAATATTTCTGACGCAGTCTTCTCTCCTTCTCTTTCCTTAACTAACTTGTATACCTCCGTCTCTTTTTGAGGACGTAGATAAGTCGTGAGACGTACTGGAGCAAATGCCTTTTTAAGTGAGCCTACAATGTTTGAGGCGTTTTTTTCCCTAACAAAATGTAACGACTTTTATAGGGTTTGGGCCATTAGAACAACGAGTTTTTTACGGTGATGTGCTCAATGGCTTTTGCTAGGTGTGTACTAATTTGATAAATAATGTTTGAAGGGTTGAATAAAGGTAATGGGGCTTGAGCGCAGTTGGTCAGCAGATTAATATCATCTGTAATAAAATGATTAACTTTTCGGAATGGTATTAATTTTAGTTAAGTTTCGTAAAAATAGAGCTAAGACTGCGTTTTCACCAGAGATGCGTAGCGAGGAATGTGTTTTTATGAACCAATAGATTCTCTCCATTTACCTAACTTCCAAAAATGAAGCGATTCTATTGGTTCTTAGAAACACATTCCTCGCAAGGTATCTCTGGTGGAAACGCAACCATCGTATTAAGCCATAGAAAGTCGACCAAAAACACCTTGGAGAAAAGACTAAGGATTAATTTAGAGTCTTGGCCAACGCCACAGCCAAAAACGCTGCCATAAGAAACCAGAAGTGGCTACGAAGGAAGCTAAGCGTCTCCCCACACTGGGCATCATATTCATAGAGTTTGTAAAATCAATCTAAATGACCACCGCGTTTTGTGGCGGCATTTTGTGGACCGTGTGCGGGAACGCTAAAGCCACTTGTGGCTTGTAGTCGTTACTTGCGGACGGTGGTTGCTCCTTTTAAACCGATGCTTGCAGTATCATGTATAAAGAATCGCATTATTGTAGCCACTATGGGCTACTAGACGCCAGCAGCGGTGATTTTCAGCGTGTGGCGGCCACCGGCGTGAACCGGGACGGCGAACATATAAAATGTACAAAAACAAAAAAATATATACCAGTGGCAACGTTTTGTGGCGTGTAGCTCGTGTGCTTAGAACATTAAAAACTCCTCATCCTTTCATCTAACACTTATCTTGTCTCTACGCATTACCAACATCATAAATTGAAATAAAAAAAATCTCTTAACGTTTTTTAACCCAAAAAAGGTAGTGCATTTTTCAAATCCCCATGTGGGGGATACCAAGCTATCTGATTTATTGGTTCAGTTTTTTGGTGATTAATTTTAAATTAGGTGTTATCTCATGGGAAGCTCAAATTGGGCCTGTTTGGGGTTGAGTAATGAATTTTTAACTAACTTGTTTTACTGCGTTTTAGGAAGTTAATATTGCTGGTTGTTTTTAAAACACTGTATTGTCAAACTCTTTTTGAAGTACAGTCTAAAACTTTGATGTCTGACATTGATCTTACATCTCGACTGCATCTTTTATTACTTTTAAGAAAATAGTTTTGACCAGTTTTTAATCACACTTCATAAATAGATAAACCATTATTAGGAGGTTTTTTTCTTTTAAATAGTAGCAGTATTTCTTGACCATTGACAAACAGCTGATAGGAAAAATATAAACGTTGAATCTCAAAATTATTTTATTCACAAAATAATGTTCAGTATCACAAAGTATAAAATATTTACAACTACTCTTATTCTACTTCCTATATTATTTTAACTACGACTTTACTTTGCAGCTAAATCAGTACGTTAAGAATTAAGCTATAGTCAGATGAAATAAAAACTTCCTAAAATACATTATCTTTTATGAAGTTTTTTATCAAAAACGATTATTATCTTAATCGACATTTTTATCGATTAATTGTAAATATTGGGGTTAGTCTTGTTGCGTCCAGGTTGCGTCATTTAGTAAAGTACGCTCAACTTTATACCATCAAGGTTGATAGGGCGCTTCTTAATTAGCTTTTTTTTTCAAAACAGTATCACGTTAGTTTAGTTCAATCTTAAATTTCCAGAATTGACTGAAAACATTTTCAGCGAATGGTATTTAAAATATATCAACTTTTTTTAGAATAAAACGCAAATTTTAGTAGAACTACTGCCCAAATATCTGTTCTAGGTACTTATTACTTCTAATAGCCACTAACAAAATGGTGTCCTTAAACTAACCCTCTGACTAATGGGTTAAGGGATCCATTTGAGGGAAGATGACAAACATAGCTCAACCTTCTTACAATTTGTCTTGTACAACTTATTACTATGTGGTCTCAGAGACCCTATGAGCTATTGTCTATCCTCTGAGGGCAGCAAGCAGGGTAGGGTTGAGAGAGGTTACCCATCCGGAAGAATCCAGGGTAGATATCTGATAGGCACCTGTTAAAAAAAGAAAAAGTCAAAATGATATCATTATTATTTCAAATAACTTTTAATTACTAATACACAGCGCCGTTTAGCCCCTAAATAAGTAAAGTTTTAGTATGAGAAACTAGACAGTATAGTAACTTTTTTGTAGATGTTATAGAAAACACCCAGACTATACAGACTTGTGTTCAAATGTTTGTACTGAGCCGAGATTGAACCTGTGACCTTTAATGCTGTAGCTAACTTTTTGACCATTACAATAAATAGATCGTAAAGATTTTTGACTCGATTTTTGACTCGCTTTTTGATTATTTTTCTCGATAATCAGAATTAAGTATCAATGCATTAACAAGAAAAACATTGAATAGGTATATAAATAATGCTAACCAACACGAATTCGTAAAACAAATGAATGTTATGACATTTGAAACAAACCAAAAACGCAGGAAGTGGTAATGATGGACAAAAACTTGACAAATCGGCGTGAATTAATAAGAAACACACCCTATAAACAGATGTGACGACTCCTGTATGTGACAAAAATACGTATTTGGGAATAAAAGAAACAATGATTCGAGGAACAAATGAATAAACTAGCAAAAAATTTTGTTATTTAATAAACATAAATATCACTGAACATTAATATCATTCCACACAGCGACATCTAGCCCCAAACTAAGCAGCTGTTATGGGTAATTGATTGGGTATGGGTGGCATTTTTTTTTGTAAACACATACTTAATAACATATTAAACACTCAGCCCACTATGCGGGGTTCGAACCCGCGACCAATGTTGTAATAGCCCACTTCTGAACCATTACACCAAATCGGTCGTCAGTTATTTATTATTAGCTTGCGAGTAAGTTTAGCGACGTCAGTCGTGACCAACTGCTTACCGAAACTCGGAGGTTCAAGAAATTCATCTCTACATTTTTGGTCAGGGGATCACCCATCCCACTAACCGACCTGATGTTCGGTGTTTGACAAAGGTCATCATACTAATAAAACGGTTACTCACGTCGTTTTCTCAATGTAAGTTTCCATGTCTCCTTCGATTTCTTTAACTTCTTCTTTCACTTCTGCTTCTGTATTTCTCTTTCTTCTGTGTAACTCGTCTACTTTTGAAACTTTACCCACTTTTTCCAACTTTACCTTTTTCCTTAGAGACAAAGGTTTTAGTAGTTTACTTTTTTGGTCGAAATGGGCCCTTACTTCATCTAGTACATACGATGGTAATGGATCAGTTTGCCAATCTGGCCTCGTTTTAGTTAATATTTTAGAATTGGCCAAAAGAGTTTCGAGAATATTAAGTTTTTTGACTTTTTCTTCATCTCCACTTTTAGAATTAGCGCCTTCTTTATCATCATTACTAGTGATTGCATTATTTTGTTCTTCAAACACGTATGCTTTGTAATTCGGTTTATGGTTTTTGTTTTTCGTTAAGTCTAATGTAGTCCATGGATTTGCATCATAGAATGCGTTGGATGGATAAGCAGACATGTTGTAATGCGGAATGTAAGAAAACGGATACGGCAAAAGATTTGGCTGATGTGTTAGTTTCTGGGTTTCTGATGTGAATGGCGTTTTTAAAAGATTTTCATACGATTGCGGATGATGTGCATAATTAATAGGTAAAGGTAGTAAGTAATTGTATGGTGTGGCAACAGGAAGAGGAGGAGGAACATTATTGTTAGTTTGGGATGAACAAGGTGGTTTTGGGATAAGAGGAGTAGGGTATGGGTTGTGGACGTATGACGATTGCCTTTGAAAATTTGACATAGGATAATAATATGGCAGCTTCCCGAAATCTGTTTTCTTCAATGGTCCTCTAAAATATGAATTGTCTTCTATGCTTTTTGGTCGTACAGTGGTAGAAACTATGTTAGAGCCTTGAAATTCCATATCAGCGCTCCCTTCAATTCTATTGAGATACGGGTCATGCCAATAAGATGTTTTTACAATACCAGGACTATCGAATTTCATCGCTTCTTCAACAATGTTATCTGTTGTCATCTTGTCCATTTCTTTGTATATGTCTTGAGCTAAATTGTAAATATCAACAATTGCTTCTAAATCACTCTTTTTTACGTTATGTAACAATTCTGATATATTTTTGATCTCATCTTCTGTCAAAAATCTGTCAGTAGCCCCAGAAGTTGGTCTTGTATTAATGTTTAGTTTCTTTAGGTCATTTTGTGATAGTAAACTTTTTAGAAGAGCAATTTCAGGGCTATTTGTTGCAGATTGAGCTGTTGGTTTTTTAGCTGGTGATTCAATAATAGGGATATTGTCGTTTGTTTGTTCATTTGTACCACTTCTGGCGATGTCCACGTCAGTAATGTGAATCTCTCTCAATGGTTCGCTAGCTTCAATTTGACTCTTTTTTCTTAGTTTGCATGTGTAGTTGCCACAGAAAGTGGTGGATGGCCAAGTGCTGTTGACTGGGTGTAAGAATCCAGTATCTGGATCTCTGCAAAAATGACCTGGAATTATAACAAAATTTTCTATGAGTATCAATTTCTTTACGAACTATTTTTAATCGAATTCTTTTTTATTTCTTCCCACGTCTAACGTTATTACGCATAAACTACTGATCTAATTTTAATGAGATTTGGTGGACCTAGGTAGTAATTCAAATCGCAAAATTTAGATAGTATTAAACGTTGAAATACAGTATGATAATTGGAAGTGTTGTTATCGTAATAACAACCTGAAACTTAGTATTGAGGGACTGGATAGGAAGTAAAATTTTTTGGAACTTTTAGAGTTATCATATTTTTAGAAATGGAAAATCTTCACGACTATAAATTCCTTACACAAAAACAACGTAGTTAATAAAACTGCATGAAATTAAACTATACTTAACAGACGATGCAAAAACGACTATTTCGCAAGTTCATTAATAAAGACAGAACGAAATCTAAACAAAAATAAATGTTGTGTTTAGTACGAAGTATGAAACAATGCTACGAGTTCAATACGTTTTGCTTTGCTAGCACAATGAGTGGCGTCATTGAGACTATGACGGTGAATGCTTACTTTTAGAATAATGATTTAGTCATTGTTTACTGATTTGAAATTTTGCGAATGTACAGAGGCCCTTACATCAACCTTTACATAGGGGCACCTTATGCTGCTGACATAAGATCCATTTTGCGATGGATTTGTTGAGGTTGCTGTGGGCGTGTACAGTCAGCATCAAAGCAAGACAGAATGGTGAAATATGTCTAAGTATACGTTAAAGTGACACATCGAACGACATTAGACTCTATCGATGTAGCATTAAAATTGCTTTTGCCAAATCGTCAATACCCATCATTTTGATCATGACTAACGAATGCTTAACGAAAAAAACTTAAACTCAAGGCACTTAAATCTCATGTAGACTTAATAATAAGTAATTATGACAACAATTGGCATACAGTAAGTAAAAAGAGTAAAAAAAACATAATGTGACTCTACTACTACTACAGTTCGAAAGTTGATTCTATCGCGGAGAATTCGACAAGAAACTCGAATCTATTAAGAATTACGCCAATACATCCCTATTGATTAGAGAATTCATATTATGATTAGCGCAGTAGTGATGAGCACTTGGCTAAGACTCGGAAAGTGGCGAGTTCAATCCCGCGTCAGTTCAGATGTCCTGATTTTTACGGTTCTTGTCCTTATTATACTTATTTATATATTAAAAACAATTGAATGGGCTTAACCCAGTATCATAAATATGTAGTATACTTGTAATCAAAACCACTCAAAACGATAAAATTTCCCAGCCAAAAACTAAACCCCCTGGTATTCAAATGAGAAGAAGTTGAATATACTTCTTCTCATATGAATACCAGAAAATATCAATAGTGTTTCACTTGTTTTATATTTTAGTAGAGCTCCAAACGACATACAACTCTATCGGTGTAGTTTCACAATTGATTTTATCAATGATGTAATAAATAATATCTTTCTAAAGAAAACCAGAAAAAGACATTTGGTCATGTTGGCATCAGGCAGGACTTGCGAAAGATGCGGGTTCAAGTCCTGCCTGATGCCAACATGACCAAATGTCTTTTTCTGGTTTTCTTTAGAAAGATGCTGCATGGAAAATGCTAAAAACAATAATAAAATAAAATAATATCTTTTCAAAAACTCAGTTCGCACACATGTTTTGATGCCAACTGTACCGAGGTATATTAAATTTTTCACCTGTAATATACTAACAACTATTGTAAAAAAGAGAAACAGTTGAAAAGAGTAACTGCTGAGTTTCTTGCCGGTTCTTCTCAGTACAGAAACAACTTTCCGATCCGGTGGTAACATCACATTTATTTAAGTACAGAATATTTATTGTTTACATTTAATATTATGATATTCATGTCTATTATTAAGTTTGTTTTGTTTGTTAATTAGATTTGACGATTTAAAAGTACTTTGTAATAGGTCTATTTAAATAGAGCTATTTTTGATTTCGATTTTTGATTTTGAAAGAAAGATAAACGAAATGTACTTTGTCAGTACACTTGAATAGCAACAAATCAAGCCAACTAACCTGGTTCCTACTTCAGAAAAAAATAAAAATATGTTTAGTTCGACCTATTTTGAATACCTAAATTGCACACAGCAAACATTCGCACACCAGCACAATTCCCGGTAGACCAAAATTGTGACGCTATACTGAACTAAACTGTACTGTACTCCCTTTTTTACTAAGGTTTTTGGATACTGTTTTTAATGACTAAGTAAATGAATTGAATGATTATAAAACTTTCAACTGAAGTATTGAATGCCGTAGGTCACATAAGTGAAGATTTTTTAACAATTAATTATCACTTTTTACGTTTCTACTAAACATACTATTTTACAACTGCTCTGCTTTGGTGTGTCATCGACTGTACAATAAAAGATTATAATGTTGTCTGATATATCTCAGATTCTTAAAACTGTTTAAACACAGAAAACAAATAAAATTGCTCGCTGAAGAGGAAAAAAATTCTGTTATTCCACATTTGTGTAGGTTTGTCGTTCTTTGAACCGTTGATATTAAAAATAACTGTATCAAATCCCATCTTTACTTCCTTACTTAAACATACAATAAAGCGAATAAACCTACCTTTACCGCTGAGCGCAGAAACAACACATATCACACACAGAATAAAGACTGGAATCGCCCGTAGCTCGTTCATATCGATTTTGGTGCATGTGCATATAAAATATGCACTTCTGTTTACACAGACAGACGGATAGACAGTGAGTTTGCCCGTGTTTGGAATTTATTGTTATGGTTTTAGCGACGTTCGCTATTTGCGGTACGGTTCTCAAACTTTTGCCTTCTTAAGACGCTCGCCCACTGGTTATTTTTGCTGAATGTTTTTTTTTGCAGCTATAAAAAACATTTAGAAAAAATTAGCTAAAAGAAGTAGAAGTGTTTATTGATAAACAGGAGCAACTACTTTTAGCCCGTGTGGGTTGCAGTATGAAATTCTAAATTATCGTTTGTGGGCAAATACTTAACCTAAAAATAAGGCATTCGGATCGCAATTGCATGAAGAAATTCTCAATCAGACGTAAGTAATTATAATAAATAATTATCTTGGACACCAAGACCATCTGCCCCAAACTTCTCTGTAGGTCTCAAACCACCGATGTCACAAAGTTGAGCGACTCTTACAAGCATAGCTGTCACTTACAGTGGCTCCAAAGATAATTTGCGGGTAGGTACGATTTTGAAGGCGTGTTCAACCCGACGTTTGTAATTTCAAAAGAATGTCTGTCAAATATACTAAAATAAATATTATAACCCATAATGAAAAAATAATTTCAAGGCATGAGAGGAATTTACCTACTAGTGTTTATGCGAATATTTAGTAAAACCGACCATGAGTTACCCGAACCCTTTGCGGGACGTCCATTCATCTCCAGTAACATTGTTGGGCACAATAAGCACTCTATAACTCAATTTCTCGGGTCCCTGAGGAAGGTGGTCCGAACTAGTGGTGGGACTTAACTGTGACAATGTATCGAACATTCTATCGATGTTTAAACAAACAAGTTTACAACTTCAGAATTGTTTTATTAAAAAAGACTTTTGCTTATTATCAAGGAAGTTTGAGCAGCAATGACTGCATTTGGCAAAAATATAAATAGAGACCCCAGAAGAAGAAAAATTAGTCATTATTATGCTAATATTGTTAAATTTCCTGAAATTGTTGTTAAGCTATTTTCTATGTAGAATCGCGGAATGAAAAGGTTGACCAGTTATTAAATAAATTCATTTACGCGTTACTAGCACATGTTACCTTTTTCAACTGTGTAACAGGCTAGAGTGTTGTGTCGAAAAGTAGACTTTATTGTCTGACAATAACACTAAAATTCGATTAGACGTATGTTCCTTCACCATTGACAGTTGAACCAATACTTTTTGAAAAAACTCCAAATGTAATTAACAGTTCCTATCAAGCAAAAACAGATCTTAGGGTGGTCAACCTTTTCATTCTTCGACTGTACACAAACCCATATTTTGGCTTGGACTATACTATATAGGCCTACAGGCACATATTGCAAAAAACATGCTTGCTGTTTTATTATTCTGTAGAAATTTAAACTCGGACGAGTGATGAGTGTGGTTACGAGCACGACATACGTTTTCAATAATAGTTCTTACAATTAATTTAAAGAGATATAATCATATTGTTATGTCGCCAAATCACACCTTTTCCTGCACATGAACGTAAAAATACAGCCAATACACAATACAGTGTTATTTTAATATAAAAATATCACCCTAAAAGTAACTGCTCATCACTAGTTCCTTCCATGAACTTATTAATAAGAATGGCGGACAAAAGAACATTGGTTCCAAACATATTCAAGAGTACTTTCAAGTGTATTTGTTGGGTCAGCAATTATTATTGGAGTGGCTGAACTTTTTTGTGCTTGAACTGTTAATACTAATAAAATATAGCTTGACTTCTTTTGTGGTACGATGGGCTCTTTCGTGCATTGAGGTAGAGTAATACGTCAAAAACAATCTAGCTGTGCTTATTGCAATGTTCATCATCAAATAGTTCATGTTAGCGATCAATCAAGGTAGTAACTTTAACGTATTTCGAAACCTACCAGAATCAATTTTTATTCACATTGAGTTGCAAAAGTTGTGCTTTCGCAGAAATGGTTGTTGTTTTATTTACTTCTATTGATATTTGTTGAAGTACATTTGACGACCAATTTTTTGTAATGAAAAAGAGTTATTGCTACACCAAGTGTCGCAGGTTTGATTTCCGACAGATTAAACATTCGTGTTTATGAACATGTCTGTTTTGTACTGGTCTGGAATAAAAAAGAAAGTAAGTAGAAGTAAGTAGTAGAGAGAGTAGTAGTAGTAGTAGTAGTAGTAGTAGTAGTAAGTAGTAAGAAGTTAGTAGGTTTATCTATTGTATAGTTTAATACAACAGTCGATAACAATATATATAGTAGTGGTAATAGGTAGGTAGGATTGTTTGTTGGCGTAATATCATGGTAGGCTTACTTACACGTAATACGTACCGCGTGTGTGGTGTAGGTTTGTATTGTGAGATGGTTTCTGTGTTGTGTGATGTATTGTGTAAGATGTGTTTGGTGTCACTTGTAGTGTTGTATAATGGTGCAATATGATTCCAGGCTTTTTTTTTCTATCAGCTTCCCGTGAGTACTTAACTTCCTTAGATTAGTAGAAATAAGATGAAATATTGTAACATGTAACGTGTAGGAACACCTCTGTTCATATTATGTAATATGTTGGATAGTCATAATTGGCCCTCAAAATTGTAACTTAAAATTACATTTCACAATTATTTTGAGCTGTGTACTGTCCCTAATTATAAATATATAAATAAATAAACAATTGCAATTAAAATAACTAATGATTGAATGTTCAATGCTTGAACTATAAATTACTGACAGTTTGAGAAACACTGACTGGCGAAATTAGCAAACGTGTTAGAATACGATCAACGCAATCGGACTATTTGCTCCTATCGTGCAATGCAATCTAAACTATGTGATTTAGATAATACTACATATTTTGTTATACCTATTACTCATTCATTGAAAAAATATTACGGGGTTTCTAATAGTTTATTTTCATTTTAGCATTAGGGATAATGCATTATATTCTAACATAAGATAGGGATCCCAGAAAAAAAAATGTACAAACGCGATGCGAATGTGGAAGACGCTGGTTCGAGTCCCGCCTGAGCCCAAGAACAAAGTTGTTTTTTTCTGGGTTTCCTATCTTTATTACGGGGTTCAAATTCCTGTTAAAACTTTTATCCATTTAGGTCGCCAATTAAATTGGTAAATTCGGACTAATGCCATCGTTTATAGGTGAATTTGATTTAAAAACCAACATGGCCTCCTACAGTTAAGTTTTATTTATTTATTTCGCTATGAAGCCTCTTTTGTTATATGAAAATATTTTCGTGGTAAGTACCTAATTCATCTTTATCCTTAATTGTGTAGTGCGGTCGCTTTATATCTAAAAGGTGGCTGAGTTACCGTTAAGCTTATTATAAAAATCATGTCTATCCTCAAGATAAGCGTAGAAAATTATTTAACACGTATATCTTAAAATTAAAAATGTATCATAATTCAAAAGCCTTCACAATTACCGGTGCAACAAGCGTGAAACGACTTAAACGCCGCCTAAAAGGTGTAAAAACCATTTTAAGCCTTTCTTAGAACATAAAGAATATTTAAGTACCGCTTGGTTGATCAAAACAGTTCGGAAAGGACGTGTATGAAACGATTCCTTAATTTGTAGCAGCGGGTGGTGGCTTTGCCTTAGCACGATGGATGACTGAGGAAAAAATACGCCACAGAGATGCGATTAGTCGGGGATGACAGATTGGACCACTCACTGTAGTAGTTTAGTCTTCATGTAGATTAAGGCCTGAATACACAAACGCAAATCAACGTTGAGCATCTCTCAGAAGTATCGGTGACCCTTTTCAGTTCTATTGAGATTTTACGGGACAGCATACGCGTGAGCGTGTGCTTAATTTGGAGGTTAGTTGTTTAATTCATGGCTAGATGTCTACTGGCTATTGGTAAAAGTTTACCAATCTATTTTCTGTCATTCTTTCTTTGTTTGAACACTTGGAGGTCAAGTTCTCAGCTGAGATAAACTCAATACTTAAACGCTGTCTTAATTTATTAAAAACCAGCCTCATAACACTTACAATCCTTTAGCATTTGTGCACTTGCTTAACATCATCTTTCTTCTTTTATACACCACAGCACCTTTTTAAGTTTGCAAACACGCTATTTCGATTATCCCTGCTGAATCTTGAAACAGAACGGGCTGGATGACTATATTAAAACGATCATGCTGAATGTTGTTTTCTTAACCTTTCCGATTCACATGGCACGTTCATAAGCGAACTAGAAATAAATTTTAATTATTAAAATATATTTGTTTCTTTTTTTTCCGAAAATCGAAACCGTTCATTTCAAATTAGCGTGATTCTAAATCTCTCTAGATAATTAGACTAGTATTGATAACAAGTTGCTATTTGAATACGCACTGTACAAACCTAATGCGACTTTAGTCTTCACAGACTCTACAGTCGCATGCTTGTGGCGAACATCGATACCCAGGTAATCCTTCCCACTCAGCGGGGGTTACCTTAAGTGTTGAAACGAACAAATCACCGAGTAGGTGCACACCTAAATTACTTGTAACCGTTTCAATGAGCTTTTTCTTTTGTTTTACACTTTGAAGTATTGTTTACAAGATGGTGTTAAGACGCAACGCCCAGTGGGGTGGCGCCAACATCTCTGAAGATTACTTTTATGGTGTTTCTATCTTGAGGTGCCCGTGGCGCAGTTGTGACAGTGATCAGCGACGATCGCTGTTGTAAAGCAACACACGCCGGGTCAGAAATGGAATGGGTGACCACCCCGACCGTTAAGACACGTTAAGCAATTGGTCCCGGTTGACTTCGCTGGATGTCAGTCGTTAAGCCTAGTCAGAGGGCTTAGGGCGGCTTGATAACATCTGACATCAAGGTTGCTCACTAACTTACACCCCTCCAGCAATCCGCACTGAGTCCGCGTGTTGGAGTATGGTTCCACCTCATAGTAAAGGTGAGGCCTGTGCCCAGCAGTGAGACGTATATAGGTCGTTTATGTGTTCCTATCTTTAATTAAAAGAAATAACACACCCTCAGATTATATCCTAAACGGGGTGGTCAGAGGCACACTGATTGTTGCCGTCATGGTGAACGGTACAATCAGAAGCACACATTTCGCCGAGGGAATTTGATCTCAAGGGGAGAGCAGACTGCGTTATCCGGGTTGTTTTATCGGTGCTTTCCATTGTACAGATAATTTTTTGAGAATGTGCAATGAACACAAAATAGGTGTTCCGGCCAAGCTTGAACTTGGGATCACCGTGTTGTGACATAAATACAGCAGAATAACATAGGTTCACAACGATGGATATCACAAAAGGTTTAGTCAGAGGCACGCCCTCTTCTGAATGTGGAACATCCAGAAGCCTACACTTTTCCATTTCCTCAATTAATAAAATAAAAACAAACTAGGTGTTCGGGCCAGATTTGAACTCGAGGCCATGATACATAAATAAAAAACAGCTTCATTAATATAATGAAATAGAAGTAGAAATAGGAGTTATAATTACTCGTAGGCAAATTACTTATAGTTTTAATAAGTTAACACATTGGACGACATGTGGGTCAACGGTGACTTCAAACAGTGGATTTTCTATTGTCGTTGGTCAAAGGCTTAATTAATTGTTTATTGAACTAATTGAACATCATTGAGATAACAAATAAAACCTTTGCTGCTTATTCATTAATTATTCTTGCAAAGAAAAGATTATTGACATTTTACTCTGCCACTCTGAAATTAAAAAACAGTAATACTTAAGTATAATCGTTTGCAAATGTTCTTCACAGAGGCATTTGTCCAGCTGTGGTAAAGTAGATTCAGGCCAACAAAAAAAACCTTATAACCATTATTTTCCAATATATTTCCTCAAAACATTTTCGACGCCTTCTAAAATTTCCCTTCTAAAATCGTCTGCGACGCGGCTAGCTGCTTTATTTTAAAACGCCTTATACAATATTCATAGCAATACATCCGCTTCAAACTAGGTCACTGGTTTGTAAAACAACGCCTTTGTAAAGCATGTGTGATAGGTATCTGATTTATCTACGAACAGATATTTCAACTGCCCACGTCCAGTTCATGTCAACCTTTACAAAACCATTGCAAAATGGGTCTTATGTCAGCGGTGTAAGGTGCTATGGAAAGCTTGATTTGAACGCCTCTATGTACGGACATAAAGGGCTATTGTTGCGCTCAAAAGGGACTGTTTACTGACACTGAAAGGTGTTTTTAATGTTTTGAAATTAATCAAAGGTTTTCACAGCTGTTTTAAAAAATAATAAGCATTGTCTATGCTGCATCTTTATTAAAGACAAAAATACGAGAAAAAAACATTCAGTCTGGCTGTTGATTTAAAGTAACCCAGTTTTTGCTTGAGCTAAAGAGAAGGTTAGCCCTTAACCAAAAATCTGTCAGGTAGGTTTTTTGACGTCATATTTTACTAAAATGTAAGTTACTCGCAAGTATCATTCCGGATCTCCTGGAAAATATCAGAACTTCTACAAGTTCTGAAACCTAACAATACTAAAAACTGCAATAAACCTTTTAATATCTTCTGATCATCCTCTGTTTTGTTGCTCATATAAATAGCTGTCCCGACACGAGTTTTTCTCAATAAACTGTCCCGGGTAGCGATTAACAACTGAGTTACCGTACGATTCAGTAACTTCTATTTAATTTTAGTAAATCGCTTGGTCAGCGAAAGCACTTGAATTTTGTATCTATATGTTAAAATCAATCTAGTATTTACTGAGAGAGCAACACGGACACCTCCCACATTGAAAAATAGATTTAAAATTCAAAGAAAATTACCGAATCGTACGATAACTTGATTCTGAATCCCACTCCGGACTCGGTAAACGAGTATTTGTATGGCCTCGGCCTCCGGTGGCGGGTGGTATCTTTTTTCTTCTATGGAAATCCGTGTTCACTTACTCACCACCAATTCGGAATATGCACTTAACAGTTTTCGAGTTAAAAGTGCTAGAACAAACCCGACTATGATTAAAACTTGGAGCATTTCTACGAAATAACAGCTTGCATCAGTTTGCAATCTGATACCCACATCTGATTGCCGCAACCTCAAAAAATCAGATAACCCATTCCCAAGTAAATCCAGCTCCATTCCTGAAATTTTGACGTATCCCACTCAGAAAAGTAAACGTTCCCAAGACGAATCACAGAAACGTTGATTAACACACAAATTCGACCCTAAATCCGTACAAAAGTGCAAATGGTGGTCTAAATCGCAACGGAATGTTTAGATCGCGTGTCACGCGCACATTACCGCGTCGAACGCGTCTGGGCTCGGCACTGGCACACTGGGAACCATCATTTATATTGAAACAATTAAACAACTTGCAAACAACAGTCTATGACCACCGATTTAGTTTAATTGTTGAGAAGTCGGCTACTACACCAAAGTTCGCGGATTCGATCCCCGCACAAACCTTTGTGTGCATGAAAATGTCTGTTTGACATTGTCTGAGTCTGGGTGTTTCCTATGTATACTCAGTATGTATTTCCAAAAATAAAAGTATTTAAGTATGTTCATCCGTTGTCTAGTATCCCATAAAAACGGGCCTTAATTAGCTCATCTTGGGGCTAGATGGCGATGTGCGGAATAGTGTCCAGGGATATTTATTTATCTCTTGTAGATTGAAACAGGAAAAAGGACGTATTTGTTGGTTGTCAAAATATGACTTTATTGAACTGTCAAAGTCCAACAGCAGATGACATAACGACGTCTGCCCAGAAACTCCTAGATTTAGGGGTAGGCACAGCATCGCCCTGTGGTCTTGGGCGTAAGAATGTAGCCAAGGTCCGACCCCGCCTGTCGTAAGAGGCGACTAAAGGGGGCCTATTGGGGTCGCTCGTAGGGTACACGACGGGGGCTGTGTGCTTCCCATTGCACAAGTGACCCCGAGGTGGACGGCAGTGTGCGATGGCACTTTCCTCGAGGTGAGCCGGACTGCCGACACAGCGCACCAGGGTTTCACCGCTAGACTGCCTTCTCTTGAGAGTTCTCGTGAAACCCTAATCACGAGCAGAAGAAGGCCAACCCGGTGTTTTAGTGGAAACTTCCATCCCCTTTTGGGGTGGTCTATTCCCACACTCCTCCTCTGCCCTCTGCCAAGCAGCGGTAAGTACGTATATGTATTTCACCGTGTAAAAAAAAGGCACAGCAGCCCTCAAACGGCAACCCAGTGAGACAACCCCTAATGAGAGCCTTATTGTAACAATGTTAGCACATAGTTACACTGACCGCGATCTCTTGCTTGATAACACACTTACAAGGGTTGTTCATTGAAATAAACATCATTGAAATATAACAGTTCCGCTTCCGGGGTAGTTCATGTACCCCTTCAAGTTTTGAGGTCTCGAGTTTAATAGATAAAAAATAATTTAGTACTCGTTATGTTGCGATCTAATAACCTACTTTTGTCATTTTAATTCACACAGCGCCAACTAGCCGCAGAATAATTAAAAGCTACAATGGGAATAAAGTAAACATAAAAATACTTTTTTTTTAGAGTCGTGGACCTCTGGTTAAACACTCTGGCTCGGAACCCTGTAGTCCCTAGTTCAAGACTGAAAAAAAATCCTCTTACCCTCTGGTTACAGAAACACCGACTAGAAACCCAAGCAACAAGGATCGGAATCTAACGGCAGTGGGCTCGCCCCTTCCCACATCATCATCATGTCAGCCGAACGACTACTGCTGGGCATAGGCGGCCCACAAGGATCTCCACAAAGATCGGTCCTGCGCTGTCCTCATCCAGCGGCTTTCCGCGACCTTGGCCAGACCGTCGGTCTACCTTGTGTAGGGCCCGCCCACGGAACGTCGTCCGGTACGCGGTCACCATTCCGCCCCAACGGCCATCGCTGCCCCTTTACGCATTGGGTTGCAATTCCATTGGGCTCGGCGAAATGTGAGCTTCTGAATGTTCCGCTCACCATGACGGCAACATTCAGTATGCGTGCCTCTTACTACCCCGTTTGAGATGTTATGTTATGTTGCATAAGCAATATTCAAAGGAATCAAATGTAATACGATCTCACAGAGTTTATTACACAAATACAAACATAATAATTTTGTTAGTACAGCAAAGTGTATCTTAACTCAACTTGCTATGTATGCAAACGTTCAATCTTACCGTAGTTATGAACCGGACCAAGTAACTAACTTATTCTATCAAACTAGGAAGAGCTTTGAGCGACCTAGACTTAGTCTAAAGTCTAGAACTGGATCTAGGTTGAGTGTATCTTCGCTATCTTGAAAGCATTTTGCTGGAATATACTAGAAAACGATAAGGATATTACTAGTTTTATTTTAAGCTGCGGGGAAAGCTCGACTGCGGGTTTCAAATAATCGCAATTACTTCTTTCTTCTCTAACTAACTACCAACCCCCTTACTTATAAAAACTTAAACAGCCCTTCATCAACACGTTAAGTTTTGTATCGTTTTGTCTCTTTCATTCTTGTAGCTGCCACCATTCGCGAGTAAATGACATAACTTCAATCGCTGAGACAAATGCTTGCCTTCGTTATTATTAATAAGGGGGTAACTCATTAACATATACTGCCCTTAAACGTCCCACTGCTGGGCACGGGCCTCACCTGAACTATGAGGTGAATTTAGCCATACTCCAACACGCGGGCTCAGTGCGGATTATTGGAGGGGTGTACGGTTAGTGAGCAACCTAGATGTTATTAAGCCAGAGGCTAGCCCCTTAGCACGTTGGGTTTCAATTCCCTCGGTGACATGTGAGCTTTTGAATGTTCTGTAATGTACACCATGACGGCAACAATCAGTGTGCCTCTGACTAACCCCTGAGAGGAAATGTTCGTGGGTTTATGTTATATTAGTTACGCCCGAAGCAACAAAGCACACGGGCTAGATGCCCAGCAACGCCGACACTAGAACAAGTTAGCTGGAACGCGCGCCAGTCAAAGCTGGAGTGTTGAGTGGAGTCACAGCCACCAGTGGTCTTGTGGTCGACGCTTGCTCCTACTTTTTTAACCCATGCGATCGCGCGAGTAGCGTTTGTGGAGTTTTGTGTCGGCGAGGCGGCATTTGTAGCTGCTGCAAGCCGCCATACCACACCCTAATCACAACACAGCATTGTGTTATGCAACGCATCGTACTTAACAATGGAGACTCATACTGAATATCTTCAGACGTCTGCAGTGAAATGCTACTGCTATCGTGTTTGATCGCACAGTACAGAGAGGCGTGTTCATGAACTAGTATGTTTATATTGGTTTCCTATTTTTAATATGTATGTTTTTGAGGAACGGAAATGATGTTTACGTTGGTCCGTGGCCTAGTTCATATAGAGAAGCATTGCTTGGTTTCAGGCTAGATGGCGCTGAGTGGATTGCTTACAATATTATATACTAGCTCACCCGGCGAACTTTGTTCCGCCTTAAGGGCAATAAATAAAAAAAAGTAAAAAAAAAGTTAAATAAATAAAAGTATCCTATGTCCTTCTCCTGGATCTAAACTACCTCCATGCCAATTTTCAGCTAAATCGGTTCAGCCGTTCTTGAGTTATAAGTGGAGTAACTAACACGACTTTCTTTTATATATATAGATTATTACTAGTGACCCGCCCCCGCTTCGCACGGGCGCAATAGGATGTAATTATGCATATAAACCTTCCTCTTAAATCACTGTATCTAATAAAAACAACCGCATCAAAGTCCGTTGCGTAGTTTCAAAGATTTAAGCATTTAAAGGGACATAGGGACAGAGAAAGCGACAATGTTTTATATTATGTAGTGATATTATTAAGGTATTTACTAACCGACTCCAAAAAAGGAGGAAGTAATCAATTCAACGGTTTATTTAAACATATTTCAAAGTTTCTACCTCCCATATATTTGCAGAACGGCCTACAACTTATTAAAAACTTTAATAGATGCATCAACACAAAAATATGTCCACCGCATCAATGTTTGTCATAGGTGGTGATTGAACCCACACCCTGGCTAGCAGGAGTCCCAAAAAACTCACTAACCAAGCCAATTATATTACATTAACTTCAGCTAACAAAGCCTTAAAAGATAATATCTTTTATAAAAACGTCACTATCAATTAAAACTACAAGTATTGTGTTAGCGTTACTGTTTGTGTGAAAGTAAAATGTTACTTAAAGTCAGCGATTTATATCTTTTATTTAGAAAACAAATAGATTATATAACAATGTAGTAAGATATTTGATAAAACTAGAATGTATTAAAAGTAATTATAATGATTTCCTCCTTTTTCTCGAGCTATTAACTGAATTATTTTATTGAAAGGTATTACGTATTGGTAAATTGTTTAAAATATCTTAAAATGGTTTTTGTATCAATTAATTGTTGTAAAAAGATTGCATGATTTTATACACTTCGTTTGAGCAAAACTAAAAAGCGGAAGTTGCCAGTGGGGACGACTAATAATTATTTAATAGTGCCGCCATTACGATTTGAGACTCACTTTTGTAAAAATACGATTGAAGACGGACAGTGGTTCGTCTTAGTTAAGATTGGAGTGCTAAAATATTGATTGTTCAGTGAAACTCTAGTTTGTGAAGTATAGGTACTTCTGAAGAATATTATACCGTTCGTGAAGTGATCGTGTTGTATTATTTCCGCAAGCCGCCTGACGTGGAAGAAAGTGTAGTATTTTCTTTCATGTCAGAAGTGGGATAAAGAACGTAAGTACTTATAAAATCAATCAACTGATTCATGCACTGTATATTTCATGCAAAATAAGGCCCGACTAGGTCTGAACCTAACCTACAAAACCTTATTGGAATCCTACGATATTTAGTTTGAGTGTTAGAGGTGTTTTTAGATTTATATAATATGTACAAGCACAATCTATAGTTAAATTGCCCATTACTGCGACGATCGTTCTACGATCTGTGTTTAAACGTTATTGGTAGTGAAAAAAAAAAGAATTTTGTTGTATAATGAGGAAAGCTGCAGAACTGCTGGCATGTAGAGGTCGATGTACAACCTTTATCCGATGATAACGACACGATTGTTGTATTCACAATAGCTTACAGATTTAATTGAAACTTAAGTCTGCTGCGGTTACCACTTACAGTTGGGCTGTTGACTATTTATTTTAATCTATTCAATTATTCATTATTTCGAATAAAGATCAGAATTTAGCACTTGGTTACGTTACTTATATGTTGTGGATGGCCTTAGATAACCTTAGTGGTAGTTATGCAGTTATGCAGTGACTAGGTTCTTCAATTAGTTTTTCGTAAGTTTCACAACGGGCTTAGGTCCGTTGATGGGTTGTAGAGCAGCAATGTCCGTTTTTATCGTTATTTTCAGACAACCCCTACCCATGGAAAGTGAAAGAGAGTTTTCGTGGCGCCGCTTGCTGACGCCGCCTGGCACTGGCAGACGTAGCCGCCGTCACCAGGATTCTTGGGCAGATGCAGAGCTGCAGCAGGTGCAGCCAAGCAGCGCAGAGTGTGGTCACTCGCGCCTCTTCGTGGTTCCAATGAACGAAGCAGCGATAACAGTTTTTTGGGTCATAAGCAAAGCGACCAGGCTAGTGAGAGCTTGTCTTATAATGTTTTGTTGTTAACATTTTAAAGAAATTGTGCAGTAGTGGTAAAGAGCGTTATAGTAACGTAAATGTTATTCCAGAGTTCGATCCGTCATCCAAAATCAGAATATTAGTACCTGGATTACGAAAGTTGATGAAATAGCCACAAATTATAATAGGTAGATGAACAGATAGTGCATTACGCAATTCCTAGGCTAGTAGGCAATGCCAAACATTGGTACGAGGGTATACCATCGCAGATTGATCCATCCATTGACCATCTTTCGTTGGTCATGAAACGTATAAATAAAACAGATACTTAACTAAAGTCCGTGCTAGAAATTGCTGTTCATATAAGTGCGAAATTGTTTGTTTGGGAGCATTATTACTTGCAGCGGAGGCATATTAATCAATATGTAATGTTTTCTAATATTTACGCAAACAATAAATATGTACTTGAAAAGATGAGGCTGAGGATGAGGTTGGCGAGGCAACCGAACGCGTCATAAAGGCGGAGGTTTGTAACGTCTGACAAAGTTTGTCCTTTTTAAAATTTTTATCTATGATACATTTTACTTTTAGTGTAGTAAAGTAAAGTAATGTTAAGTTAAAGTGTTGAAGTTGAGGTTGAGGTTGAAGTTGAGGTTGAGGTTGAAGTTGAAGTTGCAGTTGAAGTTGAAGTTGAAGTTGAAGTTGAGGTTGAAGTTGAGGTTGAGGTTGAAGTTGAGGTTGAGGTTGAAGTTGAGGTTGAGGTTGAAGTTGAAGTTGAGGTTGAGGTTGAAGTTGAGATGAGGTTGAAGTTGAGGTTGAGGTTGAATTTGAGGTTGAAGTTGAAGTGAATTGAAGTTGAAGTTGAAGTTGAGGTTGAATATTAAAGTTAAATAGTCAAGTTAAAGTTAGATTTAAATAGTCAAGTTAAAGTTAGATTTAAATAGTCAAGTTAAAGTTAAATAGTCAAGTTACAGATAAAGTTAAAAAGTTACAGTTAAAGTTGAATCGTCAAGTTACAGTTAAAGTTGAATCGTCAAGTTACAGTTAAAGTTGAATCGTCAAGTTAAAGTTAAATAGTCAAGTTAAAGTTAAAGTTAAATAGTCAAGTTAAAGTTAAAGTTAAATAATCAAGTTAAAGTTAAAGTTAAATTGTCAAGTTAAAGTTAAGTAGTCAAGTTAAAGTTAAATAGTCAAGTTAAATAATAAAAGTTAAAGTAGCCAGAAGTTAAATAGGAAGTTAAATATTTGAAATAATATTTATTCCGAGTGTTAGAGGTGGATGCGAAAAAAAAAAAAAACATAAAAATAATCTTTCATGAAAACCAAATAGCGCTATAGAAAGCGCTTATGACAAGTCATAACATTTATATATTTGTGACTCTACCACCGGTTCGGATGTGTTGATTCTGAAACTCTATGAGGAACGCTTACTAAAAGAATTGCCTATCGAAAAAAGATTCCTCCAAGATACCCGATAGTTGCTCTTTTCAACAAAGTGTGTTTACGCTTATTGAAGTCATAAAAAAAAAAGTTATAAAAAAAAATGTGTTCAGATGAGTAGATTGTTCTTTGGTGACGGTGGTGTTGGTGTTGTCGGTGTTCACTTTGTATTTTAGGCCTATACCAACAGTTTTCTGTACTGATACACGCACTTAAGTTACTCATTACACAAAGATATTAAATACAAAAACTATTTATTGGTAAACACCACATGTAAAAGTAAACAGACTAATAACTTAAAGCTACTTGATTACTGTATTACTTACTGAATTTCATAGGTAACTAAAATTGTACATTATCTGTTACATAAATTAAACACCTCATGTCTTACTCGTAACTTTTTAATCGAGTAGTTGTACAAGTCAAGGTGTTTGCTATACTGTTTCACTTATATGCAAAGTCGTGTGTTGTCAGCACCCATTGAATGTTGTGCTTGTGACGGATTAGTTTTTGGTGTAAATACTTACGACTTACGAACATATTTTTGGCGTTTAGTTTCATTATGTTATCACTACACCATTCTATCAGTAGAAGATGAGCATCACCACTCTCTGTTGTCAATCCGCGTCCGCGTATAATTAAGAGGTAAAGTTTGTAGGCAAACTGGTTTATCATTAAGAAGTATGTTCGACTCAAACCCATTAGCGACAACACCAAAAAGAACGGTCTGTGCTGTGAGGTATGATCTTCTAAACCATTCTAAAAATTGATCCCAATTGGCTGTAGCTTTTTTCAAGCGAAAAAAAACCGTTGTAGATAATAATAAAGATAAAACCATTTATTTTCTCTCCATTCCCTCTTTAACTAAGTACCGGAACCCAGACTTGCGTAAATTCAAGTTAAGGCAGGGACTGGTGCCCGAATTTGAGAATCGCAATAGAATTTGAGTTTTGATCGAAGAGTACAGCGTTTAGAAAAAAAAAGGAGGAAGTCGTCAGGTTCCGCTCCTTTATTTAAGTGTCGTCAAGAGATTCTTATTTCTTTAATACCATATGACGAGTAAGTTTGATACTTCCGAAGCAGCCGATTAAAATGTTAAAGATTGTGAATAACCTCAACATCATAATCCCTTTGTTTATCCATTGTGAATTAATGTGCGACTTATATAACTATAAAGGCAGTCAACAAGAGTTGGAGGCACTTTATTGAAAAAAATGTACAAATTGACAACGATTTTCCTACCTGATAGTGTTGAGTAGCCATTACCGACGGGCGTAGTTCTTTCTACTAAGTAGTTAATTTTTGTCTGCCAGTCAATGTTAGGTTACGCCAGGGCCACATTATAATTAAGTCCAACGGTACTACCGTACCGCACCTTATGCACTTACTAAATTTATTGAATTAGTACCTGTCGGATGTTCAGTAGAGCATAAAAAAAAACAACTGGTGAAACTCCAGAGTAATTTTGGTTTAGACACAAACTTAAAGAGCTAGCAGGAAGCTAGTTAAAAAAAAAACTGCCTGTTCTAGTACGAGTAGACGATGGTTAAGATTCTCGCAACAATCTAGAACTAATCAGGTTAGTGCCTTAGGTTCGTATTGCTTAAATCATGATATGAAGCTTCCGGATGATGGAAAGGAAAATGGCACAAATTGTTTATTTGAAATACAAGAATAATTTACTAAATTAATATGGTTAGTAAACTCATAATGGTTTACAAAGTTAATATCGTTAGCAAAGTTAGTATGGTTAGTAAACTCATAGTAGTTTACAAAGTAAATGTCTTTGGCAAAGTTAGTATGGTAAAATGGTTAGTAAACTCATAGTGGTTTACACAGTTAATCTCGTTAGCAAAGTTAGTATGGTTAGTAAACTCATAGTAGTTTGCAAAGTAAATGTCTTTGGCAAAGTTAGTATGGTAAAATCGTTAGTAAACTCATAGTGGTTTACACAGTTAATCTCGTTAGCAAAGTTAGTATGGTTAGTAAACTCATAGTAGTTTACAAAGTAAATGTCTTTGGCAAAGTTAGTATGGTTAAATGGTTAGTAAATTCATAGTGGTTTACACAGTTAATCTCGTTAGCAAAGTTAGTATGGTAATATGGTTGATAAACTCATAATGGTTTACACAGTTAATCTCGTTAGCAAAGTTAGTATGGTTAGTAAACTCATAGTAGTTTACAAAGTTAATCTCGTTAGCAAAGTTAGTATGGTAATATGGTTGATGAACTCATAATGGTTTACACAGTTAATCTCGTTAGCAAAGTTAGTATGGTTAGTAAACTCATAGTAGTTTACAAAGTTAATCTCGTTAGCAAAGTTAGTATGGTACCCAAGTAACATTTTATTCGGGCCTAGGTTGTAAAAAATGCCTTTTGGTTTTATATTAGTCCTAAAAAGGTTAACGTTATGCTGTCTGATCATTTTAAGTACTTGAGAATGATTAGTAAGTATTAAAACTAATTGTTTATTTTTGCAACCTCGGAGCCGCAGACAAGAGTTTACATTAACGTTATGTTGACTTGTGTTTCAAGAGCATATAATCCTAGGGTCTTATAGTTTTCATAAACTCCTGAAAAGGTTCTAAAAAGGCTATCAAAATGCTTAAGTTAGACCAGAAGGTTTAAATTTAAACTTTGATGCAACCATAAAGTTATGAAATGTTGAAATCGCTTATAAGCTATTTTTTAAAACCACTTTTAACCTTTAGGCTTTATGAGAGTTGCCTAAATAAACAAATTAGGAATTCGTAGTGAACAACCAAACCAATAAGCTATTTTCATAAGTTAAAGGCATGTTTACAGTTCTACAAGAATATGTTAAAGCTTTAAAGGCATCTCTAAAAATTATCAGTTGTCTCCGTGACTTCTCCATGAACCGATACAGGGTGATATCGAAACAACGGAGCGGAAGTTTTCAACGTAAAGTACGTAAGAATCTCTGAAGCCAATAGATTCATCTAAACTAAATATTTACTGTGTCACTGCATCTACTGTCAATTCAAATGATTTAATGTCTTATGAAACTATTTTCTAATGGGGCCTACAAGTGAAAGCTAATCTTAGATGGCGCCACCATAGCATGAACCCTTGTTCATCTGTGGCAGTGCGATAAACAATAAAAATTGCCCCATTTCTTGATAATACCCCACCTTTAAACATGTATTCCACTTGAAAAACAAGAAGCAAGTTGAAAGAAGAACTAAGAAAAAGAGGCGCCTCTTTTTCTTAGTTCTTAGCAGCCCTAATTAAATGGAAATTTGTGTTCCATGAATTCCTTCTTATTTTTTCAATTTAGGGTCTTGGAACTTTCTTTTAAGTTTATTAAATGTTAACCTATGATAGACTAGCCAGTGTGTAACCATTTTATCATTTTGGTAGTAATGAAAACACGAAACTTCATACTACCTAGTTTTAAAGAGTTTGAGGTATTATAATAGAAGGCTCGAACTTTACTCTCCTTATTGCTTTGGGACACATTTTTTTAAGTTGCTCATCTCGGGGAAACTAGTGGCTTCTAGTTTCTTTGCAATTTGGAACACATCACCCGGGAATTTATGTGTTATTCGTCCTCAATTATGAATTCTCTACAAAATTCATACAAAAACGTCTTTGTTATTGGTCTTTGCTCTACTAGCGCCACTTTGACAGTTGTACGAACCATTGTCAGACATAAAATGCAAACTGGTCAGGGTTTCATGCAATGATTATACTGTGTTTATTCCACTACTACAAACTTTATGCCCATAAAAATAAATTCTTTTGAAAGTATTCTCATAATATTTTTATTCATAAATATATATAATAATAAATATAATTAAATAAAATAATAATAATATAATAATAATAAAGCTTAATAATCACTTTAACACAACAAATACAGCCTGTATGAGCTGTTTGTGCTCGGGCGCGGCGGGGAAGTCTTGAACTACTCTTGGTAATAACCTTATAGCTACATATTATAACGGAAAAAGCTTTGTAATCTTAATTAGCTCCGCACATTTACCTTTAGCTCTTATTTTGGACAAAACTAAGAGCTACCAGCTATTACAGTTCTAGAAAGGTTATTCTTAAGTTAGTCTAATGCTTTCTAATAATTTCTTTACGCCGGCCATGTTTTTTTCACTGAAATAAAAAAAAAACTAACCAAAAAGCAATATTTTCATTCATTAAGCCAACATTAAGTATCGTGTGCTATACAGTTTAAAATAAATGTTTTTCAAATAAACTAAAGCTTTATTTCTAATGCGATTACCTAATTTCATCTTTTTTTTTTCACTGAAAAATCTTCGAAATTCTTAACTTACGAAAGGCCCGTTTCGTATACAGCACTATTAACCTATAGTTTCACGATGAAGTGCCGGCCGCACGTTTTTTTTTCCATTTATCCTGACTTTACTTTTAATTTTTAAGACTGCCATTTTGTAATTTGGTATAACGGTAGGATGGCGCCATTAAAAATATGTTTCAAGTCCACAATGGATGTTTCTGTGTAAAATAATCTTACGCAGAAACATTTTAAAACCCGAGAGTCCTGGAAAGGCATATATTCATGTCTATGAAAAACGTTTTAGGTTGTGATAGGGTTAAATCTACTACTACTTGAGAACTTAAAGGCTGCCTTACAAGGTTATATTAACGTTAAATTATAGTTGTGAAGGTTATATTTAGGTTCTGTGCAAATACTTCGAAAGGTTCTGGATTTGAGCTTCAGGTTTGGCTGTAGCTCTCCGAATGGTTCTGAAACGTGGGCCCTTTTTGCACACAGGAGGTTAATACAAGGTTAATTTAACGTTACTGAGCCTAGTAAGACTTACGAGAAAATTTCCATACAAAGGTTTTAGAACCTTTTCAAAACCTTTTTAAAACCCAAAATGTTACTTGGGTAATATGGTTGATGAACTCATAATGGTTTACACAGTTAATCTCGTTAGCAAAGTTAGTATGGTTAGTAAACTCATAGTAGTTTACAAAGTAAATGTCTTTGGCAAAGTTAGTATGGTAAAATGGTTAGTAAACTATAGTGGTTTACACAGTTAATCTCGTTAGCAAAGTTATTATGGTAGTATGGTTAGTAAACTCATAGTAGTTTACAAAGTAAATGTCTTTAGCAAATTTAGTATGGTAATATGGTTAGTAAACTCATAGTGGTTTACAAAATTAATTTCGTTAGCAAAGTTAGTATGGTTAGCAAAGTTAGTATGGTTAGTAAACTCATAGAGGTTTACAAAGTTAATCTCGTTAGCATAGTTAGTATGGTAAGCAAAGTGAGCAAAGTTAGTATAGTTAGCAAAGTAAGCAACGTTAGTATGGTTAGCAAAGTGAGAAAAGTTAGTATGGTTAGCAAAGTGAGCAAAGTTAGCATGGTTAGCAAAGTTAGCAAAGCTAGTATGGTTAGTAAACTCATAGTGGTTTACAAAGTTAATCTGGCAAGCAAAGTTAGTAAAGTTAGCAAAGTAAGCAACGTTAGTATGGTTAGCAAAGTGAGAAAAGTTAGTATGGTTAGCAAAGTGAGAAAAGTTAGTATGGATAGCAAAGTTAGTATGATTGGTAATGCTGCTACGAGGATGGCTTCATTCCGGTGGAGAAGAAGAGAAATAAACCCCTCAGCCGTAATCTCTGGTTTACCGTCTGAACATCTGTCGACCTACGGAAGAGTTTTGGCCGGAAGGTGTCACATATCGGCGGTTCCGCGGCCGGTTACCGGACACCATAACGCGTCACATAATGTTTGTTTTTATATGATATGTATGTTAGACTATAAGGTATTTATGTATGGTCCAATTATGATCTGTGAACCTAATTTGTTGCCTGAACTAAATGATTCATTATTATTATAAGAAAGTTAGTATTGATAGCACAGTAAAATAACAGTAGTTAAGCTTATTCATGATGTTTGTAACTTATGAATCTTTATAAATAAACCAGTTGGTTACCATGGTAGGTAATGCTCTGTGTTTAGTAAACACTAGGAGTTGCTGGGTAGAAAAAAAAATATGTGTAAATGCGATTAATTAGTAGTACAAAGTAACGGACATGGTTAGTTATGTAAGGTCAATTTAAGTGTACCTAAGTTCAGTGAGTATAAGATAAGATATTAATATGGAGACAACTACAATGCAAAAGTATGCAAAGTGGCTCAACTAATATGTCATTGATATATTTTCAAGTATGCTCTAGTACATGTGCTTTAGTAACGTTTTTCTTATATTAACTTACATGATCACGAGGACGTGACCCATTGTCAGGATGGGCGAATGTTAGCGTTACTGTTTGTGTGAAAGTAAAATGTTACTTAAAGTCAGCGATTTATATCTTTTATTTAGAAAACAAATAGATTATATAACAATGTAGTAAGATATTTGATAAAACTAGAATGTATTAAAAGTAATTATAATGATTTCCTCCTTTTTCTCGAGCTATTAACTGAATTATTTTATTGAAAGGTATTACGTATTGGTAAATTGTTTAAAATATCTTAAAATGGTTTTTGTATCAATTAATTGTTGTAAAAAGATTGCATGATTTTATACACTTCGTTTGAGCAAAACTAAAAAGCGGAAGTTGCCAGTGGGGACGACTAATAATTATTTAATAGTGCCGCCATTACGATTTGAGACTCACTTTTGTAAAAATACGATTGAAGACGGACAGTGGTTCGTCTTAGTTAAGATTGGAGTGCTAAAATATTGATTGTTCAGTGAAACTCTAGTTTGTGAAGTATAGGTACTTCTGAAGAATATTATACCGTTCGTGAAGTGATCGTGTTGTATTATTTCCGCAAGCCGCCTGACGTGGAAGAAAGTGTAGTATTTTCTTTCAATTGAGTATCATACGTTATTGAATCTAGCCAATTATAATGTTCCCCTATATCTTTGACAAGTTGAAGTTAACAAAACAGTTATTTTGTTGGTATTTTAATTAACTTCCCCCATGACCTGACGTAAGTACTTAAACAATCAATAGGCTATGATTTTTTGTTATTTGAAAAAAGTTTTATCATAATTTATTATCTTAGGTAGTCGCATGAATTACAAATTATTAATTTGCTCGTAGTAATGTAATTTGTATGTGTCCTTTCGAAATTAAAAAATAAAATACAACACACAAAAACACAAACTGTTGCACCGCCTGCTATATTTTTCTGCTTGGCCCTAAGGTTGACTGTTAGAGAATGCCTTTTTCGGCATTAAGTCCGCCACTTGTAACAATCTCATTGTTGTGCAATAAGGAATAAATAAATAAATAATACAATATCTCAAACTAACCATCTTGCACCACCGCCTCTACTTTTCATCTCCTGGTTTTCAAACTGAAGGTTGTCTGGAAGAGATCGGTTTAAGCAATACGTCCGTTATCGTTTTCGTCAAATATAATGGCTTTGTTTTGTCTTAGAAAAAATAATCGAAATATCATAAAAAGAACCCTTTGCAAGCAAGTGGCAAGTTTATGACCCTTTATTTGATATAATTAATTGTCCAATACTTTATTTTCATTAACTCCAAAGAAAAATAAAACTCCATAAGACGAAGGAGTGGTAATATTTTTCTTTCCCGAGCTACAAAGCCCCAATAACTATGTAAATGGGTCATCTATTTTAATTAGTGCCTAGAATTGTTACCCTGTTTGATGTATGGGCTGTGTAGACGAATGAATGGCTAGAGTTGATCTTTGTTGAATTCTTTATGAGCTACTTACGTCGCCGCGGGCGATCTTGGAAAAATATGTTTATTAGATGTAAAGTTTGTAACTAGATAAAATACGCCTATATTTTGGGGTTGTACAACCAATTGTTCAACTAACTTTAAATAAAATTAAAGTGACTATTTTGTTTTTTTTAATTCAAGGTATTTATTTGCTTTAACGTATTATTTAGGTAAGTGAATGCTTACTGACTGACTGATACTAAACAGACAATGAGACTACTCTATAAAAATCATCAGATAGCCATAACCAAGGCAAGTTTAATAAAAAATAATAATTTGAAAACATATCTTGGATATGAGGAAATCAAGTTTAAATGTATGTTCCAAAACCCAGTTCTTAAGTAACTTATTGTGTTCAACTAGTAACGAAACAGTTTTGAAACCGCAAGGATATCAAATGCGCTCAGAACTTTTAATTTAACCAAAGTCCTAATAAATGTTTACAAATTCATAAGAGTTTTCTAATGTGCATCATTACCATTCATTATTGTATAACTTGTCGCACTAAATAAAGTCGGTAACAACCTCGAAAGTCCCTCCTAATTAAATAAGCAGATATATTCAAATGCCCTTTCTAAGCCATTCAGAGCTCTATGACACCTCGTTTACTCGTCTCGATTTAATTGGTAGATTCTTCGAGAGATATCGATTCGTTTGCTCCCAAATCTACATACGGTACAGTTACGCTTAAAAGTGCTTCAACGAAAAGTTAATGTGGTGAAAACAAAAAAAACACTCGATAAATGTTTTAGTATTTATATTAAGTATTTTTTTCTTCAGACCTAATATCATTAATTTTAAAATTAGGTGATATTAAAAAAAAGAAGCTGAAGTTAGTAGACAGGTTTACTTAAAGGAATAATTGAGTATTATTGGGCTGCCTTGCCTCATAAGGGTAGGGGTAAAGCCCCCTACCCCGTATGTGGGGAATGTGGAGATGTTCAAACTACGTCCGTACGGGAGTGCATCGGTTTGAAGGTAGGTAGCTCAACTTTAGTTCAGTTTGTTTATTCGCAACGAAAAGTTGCCTTTAATATCTGAAATAAACAAAATCCACAATGGAAATAGCCCTCAGGGATTTTTTGAAAGGATTATTTAGTATCACATTGTCACAACTTTAAAAAGGGGACAAAACATCAACACACATACATTTTAGTTCTAATTCTAAATAGAGAACTATTTTCTATAATTAGAAATGAATTTGCCTGACTCCCATTTTGTATTATTTACTGATTATTCCCATAGACACAAATCACAAAAACCTCCTGGGTTAGTTGTGCAAATTAAATTTAAAATAGTTTATTTGATTAATAAATAAAAGAGTGTGTTTTATTAATGGCTTGAATGTTTTGACACTGATTGTACCGACTACAAACGTTTTGTCTACATACAGCGTGGTATTATAATTATTTCAACAATTTTATTTCGACGCCAAAGCCGTTGGATGTTTCGAAATGGAATTTCTGTTTGTATAGGATTGTATTGAATTTATTTCCCATTTTGTGGGTTATTTTAGTTCAAAAATAGACTGGACATTGTATAATTTGGAGTAAATTGTAAGTAACAAATTACAGGACATAAAACTAAATACTTAGAGACACAGATTGTTGACGCTATGGTGAACTTACCCCTGAATTCTCAAACGCCAATCAACGTTAAGCATCTCTCAGAAGTATAGCTGTCCCTTTCAGCTCTGTTGAGGTTTTACGGGACAGCATGAGCGAGCGTGAGCGCATGCTTAACGTTAATTGACGTTTGTGAATTTGGATGTTACACCATAAAGTATTTACTTCATGAAAACATTTGGGCTGAAGTAAATATACAAATGCCTTTAAGTTTTCAAGTACAACCAGTCACTCTTTTTATTTAAATCTTGAGTGAGTAACTCAATCTTGAATACTAATCTCTAAATATGAAAAAAATTCTATTCGTATGAAATATCTGCAAAAACAAAACAAAATCCATGCCTTTGTGGCAACGCACAATAAATCCTCGCATTTTCCCGCCAAAACAAAATGGCGGATAAGTGACGCGCGGCGGAAGATGGCGTCGCGACTTCCGCTTCCGGACACAACAATGAGCTATGTTAGGACGTGGGGGAACCTACAACATGTTCGGCATATAAGTTGTATAGTTAACTTACAAGAATTTATTGAAATAGTTTTTATTTTATTTTTTGATTGTATAACCCCTAAATTCACAAACGCAAATCAACGTTGAGCATCCCTCAGAAGTAAAGCTGTCCCTTTCAGTGCTAGTGTCATTTTACGGGACAGCATAAACATGAGCGCGTGCTTAACGTTGATTGACGTTTGTGAATTCCGGGGTAAGTATTTTATATATTTTCAAAAAAGAGCTCTCACTTGATAAATATGAGATGATCAAATTGTCATGATTCTGGGACCAAATGGGATAAAAGGATACATAATGCAACTAAATAGCTCTTAAGAGTAAACTATGGCCTAGACTTGATGACTGATATAGCTTACAGAGTATACGCTTTTTTTCGTTTCACGACTAGTAAAAAAAAACCCTAGGTATTCAGAAACCTTTCATTCCTGCTTTCTATTGAACCCCAAAATAATTTTAGCTTGTTATAAATTTGTGAAACGCGGTTTATCATGCCAACCTACTTTCGAAAAGCTCTACGAATAACAATGGCTAATAAAGAGTGTTCAAAGTATCATGTTACGAACTTACAACAATACATCTTCACGACCTGACCTTGGGGGCAAGACTGTATATGGCTTAATTGTGCTATATTAAACTCCATAAGGGCTAGGCGCTTATACTAAAGGGAAAACCGTGACTATCAAGTAACACTGACAGAATTTGCTAGCTAAATTGTGATAAACGGTAATTGGTTTCTTACGTTTTGTTACGAAATGGAGAGCTGTCTGAAGGTATAATGAGGTGGTTTTTCATGTTTAAAGTAATATGATTTTGTTTAGTTTATGTAGTTAAGAATTTGTGCAAATTATTAACGTTATGTGTGTACGATCGCTGTTGTAAAGCAGCCCTCGCCAGACCTGGGGTGGCATCTCGTTGCTTCACGCTTATTTCAATCATCAATACGCTACACTTTAAATTAGTATTTTCTCTCATTTTGTATGTAAATCATTTAAAATGTAATTTGGCTTAGATTTTACCTCTCAAACGACCCCAGACGCGAAGAAATTGAATTTCAAAGATAACTCACCACCAGGGAAGTGAGTTTTGGCGCTCACCGGTTGGAATGGGATTAGTATCTGACTGAAATTTAGTAATGTATCTTTCGGACACCTACGTCTGGCACGTGAAGCAGTTGGTTGACGGTTGATAGTTAAGGCTATCCTTGGGGCGGCTTGATAACATCTGACCGCACCGTTTGTCACCAACCTTACACCTTACCAAGAATCAGGCACTGAAAACGCACCACCTTAAAGTAAGATCTGTGTTCAGTTAGGTACGATTCTAAGACGGACCACAGACCGCAATCTGCAACCTCAAAATGCTAGAGACACTACTGGTTCCTATGAATCTCTATGAAAGTGATTTCAAGCGTGGCCGCACTGCAACGCCGCACTTGGGAACAAAATAGTGTCACTTGCAGTTTGCGGTCTGCGGTCCGCCTTGGAATCGTACCTTTACCACCACATGCACACCACAAAGACACAGTATAAACATACAGTAGGTTATCTAAGGCCGCCCGCCGAGTTATTAGCCTAGCTAGCGTGCACACAGACACGCGGCATAGCCCGTCCGTGCTGCCGGCCGCCACCCTATGCCTCCTTATTTTATGCTAGCGTGTGCGTGAAATAGCGACACGGCGTGCGACGCGCACGCACTCATTCAAACCGAGAGCGGCACGTTTGTATGTAGATGTTCTACTGTATGTTTATACTGTGACAAAGAGGTCATCGTAATAAAGTATGGAGCCCAAATGCAAATACCAGTGTCGGTGTTAACTTATGTGAATTTAAATTAGTCACTTGACTTGGCGATTGCATACATCAGTATCTGCGTTCAGGAATTTATGGCTAAGCTTTGGTTTTGTACTGTTTAAATTATTGGCGCATTTATCTTGCGAGGTAGAAAGAATCTGATGGGAATATATTTCGAATGCATTGGATAGTACGAGGACTGCTATTTTTGAATACGGAATGAAATAAAATAACTATCACTGTCTATTAAATATAATGGTTAAATCGGTTTTCAAGATATTCGACTTCAACTTTAAAAACAAAATTTAATTGTTTTCCCTGTAACGCCTGATTTAAAAAATATGCAAATTCTATTCCAAGCCTTTCATAACACAATGTAATACCTATAAAGACGTTGACATTGGTTGCTTCTTGGTTGTTTTTTATCGGCGCTTTTCTTCCCCAGCTAGTTAGCAGATAAAGATGGAACTAATTATATGTTTATAATAATTTCTTTCATTTGGTATTCACAGAGCCGTATCTTTATTTAAAAACTAGCTGTCCCGACAGACTTCGTTCTGTTGTCAAACATTCAGTGTCACGTGACAGGAAGTAACAGTTGCTAAGAGGAAACAAAAACTGTTGTTTTCACTATATTCCCAACATTTTTTCATGTCTACTCACCTTTTAAACCTTTCCTGGACCATTACAAATATTTCAATATACCAATATAAATAAATAAATACCACAAATGGGGATAATTGACGCTGCCCTGCTAAGAATCCTGCATACCTTTCCCGATAGTTTTTTAGAAATTTCCGTCACAATGTTTTTTTCAACACTTCACCTATTTTCACATGCAGCACAGCTAGACAGTTGCCTATAGCAAGAGGTATTTTTCCTCCAACTCCTCCGAGGCTGAAGCTACAAACAAATGAAACTTCGAAGCGGACTTGTATTGAGGGCAATTTCTCAAACTGCCTCCCCTCACTCACCTAGATTCTTTGTAAACATTTATTTATTGCTTTAGTGCAGAAAGTATTAGTCGTAACTGAACAGTTTGCATTTCTTGCTGGTCGCTTTGAGGTCGCTATTTTGTACATTTTCAGGTGTAAAAGTAATTTCAAAACTTCATAACATAATGTTCGGTGTTGATGATTTCCACAGCATCATGAGGAAGCGAACAGCATCAACCTTAGGCAGATTACGGGAGAGCTCAAATGGCATCCCCCTCACGGGTTCTCGCCTCGGCGTGGCGAGGGGGCCTAGTACCGGTGGTAGGGGCACCACCGGGAAGCGAAGAGAACCCAGGCGTGGCAGCGTGGTGGACTGGACACCCGCCCGCTGCGGCCCGCAAGGGCGACGGGCTGCGGGGCCAGTGGGGCCTGCAGGCGCCTTTGAGGCGCGTGGTTGGGGCCGCGGCGCACAACCGGTTGGTGGGGGCCAGTGATCCGAGGCTGATCCCCCCTGTGCGTCGCGGCCCGGCGGGGCCGTACCGTCGGTTACGGCAGCGGAGCCGTCCTTTGGGTGGCTCGTGGTTGCGGGCCCAGTAGGGTCGCTGCGGCCCGTAAGGGCGACGTGGGGCTGCGGGGCCAGTGGGGCCTGCAGACGCCTTGAGGCGCGTGGTTGGGGCCGCGGCGCACAACCGGTTGGTGGGGGCCAGTGATCCGAGGCTGATCCCCCCTGTGCGTCGCGGCCCGGCGGGGCCGTACCGAAGGTTACGGCAGCGGAGCCGCCCTTTGGGTGGCTCGTGGTTGCGGGCCCAGTAGGGCCTGCGTACGGTGGCCAGCTGGCGCGTGGTACGGGGGTGCCGCCGCCAGCATTGCACGGGTCACCGCTGCCTGGTAGGGACGGCTTGACATCCTCGGCTGTCCCTTCTGGCCTCCCCTCACGATGGGGGGGGTCGCTTCCGGCCCGCCGTCCAGGCGGGCTCCGTCCGGGGGAACGCGTAACAGGCTTCGCGCTACTCACCGTGTTCCCCCACTATACGGACGATAAGAGGGAGTAGTAGGGGTTTTAGTCGGTAGGGCCACTGGTATACCACCTTTCCAGTGGAGAGTCCGACATAACCCGTCCGTCCCCCGGTGGACGGGTATGCGTAAGGCATTTCCCCTACTTTAAAAAAAAAAAAAAAAAAAAAAAAAAAGAGCTCAAATGGCATCCTGAAGGCATTCAAAGACAAGCTGGATTGTCCCATTGGCATTGGACGAGATTGCATATGGGCGGGATATCAAGATTTTAAATTATTTTTTTGTTTCTTTCTTTGCTTATATTTCGACACTAACATAGTATTAAGAAAGTTACTAACAACTTTGTATGGATTTTAATCTGAAATAAAAGACATATTATTATTATATTATTATAAACATCAAAAATACGTGATGCCGTACAGCATACCCACCCAAAGCTTTGTATGTTTATTATACAAGGAGATTTAGTATATAATAAGTATATATTTGTAGGCTGAATTTCAAATTTTGTAATACTATAGTTCCAATGTGACTTTGATACTTAAGACTTTTCAAATACCATGCAGTCATTTTGTTATTTAGTTTAGACCATACCAATTTATAGGCTAGAAGGATAAGCCGAAAAAAAGAGACAAAATTCCCAGGGTCTAAAGAGTATTTTTTGGCGACACTTTAATTTCATTTTACATCTTAACTACAGATATACAAAATTTGGAATTTAACCTACAGATATATTCATATTATGTACCGAATCTCCTTGTGTAATAAACATTCAAAGCTTTTAGTGGGTCTGCTGCAGAGCATCACGTCATCAAATTGCCCATATACGTTCCACTGCTGGGCACGGGCCTCACTTTAACTATGAGGTGAATTTATCCATAATCCAACACGCGGGCTCAGTGCGGATTGTTGAACCCCTCCAACAATGTAAGGTTAGTGAGCAACCATAACGTCAGATGTTATCAATGTATCATCTAGCGACGTCAACTGCTTATCGTGCCTTCTGAAGCACGGAGATGCCCGAAATTACATGACATTTGAAACTGAAAAAACTGTCTTGCTTTGTAACAGCAATCGTCGCCAATCCACTGTCACAACTGCACCATGATGATGGACAAAGAATCTTGAAAATTCTTTCGTAACTTACAAAGACATTCTTCCTTTCACATTATAAAATAGCGTCAAGCCTGAACTATTCTATCCCTAGTTTATGAAAGGTAAATAATAACATTATGTACAAGGGTAGAGGTACATATTTAATCTTGGTGAAAGTTCCTCACTGGAGGTTTCCCGCCAGCTCCACGCTCGCTTTATGGCAGGATCGTGACTTGGCACTCGCTAACAAGGATGCAAGGGTGGGCACTCAGCCATGAGAGGAGCGGTTTGATATTCTAGAGTCACTGATGATTTTATATTTATTTAAACTTTCATGGTCACATTTAAATCATTAAAAACGGGATTGCTACCATCTACCTTTATTGTTTTGAGTTTCTGATATTTCGGCACTGTCACAAGCGCCATGGTCACGGAGTAACTGGAGATCTTGCGGGTGAGATGTTATTGGCAGACATATCGGTCTACCCTCCTTCGAAAAGCTACATGGTAGCAATCCCGTTTTTAATGATTTAACTGATGATTTTTCAGGATATTAGGTAGAGTAATTTTGTGTTGACAATTGTGTGCACGGTCATTGTGTATTCTTATTTTGTAAGCAGCGAAAAGCGCTATTGTTTTCCGAAAACCATTAACCACTAAAAACCAACGTCAGCGTCAGAAGATCTGTTGGAACCAGCTTTATAGCAGAATCAGGTCTTGACAGCCACTAGCATGGATGCAAAGGTGGAGACAGGGATGGGTTTTGCCAACGTTAGAACTCTAACCCCTGAATTCACAAACGTCGATCAACGATAAGCACGCGTTCACGGCTGTCCTGTACAATGTCGATAAAACGGAAAGGGACAGCATGAGCGTGAGTGTATGCTTAGCGTTGATTGACGTTTGTGAATTCGGGGGTAAGTTATTAAGAAACAATGTAGGTACGTGATCTTTACAAAAATGCCCCTTTTGTTTTAACATGAGCAATTGTATCTAAATCATTGAATTCAAACACAACACATAACGAAACATACACAAAGGCTTGTTCCTCTTTGAACTTAAAGTCCCAACATTGAAAATGCACAACCTTTCCGCTTCAAATAATTATTTTTTGTTTTTCAACTCGCCCTGCCCGTTACTAGTTGCGCTCCTCATTTTCTAGCACTAAGTAAATTGCAGAGCCGTCGTGATTTTCCATTAATCTTCCGTAGCACTTCATTATTTATTATTCAGCCTCTGGCGCTCTATGGACGCTAACAGACGTAAGGTGCGACTCTTATATAGCTTATATCATCTTTGTAGCAAAATATTGAAAGGTAATGTAGCATTGGGTTTCTTTGTATCGGTAAAAGGTAAAATAAAAAGCTTGGATTTCTATTTTGTTCATATATCTATGAACTTGCGATGTAACTTGCTACGTAATTGCAATGTTGTTTTTCTTGTTTATGATGTTGATGGGGACTATTAAATATCTACATGGCGTTGGTTTTATAAACTACCCCAATCACCGTAATTTTTTGAATGAATGAATGAATGAATGAAAGAATGAATGAATGAATGAATGAATAATTTATTTGCTAAAAACACGGTACAAACATCAGATCTTATAAATAATACAGGGAGCATGCTTGTTTTACCAACCACTGTCGGTAGGCAAATGGTTCAACTTAAAATTAAATTACATTAAGTTATAAAAAATCAAAAACATTATGATTCAGATTACATTTTCAATAAAATCACAATAAATTAAATTTTAATTACACAAATAAATTACATTATAATAAATTACGCAATAAAAAATAAAATGTCACATTAACAAAAAAAAATAATAATAATAATCAGCAACCAGTTGGTCGGGAAGAGACATATTGTTTTATGCGCCTTTCACGGCAAAACTTAGTGAACTCATCTCATTTTAGAATCATGTTCTCAACACATACCACTGAAATGTTTTTGGAAAAATGAAATGTTTTTTTTAACATGGAGGTAAGATGTACAGAAGCAATTTTGCAATGGCTTCGAACTGACTGACCTTTTTGACTAGACATAAATTTCACTCATTTATACAAGAACCTCTGATAGGTAACCATTTATTATCTCTTATTTATTAGTTGTATGTGAGATAGTTAATAGCTTGCATCTCCTCAGATATCAATGAAATAATAAATGTGCAGACATTAATGGTATCATGTTAGTGTAGTGCACCTATGAAAATTGCAAAATTTTCAGAAGTATTTGATCCTTGTCTGCTACGAAAATATCTTATGGCGAATGCACACTCTTTGCTAACTTCGAAACTAGATGGTGATTTTGTGGAATTTTTTCAAAAGATATTAAAATGTAACTTTTTTGTCGTTAAGCCCAGTCAGAGGCCTTACGGCGGCTCAATAACATCTGACATTAAGGTTGCTCACTAACCTTACACCCCTCCAACATTCCGCACTGAGCCCGCGTGTTGAACTATGGCTCGTTCCACCTCATAGTTGAGGTGAGGCCTGTGCCCAGCAGTGGGACGTATCAAGGCCGTTTATGTTTTATGTATGTTTTAAAATGTAACTTTATTTCCTACTTGCATACTGGTAGTAACAGACTACCCAATAAATGTTTCAGATACATTGTTGCAGCACAGATAAGCGTAATCAATGGACCAATCGGCCGTTTGGCGGCAGGCCAGCTGGTGGACAGTGATTGACACGGTTTAGGCCTATTCCGAGGCCTATTATACCTAATGAGCGTAATTGAGCACGGGTATCACGTTACTGTCACTGTGACAGGAATATCGGTATCAGAATTACATTATTTGATGAGGGATAGCTGATATTGAACTGCATTTTCCTCTGCAAACGGAGTTATTATCCTGCCCGTAGTGCTAAGAATCGCAATTCGATTCCCACCTATGATAAATAGTTAATGTGACCTACACGCAGGTAATAAATTTAATAACTACCGGCTTGACTTTAGGTCGCCATTGCGTTGCAACTGCGTTGTCTTATTAACGACTCACGACTTTACTTGTATAGGGGTTCAAGTCAGTATTAAACAACTGGGCCATGACATAACATTACATACGTTAGGGACATACTTATTGTTAGCTTGATGCGGAAGTCCACATTTCGCCGAGCGAATTGGAATTGGAACCCAACGTGGTGAGGGGCAAGCCTACTGCCGTTATTCGAGATGCTTGGTTTTTTATCGGTGTTTTCCATCACCAGGGAATTAGCCACAAATTGTACAATGAATAAGATGGGCCATGAAGATCATACAAAGTTGTTCTACATATTTTAATGACAAGTACCGTTGGTGCCTTGCGTCGTAGCATTGTCATACAAAATGAGCAACGCACAGCAATTCAACGCACTAATGAGGCCTCACCAATGATATTACAATGAAAAAGACGTAGGTAGGTTATATCAGTTGTGACGCGAAGTCAAAAATTGTCCACGGGGTACAACGAAGTTCATTTGACCGTGTTATAACCTGTGAACAAGACAGTACGATTATTTTCTAGAGCGTAGACGGAACAGAAACATGTTGCGCAGTGTCGTCTCAAACTGTCAACACTGTTAATGCTTTGCTCAGCTACACGAAAAGTTTTGACTTTGGGTGCCAATTTTTAAGCACATGGAACTTATCTACGTATTTTTATTATAATAGGTATCATTGGCCTCTTCCATAAAATCCAAAACAAAAAGTTGAATTAGTAACAACCAAACATTTCCCCAGTGTGCTTCTCATTTAAACAGCCTACAGCTTTTAAAAACCTTGACAAATGAGTTACGATCTTACAAGGCTTCCCTTTCAGTTTTAATAACTGAACCGTTTTCAGCGGGACAGCCATTTTGTTGATAGCGGGTAACGACTTCCATTAAATACTTGTGAAATATTACAGTATCTCAAAGCTTTTAATTGTCACTTTTATAAATCGTCACTTTAAAAATCATTTTGCTGTAATTGAAATAAGTTTTTGGAGTTTTGGAGGGTTATATTCTGATAGTTGCATAGATGGTGAACCATTGTTGCTGAATTTCAGTTGTTACGTACTATTTTGTTTACTCACATCCTAATTCATAAAAAAAATGCATCGCTAAAGCATACTTTAAGCAATTGACGTGTTGTGTCACTTATTCGCAAATGGCGGTAGCAACAGGAATGAAAGAGACAAGGCGATACAAAAGCTAACGTGTTGTTGAAGGGCTGTTTTAATTTTATGAGGTACGGTATTACAGTTTTGTCACAATAAAAAATATTTAAAAGTCGAGAACAATAACTTAACAGGTTCACTGTCCACAAATATATAACAATTAAAAGTTAATTGTTCGCAGCCCACATGTGGGCTGTGGACTGTTGAACCTGTTAACAATGTTATTTTTGTAAGCGTCACAGTCAAAGTACTTACATGAAAGTCTCTGTGAAACCTTTAACTTAACTGGTAGACAATGCCTTGAGGTTGAGAGCCTGTTAACTCCCACACACACCATCAACTAAGTAGTAAATGGTTACTAGGTGAGTACCTCTGGTGCTTTAAATATAAGTTTCTCACTTGGCAATAATGAAATTAATTTTAAAAAACTAAAAAAATATCAATAGTATCAAAAGCGTCATAACATTTATAAATTGCCTAACAAATTATAACAAACAAAAGTGCAATTGCAATCGTTAAAAAGAAAACAAAAAACCTCATTGTCGAACAACCCTTACTTCCAGACCCTTCAATTAAATCGGGCACTAGTGGGGTAGGCGATTAATTGAAAAAAGGTAGAAATAAAGGTGAGGGAAAACTTTTACATCGCAATGTCTGACCGTTCCATTACGAAGATCGGCGGAACGTTCCGAGAATTAGGGGTCCTTGGGTAACTTTTTAATACTGGTAAGAACCTTAACTATCGCTCACTACTATATTCAAAACAGGGTGACGGTAGGCACACTAACTGTTACCCTTGTAATGGACGAAACATTCAGAAGCCCACATTTAAAAGAGGGAATTTGAGCCCAACGTGGTATAGGGCCTACCGACGTTATCTAAGTTACTTGGGTTCTTTCGGTGTTTTCCATTACTAGAAATTTAACACTGACAGTATGAAGTAAGCATAAAATGTTCTTCATTGCCACTAAACTCAAAGCCACTATGCTTTCATCTATCTGCCTATATTTGTCTCATGTACTCCTTTGTTTTCATTTCTTGATGCAAGTGAGCACTAAAAAAAGATTTTAGAAAGAACGCCTAAGCAGGTAAAATACGTAGTTAAGTCCACGCGGACGAAGTCGCAGGCCGACGTCAATAATGAAATAATTAATTACCAACTTGCTAACTGTACAGAACCCGCTGCTTCGTTATCGAGACTACTTGTCGTTTCATTAGTTTAATTAAAACTCGTTTCTGAGTGAGATCTGCTTTGTTTGTTGTCATTGTTCGCTAGGAGCTACTTTGTTCATAATTTAACACAATAGTATTTGTGATACAAATACATTGAATATCTCTGGATGCTGGCGTATTGGTTAGTTAATTTTGAGTCGTATGTCCGGTTTCGGAATTAGGTTAAGAGATATGCCTATTAGTTGAATTAGTTTATACATAACATTCGCTCTAGCTAGACCATATCTCGATTAGGTAGTTAGAAGCGCGCTGATTATTGCCGTTATGGTGCAAGGTACATTCAGAAGGCCACATTTCAAAAATCCAATGTAGTAAAAGGCGAGTCGTTATCCGGGTTGCTTGAGTTTTATAGGTTATCACCGGAGAGTTAGCCTCAAATTGCACAGATTAGACTCAGGACAACATGGTTTCCAAGATATCTAATATATCCACCACTAACTAAAACCGCTGGGCCAAGATGATCTTCGAAGTTAGTTTAGTAGGTCAACAAAAAAATAAGTAAAGTCGTTATGCTCCACAAAAAAACTTAAAAAAAATAGTCTGATTGAGTCTGGAAATGTAGTCAATTATGCCAAAAATTCGTTCACTACACTTAGGTGAAAAGAAATGCAAATTCAATTCATACCTGCAATGCCTTTCTAATCCGTTTTCAGATCATGTACTTTCAGATTACAGCTCGCAATTCCGAAATTCAGACCAAAAACCATCTGGAAATAGGTTTATCTTAGCTGCATCTAATGATAAAGTTAGATATTTTCCAGTCTGAACGAATACGAGTCGTGCCAAATCTGAAATTGGAAAAATAAGATGTTCATCTTTTGAACGTATCCAATACGAGTATGTAATGTAATGGTTATGTAACTAGTACATGCACGTTGGCTTTGTCAAATATATTTTTTGGTGAAGTGAGATGGAGAGATATTACTCTCCAGGGTACCGATGGTGGTTAGACGACCGATTTGGTTAAGGGGATTTGGGATGGAAGGATTTGGGAAGGCAAGTTAAGCAGTTGGTCCCGGTTGACGTCCCTCGATGTCAGTCACTAAGCCTAGTCAGAGGCCTTAGGGTGAGTTGATAACATCTGGCATTAAGGTTGCTCACTAACTTTACACCACTTCAACAATCCGCTCTGAGCCCGCGTGTTGAAGTATGTCTCGTTCTACCTCATAGTTGGGGTGAGGCCTGTGCCCAGCAGTGGGACGTATATAGGCCGTTTATGTTTCGTAAGAATCAGAGGATCAGTTTAGCCCTCGGTAGGTTCATTGAAAGAGTGGTTGCTCAGCTTGTGCAGCATGTTGGTTCGAATCCAGCCTGGACCAAGTAGTTTCGTTTGGTATTTCTTCTTTTGGGCTGTAATTAGTTGGCTACAAACGAACCATTTGGCCTGTCTCACATGGAGAGGTTCTTTATTGACAAGGGTATCCTGGTCCTTAATGTTCACCGCTGATGAATTTCCTCTTAACAACATTTTTATGGCTTTTTGTAACTGTTACTTTTTATTACTTTCAGTCTGCTGTCCTAAATGAGGGCTTTAGTTCTTTGTTTCATAAAAATGACTAGCAGCCACCCGGGACTTCTTCCGCGTAGACTTGAGGAAGAAGAAAAGTGTTTTTTTCTTATAAATTGTAGCCTAAGTCCTAGGCTATATTATTGTAAAGTTTCATTCAAATCCATTAAGCAGTTTTTACGAGAAAGTGTAACACAGCACATCTACTCATACAAACTTTCACATTTATGATAATAGTAGGAATGTAGCCTTTCGTGTCTATTTCAAAAATTGGTAAAGCTCGTTGCTGTTGTAGTAGGCTGGTCTTGTCTGTAGAAGGACCGATGGTCACTTTAGCAGATGAATCCTTGGGTGAAACTGTGGCTTATTTTGTGAAACAAAGTATGATGCCTTCCAGTCAAATGGACCGATGTCCTGAAGAGTGGCGGGAGCGGGCTGGACGTAGTTCTCGCACCACTCAAAAGAGACCCATGTCCAGGTTATTTATTGATTTAAGAACAAGCAGGCTAAGTGACAAACGCGAACAAAATTATCTCAAGTTTTTTTTCGTTTTTTGTACAAATCGCACAAGATAGTGTAAGACTTAATTTTGTCACGGTGCACGTCTTGGGCCAGCGGAAGTGTACTCCGATAGCCTGATGATGAATACCTAAAAGCTTGCATAAATACAAGTTTTATCAACACACAAAAATTATCCTTGTCCTTTGTTCACCATTAGAATCAATACAATACCCCCACATTAATATTCCAGATCAATTCTCGATATTATTAAAGCTGCGCACTCCCAAACCTATCCTATACAAAAGCCAAACTTTGCAGTTGCCGAAGAACTCAGGAGATTTGCAAAACTTCCCCGGAGGGATTTCGGGGATTCCCCTTTCCCCGGTGCGATTGCTTCCCCGTATACGTCATCGGATTTGGAACGGTCCAGGGCTTGTGGATTTGTGTTTCGAGTTCTTTTTTAAAGTTACAAGATCTTATTTCGCTTGCTACACTACTTACAAGGCACTTCAATATACTGATTTGCGTGAATGAGAGCTTTTTGACTTTATTTGTTAGCATTAACATACATTATGGAGTTACGGTTCAAACTGGTGCTTGGTAGGTCTTGTAACAAATTATAGAGATGGCTTTTGTTTGGAAATTGGTTGTACTTTATCACAACTTCTCAGCTATTACGGCAAATTGACTATTACAATGATTTTTATTTGAATAAAATATATTGATTCCGCTCTTCGATTAATTCAGTGAAAGGAAAATGGGCACCCATTACCGTTTTTTGCCCTGCTTTTACCAAATGACATTTCTTCGCAATAGAGCTGGAAGATTTACCGGAAATGTGGGCTCGATGTGAATTGTCGGAATAGTAAGTGGTGATAAGGGCCGTCACTACTATATAAAGTCTGAAAAATATACATCACTAAACTTCGATTGAGGTGGTCAAACATCCCACTACGGGTAGTGGGATGTTTGACCACCGTACGTAGCTTAAAAACGGTAATCTAGTTGCCTATCCACTATGGTCACTGAGCCACTAACACCTTAATACTGTAAATAATACTTTGGTGTTTTAAAAGCCACCAAATCCTCTTTTAACCGACTCAAAGCTGCCGGAAATCTGTTCAAAAGGATTAGTATTCAGCTTCCGTTTCAGTTACAGCAGCCAGTATCTCCTCGCTACTCACTGTAAAAACCAAGTCTTGCTAAGGCATTGTGTTTATTTGGTTAGTATCGGACGCTATGTGGAAGCGATGTTTTATGACGCTGGTTGAATTTACTAGGTCACAAATACCAAGCCAAAGTTCAAACAGCTCTAAAAATCAGTGTCACTGATGTGATTTTAAGTGGTGTTTTTGAATTAAAACAGCATCAGGCCACCTACTGACAAAAATGTACTTGAATTCAGGTATAAATATAAGATATAAGATAAGAGAAGGCTCCAAAATTTCGATACACACTTTACCAAGTCAGTGTTTACCACTCACTTACCTCAATGTCTGTTTGCCACAAATGTTGTAAACTTAACCGGTTCATTCGATGTGTGCTCTTCAAAATCTGCCTCAACAAGCACGGGTTATGGTCGAGCTGATACTCATTTAAATCAACAATAAAATTGCCTGCAGTAAAAAAAGACTGGGCAGGACATGAAAACCTTTTGGTCCATGTATGAAAAAACGATGATCTGGTCAAGGTCGCGGGAAGCCGCTGGATGCGGACAGCTCAAGACCGATCGTTGTAGAGATCCTTGTGAGGCCTGTGCCCCGCAGTGGCGTCGTTCGGCTGACATGATGATGATGATGAAAAAAAAGGGATTAAAAACAAGAGCAAGTGCTAAAACACAAAAATCGCAGTGTTCACCTAGACAATGTCCCTAGCACCGCGGGTCATGTCTCACAGACCGTAGCCTCACGTCCGCACACAGATTGTTTCGAACATCTGCTAAAATACGCGCAAACACGTCACGCGTGCATTTTTGAACAGCTAGCAAACTGTTTGAGAGTATTATTGTTTGTGAAAGTGAGGTGAAGCTGAAGGGATTTATTTTTAAGCTTTTGAACAAAAACATACGATGCTGTTTGTTGAATATCTAGATATAGTTTTAATTTTAAAATAATAACCTTCCACAAGTTAGTAGTATCTATCCTTGGACATTAATTCACACAGCGCCATCTAGCCACAAACTCATCAAAGCTTGTGTGCTCTCGGATGTATAAAAATACTTAAATAGGTACTATTTCACACTCCAGTCGCTGGTTCTGTCAACTGCATTAACACTGCGCAACATGTATCTGTCTCGTTTACACTCTAGTACATAATCATGCTATCTTGTACACACGGTCTAATCACAAGGGGACAATTTTTAACTTCGCGTCAGAACTGACATAACGTATCTATACCGCTTTTAAATATCTTTGTTTAAGTATGATTTTTCTTTACTCTGTTGTCTAATAAATCGTAGTGTTTTTTTCAAATGCTTCTTTTGAGTATGGCAAACATTTATTTTGTTGGTACATTTATAATTCAAAAGCCCGTGGGGACCTCTGAAGCTTAAATATGATGCTGCAGCCAACACGTAGAGGCCGTTTGGTACCGTTTGACCTAATTTCTAATCTCATCTGCTGAGTTTTGACCTAGATGAATATTGTAAATCCTGCATTTACAATATTTATCTAGGTACAACACCTGCATTTTTTTGTGCTCTTTAAGGTGACCTCACTTCACCTAATGGGATTTAGCTGCGAGGTCCAATGGGGTTGACAAGTTCAATTGTATGATTAGACTCTGGGCCCCAAGTCTGCTAATTTAAACGAAACGTCCATTCAACCGAGGCTCAATAAGGATAACAATACGATTGACACAAATTCGGTAGTCTGCTAAAATCAACAATCGTCTCAATATGAATGCATTTCTAATCGGAATGGACGCTCAGTCTTAATAACAAACGGTATTGCCAACTAAAATCTACCATGACGCTGAATGAATGAACGAATGATTTCTTTATTTTGAATGATCATTTTCTTCAGTTTCTCAGATTAGATTACATTTCTTTTGCGTGGACTTATTTGGTTTGATTATTTAACATGACTACACGTTTTTTAAAACACTTTATTTTATAAAACGGTGGCTAAAGTATTAGTTCTCCATGCCAAAGTCTGCCAAATTAAAAGTGTCTCCTGTCTATAGCCTGTCATGTCTCATTGTCAAATGTCAAGTTGTCAATTTGTTCGAAAACACCATTGCAAATGCAATAAATTCAATTTATTTTTGGCTTTGTTTATTTGTTAAACGAGACTTGAACTTCGAGATAAGAACTAACTGTATTGGACAGTAAATAATATACTTTCTTCCCATCGTATCGGTAAGTATTCGCACACCATATTTCATTTTTGTGTTAGTTTTTGCCAAGTTTTTGGTGGTGTACGTCGCTTTTATTTCCTGATCTTTTATATCTTAATTTCAGGTGAAGATTAACTACCTCAATGCGCAGTGCCACGAAAAGGTTGGAGGCCAGGGACCACCTAAGCGCACATGGTCCGCGGGAGCATGCGCAATCCACAAATAGGCTAGTCACGGCCACAAGGGCCTTATGTGATCTGCAGCCTTTCTATATAAACATTGTAAGCACACACGGTACCTTTATTTATATATTTTGAAGGCAAAGTCATTAACTGAAATTAATTATTTTCACTTAGTCGTTTTTACAAATACCTTCTTCTTTTTCAGGCTCCAGAAAGAGATTTCATACCTAGAAGACAAAGTTGCTTCCCGCTGTCTGTTTGTTCAAATGTACCTATGCTTGAATCCAAGTACACAATGGATGTTGATGCAGTATTTTAACTCAAAGTGATTCAAGGATTAAGTATATTGCCTATTTTATCAGAGAAACACTGATAATTTTAAACATGTATGAAAAATAAAAGATTCAAAAATTGTTTAAAGAATTGTTTTATTTATTATATTATTACACTGATAATCACTCCATAGCCTCAATGCAGCATTCTAACAAATTCCATCAGTGCCGTCTGTTCCGCCTGTGCCCAGCAGTGGGACATTAAGCCGTTAATGTTTTGATATGTCCTTCTTTCCCCTGTGTTAGGTAAGGGGGTCATCATGATCTCTGCAAAGTATATTCACTGTCACCTGGAAATATTATAAAACAATTACCTATAGAAAAAATGCTCATTATACTTCAGCCTTGAATTCAAAGTTAATGTAGTTACGTATTTTTTGGTACAACCAATTTTGTGTTCTGGTTCAAAAGTGGGCTCCTACACTAGAGGTCGCGGGTTCGATCCCCGCACAGTTCATTCTGCATCAAAATGCTGTGTTCATATAGAGTCCTCAAATCATTTTGATGCTGACTGTACAAACATTTGTGTGCATGAATATCACTTTCGGTTATAATAACGGTCCCGTTCCTCATGTACAATGGGTCTCAGGATGGCTATGTGAGTTCATCGATGCAACTCAGAACACCCGAATCGATAGAATCTGTAACATCAAGTTTCACCTAACTATTTTTGAAAATAAATACAACAAAAACTACAAAATACCTACTTGTATAAGAGATGGCTCCCTATTTTTTTTGCTTGATTGCATTCCGGCTTTGGATCCTTTTGGGCCGTGTTGTATACTGGTAGTACAGTGCCAAAAAAATGGACTAACCTTAAAATTGCATCCTTTCGCCGCTGTTGTTTTGTAAATTACTTCCTCTTTTCCGAGTATGCATGGTTTCATAAATCGGACTTGGGCATCCCCCTAAATGCATGTAAGCATTGCCGTGTTGGAATTTAGAGCCCGAGATTCATGGTGCTGAGCTAAAAGCCTAAAGAAGTCGGTGTCGGCGGTCACTCGCGTTATCAATGGTCAAAACATGCCAACGATTCGTAGGAAGTAGTGGCCAATCTTTTAATTCACCTCGAAAAGCACTCACTTCAATTTAAAAGCAGCTTTTAAGTTAAAATATCTAAGCACAATGACTGCAAGAGGTGTTGTTGTTCAATAACACAATTGTCAAAGAGATACGATTGAGCTAAACGTCAAACAAACGTCAAATAAGGAGCGGACTACCGTAATTCTTACAATCGGCTTACCAATGTACCGCTATTAGTGAGCAGACTACCAAAAAGTGCAATAACCAGTTTCGATGGAGAATCATTGGTCTTTTTTAAGGAGCGGAATACCAAATGTGTCAAATTAGACGATTACGATTCCATGCCGACTCGATTGCGGCGTCTTAAAATTAGCAGACTTGGGACCCTGGTCAGTCACACAATCATTTCAAGCCCCGCTTACAACACAAACACATGTCAAGACAAAGCGCGAGTCAATAATCAAAGTCAAAGTGAAAAATCTTTTTTTAAATAGACCTGTTGCAAGCGCTTTCAAATCGTCAACAAAACAAACAAAAATACACTTAATAATAGACTTAAATACTATAGTAAAAATAATAAATAAATACACAGGTATACAAACATAAAGTGACTAAACCACCGGTGTCAGAAAGTTGTTTCTGTACGTACTGAGAAAAACCGGCAAGAAAATGTGTGGAACATGTGCTGGGCACGGGTGCTGGGAGAGTGTTCCACGTCTGGATTGCACGACACAGGAACGAATCCGCGAACCTTTGAGTGTGTGAACTGAACAGTTAGCGAAGTGTGAAAAGACATAAGATGGGTCATGTTTAGTGGACTGGAGCACTTGGCTATTGCTAAAAAAAAATATGCTTGGCATATAAAGTGTCTCGAAATTTTACTCCTGGTAGACGGTGACTTGCAGCTTAAGGCATCATATAAACAAACATAAACGGCCTATATACGTCCCACTGCTGCGCACAGGCCTCACCTCAACTATGAGGTGTATTGAGCCATACTCCAACACGCGGGCTCAGTGCGGATTGTTGGAGGGGTGTAAGGTTAGTGAGCAACCTTAATGTTAGATTTATCAAGCCGCCCTAAGGCCTCCAACTAGGCTTGACGACTGACATCTACGACGTCAGCCGGAACCAACTGCTTAACGTCCCTTCCGAAGCACGGAGATACACAGCACTAAATTTCGGTGGGGGTGGTTCCATCCCATTACCCGGCGTGTGTTGCTGTCACAACTGCGCTACGGGCACCTCAGTCTAATCAGCGGCAGACAATATGTTAAGTGTGAACAGGCAGCGTCTAAGTAGTTCCTCATTAGATTCAAACCCGAAAAAGCCTTGTTAAATTTGAGATTAGGTACCCTATTTTCATCAAGCGTGATGATTTAAGCGATTAGGGCAAACAACAAGCATATTAAGAAAGGGCTTAGAGCTGACTTCTTCACTATATGTAAGGCAAATAAAATTGTTACGTAACTTTATCAAAATATTCTTATCTAAATGTACTCCTATTCGGCGTAATTCCGCGCGGTCTCCAACTCATTTCAAATCGTGTAACACGAAGGATAAATAAAATGGAAAAATAAATCGATCCCTTTCTTCCAATGGGGTCGAAACGACGCCCAGAAATCACAATCCGCCGAAAATATCATCCGTTTTGCATCCATTGGTGGCTTTTCAAGGGAAAGTTATGAAAGATCAAGAGTAAAAGCAGCGATGTACTGCAAATTCGGGTATGGTCTTGATGTTATTGAGTTCGTCTGGAGCGATCGTGGTAGGCAGGGTAGCGTGACCCAATCGATTGTTATAGGCACATATAAAATGCAAGGCAGTCAAGTGTGGTGGCTTAGGCTTATGTGACGAACTGTTGGAGATATTGTTCATGAAATTCAAGTTTTTTCAAAATGTATATCGCTATCTCTCCCTAATGTAGTTTTTTGTCTTTTTTCTTACTAGATGTGTTTCGTATTGACTAACTATTTTGACCAAAAATTGTTTACTCAATTTTCCCCATGATTTTGAGAAGTCCCACGCCTAGGACTAATCAGTTATTTGTACCTGTCCTATTAGCTTACTTTATCCCCCTCTATCTGCCTACCACCCTTCCTTGCGTCTTTTAAGAAGATTTAGCTTGGATATGTACATTCTCTGAGCGCGGAAAAGCGAACTCAACTTTAAGTATCCGTTGCCATACCAAGGTGTGTGTAGCAGTAACAGTTAAAAAATGGAGTCTGAGCGAGAAATGTCAGCTGGTCACATTTTTTAACTAGCTAAAATCCTGGCACATGGTTTTCTTTCTCTCTGAAGAAACCATATAAACACGCTCGCCAGTCAAAGTTACTTGTGACCATAGACAATTCGTTATTTTTTATATTTGCTCATCGCCAATGATATTTAAAAGAGGATAAAGATACGTTATGTCAGTACTGACGCGAAGTTAAAAATTGTCCCTTGGCGTACGTGCTATGATTTGACCGTGTGTACAAGATAGCATGATTATTTACGCTCTAAACGAGACAGATACATGTTGCGCAGTGTTGTCTCAAACTGTCAATGCTTTGCTCAGGTGGGCAAGTCCTGATTTCGGGTGCCACTTTTGAGCACAAGTAACCAATCTACGTATTTTTGTTATAATATCATTGCTTATCGCCGTATGTACCTATATTCAGAAAACCGTCTGAGTATTTGATTCAGACCATACACCAACCTGAAGACAGTCAGACTTTGTAAATACATACCACTCGTTTACACATATTATTATAGACTTATGCTCACGAAGCATGCGAACGGAATAGGTTTTATTTAGAGTATTCTTGGGAAAAGGAAATTGCCTACCTACTAGCTTTTCTTAGAGCCTAACTTATTTTCGGGTTAAGTTAGACGGACCTGCCTCACAGCGGTGTGGTCAGTTGGCATTTACTTGTTAGTTATTAACTAAACTAGCCGTTGAAATCTCACGGTTCGAAAAAAATATCACATCCCACAATTGCGCAAATTTTTTTTTTGAGGTGTGCGGGCATAGTTTTTACGAATGAAATAAATAGGTAATTTACTTCATTTTTGCTAGATTAGATCGAATATTAATAAATTGTATGTAGAGACCTACGAAATACAGGGTGTTTCTTCTAAGGTGTCAAGCGGGCGCGAGCTGATAGTAGGATACCATACCTATCGATTTAACCCCCATGTATGTTCTACGATTTTTTTGTAGTTTTCGAGATAGTCATGTTTTTGTTATTTTTTAAAATTTTGTGAGCACTTGGCTTTAAATAATTATAACTTTTTTTTTGTTTGATTTTTATTGGATATTTTCTTTTTATTATAATGTCTATTGATTGCAGTTTCATGATTAAAATAATCCCTGTCTTAACTTTACTACAAGATACAAAAATTTTGATTTATAGTGAAAAAAAAGTGAATCTTGCAGAACATAACGAAAATTCAATCGTGAATTAAAAAAAACAAAAGGCATTCCATAGCTTCTTACTAATTTTAAAAACTGCGCAGCATCATAAGCTTCCATAATAATGCAAGAAAACATGTCCTTCGTGGGGCATTATTCGCTGTAATTGATGCTCAAGTCTTGAGTAAGTATCGGTAATAGTGTAATTTTCATACTCAATAATTTTCTAGTATTTTGGCATAATTTTGTCATTTCTGAGATTTATTGTCTTTTAACGTTTAAACAAAGCTCATTTGTTAATATAACAATATACATACACAATATAATACAAAATAATACAAAAAGTTACATACTTCAAAATATAGGTACCACTTAAAAATTCACCAATATTTTGCCAATGTGCATTGTTAAAATATTGTTAAATATTTTACACAACTTACAATATTATTTACCATTTAAATTGAACGCCAAGTTGAGAGGCATGTCGAAGCCAAGCCTTGTACGTGAATGACGGCCTTTAGCGTTTTCCCGGCTAAAGAAATTGAGAGAATATGACATATTTAAAATACAGTTAAGAAAAAAGTGGTACTTTTCGTACATGTGAGATTGGTTTTGTTTACTACCTATGGTTTTTGGAACTCCACAATTTTGTTTTTAATGTTAAGTTTTGGTTAGATGTGTGGTTCATTCGTTTTTAAATTTTCGCTTTCTCTACTCAATATGTGATTTTGTAATTGATACTTACGTATTACATTTTTTTATGCAGCTTTTTGACAAAGCGTATTAAGTCTAGCCTAATACACAATTCCATTTTGATTTGTTGAACTAGTCCTGTGAACCGAAAGTTTTTGTTTTCATTGTTATAAATATCATTTACCGGCTAATATTATAAATTAAAATAATGCCTTACCAAAAAAAAACAAAAGCCTTAAAATTTTGTAATTTTAACGTAGTCTTATTTTTGTTACAGATGAAAAATCACTAGTCCAGTAATATGCCAACGAACTCCAAGAACTTCTGACAGCATGGCAGGGAAACTCTTCACGGGATTGTTACTCTACGCTACTGTGGTAAGTTTCTTTCAATAACTAATATTTCATTTGATTTTTGTAATGTAGGTACGTCTGCCCCAACTTATTCATGTCCTTCTTTGGCGGTCGTTCGGGAAATTGCGTAACGTCTTCTCTTCCAATACACTTCAGTGCCTCAAGACGAAGGTCTATAACCAGTGTGTGTTAGCAGTGATGACGTACGGATTTGAGACATGGTCACTCACTATGGGCCTCATAAGAAAGCTCGAAGTCACCCAACGTGTTTCTCTACGAGATTGAATCAGAAATGAGGAAATCCGTAGGAGGACTAAGGTCGCCGACGTAGCCCAGCGTATTAGTAGGCTGAATTGGCATTGGGCGGAGCACATAGCACCAAGAACTGATGGCCGTTGGGGCCAAAAAGTTCTCGAGTGGAGACCATTAAGGCCAAACGTGGAGTTGGACGCACACCCACGAGGTGGACGGATGACATCATGAAGGTCGCAGGGTTTCGGTGGATGCAGGCCGCCTGCATTCGGTAGCTCTGGAAATCTATGGGGGAAGCCTATGTTCAGCAGTGGACGTCATGTGGCTGTTGATGAAAATGATTTTGGCCGTCATTCCATTGAAATCTTAATGAAACTTGCACTCTTTTGTTAAAAAAGCGGCCAAGTGCGAGACGGACTTCCTTACCAATTTTACCCTTTCTTTTTAAACTAATAACTATTTATTATTTATTCAAAGTAATTTTGGGTGGTTTGCACGAAAATGTACAACATATTTTTATTCCTCCCAATTATGTAAAATTATTTAATTATTGTTTCTCTGCCAATCTAATAAACTTACATAGTAATAGATACTGTAATTCTGTTGTTACAATTCGTCTATTGGTTGCGCAAGATTCAAGCTGTGCCTAGTTTGGGATCCCCTGTTCATTATAATATAAGTATGCTTGGACTAATCGACGATTTTGACAAAGGCCTTAAAATGCCATGTACCTAAATGTTTAGTCTAGAAGAATTCAAAAATCGATAAAGAATTTTTCATTTTCATTTCATATATGTTATATTTTTAAATTTTAACACTCTCTTGTTTTAGAAATAGGACGGGGGGCGGGGTTTTTCGCGCAACTGTGAGAAACCTTCAACATTCATTTTAAAGACCTATCTGTGGATAAGTAATAAAATCTTGTCGAAAGTGGCTGTGACATACAGGCAGACAGACAGGAATGACGAATCTATAATCTAATAAAACGCATCATGTTGATACAGAGCAGTTTTTATTTTAGTTATCGCTGCACTAAATAAGTAGATCAATCATTCGTAACTTGAATTCGAAATGATATAATATTTTGGTGAATAATTCTAACTATTTTCAATGCAGAAACGTATTTAAAGTTACGAGTCCACTATTCCCGCAGTTAGTTATATTTAATATTGAAGCGCTGTTTTTGAACGTAACATTATCTAGTGTACGAAATGTATTTTCTGCACCAACTACACAGCTAAACAAATGAATGGCCTCCCAGAACATTATATAAGGGCATTAAAACAACGATGTTGCGCCCGAATAATTCGCAAATGCTGTTGTGAGCCAGAAACACAGTACACAGAGAACAGTAAAATATCTACATACAAACGTGCCGCTCTCGGTTTGAATGTGTGCGTCGCGCGCCGTTTCGGCACGTTTCTCGCACTCGATTTCACGCACACGCTAGCATAAAATACGGAGGAATAAGGTGGCGGCAGTACGGACGGGCTGTGCCGCGTGTCTGTGTGCATGCTAGGCTAATAACTCGGCGGGCGGCCATAGATAACCTACTGTTTATACTGTGCCAGAATGCTGTATAACAGCAGTAATAGGGCGAATTTAGCGCTATGCCGATTGGGAAAGTACATAGGTACGACACTATAGTTTTATGTTGTGCTTTAGAATAGAGCTACAGTGGGTATGAACTAAATCGAATTTTGGTGGAGTTAGGCGCTGAAGGACATTGCCTATGAAAACATAGAGTGGCTGTCGCTTGCTTCGGCTACTTTTGTAGCCGCTTCTGGCTTCTTGTGGCGGCATTTGTGGCTGTGGCCTGTGACCTCTGCTCGGGGACGATGAAACCCAAACCTCAAATATAAGTATTTATTTCATGTAAACTTTTACAAGTGTTTATGAAAGGTCAATAAACAAAATAATGTTAGCAACACTTAATGTAACGCTACCACCGGTTCGAAAGTTGTTTCTATCGAGAAGAACCCGGCAAGAAACTCAATAGTTACTCTTTTCAACATAGTTTGTTTACAATTATTGAAGTCACAGAGTATAGTCATAGTAAAATGTGTAGAGGAGCAGATTAACCTATGGCAACTACAAATTCTTGTCATTTATATAATCTTGTACATTATAGTAACCTTGTGATTTTATCTGCGGCTTCAATTTGTGCAAAAGCAGTCAAGGTTTTGCTTCACTTTATTGAATTTTACACATTGACCTACAAATGTTTTTCCTACTTAATGAAGTCTAACCCTTTTATTCATAAAAACTTAAACAGCGCTTCAACAACACGTTAACTTTTGTATTGCTTTGTCACTGTCATTCTTGTTGCTGCCGCCATTTGCGAGTAAGTGACACAACACATCAATTGCCTAAACTAGCGTTAAAAGCTTTAGCGTTTCGTTCATTTTTATGAATAAAGGGGTAAGACTATGGCTGACTAGGATCTAGCTTCTTTTTGTAGCCGCTTCTGGCTTCTTGTGGCTGTGGCGTGTGGCCGAGTGGAGACGCTAAAAAACACTCTTTTTACTACAGTATCCTTCCTACTTCTTTCTATTTCACAGTGCATAAAACTCATCCTTTACTTTGAAAGCCTAATTAGTGGTAGCTAATTTGTTTACCATGCAAATGGCTGGTGTAACAAGCCAATGTTTCAATTTGCAACGCAAATGTTTGCGTGTTGGCCAAACTTCGGTTTATTAACGTTAGTTATTTTATTTGACGCCTCTGTGCAGTTAGGCTGCATATTACAATTGACGTCAAGTTTAATGACGGTTATAAATTTTCATGACTCCCAAGACTGAGCTTTGGTAACTTAATTTCATTACTGTACTGTTTTAATGTCGTGGGGTGAGCAGAGTGTGTTTTTTTGGGTTTTTTGGGAACATTTTGGTTTGGAATTACTAACCTGCATTCGGCAAGCGTGATGGTTTTGCAAAAATCTATCCATTTAAATGATGATGGTGATGACCTGATTGCGTTATTGGTGACCATTTTCCAGCAGTAGGAAGTTGTTGTTTGATTAGACAGTTTTTTATGGAAAGTTTATAGAATTGAGCAAGATACTCTTTGATGTTACGATAGTCTCAATTGCGTTGGATAAACTAATTTGCATGAAGAGCCAGTAGTTTGAGAATTGGTAGAAAATTACCGATTTTCAGCACACACGTCAAATAGGTACCTACTTGACGTCCTTTATACGTCCCACAGCTGGGCACACATCTAGCAAAGTCAGCTAGAGCCAACTGTTTACGTACCTACCTTCTTTACAAAGCAAAGTGATACCAAAAATACATTGCACTAAATTAATGAAATTTAGTGATGAGCTTGAGTAAGTGAAGTTAGGTCACCCATCCCACTACCCGACCTGGCATGCGTTGCTTAACAACTCTTATCGTTGCAACTTCACAACCACTGCCATGATTCTTAATAACCACTGCCATCATTATTAATAACCACTGCCATGATTCTTAATCAGCCTGAAAATTTTGGCGAGTTTTCAACCTTGTTTAAAATTATATAGAACCAAGTCAATGAAGCAAGTTATTGAATTTGAAGAAATAGCACAGTATCCATCAAAGTTCGCCTTAAGAGTCCCGGGACGGGCAAGCGAAACATACATACATACATACCTATATGAGAATGTACGAGCTCGGTGCACTCGCCAACCTCGGTAACGACGCAAATTGAGTTTGTGTAAGCTTTTCTTGAGGAAATGGTACAAGTTGAAGGAGGAAGGGGTGAATCTCACTATTTCCATTGATGGAAATACTGCTGTCATTTTTCAAACCATTTCCATTAGTCTAAAAGTCGGTCGACTAATATTGAATTAAAATGATCAATATCGAAATGGAAAGAACAATGTTCAATAAAAGATTATCAGAGGTAGCCAAAGCTAGGAAAAGACTTCTGGCAGGCAACTTGGAGTATCGTGTGAAAAAAAAATAGACAGACCTTGGGAACACAAGTAAAAGAAGCGCCAAAAGTATGCTAAAATAGAAATGAACAACCAATAGATTTTTTGAACCTTGACAGGTAGATTCACGCCTGAAGCCAAGACCGACTGTCTTTTTCTGTTTGACCTATCTTTAGATCAAAGATGTTTTGGATTTTCCGTAAACGTTTTGTTGTATCAATGATTTAGCCCAAAAATGATTTATGTAGTACTAGCAGCCGCCCGCGACTTCGTCCGCGTGGACTAACGTTATCGTAATACTCGTATTAGTAAGGATGCCTATTTTTTTTGAAAATTTGAAAATGAAATATAGCCTATGTCACTCAGGAATGATGTAGCTTTCCAACAGTGAAAGAATTTTTCAAATCTGCCAAGTAGTTTCGGATTTCCTAACCAAAATCCGTATCGGTCTAGCCGTTCTCGAGTTTAACGAAGACGGTTGACGTCGCTAGATGTCAGTTGTTAAGCCTAGTCTAGGTTTCTCACTAACCTTACACCCCTCCTACAATCCGCACTGAGCCCGCGTGTTGGAGTATGGCTCGTTCCACCTCATAGTTGAGGTGAGGCCTGTGCCCAGCTCAGTGGGTCGTATATAGGCCGTTTATGTATATACGTATGTCTATTTTGTTACTGTACATGCTTCTCAAGACTTGTACCACAGCATATAAGAGCGTGGTTGGTCGTGATTACGCGAGTGTAGGTGCCAGTTATCATGCCTTGCGGTTCATTTGCTTACCACAGTTTAGATTCTTTAGATACAACACTTTGAACGCGAAGTTAGAAAATTAGTTTACTTTTTACAAGATATTTTCACTAACAATACAAGTTAACTAACGGTTTCAGATTATGGCCGTGGTTAGCTTGAACGTAGGCTACAATTAGTCTAAGCAAATATGAGTGGCTTTCTCAATGCAAACTTCGAACGGCACACGAATGAATTCGAAGTGAGATTCCATTTTGGCATTCTGTAAATCTTAATAACTACACGAATTGTTTGAGTGAAACGAACTAGCCCCCGAATTCACAAACGTCAATCAACGCTAAACATGCGCTCAAGCACATGCTGTCCCGTAAAATATCAATAATAAAACTGAAAGGGACAGCTTCATCTCTGAGGGATGCTCAACCTTGATTTACATTTGTGAATTTGGAGGTAAGCAGCATAAAATTTTAAAATTACATTCAATGAGGGAGAATCTTACTCAAGGTGTAGCGAATAAGACGAATAAACTTGGCGTTTTCTTCTAAACCAGATCGAGGTGAGATTTGTCGCTAACGAGAATTTCATTGCTGCAGTCAATCTTAGCTTTGAAGAGAGCGTAGCGTATTTGTTGGTAGCCTGTTACGCCACTACATTACACCCCAATGTTTATGTTCTTCTTCTTCTTATAGTGTCTATGGCTATGACCAAAACTCTGCCATCCTAACGGCATAATCTTTGGCACGCGTACAGCTGTCATGTGGGGCATGATAAAAGGTGGCCCATAGTTTGTGAGGAGGAACCATACAATGATGATGATAATGAATAAAAACAAAGGTCGATACGAGAAACGGAACGCGGCCGTGACATCTGGCCAATCAGATTTTATCTGTGGAACGGATCGACCGGAGTCTCGAGCGGTTGTCAATTTATCAAAACAAATATTGGACCGGCCTACCGTTTCAGTTTTGGAAAAAGGTCTTAATTTCTCTGTAGCGCCGCGTAAAATACCTTATGAAGAGATAATCTGTAGTGTTGAGGATGCCTTGTATAAGAATACCATGAAGAAGGAGGATTTGGAGGCAATACGCCAGGATGTGTCATCCGTTCTGCGTCGGAGCAAAGTGCCCAAACTGAATCTTCCTCTTGATGAATATCGCGCTTTAAAGAACTTGCGTACTAGGCCAGAGCTGACTATCCTTCGTGCGGACAAGGGAAATGCTACGGTGGTGTTAGATACGTCGGATTACAATGACAAAATTTCACTTTTATTGTCGGATGAAAACACCTACAAACTTGTTAAAACCGACCCAACTAGTAAGATTTTGAAGCAGACCACCGAGCTTCTTAAGAAACACAGTGAAAAGTTAAATCTAGACGTGTCGTATCTTATACCATCGTGTGCCAAGCCTCCAAAGCTGTATGGGTTACCGAAGATACACAAACCACTTGCTCCCCTTCGGCCAATAGTAAGCCAAATCGACTCACCTACTTATCGTTTGGCTAAGCACTTGGCGAAGGTACTCTCACCTTTGCGAGGACAGACTACATCTCATGTGAAGGATTCCTACCAGTTCATTGGTGAGTTACAACAACTACAACTTTCTGATGATGAGACAATGGTTAGCTTTGATGTTCAGTCCTTGTTTACATGTTTACCAGTAGAGGATTGCATAGAAATTACTAGGAAAAGGTTAGTGGACTGTGATATGCCCGTTGAATATGCAGAGTTACTTAACCTGTGTCTTAGGGCAGGTTATTTGTACTGGAATGATAAATTCTACGTACAGCTTGATGGTGTAGCGATGGGATCTCCCGTGTCCCCTGTGGTAGCTGACATCTTCATGGAGGATTTCGAGGAAAAAGCTTTAGCTTCAGCACCTGTCGTTCCACGGTTTTACAAGCGGTATGTGGATGATACTTTCACAATTTTACCATCCAACAAAGTATCAGCATTTTTAGACCATCTTAACTCTATACACCCTAGGATAACATTTACTATGGAATTGGAAGCTGACAGTAAACTACCTTTCTTAGATGTGTTAGTTATTAGGAATCCTGATCATAGTTTGGGCCATACTGTGTATCGGAAGTCTACCCATACTGATAGGTACTTAAACGGTGATTCTCACCACCATCCTTCGCAGTTAGCTACTGTTGGTAAAACTTTGTTACAGAGAGCGGAACGGATCTGTGATGATGACCACCTGCATGCTGAAGTCCAGCATGTCAAGCGTGTGCTGGGTGAAAACAAGCTCAAAGCACCGCGACGTCGCAGAAACCGAGTGAAACCAGCCACAGTTGAGCGTCAGCCTGCTGTATTGCCATATTTGAAGGGTGTCACTGACAAGATTGGGAACATCTTGAAGCGTGCTTCTTTTAAAACTTATTTTAAGCCGCCGAAGAAGATTAATCAATTTTTAAGACCTGTTAAGTGTAATATTCCTCTTCAAACAGCGGGTGTATACAAGCTTGATTGTGACTGTGGGCTCTCGTATATAGGTCAAACCAAAAGAAGCATAGGGACGCGTATCAAAGAACACATAGGTGATATTAAGAATAGGAGATCTACAAAATCAGCAGTTTGTGAACATGCCCTTGATAAGCCCAACCATTTCATACGATTTGATAAACCGCAGGTCCTTGCTAGGGAGAATCGTTACTTACCAAGGATGCTGCGAGAGGCTATTGAAATTAAAAAACATCCGAATTTCAATCGTGAGGATGGTTGGAATTTACCACCAGCTTGGGAGCCTGTTATACGCTTGATCCTGCTTGATCAATCCCAGAGGGCAGCACAATACTGTGAGGTCTCAGGATACGGTTAGTTCGTACTGCGTGGATAGGAACATTTGCAATAATGTTAGTGGAAATGACGGTAGTTAAGTGAGGGTTGCTAAAAAATTTTGTACTGTTTTGTGACATAGAACATCTTTGTCATCCCGTGATCACGACTGCTGTAAAGGAGTCGAAACGTCGGGTTAGAAAATGAAAGAAAATATAACACCGCGAGTAGAATCCGTAAAGTTGTTTTATTTCGAGGAACCATACACTCACGCATTTCAAGCGTGATGTTGAGTTAAACGTATCGCAAGGCCTCTTGCAAGCAGGGCGTGGTAGGCACACATAAAAAAATATATCAACTTACAAAGTGAACTAGAATTCTCCAGACGATTTCTTATATCAAGCAACTGACATTTAAGAAGCTTTTACAACGCTCCATCATATAAAACTGAAAATAAAATACGTACGACATTTAATTTTCATAGACAAGCTAGACGTTTGCGACACGATATTTTTATGTCTGTCTGTCGACGGAGATAAAGCTCAATACGACAGATATTTCTATTTACGACTTATACCATTCGACGATATTTGTCTAGTTTCACGACAGCGCGGTGTTTCATCAATGATGAACTTTTGAAGTGGTTATAAAGTAAATTCTGCTATGAAACAAACAAACAAAACAGCAGTTTCAAACGTCTATGATATTATAATGAAATGAAAAATAATTACTTGTGCTAAAAAAGTGGCACCCGAAATCAGAACTTCGAACACCTGAGCAAAGCATTGACAGTTTGAGACGACACTTCGCAACATGTATCTGTCTCGTTCAAGCTCTAGTAAATAATCATACTATCTTGTACACACGGTTAAATTACGTACGTACGGTACGTACGCCAATTTCCGACTTCAGTACTGTCGTAACCCATCATCATTGGATGTATGTATGTATTTTCGTTTGACTTAACTTGTCAGCGATCGTTTCCGATCTACTAAAACCTCTGAGCCAGACCCCAGACATGACATTAACGTGAATTGTTTTACAATATTCCATATTTTTCTCAATCGTGCAAAACTTCCATCTTCCAAGCTGCAATATGAAATGCAGGAGCTTTATTGAGTCCTGCGTTATGACGAGTGCAACAGGGAGAATCCGTTTGAAGACGTCAGCGGGAATATTCTGATACTCTCAATGGGAAGTCGTATTTGCTGGTCTGATGTACTGTACGCTTGTACGTGCTTGACTCATATACGGTATTAGGGAAACTGGCATATTCGCAATGATATTATAATGAAAAAGAGGTAGATAGATTGAACTAACCTGAGCAAAGCATTGACAGTGTTGGCAGTTTGAGACGACACTGCGCAACATGTATCTGTCTCGTTTACTCTTTGGTAAATAATCATGCTATCTTTTACACGAGCTACACGGTCAATTAATCATAGGTACTATTGTATAGTAAAAATAATTCACCTTTTCATTATCAATATTTATTTTCTAATGACACTTGACATCAGTCATGATTGAAAACACAATTCTATCTCTGCTCCACTAAAGAGGTATATAACAGTCCTCCCCCCCAATTTCCTCAATCGGCGGGAGATTGCACAGCCGTGGGAAGCAACTGGTCCACATGGCGTCTCCAGACGACACCATCATCAATAAGGACTTCGTAATGCAATCTTCCCAAGCGTTTAGTAACTGTTCCAAACTGCCATTTAGCATTGCCGGAATAATCTCGGGCTTGAACTCGATCACCCAAGAAAAACTCTTTCACTGTGTCCTCGTGAATTCTCTTGGATGTAGATTGGCAGTTAACACTTCCCAATGCAACATGTAGTATTGTTCTCACTTGTCGTCCAAACATAAGTTCATATTATGGGGTCTTGCCCGTTAAATTTGGTGTCCTTCTCAAATACCTTTTAATTTTGCATAGTTTATCGTGAATATCACCTCTCTCCCCCCTCATTGTATGCAGAGCTTTCTTAATAGTTTGTACAAAACGTTCAGCTTGTCCATTTGTAGCTGGATGGTATGGTGCTGACGTTTTATGTATGATTCCATTCTGTCGTAGAAAATCTTCGAATTCTTGTGATACAAACTGTCTCCCATTATCAGAAACAAGAATCTGTGGTAAACCAAATGTTGTAAATAAATCCTCTAGTTTCTTTATGCACCATGAACTGGTGATGGTTTTAGTTGGAATTATTTCAGTCCATTTTGTAAAGGCGTCTACAACCACCAATAAATAAAATCCATTTGTTGGGCCAGCAAAGTCGATATGTATTCTCTGCCACGGTAATGATGGATGCTCCCAATGATGTAGATGGACTTTAGGTGGCTCATTTTGTTTGAGTCTGCACTCTCTGCAAGTCTTCACTAAGTCCTGGATATCTTTATCTAAATTCTTCCAAAATACGAAGCTTCTGGCAAGCAATTTCATTTTTATTATTCCTAAGTGTCCCTCATGTAACTCGTTTAACACTAGCCTCCGTAAACTGTTAGGTATCATTATTCTAGTACCTTTAAACAGACATCCATCTTGACATGTTATTTCATGTTCATTGTATCCTAGTTGTTGTAAGTTTTTACCAATATTCAAAGCCTCTAGAATAGGTTTGTATTCTATATCTTTCAGGGTTTCTTCAGCAATTTTATGTCGATTGATATTAAATGTAGAAAGCTGGTTCAGTTGAAATGCTGCATGTTGGTCAATGTTTTCAATTGGAATTTCGATCGGAAATCGAGACAGGTAATCTGCATTGCTGTTAGCACTTGATGTTCGAAATTCTATTTTGTAGTCAAAGCCAGATAAGAAATGTGCGTAGTGAAATAATCTCATTGTACTCATAGTAGGTAAAGTTTTGTTGGGATGGAATATTGTTGTAAGAGGTTTATGATCCGTTATAAGAATGAACTTGCGACCATAACAGTAGTGAAAGAATTTTTTAAGTCCCCAATATATGGCAGTAGCTTCTTTATCTATTTGACTATAGTTTTTCTCGCTGCTTGTAAGTGAGCGTGATGCAAATGCGATCGGTTTATCAGTGCCGTCAGGCAGTCTGTGTGATAATACTGCTCCGAGTCCAGTTGGAGATGCGTCCGTTGCCAAAACAATCATTTTACGAGGATCGAAGTGCATAAGTATTCTTTCACTAGTAATCTGTTTTTTAATACTGTCGAAACTTTTTTCGCATGCTTCTGTCCTTCTCAAATACCTTTTAATTTTGCATAGTTTATCGTGAATATCATCACGATAAACTATGCAAAATTAAAAGGTATTTGAGAAGGACACTTGACATCAGTCATGATTGAAAACACAATTCTATCTCTGCTCCACTAAAGAGGTATATAACAGGTACGTACGCCAGGGGTCAATTTTTGACTTTGTGTCAGTACTGAAATAACCTATCTACGTCTTTTTCATTGTAGTATCATTTTATGTATGCACATGAAATGATACAAAATACATACATACACCTACATACGCATGTAGGTGTATTTATGTATTTTGTTTGCTTTGCTTTGTCAGCGATCTTTGCCAATCTGAGCCAGGCACCAGACATGACATTAACGTGAATTGTTCTACAATATTCCACATTTTTCTGAATCGTGTGAAACTTCCATCTTCCAAGCTGCAATATGAAACGCAGGAGCTTTATTGAGTCCTGCGTTATGACGAGTGCAACAGGGAGAATCCGTTTGAAGACGTCAGCGGGAATATTCTGATACTCTCGATGGGAAGTCGTATTTGCTGGTCTGATGTACTGTCCGCATGTACGTGCTTGACACATTTACGGTTTTAGGGAAACTGGCATGTTTGCAATGATATTATAATGAAAAAGAGGTAGATAGGTTCCTTGTGCTGAGAAAGTGGCACCCGAAATTAAAAATTTAGTGCACCTGAGCGAAGTAATCACAGTGTTGGCAGTTTGAGACGACACTGCGCAACATGTATCTGTCTAGTTCACGCTTTGGTAAATAATCATACTTTCTTGTCTACACGTTATAGGCACGGAGTTACGGACGCAATGGACAATTTTTGACTTCGAATCAGTACTGGAATACTTCTTTATCTATCTTCATGATTATCAATTTCTGAAACAAACACAAGACACCTCCCTAATGCCTCTCTGCCTCACTATCGTTTAATAGACGTTGAGTTCGTTATTCACAAAATGTATTAGTTTATATTCGAGACTTTCATGCCACTCTATGTATCAACTATCATAAAAAGTCCTGGCGCTGCGCAAACCCAACGTGGTAACAACTGCCGCAGTCGGTGCCGATTTTTATTTGCCATAGTCGAGATAAGGCCTGTGTCGAGCAGTAAGGGGTATAAATAATTTTGTGGTTGTTATCTTTGGTGGCCTTAATGTCTGAAGGTATTCTCTACCAGTCAACATTTGGTCGAAGCATAAATATTAATATACTATCCAACGCAAAGCTAAAACGAAAAGCTCACACGCTCAGTACTCAAATATTTACACCTCTATTCCGGCAAAACAAGCTATTACTAAGCTAGCACGCTTTAATTAAGACGAAACTAGTACGGTCTGCAGCGAATGCATGTACCGACAGCATGTTAGGCTAGGAACATTCGTGCGGCAAAACTTAATTGAGAACAGCTGTTGGACTAAATGAACCTAGGAACTTAGAAATTATTTTGTAAAACTGCAAAAGTTTGTCGTAGAAAAAAATATTTGTTGTAAGTATTTGTGGAATCTCTGTGCTTTGAAAAACTTATTAGCAGTAAGTCGCTAGTTGTCAGCCGTTAAGCCTAGTCGCAGGCCGTAGGGTGGTTTGATAACATCTGACAGCAGAGTTTATCACTAACCGTACACCTCTCAACATGGAGCCCGCGTAAGGCTAGCGCTTCAAAGTTAAGTTGAGGCCAGTGCCCAGCTGTGGGACGTATAAAGGCTGTCTCTTTTGATAAAAATGCAGCATTGTCGAATTCAAATTCAATATGTCTTTATCCAAGTACACCGTTATACCGTACTTTCGAAACCATTTAATAAACATACATAATGTGACTCTACCACCGGTGTCTGAAGGTTGTTTCTTCTGAAAAGACCCAGCAAGAAACTGAGTTACTCTTTTTAAATCGTTCAATGTTTTACAGTACAAAGTACTCGTAAATGTATGGGTAAACCAAAAAACTAGTACATTTACATGTACAAGTTTTTTTAACAATAAAAGTAATTTGATATTGTAGATAGATTTGGCTTAGCTGAACAATATGCATGTCCGTATACAGGGCACCCTTAACAAACTTTTTGTTTTCAATACATATCCCATCTTTCAGCCTGATCCCGGTCCATTGAAGATAATAGAGAGAGGGGACAAACAAAAACAAAACTTTTTAAGTCCATACAAAGTTGTTTTTTGTTCGAAGGTGCTCCAAGTTCGGGCCCAGATTATCTGGATGACAAAGGAGTTAATATCCGAATGGACACGAGAAACTTTGATAATACATTATCACTTGCTCAAGGAAATGATCAATTTATTAATGAAAGCTAGAATATGGACTGACATTAATAAAATAAAGTCATGATAACCTTTATTAAACAATCCGGTTGTGAATACGTTGCAAGAGCTCTTAAAAATGTAGGTAAAATTAAGATGGCCTTGTCGCTAAAAGCGATCTCTTCCACACAACCTTTAAAAAGAGAAACAAGAAGTTGTAATAGAAGATACTAGAAACGGAATTTTAAAAATATGCTATGTTATTGAGGCTAATTATTAATTTTAATTCTATTATACACGTTTTGTGACTAAACTTACATAATAAAATATATCAGATTAGATTATTAGGAAAAATAAATTACTCCCGCTATGACTTCAGTTTAAAAAAAATACGGCCCATTCTCAGACCCAACAACATACATACTTATGTCATCAAAATCGGTCAAGCCGTTTAGGAGGAGTTTGGCAACAAACACTGTGACACGAGAATTTTATGTATTAGATTAGATACCTTGCAAACTATGATCAGTCCTTTTCGCAGAAGGACATGTATGACAAAATACATATGACGACCATTACAATTTAGTTTTAAAACTTAATTGTCGCTAGTATTTACATCCGTGACGTCATCCTGGATGGGAGCATTTTGCCTGAACTCATGAAACTTTTAATGAACGCAAACTTTTCTCTAGTTAAATTGCAGTGTTTTAAGCCCTCGATGGGGCGAGCTCACGAGTTGAGCAGTTTTAATAAACATGTAGGTATTATGAATACTTGTCATAATCGTCAGGGGTTGGTGGCGTTTGAAAACCAGGCTATGTTTTGACCAGCAACTATTGCATTTTGTTTTTACTGGTTTTTAAGTTATCTATATTAACTAGCTACATCGAATCAGAAATGATGAGATCCGCAGGAGAACTAAGACAACGGACATCACTCGAAGGATTGCATCGTTGAACTGGCAGTGGGCGGAGAACCGATGGCCGTTGGGGCGGAAAGGTTCTCGAATGGCGACCGCGTACCGGACGACGTTCCGTGGGCAGGCCCTCCACAAGGTGGACCGACGAGCTGGTCAAGGTCGTGGGAAGCCGCTGGATGTGGACAGCGCAAGACCGATAGTTGTGGAGATTGTTGGGGGAGGCCTTTGCCCGGTAGTGATGGTGATGTTGATGAACGCAGGGTATTGTAAATAATCGTATTTTTACGTAAAGGGTTGATTTGCTGGCGTGAAGTCAAAAATTGTGCCGTGACGTACGTACCAATGATTCGACCGTAAGTACAAGATAGCATGATTATTTACTAGAGCGTAAACGAGGCAGATATATGGTGCTCAGTGTTGTCTCAAACTGTCATTGCTTTGCTCAGGTGGTCAAAAGTCCTGAATTTAAACTATGTATGTACCTACGTATTTTTATTAAAATAATATTTTTTGCTGGTGTACTAAACACTGTGAAACATACAAATAAAATAAATAAATGAACCTAACAATTTTCCTGACCAGAAATTTAAATTCAATACCTAGATTTTAACGCCTCCGTGCTCGAGTGGAAAGTGTGCTCAACCTGAAAAATGAAATCACAGTCAACTGAAAATTCAGCCACATTCGAATGTAACCGAATCTCTGTTTGCGTTGAACGTAACACGATGACGAATTACATTTCATATCGCACTGTTTGATTGAAAGTAAACAAGGGAAAATTAAAATTTACCCAACCAAACAGAAACAGGGAGAAATAATTGCTGATGCAATGAATGAAATGAAGTAATAACATCGTGCGGTAAATATCGTAAATGAAGTACATTTGCTTTGTAATGATGATGGTATAAATAATTTAAAGAGATAATTGTGTATGTACCAGTATGTATGTCATGTGGGAAGGTATATTGACATAGAAAAGCCTAAAACTTGTAACAAGCATCCTAAGTCTTACCTTTTGCAAACAATCTAGACCCAGTATCTGTAGAGTACAAGTATTTGTTTTTTTTTTATAAAAAACCGTTTACCTAGTTCAATGTCGCGGTGTCCATACGGAGGGTGTACAATTTCCTGTTCAAAAAACTCTTTGGAAAAAAGAAATACATACTTTGCTTAAAATTTTCATTTGGTTAATGCCTAGATTTATGTACTGGCAGATTTATGTACTATACTTGTTAAACCAAAAGTGGTACGGGGTGAGCCTACCGCCACAGTACACAGAGAACAGTAAAATATCTACATACAAACGTGCCGCTCTCGGTTTGAATGTGAATGTTTGAACGCGATGTCACGCACACGCTAGCATAAAATACGGGGGGATAAGGTGGTGGCAGTACGGACGGGCTGTGCCGCGTGTCTGTGTGCACGCTTGGCTAAAAACTCGGGGGGCGGCCATAGATTCTGTTTATACTGTTCTAACGGCACTAAACGGCTCTACCTCTGATGAGTAGAGTACACCGAAGTGTAGGTGTTCCGGTTAGACTTGAACTCGAAACGACTAGGCCACCCTCTTCAATATTTATAATGCCTTCAACAAAACGTGTGATCTGAATGCAGTCCGTTCGAGTACATATTGAATTATTACACAAGCTATGGGTGCAGGCGAGCAGAAGGTAAATCTTCGCTCGCCCCATTGATTGGGCTGTTCGGAAGATTCACTGGCTATCGTGGCCTCTTTATCTTCCAGATCATAGAAATATTGAACGTTATGTTTGCCTCTTATTAAGATTTCGAAAGCTTCTTTTTTAAATCGAATTGACGTAACTTGTACTTACCTATTCGTCGTCGTCGTCGAACAAAGGCGTACGTGACCATCCGTCAATTTTTGTTTTATTGTAGTAAACTAATCTTAAGCAGCTTTTCTACAAATTATTTTTTTATTTTTTCATAATTCTTAATAATAACGAAGATATGTAATCTGACAACGACGGTTGTTGATATCTTAACATAGTACAACGGCAGGTTTATACAAGCGTCTGTGTAGATCGTCCTTCCGCACCCCCCTGCCCCCGGGGCGGCTTGTCGGACGTTTAGTCTCGGCCATGTTCTACGTAAGACTGCACGTTGATCGCTCGGAAGTTGAAATAAAGTAATTTGCTATTAATATCGTCTGTGTTGTCCTTATTTCGTTTAGTTTAGTAGTATTTATTAAAATGTCTTCAAAAAGGTCAAAAATAATTCTGGATTTAGTAAAAAATAAAGACCGCGGGAATACTATTCGCACTGATTACCAGATTCAAAGTAATATTTCAAATGATGAAGAATACCTAAACCCTATATCAGGTAAGCATTATCTATAATAGTCTTTAGAAATTATTATAATCGTTTATCATGTAGAGATTTTTAGGATAATCAATTTTTACACTTTGAACTGACTGAAGAACACAACCGTCACTTTACTAGGGAGTTCAGTAGAAAAATTGTGACGGATATTACATGCCGTCTTTTTACTATGGAGTTGGTAGATGAAAAAAAGCATGCCTATTTATTAATATCCTATATCATTAAAGACTGTTACACGAATTTAAACGATAGTTATCATGAAGTGTCAAAATTTTTATTTGTGTAGCAGAAGTACAGATTCGACTTTGTTCTAGAGAATTATATTAGACGTTTATTGAGAAGTAGCGTTGTTCTTTGGACATTTTTATATCAGATGTACACAACCGACTCTGTACTAGGATCAAGCGTCTTTCTTGCGTCTTTATCCAGAATTTTTACTGTTGAAAATATTTTAAAATAACGATTTTTGCTTTTACTCACTTTAATAATAGGTACTTATAATATCTCAATTACATTCCATTTCATATTGTCAACCGTGAATATAAATATATATTTTTAAGTAAGATTTAAGGCCGATTTGTTAGTAAGGTACCAAAATACTTTACATTTCCTAGAAGATGTGATGTTTTTATAAAGTAATGATTAAGATTGATATTATTATAGCTTTTCAAGTCCAAATAATTATGTAAACATTGCAAGGTGAATTCTTATGGGCATAAAAATATTATCATCATCATCATCATATCAGCCGAACGACGCCCACTGCTGGGCATAGGCCTCCCCCAAAGATCTCCACAACGATCGGTCCTGCGCTGTCCGCATCCAGCGGCTTCGCGCGATCTTGACCAGATCGTCGGTCCACCTTGTGGAGGGCCTGCCCACGGAACGTCGTCCGGTACGCGGTCGCCATTCGAGAACCTTTCCGCCCCAACGGCCATCGGTTCTCCGCGCTATGTGTCCCGCCCACTGCCACTTCAGCGATGCAATCCTTCGAGCGATGTCGGTTGTCTTAGTTCTCCTGCGGATCTCATCATTTCTGATTCGATCAAGCAGGGAAACACCAAGCATCGCTCTCTCCATTGCTCGCTGGGTGACTTTGAGCCTTCTTATGAGACCCATAGTAAACGACCACGTCTCACTCCCATATGTCATTACTGGCAACACACACTGGTCAAAGACTTTCGTCTTGAGACACTGAGGTATTTCGGACGCGAATATATGCCGGAGCTTCCCGAACGCTGCCCATCCGAGCTGGATTCGACGAGAGATCTCTTTCTCGAAGTTGGACTTACCTAACTGGACTGCCTGTCCCAGGTAAACATAGTGGTCAACAACTTCGAGTGTAATGTTCCCAACGTTAACTGGAGCGGGTGCAACATGGGCATTGAACATGATTTTCGTCTTGTCCATGTTCATCCTAAGACCCACTCTTTGAGAAGCATTACCGAGATCTTCGAGCATTATGTTCAGGTCTTCCAAGGTCTCAGCCATAAGAACTACATCATCGGCGAATCGTAGGTGTGTTAGGTACTCGCCATTGATGTTGATGCCGCGTCCTTTCCAGTCCAGAAGCTTGAAAATATCCTCCAACGCAGCTGTGAACAATTTCGGAGAAATAACGTCTCCTTGTCTCACGCCTCGCTGTAGTTGGATCGGATTAGAGTTCTGGTTCTGTAATCGGACCGACATGGTGGCGTTCTGGTATAGGTACCTTAGCACCTTGATGTACCTGTAGTCTATTTGGCACCTTTGGAGAGACTGCAACACTGCCCAGGTCTCAATCGAATCAAAGGCCTTCTCATAGTCCACGAACGCTAGGCAAAGTGGCAAGTTATACTCTCCGGTCTTCTGTATAACTTGCCGCAGCGTATGAATGTGGTGTATGGTACTATAGCCTTTTCGGAACCCGGCTTGTTCGGGAGGTTGGAAGTCGTCGAACCTGCGAGCGAGACGATTCGTAATGACTCTCGAAAACAACTTATAGATATGGCTCAGAAGCGATATGGGTCTGTAGTTCTTCAAGAGAGTTTTGTCACCCTTCTTGAAAAACAGCATCACATCGCTCCTGCCCCATGCCTTTGGCGTTCTGCCCTCGAGGATGACAGAACTGAAGAGCGTCTGGAGGACCTTGAGTATCGGCCGACCGCCCGCTCTCAGAAGCTCTGTTGTGATTCCGTCATCACCCGCCGCCTTGTTGTTTTTCAGCTGCTTGAGAGCCATCCTAATCTCGTACAGGCTGACGTCCGGGATATCTTCGGTATAGTGTCGGGTAAGCTTGGCTCTAGGGTCTTAAGCCTTGCTTTCAACAGGTGTTTGAGTGGAATACAGCTGTCCATAGAAACTCTCAATCTCCCTCAGGATTTCAGGTGTTGACGTGATGATGCTACCTGCCTCAGTTTTCAGCCTCGTCAGTTGGCTTTGCCCAATAGACAGATCTCTGGCGAACACTTTGGAGCCTTTGTTCCGCTCAATGGCCTCTTTAATACACTGGGTATTAAATTGGCGAAGGTCGCTCGTCAAAGACTTAGATATCTGTCTATTGAGTTGCCGATAACGATGGGCATCCGCTGAGTTCTGTAGCCGCATTGCGTTTCTCTGATCCATGAGTAGGAGAGTCTGGCTGGAGAGTTTCTTTGACTTTGGACGGCGGGTTTTAAAGTGCTTGGACCCTACCGTACGGACAGTATCCACCACCATGTTGTATTGATCGTCCACATCGATGCTGTTCTCAAGGGCTTCGGAGCGGTTTTGAAGCTCGAGCTGAAAGCACTCGGGGTTTTGAATCTGAGCCGGTATTAGTCGGAGCGTGGATTTTATGAGTCGCGCTCTCTCAAGCTTTATGTCGTAAAAATATTATGATTATTGATTATTAAAAAATGATCAAAAATTTCCACATTGTTTTATTAATTTCTCTATCTTTTTTCAACTTCCGCCAGGAACTAGTCACTAAAGCTCCGTAGTACACTGACTTAAAGAAAAATACGTCATTGAGTCCATAAAGAGGCAACGAAGAATAGTGACGGATTACCACATATACCCTTTAGTTGTCCGTAGAACAATGACGCATGTGATTTTGACAAAAAACTAAGGGTTTCAGGATGTTGTTCTATAGTTCATATAAAAAAGGCTCTAATTGTTTATAATATCCCCAAAATTCAAATCAAACAAGTTTTTAGTTTTGTTTTAATCACATAAAAACTAAATCCAAAACTTTAAAATGCTCTCCTGGAAACTTCACATTTTGTAGATCCGTCTTTGTTCGACGACGACGACGTATTATCACGTAACTATTGAAACTACACATACATTGTAGCCAAATACCCTCATTGAGATAGGCCGAAAAAATACAATATAGGTATTGTTATACAAATACTCCAAGGAAATCTAGACAAATAATGCTGAAGGGATTTGAAGAAAACTCCTTTTTTTTGTCAGGGTTTATAATCCTTTTCTGCCTAAATTACCAATTCTCTGACCACTGTTTTTTTTAACTGGGCTACGTTTGTGAACAAGTTTTCATATGAATTAATCGAACATAGCTCGTTAGTATAACCGAGAGCTTTTTCACAAACCATTCAATCAACAGCCCATGATATTTGCTTTCACTGAAGAACTTGAAAACGTAACGAAAATGGAAGAGTATTAAAATGTCAGTCGACTCATGTACGCGGGCTTATTCTACGAGTAATATGCAGCACCTTTTAGCCAGAGGCCTGTATGATAGATACTAAAACCCAATGGTACCTAATCAAAATGACAAAAAAAATATTCTAAAACTGTGAACGTGTAAAAGATTCCAAATACAAAATGCTGTATCTCGCCTAACTTTGCAAGCGTCCTTCCTCAGCGTCCTCCAACTCTTGTCGGAAACAAAAAAAATATGCAACGAAAATCTTTTAACATCCCCGAGACATTTCAAATCTCCGAGTGCCCAATCAATGAGCGAGCAAAGATTTGCCTTTCGCATTCAGCTCGGCCGCGCTTCGTTTATGTAATAACTCAATATTTACTGAACAGTCTGCTTGCAATCAGAACAGACGCTTCGAGGAATCTGCATTTTTACAAAACATTTCCTCGGGATAGTGGAAAATGAGTGGATGCTAGTTTCTTTTTGGTTACCAATTGAATTATATTTATCAGCAAGGTTTACAGCATACAATATGGCGTACTCAAATCATCAAAACATCAAACTTAAGATTTAAATATGCTAAAACTCTGATAACTTAGCTAATTATAAGCGATTACTTAGCTTCCGCCTCACCACAATGAGTGTAGCAGTAAAATTTAAAAAAGTAATACCTTCAATAATTCACAACTATTTTACTAGCCATACGCTCCCAGTCTCCAAACACAGACATACTTAACATGTTTAAAAGGAGTCTCCATTCGTAGGTTTTTCAAGAAGAGATGAAGTTATTTTTACAATTTTTTAAACTTACAATAAATGGTCCTTCGAGCCGGATCTACCAGCAAATTTTGGTTTATTATTATACTAATATTACTACTAGTACTTATTACTGTTTGTTTACGAGTGTTGTATTATTTGTGGTCCAATTTCTTAAAGTAAAGACAGGAAAGAAAATAGGTTAGTTTCGCTACCCAAGTAAAGTTGGACAGGCAGACAGCGCGTCGCCAAAGATAGTAGCCACAAATTCGGTCCGAATAATTATATCATAGTAAGTACGTCTACGTGATAGCAATACGTGCCAAGAAACTGTGGAGCGTTTGGTTAGGCAAGTCACTGGAATGGTTATCAATATTGTTATTGAAAAGAGTTTATTTGGTGATGTTTTAAAGGGATTCAAATTAAAAAAAAACAGGACTTTAAGACACATACAAAAATTATAACATTTGAAACATTAAAATTTTGGGTTCTCTCGATGGAGCCTTATTTAAAAAAGCTATTAGTTATTATTGTTTTTAGCATTTTCCATTCAGTATCTACTAAAGATCTGAAAACCAGAAAAAGACATTCGGTCATCTTGGTTCACACAGTGGATAGTGCAGTCACCCGGTTTGCGAAAGATGCGGGTTCGATTCCTGCCTGATGCCAAGATGACCAAATGTCTTTTTCTTGTTTTTCAGAACTATTCTTTTTTTAGGAAGATTACTATAGTAACTCATCATTATGGTTTAGGTCTATCTGTGAGTCGCTAAATGATAAACATCCTTTTAAAAATCTGTCTGCTGTGTATTATGTCCACATGCACATAATACCATTGGAAGCGCTCCATCAGTTTTAGCGGGGACACAACACAAGGGCCACACGCCACCCCTCTAGTTGTCTAATCTGGGGGGCTAAAAAGGCAACATTTTAGATGATTCATATTATGAAACATCTAACTGACGTTTCATCTAGAGCGCAGTCCGTTTTGAGTCAAAAGTTATAATAGCGCGCTCACACGCGTCCCGAATTGATAAATTGTATGAGCGTGACTGTTTGTAACAGATCAGATAATCTCTACGTTGGTAATATCTTGAACAAGTGAACAGACCTCAAGTCCAAAGGAGGCACAATCTCAACCATTGGCATCACGTGCGGAGACCGCTGACTGCAGATTTTTCCCCCTTTATAAGATATTGATAATTTGACTCGACCCTGACATAACCTCTGGCATTGGACCGAGATGTTAAACTGCCGAAATACTTTTATAAAGAGTGACAATTTAGAGTTTTGATGATAGAAAACTTAGGGGTTGTGAGCCTTCCGCTCACTCCATTGCCCGGTAAAGCTGTGAAAGTCACACCTTGGACTAACAGCTAGTCAATTCAAAAAAAAAAAAAGATAGAAAACTGTAAAAAATCAATTGTGCAATAGTTATTAGTACACGTCCTAATATGTACCCTGTCGAACACCTTACTTATTTTCAGAGTGGCTATGGCTATCTACAACCGTATATCAACTGAGTCCTGAGACTTCATAGTCCATCTTTTAAGTATTCTTGTCCTAATGACCACCACTTCACGCTTTGTGTCTACTGTCAAATTATTTATCTGCTAGGCTATGTAACTTCTTAAATTAAACAAACATGTGTATATGTGAACACATGTACTGATTGCGTCACGGGTTAAGGATTATCACGATCTGAACCTTCCTGAGAAGGTCTTAAACTTGTTCATAGTAGTCGCGTTCTAGCTGGAAAAATCCTCAATAGAGCTTGTAGCTCAAGTATTCTTCTACGAATAGGATCTTTTCCTCGACATTCGAACAAGACCTGAGAGCATGACAACTTTATGAAATGGAAAATATACTGACTCAATATGGGAGCTTAACTTCACCTGTCCACTAACGCTTAGTTGACAGGGGGAGACAGCAAGAAATAACACACAGAACGTTTTAAACATTAGTGATTTCAAAGAAATGTAACGTATATCCATTGTTCTGGCGGATTATTCCGTTAATGGGAGAATAAAGACCCAAATTTGATGAATTGGATCTAAGAAAGAATTTGGCATCCAAAAGTTAACAATGCTTGAAGAATTTCATTGATTGCAAGCAGAAAAGCCCAATCAGGAATACGACATATTTTTCCTCATTCAAACCCGATTTCCAGCCGATCCATTATTTCACCTATCACAATCGCTCATTTCACACACATGCCTGTACCCTCGTATTCTAAGTAGGGATGATCGATATTTGAAAAACTTTGATGTTGACATCGATGTATGTCATAATCGAAAGCTCAACATCGATGTTCGATATTTTCGACAATCCAAACATCAATGTTGGGGAATTTCAGCCTGTTAATTAGAAACACAATAAATACAGTAAAATTATCGGAATATTCCAATACTTTTTGTCAACTGACTGAGGGAAAAGTAATTTTGATACAGAACCCTTCAATCTATTTCTTTGTTGATGAAGAGTAGAGAAGGCTTTTGAAAAAAGTGTTTCAGATGGCGTTGATGTCGCGATAGTACTAAAATATTTCAGCGCAAGCTCGTAAAGCCGTAAGTAACATCGATGATCGATTCCGTTAACATCATCATCAATGGCCTCTGCGTCTTTTACAGACGATTCATGCAGTGATGTTAGAGTTAGAGCACTTTTTGCTGTGACTAAGAAGGCCTATTCGCGACCGGCATAGCCTTCCGCACACACCACACTTAAAGTTAGTAAGTTAGTTTGACATCCGTTAACATCAATGTTACGATATTTTTCGTACAGCACATCGATGTCAAAACATCGATGTTTTTCCTTTCAACATCGATGATCATCGATCATCCCTAATTCTAAGTATTCTGCGGCTTGTTTCGCGAACGACGCATCAATATTCATTGGTGTCGGCGTAGATTTATCCGTCATATCATTACGGAGGTGGTTTTTGTGTTGTGTCAAGCTTTAATTTCTGTGGAATGATGAATAGGGTTGAATTTCCTTTTTAATCTCTGTTTTTCCTCTCTGATAATGCGAAGAGACAGTATGGGTTCATCTTTTTTTCAATTCTGTGAAACGAACCATTCTTCTATAAAGCAATTAATTTAAATGTTTACATTGAAAGAGTGAATTTGTTTGTTAAATAAAATAAACATAATGTAAAAATATTAATTTGAGGGATGGAAAGATATAGTGTCAATATTATAGCAATTACAGATAATATGGTGATGATCTTTGAGGAAGAGTTATTAATGATGAGAATGTTCGAAAATCAAAACAATAAGTGCTTTCATTATAACAAAAGGCTTAAATTTTAAAGTGTTGTAAATACGAAAATTTGATAGCGTCAACGCATTGAAAAGTATTGTAAACTAGTTTATAGGGAAGAAACTTTCACATGACAGTGTTATTCGTTTATAATGATAAAGATAGCTTTGAAGTACAAATAAACGATATCAAAATCAATGTCTACATTTTAATGAACAAACTGCGCTCGTCCAATCCAAGTCCACTGCGAGACTCAAGCAGAGACTCAACCAATACTTTAGTCAATGCTTCCCCCTCTGTACACAAAGTGGACCGTCCACCAAAGGGCTGCGATGAACACAGAGCCGGCAATAGTGCAATAAAAGAGCTGCTCAATGAATCGCCCAGCAATTTAGGAGATCGACACTCGACCTGGGACGGTGTTATGCAAAAGTAGCAGCTTTTGATATTATTGATTGGGTACTGAGTTTAAGTATGACAAATGAATCGAATCAAACCCACTATCATTAGAGATAATCTTTTTACAAAAATGGTTTATTAATAATATCATTGAATGGCAAACAGTCAGTGCACTATTATGTGAGATCGCCAGTTCAATGCTGCGTTTTATACCCAACTTGAAAATTCCTTCAGTGGCTGATTATCATACAGTGATATTTTAAGGGCCTGTTGTAGTTACACTCAATTTTATCGTTCATAACACCCCCATGTGGGGGTACATATGCACCTGTTGAGGAATCGCAGCTGTATTTTTTTTTAAATATTATGAAAATCATATGTTTTCTTTTATATGTATTCAAAATATGTACTATTACTTGGAAGAGATTTATTCTACCAAGAAGATAACCTAAATTGTACATTTACGCTGAAATGTATTAGGTACCTATTTATTGATCTAACTTTTATTCAGTGAGCAATAAAGTATTTTTATCATATATTATTATAAATAAAACAATAATAAATTGCATGATCACATAAACACATCCACCGAAGGGCACTTACTGTGGCAGAATAAACAGCGCGAAGTGACGCAATAAACATCCCAGCTCCATCGAGCGTGGATAGTGACGTCACGCCATTTTTATGATGGAACTGAATACGTAAGCGACATAAAAAATAACGTTGCGAGAACTACCCGCGAACGGTGAAGGTTTTTCATCGTAGGAATCAACAACACACCTTTTTCCTTACGATCCTGACTTACGTCTGAGCTTCATCTACTCGGATGAGTTCGTCCATATGTCATTGTGCTTGTCAAGTAAAGGTATTCTTGACCTGATCCTTTCGTCTGGGCTCTCCTCTTCGAACATGGCCTGAACTCCCTCAGCATTCCCATTCAAAGGTAACAACGTCTTCTTTTACACCACATGTCGTTCTGTTATCACACTATTTCTTCTTCAGTTCGACTCCAGCTATACTTTGCAATAATCTCATTTGCTCTGCTTTTAATCAACTAGATATTACGCTTAGGGCTTTTACCCAAACGGGGCCATCACCACCTCTAGGTGCGCTGCGGTCATTCGTGAATTCGAACCCAACGTCAGCGAGCCTACTGCCGTTATCTGGATATCTTTGTTATTTTATCGTTTTTTTGAAATTTTCACCATCACCGGAGAGTTAGCTGCAAATCTAACAACGAGCACAAAGAAGTGTTCCGGCCAGAGTATTTAACCACTGGGCCACACAAAACCACTAAATTCTCGATATTTATTTCCTTTTAAAATATGCACAGCATTTCAAAAGCTAATGTTTTAATATTTAACCTCCTGTTAGAGTTATACCAATTAAACCAAAGTATAACCAGTTAGTCTGCTCGCTAATCACAGCGCTTAAAATAGTTCAAACGGAGACAGTTATTTAACTCGCGTAGTTTAAGCGGTTCGCTTTAGTTAAAGTTGAGTTAGAAGGCTTAAAAGTTTGCGAAAATGTTTGGTAGTTAAATATTATGTTAATAATTTGTTTTAGTCTATTTTGGTGGCTGGCTGGGTGGTGACAGCGCGGATTCAAAACAATCACCAATTTTACAAACTTAGGGGCCAATCATAAACACTTGACGTCTCTCTTTAGTGAGGAAAAGCCGGTCCAGCGGTTAACTGCTGAACTTCTGTGGACTTGTTCTATCCCGTAGACGTTCAATAGCAAATAAGGGTGTCACTAGTGTCTTTTTTAGTCGGTATGCCGTGTGTCGCAGAGGGCACTGGTGAGTTCGATACTCACACGGGCTTTACCCAGCCACGTGAAGTCTATAAAAGTTTTTTTCACTAGTAAAAAAAAGGATGCCAGTCATGAGCAAAACACACCTAAAATTTCACAGCATTTTCTGTCCCACCCAATAGTTGACTGATAGAGAAAATATATGTGATGACATTAAAGTCGCTAGATGAGAAGTAAATTGTTATATAAAGCTGTTTCAATACACTTTTTGGCACCTTTGTGCAAATCAAGTAATGATAGGGTGGTTGATCAGCCCCGCCGTAATTGATATTTTTAGATTGATCGATAAAGATTTCGTTTAGTTGGAAGCTAATGGGTGACTTGATAAAATCTGACAGTGAGGTTTATAGCTAGCCTTTATACTCTTTAACTATTTGCGCTTGTTGGATGGCTTGTACACAGCTGGGAATTAAAAAGGAGGCAAACGTAAAGAGCTTGTATTAAAATTCCACTGTGATGCAAAAAAGATTGAATAAAATATTCATTCAAAGACACTACAGAAACATTTCCCCACTGCAAACTTGCTAACGAAAGATTTGTATCTATCCTTCTTCTCCTAGATTCGTTCCTGGGGCAACTTTTTAACGCAGTCAGCGCCTTGGCTGGGTGCCACGTGGAATAGAATTGGGAGAAACGCCCGGAGACTTGTATCTTCACACAGATCATAGACAAGTAGCTTGGCTGGGCGGAAGTTGCGTCACATCTTCAAGATATCTTTATCACCAACTAGCGGCCGCCCGCGACTTCGTCCGCGTGGACTTAGGTTAAAAAAGGTTATATAATTTTAATTATCTTCACAAATTATAGCCTATGTGCTATTCAGATGCATAAGCTATATTATTGTAGAGTTACATTATAATCCATCCATTCGTTATTATGTGAAAGAGCAACACGGCACATCCACACATACAAACTTTCGCATTTATAATATTAGTAGGATTAAATTTACGTCCGTGGATGAAATCACAACAAAAAAGACGAAGACGTCACACTACTGACGCGAAGTCAAAAATTGTCCACGGAGTACGAAGTAGTTAATTTGACCGTAATAAAACAACTTCACGGATTCTACTCGCGGTCTTATCCGTAAAGAAGTTTTATTTCGATGTAAAGTGTTCGCGTAAAAAATATTATTTTGACCGTGTTTTAACGTGTGAACAAAGTAGTACGACTATTACTAGAGCGTAAACGAGACCGATACAGGTTGCGAAGTGTCGTCACAGACTTTCAACCAGTCAATACTTTGTTCAGGTAGGAATCATTCTGATTTTAGGTGCCACTTTCTTAGCACAAGAAACCTATCTACCTATTTTTACTATAGAATGATTGTTTATCACAATGCCTGAAGACCCGTCTTTGTCACAATGCCTAGAGCCAAGGAATTCGATCAATGCGTCCTACAAGTCCTGACGGACGTACGGAGCTGAGACGGGAAACGTGATGCTTGCCAAGTAGTCGACATGTCGCTACATTTAAAAAAAGATTCCTTTTACTTTAAGACGATGACGTAAACGTAAGTAACTGTTATATTGGCTTGTAAGTAGGTCCATTGGACCTTTTTTGTGTGGCCACGTGGGAGCCGTATCCTCTTTCTGTTTTTTGTCCAGAAAACGAGCAGCCTCATAATTTTTCTACAGACAACATTTAAAACCTACCTCAGAGAGCCCTTAAAATCTTTATGTTAAGAAAACCTTCTAAATTCAATTAAATCATTATTCCACCGATAAATCAATCAAGACAGCCACAATGGATGTGATCCCAATACCTATTCAGCCCGATCCAGTGTGACAGACAGACATAATATGCATTGTGAGCGTTGTACACCTTATCTGTAGTGTCTATTGTTAGTAGCTTACACCATAGCTTGGTAGGTTTCTCGTCTTTGTATATCCAGAGCATTACAAACTTTGAATGAATAAGAAGTAAGACTACGAGAGTGGTATCAATGAAAGCTTAAATCTTCCATCTTCACGTGTGACGTTCATCGGGTCAGCTACTCCATATTTTTAATGGGTAGTAATTAAACAGACTTCTTTTAAATGGCAACATTCAACTCTAAAAATCTATGTTGCCTTCTCGCGCACGGCACATCAACGCGCACCTAAGCAATATTATTTTAGCCAATATTTATCTTCTATGTAAGCCACTCTAAACATATCACAGTTTGTGGGTTATTACTTAGCATCTGAATTTGTGGTCAGCATTTAAGCAATAAACTTCTAAAATATTGATATGGCACCAAAATTATACAAGCAGACAAAATAAAGTACTTTATTTTTGAAAATCTACTTGTGTATATCGAAATGCCATAAATTTCAGTAGTTTTTTTTTGTTACCTATTTCACCAATTTCTGAATATGCTAAATAGTTATAAAGCTTCTTAACACATCTTATACTTAACTTTCACTCTATCGTCTTCTTCACATCTTTCTTTATTTTGCAAAGCTAGACTAAACAGACTGTTAATTAAAACAGTGTTTTCAATCATCATTATCTTGAAAAACATTTTCCAGTGATTTCCCTCAAGTCTCATTAAAAAATACATCACAGCGTTTACATCGTAAATTATACAAAACGAAAATGAAGATATTCGTCGTGTATTTGCACATTTTATATTGTGAGAGGCGCATATTCTCAGTCTAGACACAAAATAAATGTTTGAACTCTTTTCGGGGTGTCGAACCAAGACAGGTCTCTAGAATTATCTATTTATTCTTGCAATGTATTCGTCCTCACTGATAATATGCACAGACAATACTAGAAAACTAAATTATGCATAGTTTTAGTAACGTGTATGTCTAAGGTAATGTGCACTTTTGGCAGCAAAATTGTATGTAAACCCTCAGACAGCAGCAGTAGCGCGGAGACAAAAAAAATGTGGGCTTCTGCATGTTCCCCTCACGGCAAATCAGCGTGCATCTGACAACACTGCCTGGTATATCATGAGGATACTATGTAGGTAAACAGATGATACCATCACCAATTTTGTCCGACCGATACTCAAGACAGGAGGTGCCCGTGGCGCAGTTGTGACAGTGATCGGCGGCGATCGCTGTTGTAAAGCAACTCACGCAGGGTCGGAAATGAGACGGGTGACCACCCCGACCGAAATTTAGTGGTGTGTATTTCGGACATCTCCGTGCTTTGGAAGGTACGTTAAGCAGTTGGTCCCGGTTGACGTCGCTCAGATGTCAGTCGTTAAGCCTAGTCAGAGGCCAAGGGCGGCTTCATCATTAAGGTTACTCACTAACACTACAGGGGTACCCCTCCAACAATCTGCACTGAGCACTGTCGGAGTATGGCTCGTTCCACCTCATAGTTGAGGTGAGGCCTGTGCCCAGCAGTGAGTGGTATATAGGCCAAGGGGGCGTACGGTTCATGATACTCAAGACTCATGTTGGGACGAAGAAGCCATACTTGGTGGTGCTACAAGACCGCTGGGGCAAAATTGGTGAGTCCACGAGTCAAAAATCTAACATAATCACCAAACGGTATCAGTCGCCCATACACAACGTTGTGTCACAGTAAACAGAGAACAGTAAAATATCTACATACAAACGTGCCGCTCTCGGTTTGAATGTGTGCGTGCGCGTCGCGCACCGTGTCGGCACGCGATTTCACGCACACGCTAGCATAAAATATGGGGGAATAAGGTGGGCGGCACGTACGGGCTGTGCCGCGTGTCTGTGAGCACGCTAGGCTAATAACTCGGCGGGCGGCCTTGTTTTTTTTTTCTTAACAGATAACCTACTGTTATGTTTACTGTGGTTGTGTGGTGACCGTTACTGCGCCACCTTCCAACTATAATCTCTACCCAATTATAATCATAATCAGTTCAAGTTTAATGGGCTGGCGCCTAATTTCCTTGTACTAATTAATGTGATTCAACAGCTTACTGTTCTAGGTCCGCAGCTAAGACCTATAAATCTAAATATAACCATTGTTTAGTTAACTAGACATTGGACTCGTCTATCATCAGATAAATAATTTATAAATCTTTGTTTTCTCTCTATAATTCTTTACAACAATATTCTTGTCTAGGGGTTGACTGGTAGATAATATTTTATAATGGTTTTTAAAAAAACCTAATAGCTGTTACCAATGACAACGCCTCCGTAGACACCCTTCACAAACAATTTCGAGTAAAATTCACCACATGGCGACCCCTGTAGTACCTCACAATATTGTTTTAAATATGAAGCCTGTAAAAAAACCTTTGGTTGGTACTGTAAATATCTACCTAGATTTCAAATTTAGACTCTAGATTTTGAATGTAAGCCGTCTAGCAGTTTTCAAATGATGCTAAACCAGCAAATATTTTTAGGCGTTTATTCTACAATCGGGAAATTCCGTTTTAGAAAATGAATTTATATACTTACAGTTTTTATCGTTTTTATTATATTTAAGTTTAGCTATATTATATAGGCTGAAATAGTATTATTGAAGCGTTGTTAAGATTAAACACGTCTCTACATTAAATGTTACCATCAAACACACATTTATCTGCTTCATATCCAAAAAATCAAAATACTTAATTAATTACCCCAATACCTAAAAGCAACTAATATTATTTAAACACACACATAACGATAAGCAAAAATAGCCTGCAACCTTTTCAAACTTCAAGTTAAGACTTTCGAGACATGACTGGTTTCCAGGAGATGTTGTTGAGACCGTGGAACTGCCTCTTCAGGTTCTGTCCATCCGCCCAGTTGGAGTCCATGTAGTGGTCATCATCATCTTGCTCCAATTTCTTCCATTCCTCTTGCTTTCTGCGATGTGGAAGACATACTGATGATTAATTCAATTTCTCTTGAGATTTTGACTTATTTTGTCAACTCCTAATACAGGTGGGATGTTGAACTGATAAAATATAATCATGAAGACCGAGACAAAAAAAAACAGAAGTCACCCACTCAAACACACACACTGACATACACATACACACAGTACTTAATAAAAAGTACAGAAGAAGATCTTAAAGTAATATTTAAAAATAAAATAAATAGCAATATAAAAACTGACCATTTGGATTCAACAATGAAAAAAGAGTGGGTACGAATGTTCACGGTGATAAGCCAGATGAATTAGGTACCTGTAGGCGTGCAGCATGAGCTGTTTCCTCTCATCCTCAGTCATGACAGGCTCCCGACCTGGTGCCCCCTCGGATGACGAGCAGAGCTTCACGGTGACTTTTGTCTTGTCATTCTTACCTGGAATTTGAAAATTTAGCTGGAGCATTTTCGAATTTCATCCATATTGCCTTTTTCTACACGGGGTAAGCAGAGACTACATTTTTCGACTTGTTTTATCTTCAAGTTACCCTTGCTTCATAAATCTGTTTCGTTAATTGCCTTTCGTCCTTTCTTTCCATTTGACCAAACTACCTCAGCCAACTGCATTCACATATAGAAACGGCTGAATCGTAAATGGATTTCCAATTTCAATATTCCTGAAGATAATATTGATATTTGAACGAAAAGTCGAGGTAGGATGTTTGTTTAGTTACATTGTTATCGATTGAATACAAGTGCTTTGTTTGTTAAGCAAAATGAAGCATCAAGTGAGCTGTGAACGTGATATTGTCAAAAGATTCTCACTATGTACAGTAAAAATGGTCTTAGCAGAATCCCACCAAAACCAATGATATTAAAGAGTTACTTAGATTTGTCAGTACTGATGCGAACTCAAAAATTGTCCCCTGCGTACGAACTATAATTTGATTATTTACCAGAGCGTAAACGAAACGGGTACATGTTACGCAGTGCCGTCTCAAACTGTCACCACTGTCAATGCTTTGCTCAGGGTGCCACTTTTTGGCACAAGTAAACTATCTACCTCTTTTTCATCATAATATCATTGACCAAAACCACTTAAATCTTGAGTTTAGCAGCCTGACAATTGTTCATGTTAACTTTGCCAAGTTTCAAGTTGAAAAGACTGTTTGCCGTCAAAAATAGGAATTCAAACAAATCTTTGATGACACTTCCTGAATAATGAACGCGGGAAGTACTTTTGGACTTAAGGACATTTTATTGGGGGAAATTCAGAAAGTTACTTGAATTGATTGTCACGTAGTTGGAAAAAGACTTAATGGTTTTGTTGGAAATATAAACAAAGTTTCGAGAGATAAATCGGAACTTTTAAATTTATGACTGCATACGCAGAATTTTATTATACAAACCATAAAACAAAAGTCACTCTAATATAAATTCCAATCGATAGCTATTGAAATGAATATGTGATGACAATTGTAGTTGAATTTATTACTCGTTTGCTTATTTTTTTTACTGCTGTAAACTTACAAAACTTTAATCGCAATTTCAACTTTAACTGTCGTGTATTTTATTATTGCTTTTAATATTTCGATATATTTGTCAACATTCAATAAAATTGTGCCAAAAACATGCCGAGAGGGTGGCGGAATTTATAACGCACGATAGATAAAGTGGCCAGTGACTCGATAAGAAGATAACGTTATGGGCCAAATTAATGACATCATCCTCATCATTGCCATTTCTGGAACTTAGCCTTCCCTGAACGTGCCTTCGCGGTACCTATCATCAGCTAGACACGTCATGCGCCTTCTGCCGGCAACCCCTTGACCAAGGAGAGAGATCGGCGAGAGAAGGCGTGAGATCCACTGACGTTATTTGGTTCTACGGCATATGAGGCCAACCCACCGCCACTTCTGCTTACTTATTCGAGCTATGTATAAAATTATCGTCATCCAAAGTTTATTAAATACTAAATTTACCCAAACTTACCTAAATGATCACTCAGCTTATTCCCACTTAACAGCCTCTTCCCACAAGCCCAAAGACAAGCTCTCGATGGGTCGATGACCTCAGAAGCAGCTTGAGTGCCACTCAGATCCTCGACATTGTCCAGCTCCATCCTGACAGGATCGTGGGGAGGTAGACCTGCAGGGAACACGATCTTGGTGGCACCACGGAGCTCATCCATCGCACGAGCTACGTCTTTCTGAGTCAAACACTTGCGAAGGTCCACCTGGAATTATCATACCCACACATTACTTAGGTAATTGGTTTACTGAATGCGCCTCATCTTTCTCCGGTCATGTCGAATTGTCATCCCATGGGGTCATAGAAAGGTGGTAGAATAAGGAGTGCACCTGTATATAATATCTCCTGCGTACCTGGTTAATCTCGTTGAGATTAGCCGCTATGGTAGGAATCTGAAATTCTTTGACGATAAACTGTCTGCCATGCAGAAAAATGTGTCCCGTTCACTTGTACAATACTCGTAATTATTTTTCATGTCTATCAACGGAATGATTTACGAAGTTCTGTATTAGAACCACCTACTACTTACTTGAACTTTGTATTTTCCTGTGGTGTCATTCGAAGAACACTTTAAAACCCCACTTTTCTCCAGACGTTTCAAGCACAATTGCATGTGCCGTTGTAACAAGCGGATATACTTCTTCGGTCAGTTCGGTGTGTGTGTTGAAAACCCGTTAAATTATGTTCATATTGTGGAATATGTGTTAGGGACTTACATGCTTCTTGCTAATAAACTCTTTAGCAGCCTCGGCAGCCTTCTTCAACACCTCTTGCATATTCGGTGGAGGGGCCAGCCCACATCGCCGCCCCATATCATCCTTTTGAAACACATGGCCTGGGGGTGCACAGCGTTGTGCCCAGGGGTCTTCGAGTTTTAACTCTTTAATCTAAGAAGAGAATACTTGATGAATAATTCCTCCACATTATGAAACAAATGTGGAGGCATGCATCCAATATGACTTTGATGATGATAATATCTGCTAAGAAGGGGGAACTGCTGAATATTGCAGATTTTTCTCAAATTTAGGTAGCGTTTCTCATTGTATTATGAACATCTGGGGAGGAATTTGCTTTGAAGAACGAGATGCGACGACTTTATCCCAAACGGGGTAGCGGTAGTCAGAACTATTCTGATGGTTGTCGTCATGGTTATCGCAACATTCAAAAGCCCACATTTTGACAAGCGATCTTTTTTTGATTCCTGAATCCAAGTTGCTTAGTTTTTATTTATTTTTATTCATTTAAGAAACAAAATCCACAGCTCTTAAAATACTTTTTAACAATGTAAAACCCAAGTACAGCGATTTATCCCTACGCCAGAAAGTAAGGTGCATATTCTACAATGAACACAAAGTAGGTGTTCCGCACAGTTTCAAGTCGTTCCGGTTTTCTGTGCTCTCACGGGGGTTCCATGTGTGTTGTGTTTGACCACTGGACTACGACTTACCTGATCATCATTCAGTCCCTGCATCTCTGGCGGCAGAAAGGTTCCATGCTTCATCAGCTCCTCAACTTCATAGCAAATCCTGGTGATCTTCAACCTCCCATTAAATATTGCCGATATATCTCGAACCACATCATCCACTTCGTTGGTGACGTCAGTCTCGTAAAGGAACTGGTTTTCATCACCCCTTTTGACAAGTAGAATAACCATTTTATCTAGAAAATTGAATTTTACCAAGCCCTGCGGAGTCGGAGAAAAGTCAGATATTGAGCAAACGTTGCTATGGCAACATGTTGACAGTGGTTGTTGTGACAACGTTAGTACGATGGAAAGGAAGGAAGGAAGAAAGAAAAATACATTAGTTTAGCATTGAGAATGAAAAATAAACGTTAATATACTTATCTTTTATCGTTCTGGCTGACAATGTCTAGTCTCCTAAAATGTCCAATATGCCAAAGAGTCCAGTGTCCTATTACGTCTAGTCTCACAATGTCCAGTGTTCTAAAACGTCTAGTCTCACAATGTCGTGTTCTAAAACGTCTAGTCTCACAATGTCCAGTGTTCTAAAACGTCTAGTATTTATCCTTTAGGAACATAATGTTGAATTCTCATAATGTTGAATTCTCAAAAAGTTGGATTCTCAAAATGTTGAATCTCAAAATGTTTGACAACATTTTGAGAATTCAACATTTTGAGATTCAACATTTTGAGAATTCAACATTTTGAGAATCCAACTTTTTATATCCCTATGGTATAAAAATTTCTTTATTCTAGATCGATTATTTTACATAAATTTACCAGAGCATAGAATCGAAGCTTCCGAGTTTTCTAATTTTACATTATGTGACACGCTGGACATTAGTAATTCTGATATACTAGACATTATGTTTGGACACTTGTCATTATAAGACACTGGACATGTTTGGACACTAGTCATTATAAGACACTGGACATTGTGAGGGTTACATATTAAAATACCTAAAATTGTTTTAACTATTGTCGATTCAACTACGCTCGACTGGCCTAATGTTTGATATAACTACTAATCATTTCTTATAATTTCATAATAACTAATAAACGCAATCCCTAATGGACAACTCGCCTACGCTCGACTCACCTAACGTCTATTCATCTAAGCTTTATTCATCTAACGGGTAATAAATGTTTTTGTTATAACAACTAATGGGTATGCTTGTCTGTCCTATACTAGAGTCGGGGCGAAACCGACACGGATAGATTAGGTTAGAAGGTCATTTTTTTTTTAAACCCGAAAACCGACTTGCCTGATTAATTGTTGCTTGCGTTGAACCAAGCACTTTTTATGATCTCTAACAATGTGTACCTATTTATTTATGTGTGTATTCATAAACAATCATAAGATTTAAAAAATTACATAAGTGGTAGTTGTTTTAAATAGTATACTATGTAATCTTTATAGCAAACGTCTATTATATCAAACAATTTTATATCAGTTGTCCGTTATACGTTTTCAAATTATGTAATTTGAAATTATATGATTCGTTTATTATACGAAATGAAACATTATATCGAATGATGTTATCTCATTCGACTGTATATGTTCTGAGTGATATACGATTTATAGTTATTTTTTTATTTTATTTATTTAGAAACCAACAGCGTTACATTTTGTAATAGTTAGGAAACATTAAACTTAAAGTAAGGCCAATGACTGATTTCTTGGTACTATTTCTATCGCGCGACAAAACAGACGTTCACAGTTGTTTACTTAAATACACTACAGAATGAATACAAATTACTAATTACTTTATTGTTCGAGCTATTCCCTTTCGCTTCAAAAAATAAACTAAATCTATGAAACCAAGTTAACAAGTTTACTTTACTTCAGTATTGCTATTTTTTTTTTTTTTTTTTCCAATTCTTTTTTTTATTTGTACTGACGTTCAAACGTTCCTTTTTGCGTGTTAAGCTTTTGCCCTGCTTTTTTATTGCAACCCACAGATCTCTTGCACCTGCTTCCAACTCACACACCTGTACATTACATAATTCATTTGTTGATTTATTATTATATTACACTCCCAATAAGAAATCATAACATGATAACATTATCTATGACATTTTTGTGCCTCGCAATAACATTATGTAGGTACCTATACTTACTATGTTTTATGATATGTATGTATGTGTAGGTATGTGTTAGATAATACTTTTACTTTTAATAAATAACGACGGTCTACTTGAATAAAGAAATAATTAATTTAGAATCCTACTAATATTATAAATGCGAAAGTTTGTATGTGTGGATGTGCCCTGTTGCTCCTTCATGTCAAAACTTCTGGATGGATTTAAATGAAACCCCACAATAACCCAGCCCATGCATCTGAATATAATATAATATACCTATGCTTCAATTTATAAGACATTGTCACTTTTTTTTTTTAGCCTAAGTCCACGCGGACGAAGTTGCGGTAGCCGCTAGTTAATAATACATTGCTTAAAACTATAATGCCATACTAACAGTTTTTAACAGTTTTTAACAGTTATAACATACATTACACACCCAGGTAAAAGGTATTGACAGAAGCGGATTGCTGCAAATCCGACTCCACGTAGTCTTGTCTGCCCTACCTCTGTAGTGCAATTCAAGCCCGCGTAGGCGCGGAAGGGCGAGGCTGGAGGAGGATGAAAATTAGTAGGCGAGTCGTAGATTAGATATTTTATACATGTTTGAAACATCCATTATGTCAAAGAACCATTAGATTAATAGATCGTTAGTGCAATCGATTTTAGTTTAAATAAAATTATTTAAGTTAAGCATTAGGCGAGTCGAGCATTAGACGTTATGAATTTAGGTGAGTCGAGCGTAGTTGAATCGACAATAGTTACAACAATTTTAGGTATTTTAACATGTAACCATTGTGAGACTGGACGTAATAGGACACTGGACTCTTTGGCATATTGGACATTTTAGGAGACTAGACATTGTCAGCCAGAACCTCTTTTATTAGCAAGTTATTCATTTTATATGAATTACTTGGTGAATTGGTACTAACGTCTATACTTTCAAATTGAACAAGTTCTACCTACTACTACTAAAAAAAGTTCTTTCAAAACCACAGACGTATTCAAAACATCCTTCATAAAAACTGCTACTGTTTTATCCCTATTTTATGATTGAAAAGAATCCCATAATTTTGACTCGTAGGTAGTTTTCAATACGAAGAATACGCAGTAATGCAGAAACTAAATAAGAAAGTGTCAAAATGCTCAAAGGGATTTCATAGCTCTTTTCAAAGGTAACTCAAGATACTTGATATTGAATCTGTTCAAATCATCGCATTATGTATGACTGTATGACGCGTGAGCATTGTTACGAGCGCCTGCAAATATTTTATAGCAAAGCCAACGTAACAAGATATTGCTATTCTATTTCAATAGGCGTTTCATTGTTGATGTGTGGTAAAGTTGGGTGAAATACGAAATGCTTGAAAACAATATAATAATCTTGGAAATTAAGCAGCAAGAAAGTTTTAATTACTCGCAGTAACCTTCTTTGTTTGTGGCTGCGAGGCTGTGGCATATTTTCTCGGTAAACTTGATAGGCATTGAAATTGTAGACGTGTTGTGAATTTAAATTACACTGTACTGAACTAGCTATACATTCAAACAATATTATGAGCCGTCTTTAAGAAAGGTCAATTTATCAGGAAAGCAGCAGAACTTAGATTAAAAGTTGATAGACGTGTCTCTACCAAATAATATATTTAACCAGAAGTTGCAGGTCTAAAAAGCCTACCTACCCAACTAACTTAAACATGTCAAACCAAACGCTATGTGCCTACACACAGTGGCTGGCCTAACTGTGGTTAATCACTCGAAACGAAGAAGACTTAAATTTAACCCAACCATCCTTTTGTTTATCGACCAACGAGCTGTTTATTAATAAGCCCATATTTTTACCATGCAACCCTTGTCTAATGTGGCGAGGGAGTCAGTGTCCCGTAAAATTCGCGGTCCTAGCCGGGACGCTACCGACACGAACCGTTGAGATAAGCCAAGCGAAGTCACAGTAAACAGAGAACAGTGAAATATCTACATACAAACGTGCCAACCTCGGTTTGAATGTGTGCCGGCGCGCGATTTCCTGCACACGCTAGCATAAAATATGTGGAATAAGGTGGCGGCAGTACGTACGGGCTGTGCCGCGTGCCTGTGTGCACGCTAGGCTAATAACTCGGCGGGCGGCCTTAGATAACCTGCTGTTATGTTTGCTGTGGCGGAGTATAGTTTCGTGAAAAAATACTGTATTGTAAGCATGTATTGAAGTAGTTCAAGAGGAAAGATGTGGAGATTCTTGGAGTTGAAATACGTAAGGTTGATATCGTTTGCGTATTTCTTTTACGGTTGATTGAATTTGTGTTTCCTGAATCGGGAATGAAAATGAATTACGCTTTTTTGAGGGAGAGCAAAGTTGTAACTGTCAGAACTCTGATTGTGGTTACCATTAACCATTTGGGATGTGGGTAATCACGCTATGTGGTTACGTCTAATTACATCGATTCCGTAAATTGTTTAACCAATTTTGTATGTTTATTTGAAAAGCTGCAAAAATCGAGATATCAATTTTGAGATCATTTTTTTAGATTGCAGGCCTTCAAAATGAGATTGACCAGCAAAGTAGTTCTCCATTACTGTGCTGCCAAGCCCATATCTGGACCCCACGGCTTCTTCCCATCAGGTGGAGTGAGGTCATTTTGAAGACCACTATAAAAAAAAGAGAGGACACCGTAGCCCAGTGTTTAAAACTCTGGTTCGGAACTCTACTTTGTGTTGATTATATAATAAGCGGGCTAACTCTTCGGTGATGGAAAATGTCGATAAAAACTCTTCGGTAGTGGATAATACCGATAAAAACGGTAGGGTCACTTTTAACACGTTGCAGTGCTGGGTTTCCCTCGGCGAAACGTGGGCTTCTAAATATTCCATTCAGTGTGCCCCTGACTAACCTAATGGTCGTGAGAGGATGGACGTATGTTAATTCTGATAATATTCTCACCTCGAAGCATAAGCTGACACACAGCTACACATTTTTTCATCTCTTTCGTAAAATTTTGTGTATTTTCGCCAAAGTTTATTTTTCTTATACTGCTGTAGTTGCTGTTCCAACCTCACTCCCTGCAGTTACATGCATCAGCAAACTTATAAAAGTCAACTTTAGCGAAAATATTTGGTATTTGAGTCCGTTTCGCAAGCCCAAGTGCCTAAAGCTGGCTTAACGCCAGAGAGCATTCTCTATGGTCGCGAGATAATGCGGTTAACTTTGCGCAGATAAGAAATAGTACGTAGGTAGAAATTGCGGTTATTACTTAGACCTAACATAGACCTTTTTGGTAGAGAAGTAGGTAGAGATCGTCTAAGCTGAAATGACGCGTCCCTCTACCGCATCTACGCCAACAAGAGTGCTTGCTTGGTTGCGTAGATGAAGTGGAGGGGCGCGTCATTTCAGCTTAGAGAATGTCTACCTATGAGGCCTGTGGGCTTCGAGTCGATACGAGGTGCCCTTATCGATTAAAAAAACAAATCACAGAATAGAAAATAAAGATTAAACAATCTTATGTACGGACAAGGGCGTGACAGGCTATCCATATCCAGTATTATCTTTGCTTAATTGGAATGAATTAGTTATTTAGTTTTAGTTATTTTGAGAGCAAGATAAAGCCGAAATTGGGTTGCGTGATGTGCCGATGAGTGTACCTCAGACCTTTGACCACTAACATCATTTCGATGCTGCCTCTACATCAGTAGATAAAGGCGCTTTGCGACTAAGTTATCACTATTTAAAAAGAATAAGGACATAACAAAACAAAGGACCTTTTTTCTAAATACTCAAAAAAGTTCTAAATCCTTTTATTTGCACCTTGTTTCAGATCCTGGTCGTGACCTCCCACCGACACGGCCACGATGTGTCCACGGAAGACCCTGAGCTGATTGAAACGCATGACAATACCACACACCATGGAAAGGTGAGTGATATACTCGAATTTTTGTTATTTCTTAATATTTAGAGCTTTGGATCTGATGGTCACTTCCTGTGATGTTCTAAATTAAGCTGGTACTAGCACCATCATTAGCCAAACTCATGTTGGTTGGTCGGTTGTTATTTTTTTGCAATACAGGACAAAGTTGCATAGTTTAGTAATGTAAATAGCCCAAGGCATAGTTTTCCAGTTACAAAGTGGCACATCTTCGGTTACAAGCCAGTATGCAAATGGTGCCATGTCTGATCCCATGTAATTTGTCAAGTCGTCATACGACACCGTTTGGTCCCGTCTGCCACAGCTTGTGTCTGCTTGTGTGATTTGAGCCTTGTGGTAGTGTCTACTTGCTGGTGTTAACAATGTCAACTTGTTTCTGGATTCTGTAATGTTCGTGTAACTTTGAATTACTTTCAGATTATTTTTATGTTGTTTTTCATGTATTTGTGTGTGGAGAGCGTCGTAATCCAGTAGTTAAACAATCTGGCTCAAAACCCGATGGTCCCGAGATCAAATCTGGCCGGAACACACCTACTTTGTGTTCATTGTACAATAAACTTTGCAGCTAACTTTCCGGTGATGGAAAACACCGACCCCAGCAACCCGGATAACGGCGGTAGGCTCGCCACATACCACGATTAGTTCAAATTAGCTTTGTGAAATGTGGGCTTCTGAATGTTCCGTCCACCACGAAGGCAACAACCAGTGTGCCTCTGACTAACCCATTAGGGTGATCGTGAGGGTATGTTTTCATGTGGCAGCTTATTTCAGATACTTTGGATTTCTGGATCTCTTAATTTTCCTTGTGTTTCTCTGAAAGAGATCACTATTACCCATCAAGCCCGAATTATATCTATGTAAATGTAAATCCTGAAGAGGAAGTTATATGCCCATGGCGTAGCTGTGAAAGTGTCGTAAAGCAACATACGCCGCGCTGGGTTGGAAATAGGATGGGTGACCATTCCAGCCGAAATTTAGTAAGTTTGTTTTGGGGTGCTTCGGAAGCCACGTTAAGCAGTTAGTCCCGGTTGACGTTGCTAGACGTCATTCGTTAAGTCTAGTCGGAGGCCTCGGGGCAGCTTGATAACATCTGACATTAAGGTTGCTCACTGACCCTTCAACAATCCGCACTGAGCCCGCGTGTTGGAGTATGGCTCGCGCCACCCCTTAGTTTCAGGTAAGGCCTGTGCCCAGGGTTGGCATTCCGGTTAACATCACTTCACATCTCGGTACTTACTTCACGCTTACTTCAATCATCAATACGCTTTACTTCAAATAGTATTTTCTCTCATTTTGTATGTAAATAAGTAGTTAAAAAAATGATGTTTGGCTTAGTTATGACTACTAAGCTTACGACTGAATTTTCAAGATAACTCACCACGACTGAATCAGAAGTGAGTTTTGGCGCCAACTGGCAACTCAGTGGGAACGTATACAGGGTGGGTTTTTGAAGTGGGCGTGGTATCCCAAATCCTAAAATGTGACGAATATTGAAAAACTCAGCCTGTATTTGCTATTTATGCTTCTAAATCGAAAAAGTTGGAAATAATTCAATCATAACTACAAATGAGTGTCAACAAAACATAGCCTTTACTTCCTGAGCCATCAAACTTGAAGCGCCAAAACTCCACAGCACTAAACCTGACTTAGTTGCACATTTCTTCAATTGTACTTACCTTGTTTGATTGTGAACCTTATGTCGTTGTGATAGGAATGTACAAGGAGTGTGAGCACAAGTCATGGTTGACAAATTGGAGTCGGGCTGGTTTGAATTTGCATTCCGTTGTTGTTTTATACTACTATGTGCAGTGGTCTAATTGAAAAGCTCTTAGGCGTATTTTGGTAAAGCAAGTTTTATGGCACCGGAGTTCATTTTGTAGGCGTTGTCCTAATACAACGCGATAACGCGATCAGACGATGTGACCGTTCCGTTCCGTTCCGTACCGTATCGTTCCGTACCGTTCATACCGTTCCGTACCGTTCTAATCGACGATAGTGAGCGGGGAGATCGTGATCGCGTATTCGCATACTATTTTAGGACTTCCAGAATTTGCTAAAACACGATCGTTGCATCGTGTAATTGCATGATGATCGCGCTATTAAGTTGTGATAGGACAACGCCATATGCCTGTAGAGGATAATAAAGGTACGCTAACGGCCACAAATGGCATAGCATTGGCAACTGATTGCCATGTCTGTCAGGGCAGAAATTATACATCAGAAAAAAAAGCATTCAATTGTTTGGAACGGCAAAACGCCAATGATGATGGCAGTTTAGCAAAAGAGTTCTAAAATGGAACAATCAACAATAACACGATACCTGGGTATTTTTGATCATCGGGAATTCGAACCTGTGTCTGTTGCAAACCGGGCGGTTGGTTTTACCACTAAACAACTTAGATCAATCATTTGTTTCTAGGGTTTTTCAACTGTGAAACGTTTTTTTTTTCTATAGGTATCAGATGAGATTTGAACCCGCTTATTTCGCAAACCGTGCGGCCGCTCCAAGACACCGTAATGTTGCATTATTTGAATTTTTCAAGGCTCAGATTTTCACATTTTTATATACCCATCACTAGAAAAGGACTTATCATACCTGCTTTAATATTCGTAGTATATCCTTATGTTTGATAAAGAAAATGTTGTGGCCCAGCGCAGGTGTAACACTGACTTGTAACACAAAGTATAATAATGTACCGACCGGAACATATTATTCATTGTACAATTTAATTTTGAATATACCTGAAAAAACTTATCTACCTGACTTCCCTCGTTTGTTTTCCAGTCGTAAGCGTATGTATGCGTGTATCGCTCTTAACATGCACCACTCAGAACCTTTGACGCGTGTACGTTTTGATTGTAAATTCGAGGGAACGGCGCGAGGCTGTTTTTACAGGGCCTGTTTAGCATCGTGTGATGCAGTACCCTCGCTGGCTTAACTCACAGCCCCCGGGGTGAAGCACGGGCTGTAGTGGCGCTATCATTGATAACGCTACGCCACGCAACGTAACACATGGAAGTATGGAGCATTGGACTTGACTAGATGGCACTAAAATTGGTTGTTTCGGAATTCACAATTATTTTGTTACGTTCTTTTTTAACGCGGCGCGCCTTCGTCCATTGGTCGCTTGTCCGATTCAGTATCGTTGTTAATTACAAAGTCAAGTCCACAGTGACCAGTTGAACGCAAAGGTTGTGGATCTGAGTTTTTTGTGTGCAACAGAATTAAATTTAAAAATCAGTGCATTCTTAACGCGAACGGACTGTGGTTAAATTATTCTACTACATAAAATTCACGCTTCCGAACCTAGTTATAAGTTCGAAGGTAACAAAACATAAAGAAACAGTCGAATTGGTAACCTCCTCCTTTTTTGAGTCGGTTTAAAATGACAAGTAGGTACTTAGGCAACCTTACGGCGCTGAGCCAACCTGTGTAGCTTGGAACCTACCAGCTCGCTGTCACCGAAAAGTGTTTTCTTTATGTTGGTTTTGCTATTCAAAAATGCAGGCTTGCTCGGATACATGACAGGTAGCGTAGTGAAACAGTGACGCGACAAAATCCGCCCCTGTATAAGCGAAGTTAGGGTGGTTTTTCCGCATATTTTTGTAGCAAAGTGCCCATTTCCAAAGTTCTACATACATAGACTGACAAACACTGTCAGTAAATGGACATAATTGTTTTATTTACGTAAAAGTAAAAGTTGGACTTAGGCTTTGTCATGAAGAGAAGTTTGTTAATTTGCTGTAACATGTTCGAGTCTTTTTTTTTTGTAATTCTCCGTTAGCAGTGGAAATACTTTTGTAATTTGTATGCGTTACATCATATTTTTTTCACAGATCTCAGTGTAATCGTCTGTCCTCTATTTACAGTAAGCGTCAATTATACAGGGGGTCCAAAATTAGTAATTTTATTTATTTACATACAAAGACGTAGGACGAGTTGGAAGACGTAACTCATGGCTTAAAAATCTGCTTACCTGATTCAACATGAGCACCAGATCGTTGTTGCGAGCAGCGATCAACATTAGAATTGTTTCAATGATAGCTGACCTCCGGTAGGAGATGACACCCTTTTTTTGTCACGGGGTAAGAATCCTTTATTGGCTATCCCACCGCTTGAGGAAGCGGTGGGGGAGTTTGGGACTCCTCACCCCACAGGGAGTGAGTCTACCGCACTAAAACGGACCCCGGTATACCCTCATCGCGGTACGGGACAACATGGCGCAAGAGATTACCACGTCGCACAGTGATTCGTTTTCCCGATCATGGTGGACAAAAAGGGTTATCGAGTTCCTTCCGTTGCACTAGCTTTAACTATAGCTAACATCCTAGCTAACATGGATTAAATAAAAGTTTTGTTGAAATACCTTTAAGTTTTAAAATATAAATATTTTAGTGTCGGAAGTTGGGCAAATAATTACAAAATTACTTGATTTCTGGTCGTCACTTTAACAACATCTTAACGTCAAATTAAAAGCGAAAGTTAAATTATTAGTTATGAGTCGTAAAGTAGTAGGTATGTAGTATTTTTACTATAAAACACCAAAGCAAATACGTGATTTGTTATTGAGATATGTACAGTCGAACTCCAGAGATACTAGGTTTTTCCTACATTTTTAATGTTTGTTAGACTAGAACTTACATGTACCCTCTTGTACCCAGGCTGCATTTTTTAAACACGGTAGCTACATTAACGTACTTAATAAAAATAATGATTACAAGCAGCGGACTCAAGCGGAAGGTGGTCATAATATTTTTTTTGCAAAACACAATATTTACCTTGCAAAAAAAGATTTTTTTGAAGAATGGATAAAACCTTCTAAATTGGATAAAAATGAACGTTTATTAAAGATTTTACTTTCAAAATTTGATTTGAATCATGCTAGTGAAGAGTCCATTAGGTATTTAGGGCAAATTAAATGAAAAAGTTGCCATACGTGTTCCCGTGTACTGATTGTTTTGTTTTTGATTGAGGTGCCCTAAGGTGGAAATATTACTTTGAAAATGTCTAAATGAAGACCAGTGTCCTTCTCCAAGTATTTTAAGTCGAGGTTTGCTTAAAAGAAAGTCTTCTTCGTCGTCAATGCCCAAGAAAAACCCGCACTAGAGTCACTGTCGTTGGACAAGGAAACGCAGGTTTCGGAGCAAGACATTGTGGATTCTCTGATTTATGCAAGAGATCAGTGGGACCTCACTGATGTACGTGCAAGTACCAATACATTGAGTAATGTTGAATTCGGTGGCGTAGCTACCATCCCTGGTCCCCCCAAGAAATCAGGAGTTTGCGAAACTGGTCTCATTCGAATTGGATAGTGCGTAGGTACCATGAGGCGCTCCAAATTATTGGATTTTATAAGGAAAGTACGAGGTGAAGAATCCTTAGCAAATATCAGATAATATCTGTATCTCTATCTGATTGGAATTGTTCGTCGTCTTTCCTAGCTATTGTGTAAATACGTATATCTAGTGTATGTCCATTTGATTGTCATCACATTGAGTATTTATCTCTTGGTTTATGTATATATGTTATATATTATATATGTTACATATATGTTCATGAATGTTTTTAATTATGTATATGTATGTTTTTTTATTATGTTAGTATATGTATGTTTTTATTATGTTCATTGATATCATATGTGTATTTATTCACTTATAACCCTAAAATTTTGCACCGCTATAGTTTTTCTGTCTCGCCCTATGGTTGACTGGTAGAGAATGCTTTTAGCATTAAGTCCGCCTTTTGTACTGGTTTGTGCATTAAAGATTAAATAAATAAATAAATAAAATCAGCATACCTAGTTTTGAGGAATCAGATTAATGTGTACTCACCTTGTTACTTGGTTGGTTATACCTATGAATTACATTTTATTTTGTTCAATCTCTGTTATTATTTTATGAACTCGTCATAGTTTTGTAGCAGTTACACACTTAGCTATAGGAAAACTAGCTAAAAGTTAGTGATTTATGCTTAAAAATCAACAAAGAATGGTTATTGAAAAACCCACTATAAGCTGGCCTCAATTACTATAGTACAAGTAGGTAAGAAGAGTTCAAGTTATGTTGGCTTTTGTTTATGAAGTAGTTACTACATATATTGTTATTTTTCTTATTCATTACAATGATCCACACAAAGACGCAACATATAAACTTAATTTTAGGGTCTAAATAATTTTGTCCACCATGCTTGTATGGGACGAATCACTGTGCGTCGCCCCCGCGGTCGGCCCAGCCTTAGCGCCGGGCCTCCTCACGCTGCGGGGGCATTTCGGTATACTGGAACACCCCCAGACGGGGAAACCGTGCAATAGGGTGAGGAGATGACACGCTAAGAAGAAGATACAATATGAGAGAAAATACTAATTGATGATAAAAAGCCTATCGATGATTGAATTAAGCGTGAAGCACCGACATGTGAAGTGATGTTAGCCAGAATGCCACCCTAGATCGCAACGGCACAGTATAAACCATACAGTAGAACATCTAAATACAAACGTGCCACTCTCGGTTTCAATGTGTGCGTGCGCGTCGCGCGCCGTGTCGCGATATCACGCACACGCGATTTCGCGCACACACTAGCATAAAATAGGGAGGCATAGGGAGGCGGCAGTACGGACGGGCTGTGCCGCGTGTCTGTGTGCACGCTAGGCTAATAACTCGGCGGGTGGCCTTAGATAGCCTACTGTATGGTTTATACTGTGGCAACGGCGACCGATTCAGTTCAGTCACGTCTCACGTCTGTTCCTGTCTGTACATTATATTGTATTCTTCGCAACACATTCACATTTCATGTTCAACCCATTTCCCCATTGTCGTGTATCCCCCCTTTATTATCGGCATTGTTGAAAACTCCCGCCTTTTATGAATATACAGCCTTATTTTTGTCGTAAACGCGCCTGTTTCTCGTTCATGCCGAGATGAGGCATCGAGTTAGTCAATAGACTTCAATGAAGGTTTATTAGTGGTAACTTATATCTAGTATCTTTTAACTTCGTTATTTCAATTTCGCAGAAAAGAGTTACTGATTCTACTTTTGTTCCTGGTTATCGTCGGACATATGTCGTTCCTTGCCAGTTCTTCTCTGTACAGAACTACTTTACTTTATTTTCCGACAACGGTGTTTGAGTCACATTATGTTTGTATCATCATCATCATCATCATATCAGCCGAACGACGCCCACTGCTGGGCATAGGCCTCCCCCAAAGATCTCCACAACGATCGGTCCTGCGCTGTCCGCATCCGTCGGTCCACCTTGTGGATGTTTGTGTAATGTGTATTTATTTATTATTTCAGTATAGTAGTAGGCTTTTATTATGTGTATTTTTGTTTGTTTGGTTGACGATTTAAAAGCACTTGTAACAGGTCAATTTAGATATGTTGACTTTTGACTCGACCCATTCTAGAAAGTTTGCTGTCTAACCCCCGAATTCACAAACGCCAATTAACGCTAAGCACGCGCTCACGCCCATGCTGTCCCGTGAAATGTCAAAAGAACTGAAAGGGACAGTTATACTTCTGAGGGATGCTCAATTTTGATTTGCGTTTGTGTATTCGGGGGTAAATCTGCAGTTCAATATGAGTATGTGCTAAGCCTATGTTTGCTAAGGTCCCGACTGTTGATTTTTTTTATAAGCTAATAGCAGTCGGTATGATGTCGATTTTCTTGTTTTTCGGTTTTTATTTAGTGAACCAAAGATGTAGCTTTGCAGTTGAGTAGTCATTATACTTGCCGTAAAATTTCAAGCTCTAGGCTCTATGTAATGTCCAGTCGCAGCCGCAGTATCTACACTAGAGACGTTTCATTCATCGCCAAAACTATCTATTCGGCTTCAAAAACCCGCAAAAACATGCCCAGAAATGTTATTTCAAACGTTAACAAGGCTTATTCAAAAGGGATTCTTTTTATTCTCGCTACTTCGAAGTGCAACGAACAGACACTGTACACAGACACGTGTGGACGCATTTTACCGTATTTTCGAGTTGGCTGATCCACTCCTATCGGAAATGTGGAAATATACGGTAATCCGTTTGGAGCGGGGACGACATTCATCGCGACGAAGGAAGTAGTCGGAACATGTGCGCGATTGCATGGAAAAGAAGAGGCTGCTAGTTAGCAATATGTGGATTCGATGATGGTTATATGGAAAGATAGAGAAGATTAGTTTCTATTTCTTAATTTTCATTGTGATCACTCGGTAAGTGCGGTGCACCAGCTCCAGATGTACCTGCTTAAGGTTGCTCAGTGAACTATGGAAAGGGCTATATATAGGACAAAATTCAGGTTCTTTCTTTATTACACAAAAACGACAAGGTTATTGACATAGCTCTCAGATTTAGTAAGTTAAAGTGGCAGTGGGCTGGCCATATTTGCCGTAGAACTGAAAGCTGTTGCAGTTAGCGAATTTGTCAGTAAAGACCTAGTCTCGGCAAGCGTAACGGCCTTCAGTCCATGTCCAGCAGTGATCCAGTGAAAGCTGATGATGATGAAAGGCCTCCCCTCCCACTTTTCTCTCTTCTTGCTGAAAGTGGGTTTGGACCGCAAATAGTGGATGATGATGAAATGAATAAAAGTTTTTCTCTTTTTTCAAATACGAAATAAACTTATCAGCGTTTGCCAACCAATTTCCAGCCTTTGAGTACATCAATTCCATTTTATCGATGTCAGCTGAATTGGCATGACACGAGTGCAAAGTGCGGGCGGAAATCCTTTGAGTATTTATTATATTTTTGTTCACTTTGATACAATAATAATCCAGTTAGCTGAAAAAGAGTCTATTTGAACGGAACAATACCCCTTAATTTGCATTCACAAGATAGTGGTAATTTAACGAAAAAAGGAAAACTCTACCTTTAAAAAACAAATACTGCACCAGGTTTCACGTCCCACTACAGAGTACCTTATCTGAAATACTCGTACATTATGAGATGATACGAGCTAAGCTGTAGAGCTTACGTAGATATCTCTACCAACGTCTTAGTTGTAGCCTTTTTGGAAACAAATATCTTTCTCATGCTATTGATTAGATCTTCCCTTGTCATGGCCAGAAACATGCTATAAAATCATAAATTACAAACGGATAAACTCACCCCAAGTGAGCGCATTTTTAAGTGGAGACCTCGTCTCGTTGGGCCTACTGAAAATCAGCGCCTGAGCATTTGAGGTCCAGACATTGGCTGAGTGCGGTCCATTTAATTTTGGACATCGTGACACTGCTGCCTGGAGGACATTTTTAGTGATACTTCTGTTAGTGTTTTATTTTAATGGAACAATTTTGTTTTGTTTGATGATATCTTTTGTGTTGCGATGTCCAGATGCAATATTTTTTTTTTCTTTCTCGGTAAGCGTAGTGTAGTGCGCCCTCTGGCTAGGTGGAGCAATGATTTGCAAAGGCTGGTGGCAGGAGGTGAATGAGTCTAGCTGAGGATAGAGTGCCACGCCGCGCAAAAGGGGAGCCTTACCCCCAGCAGTAGCCCAGCGTAAAATGATGCTGACGATGATGAATGAAGGTTGTCAGGAAGAGATCGCTCTTAGCGGATAAGACCGCCTGTGCTGTACATTCCAAATATCTTTAAGCATCGTTGTGTAATTTGTTTTCTTTAAGCAATAAACTATATCTTCTATATTCTATATAATTATATAAAAGAAAGTCGTGTTAGTTACTCCACTTATAACTCAAGAACGGCTGAACCGATTTAGCTGAAAATTGGCATGGAGTTCGTTTTAGAGCCAGGAAAAGGACATAGGATACTTTCATTTATTTGACTTTTTTTATTTATTGCCCTTAAGGCGGAATCAAGTTCGCCGGGTGAGCTAGTATCTTATAAATGCCTATAGCGTGTCGCAAATTCAAAGTGTTGTCATCTTACAGTAAGAAACTTTCGCAATTCATGGCCAGATTACACACGTCACATTTTTTTCAAAAAATACAACTTCCTCCGTCACAATAAGATTCGCAAGCTCATAATAACGGAATAAAAAAGTCGTTTGTTCCCGTCACTGCCACAACAAAGAACATACGCACGAGAAATCCTCAAAATCCACAACCTAATTACTTTTGACTGTGTTTTTCTCCGGCACGATTGCGAGACAGACGTCCGACTGGGAGAATTTTTATTGTATTTGTATTAGGCTGTGGTTTTGATGGAGCGGAGATTGAAGCTGAGCGATTTTAAAAATAACAAGATTAAACTTTACAGTTATCAAGCTCCATAGTTCGATGTCTCTATCGTCACTATCATAAAATACAGCCATGCACTGCTGAAGAAAGGGGTCCATTATAGACTCCAAGACAACCGTTCTTATAAATAGTAGGTCTGCATTCACCATAACCCTGCAAACTTTATCATATCATCCTACTTTGCAGGTACTTTTCCGTCATAGTTGTCTTTATTCCAGTTTTTTCTACCACAACAGCCATGAGTTGTGTGCAATGTCTGCTCACTCAGCCCAATGCCACATCAACTTCCTCACCATTTAACTTCTTTATATTTTTTTGTTTCCATATAACATTGTTGAAGTAGCCAAAGTTGCCAACCACACAACTTGAGCACGACTGAACTGATTTATTTGATTTCTTTTTTTTGTGAAGTCTGAGGAAGAAAAGCTTAAGAATAGAGAAAAAAATATCAAAAAATTACGAGAAAATGAGTAAAAATTGCATTTTTAACTTCCCTTCCAGGTACAATACCCAGGTATTGTACCTTTCAAATGGAAAAGAATGGACATTCAATTTCTTTTACAGTTAAATATTGTTGATAAATTGAAACGTTATTAAACTATTCTCTACGCTGTTTTAAGGCCGCGTCTTTACAAACTTCCGCTAAGCGTATAAGGAAGAGATTTCCTTCGGCGCGTGATGTTTTTGCATACGACTGACCGGAATAATAATTGTCAGGATCGAATGGATTGTTGGTCAGCTATCCTTTGGGTTATTTTTATAGGCGTGAATAGTGATGGCTATCCTCTGGGAATTGCGTTGACAAAAAATGTGATGGGTCTTTTCGGGCTATAGGGCAAAAATAAATAGGTATTTGTGGATTTCCTTTTCTGAGTCTTCGTTCAAATTTTATCAGCCTATAGCTTTTTACCCAAAATATTTTGAAATAGAGAAGTATGATGTAACAATATGATTGTGTTTCAAAACACAGCACAGCTACACACATATAATATCACGTCTCCACTTAAATGGGTTTAGTGGAAAATAGCCAAAGGATCGTTTTTATTCGTTTTTTTTTCTGTATGCTCCACATTCAATAGGTAACTAACTCAGTGTTACCAATGCCAAGCTAGAGATGCTAAGTTGAGTAGCAGGATGGGTGACCATTTTAAGCGAAATATTGTATGTTTGAGCCGACTTGGAGTAGAAGGCATGTAATAAGGCCCATTCATGCTTTGCGTTGCGACGACGCAACGGAACTAGTTGAAGTAGTGTTATAATAGGATTTTGCGTTTTTTATGAATAAGGAATTTAACATACCCTACGCCTCACGACCCTAACGGGTTAGTCAGAGACACACTGATTGTTGCTGTCATGATGATCGATTTTGCTGAGGGAATTTGAAGCCAACGTGGTAAAGGGCAAGCCTACTGCCGTTATCCGGGTTCCTTGGGTTTTATATCGGTATTTTCATCATTAGAGAGTTAGCCACAAATTGTACAATAAACACAAAGAGGTGTGTTCCGGCCAGATTTGATCTCAGGACCACCGGGTTCCGAGACAGAGTATTTCACCACTGGGCCACGACGCTCTCGCATAATTAACGAATTTAACATTAAACGATTTATTCAATTATTTTCTTGTTCCAGGACCGTGGAGGCTGGTCCCAATGGAGCGAGTGGTCTCTCTGCTCAAGAACCTGTGATGGGGGGGTATCTCGTCAGCTGCGGACCTGCTCCTCACCAGCTGGCTGTCGAGGAGAGCCAGTGCGGTACAAGATCTGTAATATGCAGGTGAGCTCAGACCCTAGTACTCAGCAAATATAGATAGATATTCTATATTGCACAAGAATATTACAGTTGTATTAAATTACAGAGACCAATGTACAATTTAGGCAGTCTTATCGCTAGGGAGCGATATCCTCCAATGAAAAGCAATAAATAATAATAATTGCAATAAAGCCAACTAAAAACCAGCGTCAGAACCTATTTGGCCCAGGTCATTACCTGAATGTGGTCCATTTTATTTTGGACATTGCACACAGCTGTGCTCGTGGAATGATCCTATGATAGGTACTATGTCTTATTTACCTATTGCACCGGTAAAACTAGTGATTCATTTTTAATTATGACGTGTATTAAGTGAGTTATAAGACGAGGATGAAGGGAACTGTTGGAAGGGGAAGGCCTAGACGAACGTTCATGATGTTCAAAGAAAGGGTCAGGCCAGAAGTGCCTTTAATCGACGAGCATGTATGAAAGGACTCATGATAGTAGAGGAGGCGCCAGGTGTGTGTCAGGATCGTAACAAGTAGAAAGAAGTGCTCTGCCTACCCCGTTGGGAAAGAGGCGTGATGGTATGTAAGTATGTGTTGACTATAATGTCGGTGTTATTAAAACTTTTGCTCCATTCCGTAACCATATCAAACTTTCAAGAAATGTTCAAGCATAAACCACATCGCACTATGCTAGCTGCTCTTAAAACATTCCACCATTTTCTTACAAAGTTGTCCAACTAGCAGGAAAAACCTTCCCTTCAAACATTAACATGCATTACAATAAAACCGATAAAAGCAATGATATTAAAATAAAAAAAAGCAGATTAGGTTATTTTAGTACTGACTCGAAGTCAAAAAATGTCTCCTGGAGTACGTATTTTGAATTTGGCCGTTTGTACAACATAGTATGATTATTTACTAGAGCGTAAACGCGACAGATACATGTTGCGCAGTGTCGTCTCAAACTGTCAATGCTTTGCGCAGATGTTCGAAGTTCTGATTTCGGGTGCCACTTTTTAGCACAAGTAACCTGTTTCATTGGCTAACGGTGGAATTCACAAAGGCAAATCAGATCACTCACTCAACTAATTAAGCCATTAGTTTAATCGCACGCTTAACTTAACACTTAGGGACTCGCGCCTTAATTTGTAACACTAACACTCGCTACCGGGTACAGCGGACCCACTATGATATCACGTGTTTATTTCTAAACTTTTCAATAAAAGTGGTTGTTATTTTTTATTGTCGTTAATAATGTTTAAAAGAAAGACATATATATTATAAAAAACGAATATTTATTGTTTTTACTTAATCATTAATCCGTACAAAAATAGAAGGAATTTTGGCTTTGTTTTATGACTAAACTTTGACCAATAGTTATAAATTCTGTAACTATCTATTTTAAACAAAATCTTTTACACCTTATTATACAACTAGAATGTATCTACTAACACAAAATTACACGAGAGATCAATCAGCACAGGAACAAGTAAAATCAACTTCGAAAATCAACAAATTTTAGATTATCTTCTTTGGGATAAAATCACTTTTAAACATTGTTTCTACATCAAACTAAGCAATAATAATTTTCACAAATCTGTTTCATGTGTTCTCCACAAATTGGTATATTACATGTTGCGCAAAAAACCTTGGTTTTCCTATCTTTCTTCCAGTTACATAACCCGCAACGCACTTTTCGTCCACTCGTTGGTAGGAGTGCGTAGGATGCTGCAGATGGTTCTACTTCTGGTACCTATTATGTTTCGGATACGGATTTTTGTTCATGTTGTCTCAAAGGCCGATTTTTCGCCATTTTCTACGAAATAAAGTTCCAAAAAAATAAACAAACAGAAATAATTTGATGGAAAAAACACTAACGTATTTAGTCGCTACCGGGTCCAGCGGACCCATACGCACCTTTCACGTCCGTAGCACTCATATGCAGCGCGCAAACTGACGACTTAGACCGCTATCTACCGCGCCATACTATGGTCGAAAGGTACTAAAAGCAGCAGCGTCGCAAACTTCATATTTTTTAAGTTATTCAACAAAATACAAGGGACTGGGTCCACTGGACCCAGTAGCGAGTCCTTAAGTGTTAAATGCTATTCACAAACGTTCATTAAGCAGTTTTCTACCGTGATCAGCTGAGCATCTTTCAAACAAACCGAAATGCCAACATTGCAAAAAGAAACATTCGTTCTCGCTAACCAATGGGGCGGGCAACTGTCAAACTGGCGCTAGCAGAGCACCGACCCATAACAAACACGGATTTGTATGAAATTTGTTGAAAATAATTAATTAGAGGCGATTATCAAATAAATGCCCAGGTGTTGTGTACCAAAGTGCAGAGAAACTGGAGGCCACCACTTTCCTCGAGATGAGCAACTTAAAAAAATGTGGCTAAAAGCAATAAGGCGAGTAAGTTCGAGCCTAAAACCGGGGCGAGGGTGTGTCATAACCACTTCGAGGCCAGTGATTATGAAATAATCAGTAAATACTCAGGTAAAGTACCTACATACATAAGGATTCAAATTGATTATTTTCTGTTTGTCTAGAAGGCACAAAACTATCGTCTATTTGGTGCGTAACAGAGAGGCTCGCCACCTTGAAGTGAAATTTAATAAACCTCAGGAAACAGGCAGCCCATAAAAATAAACAATTGAATGGTTAATAGTCTGCCTTACTAAATTTGTGGCCAAGTCTGGCCTTTTGGGTCCACCAAAAATTCAATTAATTCTCTTTGATTTAAAGGTTACTTAGATGCTAAGGTTTTTCTCACTTTTTCAGGCACTAAAATTTTGAAGAAGTCTGTCATCCCTTCGGTGTTTCCATGGAACGTAAAGCAGGGCCCCACATTAAGAGAAGAACGCCCGAGGACACGTAATTTGAGAAAAAAAGCTTGTTTCAAGATGAGAATTTAACTACTCTGGACTTCAATCATTTTCAGCCACTTGAAGAATTAGATGATGCAAATGTTTCCCAGTGTTGATGTAACTGAAATTCAGTCCTCAAGCTCGGATCTAGCTTCTGGGTCTGGAGAAATTTGTACAAAAGGGACACAGACTTGTAATATTTTGAGATTATTCTCTACAGAGCAATTGCATAAATACAGGAAAAACAGGAATTTGGGAGAGGTTGTTGTGGTTGGGTATTTTACAAATAAAAGAAAAATGATTAAGAAAACACATAACAATTTATTTAATCAATAATACTTGGTATTCCCCCCCTAGCCCTTATCACTGCTTGAAGTCGATTCTTCATTGATCTGATCAACTTTTCGACGTCCTCTTGAGTTATGTTATCCCACTCTTCCAACAATACTGTCTTCAATTCTTCTACCGTGAAGGGGCTTGATTTCTGGTTTGTACTCTTCGTTTTAACTGGTCCGATTAATGCTCGATCGGATTTAAGTCTGGACTGCTGCAATACTTTGTCCATTTTCTTGTCAGAGCTGTAAGAAAATTAAAAAAAAAACTTAATTAATGACTTGTATGTGGTTCATGTTTAAAGTTTAAACAGGTCTCCACACATTCTCCACTGTCTACCTTGTTCTAAAGGTGTAGGCTGACACTGTTGAAGGTTGCGGCAC